>OW028585.1:34012219-35262219 GCA_932294295.1 Alitta virens
GCAGTACTCTAAAATCTAAAGTATATTCCAAAAAACAAAGGCTTGGAAATTTAAACATCACTCCTGACTGAATAACACTCTCACTAACTCACTTGTAAACATGGATCTAACAATCTCATTTGAATGGCTGATGCAGTTATGCAAAAATCCATGCAATTATCTCGGTCCTAGAATTTGCCTGCTCATTTGCCTGCATGACTTGCCTGCATTGTATTGCCTGCAGCACCTGTGTGAGCCATGAGCAAGATGCGTAGAATTGCATGAATCATTTCTGGGATGCAGGAGTTTAGATTTGCCCGCAGTTGATGTTAGAGCTGGCTAATTTAGCCCAAGTCTCTATACACATTGAAGGTTTTGTCTAGACTTATCTAGAAATACAGGGTGGATGTGCTTTTGTTTAATGACTATACAGTTCTGCAATAATCAATTTAAAATAAGTTGAAGTTGTAATTTAATTGATCTATTTGTTTACAAAGGCAGATACTGAAGATAAATGAAGGTCTACTATGCTAATAGCTAATTTAATGATCAAACCAAAATAGCAGCAATAATTTATTTTATTGTTTTTGCAAAATGATAAAGGAATGTATATATATATAGAGGGCCAAAATCAACTGTTTGTGTATGCCATGGAATTAAGCCCATTTTTTTTTGCATTTTTCGTTTTATTGTACAGTATGTCTTATTTCTGTTGGTTTAATTTCCCTTTCTGCACTACACCTAAATAGGGGTATGTCTTTCTGTGTTTATTTTATATAAAAAGAAAAAAATTGAAGAAAAAAAACAACCAACCTTTCCTCCGTTAACATGGAAACATAAACAAGTTTAAATATCATACTTCAAATATATTGAATATACCAGTAGTTTTATTCTTATTTTGGTGAAATCTTCCTACTTAACCACTAAATACCCCCTCCCCCCTTATAGCCCCCCCCCCCTCAGTGACATGAGTGTGGGGTCCCTGTGATGTGAAATTGCATTAACAGACTGGGATTTATATCTTGTGTCCCCTTAAATGAATTTGGCAGAATTTCCTCTTGACCATCTGTCAGTCTGCTCAAATGCTCTCCTGAAATCAAAGTGTTTTGGAGGCCTCCTAATTCCCTATACCAGACTGCTAATTGCTGAGTGGGAGAGGCTATATTACTTGGTAGTTTCAAGAAAAGAAATCAAGACATCTGAAAAAGAAAAAAATAATATATATATATTAGGTGTTGGATGTTTCTGTTGGCTGCAGGTGTTTTTCAAGATGTACAGAATATATTTTTATTTTATTTATTCAATAGACCTTGAAAATTAAGTGTTTCTGTTATAACTACAGGTAGTTCAAGGTTGTGTAGAATATATTTTAATTTGATTTATTCGTTATAAAAGCCTAGAGAATAAAGTAAAATTGTACTTCGTTTGTACTGTCACAATGATACTGGGTCTGAAGCTTAGTCAGCTTATATGACCAGCTACCAGAGGCAGATGTAATGATGAGATGATAAGGCTGCTTGGAGTCCACACCACGCTATATATATTATACTAAAACGAATAAATCAAAGAAAATAAAAGTATGAATGAAAGTTGCTGGATTAGATTCTCTATAGCAGTCCTGTGAAAATCTAAAGAAATTAAAATTAAAATCAGGATGAAAAGAAGAAAGAAAAAAGTACAGTAGGGAATAATTACGAGTAGAAAAACAGAAGAAGTCAGAAAAAAGGAAGAAAAAACATGCGTAGAAAGACGGAATTCAGTTATAAATAATGCCAAAATTGTTGATAATTCCGGATTGCAATAATTATTATACATTTGCAGTCTTTTAAATAAGTCAATAAAATGCTGCCAAAATGACAGTTAAAGTCAATAGTCACTACATTAATACAAGCAGTAGGGATTTAGTTTTGATCAGGGCATTTTTATTAGCAGTGGCTGGTGAACTAGATGACAAGTTCATCAGCCTAATAGATGAATCATGCACTCCACAAAGCCCCCCCCCCCTCCCTGCTAACTCAGAAATGGGGGGGGGGGGGGCACTGTTAAGAAAATTGTTCAAGATTATTAATCATGAGAGAATAGATATAAAGATTCGGCAATATAAAAGTAATTTTGTATTAATTTAAAAAAATGCATTGCCAAGAATCGTTAAAAGGGGGGGGGGGGAGACTTATTAAGTTTGAGAAAATATAAATTATTATAAAGATACAGATAGCCAAATTTAATTTTGCAGTTTTGTGTTCCTTCAAGTTATATCTTATCAACATAATTCTTTCCTTTATTAATTGGGGGAGGACGGGGGCCAACTGAATTTATTTAGAGTAACAAAATCCCAGGAATTTAATTAATAGGAAATACTTACTTCCTTTTTTTTTCAATTTAACTTGTTTTAATTATTTTACAAAGAAGTATCCTTCAACGATAATACTTATACATGGGAAAAATTAAATTAAACAATCATTTTTACTTGAATCTTTGACAGCAAGATTGGTCAAACCTAGCATCTCTAAAAACACAGTGACCCCCCCCCCCCCTCCCCCCAATCATGACCACCCTAAGAATTCTCTAGACTCCCCCCCCCCCTTGCCAGTCTCCCCGGACTTGTCTGACACTAATTAAGGGCGATTAAGGGGGAGCTGACAAGCCCCCCTAACGAGGGGGGAGGGGCTGGAGCGAGTCCAGTTAGCACAGTCACCCCATGCCCCCCCCCCCCCCCCCGTACAAATGGATTGGGAGGGGTGACCCTTTTAGCATGCCATGTCAGTCTTGTCAGACTGTAGAGGAGGGGGGGGGAGAAGGGGGGCGGGCTTTTAGAGCTCATTTGCAGTGACTGTGTTCTCTCTAAGATATTGCAAATTGTACTGTGTGTGGCATATAATTAATTGGTGCTTTGAAATGTTTTTAAAAACGATTGATCCACATGTATCTAGCCTACAAATATTTCAAATAAATGGCAAATATATTAGTACATCTCAACATAATTGCTATACAAAGGACACTTCAATGGTGAAAGTGATTTTATTAATTTTTTTTGTAGAATTTGCCATGATTTTTTCATGCATTTATTCTTCAAAATGTTTTCTATATAGTTTCTTTTGCGTTTCATTAAACTTTAAAGCTAGGTTTTTTTTTCTTCATTTTCTTAATTTTATTTTCCTTACTTAATTTTTTTTAGTAATAATTTTTAGGTATATATAAGCACAAAATAGATATGCATGTTACCAAAAAGTCAAACAATTTTCTTGCTCATAAAAGCCTCTCCCTGTATAAAGTAACCTGACGTTTCCCATCTAAATTATGTTTATTTTGTTTTGCCATTTTGCGAAATATTTTGTCATTATAACCATTATTTATGGCCACAAAAAAGGGCTCAGCAGGAATACAATGGAGAATATAGTAAACCTCTACAGGTTCTAAACTTCAAGTTATCTTTTTCCAAGAATTTTTTTTCTTTTCATAACATTTTTGAATTGTTGCGAACTTCCATTTTTGCCATTTGTGGCCAAATATGACCATAGAGTAACCTTGATTTCTCTATGATATGATATGAATGATGATATGACCGAAAAACAGGTGGCAAAGAAAAAAAAAGTAATCATAAATGCAAGGTGGCGCTTTGGTATTTGAAACACATTGCGCCCTCTGGAGTAATTTCCTGAACTGATCGACTTTCACCATTTCCGGGAAAATGTCAAAACGTGTTGACATCTGTCAAATGAAAGAGATGTGGTGAAATCTGGATCAACAAGTAGAAACTCACATTGATGTTGAAGTCAATTGTACAGAGACGTTTAGATAGGTATTTTCGTTGTGTTGGATCCGTTTTAAATCGCCGAAACATGTCTGAAGTTTATGTCAGATCGGTCGAAAGTGAAGACCGGTTGCAGTTCAATTTCATGTGGGTGAACCCAATCAATGGGAAAGAACGACTTTTCAACTTTGACAGAGCTAAAAGTGAGAGTTTAAACGCAACTCTAGGAAGGATTAATGTAAATTTATCTAAATTTATCAATAAGAAGAAGAATAAGAAGAAAAATGGCGCTGACAATGTTCCAGAAGATCAGAATGTTGATGTTAAGTTATTGTTAAATGGGGAATCATGTTTAGATGATGTTATCAATGAGAAAGCCTGGATCAGTGGAGCTGAGCTGCTAGTTGATGACTTCAAGTACAAAGTAGTTGTTAATCCTCCTCAGATATTGAAGATTAATATCCCTGATTACGTCATGGAAGGGTTCGAAGTGAAACCGATCATCGAGTCTGATTTCGCTGATTTAGAAAAATGTGACATTACATGGTTACGAAGGAGTCGACCTGAGTCGATGGATGAAACTAAAGAAGCTCAGGCAGCTAAGAAATGTAAACTAGAAACAGAAGATATCTGGAAAGAAGTTGGCAAAGGTTTAGTCTATACTCCATCCTCGGAAGACTTGGATCACAGAATTAAATTAAAATGCATTCCCTCTAATGGAGAAAATGGAGGGCCGTTAAAAGAGAGCGGAGAAATGATTGTACAAGAAGGGCCTAAAGATATGCCATTTCTACGAAGACAAGAAATGCACACCAAAGAATTTACAGACAATGATAGGTAAGGTCCAATATTGTAATGAGATACAAACATGAATTACAGTACAAACACATTTTGTCAATGGGTATGCCATGTTTTGTCTGTTTTAGTGAAGTGTGAATATATTTTTCATGTTAACAATTTCTTCAATCAGACTTTGGAACCGGAACTTCAAAACAAAAATGTGGTCTCACATTAATACACTAATTTCATTTTTGCTCTTTTGGTCATTAAGAAGAATTCCTAATATTATCATTGATTGGTTCAATGAATTTCTGTGTTATTTTTGCCTTTCTATCTTTTACCAATTACATCATTCTGTAATCATATGATGATAACAATTCTGTCACTTTTGACTTTTTTACAGCTTGCGAATCATGAGCTACAACATCTTAGCTGACCTGTACAGTGACTCAGACTTCAGCCGAAATTATTTGTTCCCTTATTGTCCTACCTACGCCCTGACTTATGATTACCGGAAACAGTTGTTGGTCAAAGAAATTCCAGGTAAGGGCTGTTCCATTAAAATATTAAGAAAATACTGGTCAACCACCCCTCTCCCCCAGTATCAGTTTTAATGACTGATATTGTAGTGAAAAATAGTAATGCATAATAAACTGAAAAAGAAAA
Organism: Alitta virens; assembly: GCA_932294295.1. Lineage (NCBI taxonomy): Eukaryota > Metazoa > Annelida > Polychaeta > Phyllodocida > Nereididae > Alitta > Alitta virens. Next base: position 34,017,396 of record OW028585.1, read on the forward strand.
GAAAAATACAGTTAAAGAAATTTAAACGATCAAATGAGTACAAATTCTGCTATGATGCTGTATATTATATATGTATATTATATATGTAGTTTAAAGTGAAATAGTCCATCAAAATTTGCTCTATGTGATTTGTCCCACAATGAATAATATACAAAATAGTTTGAATGTAAACTTTTTTGCACTGTAACTGAAAAGATGAAGTTGTTGGCTGAAGATTAGAATGTAATATTATAATAAAGTATCATCTTGATTATAATAATATTATATTGCAATGTTGTGGTGATTTCAAATGCTATATCAGGTGTAATAATTGCTTATTACATGCATATATTTTTATGATCTTCAGGTTACAAAAATGATATTGCTTGTCTTCAAGAGTGTGACTCGAAAATGTTCAACAACGTCCTACAACCAAAAATGGCACAAAACGGTTACGAAGGTTTTTTGAAGGTCAAGCCGGGAGAGGTACCGGAAGGGTGTGCCATCTTTTATCGCAAGTCTAAATTAAGGTATCATCAACTGACAAAACCACTTACGTTGATCGCACATCGCTGACAAATGGATAGCCTGCCAACTGTATATATTACTATAATCTTTGATTTTCCTTTTCCAGACTGGTTGCCGATCATAGTTTGAATGACATGATGGAAGCTTTTCAGAATGATGACCTTTACAGTGACCTCAGGTCAAAGGTCATGGCCTTGGAGGATAAGGAACAGAGGGATAAGTTCCTGCAGAGGAAGGCTGTTGTGCAGGTATGGTTGCTTGCTGACCTCAGATAATTTTTATCAATAGAAATTATCAAGTCAATATTTTTTCCCTTTCCTGCACTTCAAAAATTCCCAAATATATTAAAATTAAGGTAAAACACATTTACATTTTATACGGACTCTCGAGGGCTGGTCTACAAAATCACTTTTTTTATCTTTGGTTAAGTGAGGGTAAAAGTCAGGAGGGGGGATTCTCAAAAAAAAAAAAAAGTTGGGGGGAGGGGGAGGGGGGGGGGGGGAGAGGCTGAAATGTTTTAGGTCAACTAAACACTTTTTAATGGCCCCAATTTGTTCGATCTGATTTTCATGTATTTCTTGTTGATACAGGTCGCAGCATTAGAAGATGTCACAGATCCTACAAGACTTCTCTTAGTCGCTACGACCCATTTCTACTTTCATCCGAGGGCCAATCACATCCGACTGATGCAGGCGATGGTCGTTTTACGACATCTTGAACAGCTCGTTAAAAAATACAAGGAAGAGGTGAGTCTCAAGTTGTCTGTCAGGGGGTCCGTGGTATTGAGAAACTAAGAAAAAGTCGGGAAAATTAAAAATTAAAGTTCCTATATCTCTAGATTTAGCATAGACAAATAATTATATAAACCAACACTACCTTCTTGTCTCATGATATTTTTTACCATTACGTGTTCATTTGTGAACAGCAATTTTACTTTAAGGTACAATAAATAATAATAGAGTTTCTCATGCCATGAAAAATTCAATATGTAAACAAACCTAGTGATGACGTCACAATACTGAACAATGGGTGATGATGCCATTTCCATTGTTTTTCCAATGTTTTGGTCTGGATTTACTTTCAATTTATGAATTATTTTTTGTAATTATTGCCTGATAGATTGACTAGCTGATACAAATTTGTGTCTTGATTTATTAAGGCAATTTTAAAATATTTGATAAAGTCTTAGAAACTTACAATTTTGACAGACAGTGCAACTTTAATTTTTCTGTACTGTATTATTGACAAGATGCATGCGTTAAATTGTGACAATTTTGTATTTCCTTGAACTGAAAAATGTCATAAAAATATCAACCATTAAATTTCATAGAATCTGGCTTTTATGTAGTTAATTATTTGATAAAATTATTCTGTCGTCGTTTCAGAAAAGAGACCCAGGAGTGGTGTTCTGTGGTGACCTCAATTCCGCTCCCATTTTTGGCGTCTACCAGCTTCTAACGACCGGCAGCATTCCTGCGAACCATGCTGACTGGTGGAGTGGTGAGTTTTGGAGTCATGTAAATATTGTAGTTGTAAATTGTGTGGAAGCAATGAAATAATTAGTGTTTCATTGATGGAAAAATATTCTATTGTTCAATGTCTCATTGTTTCAATGCTACTGGGTCTGAACGGGGGCTGCTTGGAGTCCGCACTATGTGACTACTCTACAAGTTGCTACAAAAATAAATATCTTTATTATAGTTATCCCTGGGGTGGGGACTATTACTTGCCCCTTCATAGACACCAAGTACAATAAGGTACCTACAATTTACTGCTCATGCTAACGACAACCATGAAGAGTGCCCAGTCCGGGAAACAAACCCAGCTATCAAACTGCTACCGGTGTTTATCAGGTTAAATTGTATCAATGTTACTAGTCTGGAGCTTGGTTTATTTATAAGACCATCTGCAGAAGAAAAAGTATAATGATGAGATGATAAGGCTGACTGAAAAACAATTTTCTGATATGGACATTTGGCACCCTTCTTTTTTTTGCTTTTGAACCTTTATTCTTACGTTTTTAACATTTTTTTCTAACATTTTTAAGCAATATAATCGGAAACTTAACAATTTTTTTCAGTCGGCCTAAGGCAGCGTAGCCACCAAACACAAAGCACTTCCAGTTTAACGCATGTTGCGATCAAATATATTGTAGCTAAATTTGTTAGTAATATTTTGAAATTAATTAACATTTCCTCCCATTGCCGCTGCCTATATTTGTACGATGTGTATAATATGCATGTAATATAGTGGCAAATAGACATCAATTTCAATGTCTACTTTCCATTTTCAGAGGGAAAGGCTGGCTACATGGGGGACACAGCTCTACACCAACCATTTCAGTTTGAAAACGCTTGCGGACTCCCTCAATACACAAACTACGTAACTAGTTTCGCCGGATGTTTAGATTACGTTTTTGTTGAAAAGACAAAATTCACTACAGAAAAAGTTGTTCCTCTCCCAACACATGAAGAAGTGACTCGATATATTGCTTTACCTAATACGCATTTTCCGTCTGACCATTTACCCGTTATATGTGAAATTAAATGGAAATGATTTGTAATTGTGAATCTTCCTAATTATTAACTATTTTGTGAGTTATGTATTTTATTGTTAAACATTGAATGAACAAACATAAGAACAAACATAAGACTTGTGTGTATTATTTATTACAGTATTGTGCATAAAAATTATTGTGAAATACTGATTAGGCGGATTGAAAAAATTTGTTTGGTACCAGCAGTTTTTCTGACCGACCCTACTGATTTTGTGTCGACCCTGACATGAGTGAAGCATTTATTATTCTAAAGGACAGACGAAAAGTTTAATGTAATCCCTACAATCATCATTAGGTTTACTTGTGCTTGTTTTCCCACCATTTTTCACTGCCGCAAATGTGCATCTTTACTTTTACCACATTCAATCTAGTCTAGAAAAAATTAATTAAAATAATTTTCTCGTCCTATCCACCCTGACTTAATCGGGCATGAAACCGGAACCGATTTTCAGAAGGTTATGATACATATGCTCCCTACAAGATGCTCACTCATTAATTAATGCTCCCTTAATCATTTATAAAAATTATTACACAAAAGTATATCAATCCTAGGAAATTTCCATAAGCATCTTTGAGCATGCCCATTTGCAGCTGCTGCTACAGGCCAGCCTGGCCACTTTAGGCCAAGTATTTAATCTCCACTGGGCCCTCCTCTGCAGAGAGAGGGAGGCACAGAGAGACAGAACATCTGCAGGACAGCAGCAAAGAGTTCTGGCTATTTAGTCATGTATTCTTGAGTGAAGGCTCATCTCACATGGAACATTTCGATATGTAATTCTTTGGACTTTGTGGGGAACACGCAGTTTAATATGACTATGCAATAAACCTTCAACTTTACTTTGGACTCCCATCTTCATTTAGCTTTAACTGGATTGTACTTAGGCTTCAGATCCTGGAACCACACTGCTAAGCCAATTAATCACTTCATTAAACAATAGAAGCTTTAGTGCAACACAAACTTTTCTTTTCAATCCGCCTTACCAATAAATGCAAAATAATATAGTGAAATAGTCATTGAGATTGACTAATAAGATTTACGACTAAAAGTAATAATTTATCACAACTTAATAACAAGAAAGTCTTAATATGAATAGTAATGGGTAAATAATCTATCACATTAGCAACAAACAAACAAATATATTTTGGGCTATACATCTATTAAATAAGTAACAAGAATTTATTAATATATTAAATTCGTAACAAGAAGCATATTAATATGAATAGTTATGGGCTATAAATCTATGACACTGAGCGACATTGAAATTTGCCACGAATCATATGACATTGTCGAATAAATAATGTAAATTTAAAGAATAACAAGTAAACAATTCTTCGATGTCTGTCATAGTGTTAGTACCACGCCAGAGAAGTGAAAAATAGGTTTTTGAAGTACATCATGAACTTGCAATGTGCAAGGCATATGTAGATTTAATTGTGTTTGTCTGGTGGTGACGAATGTTCAATGTTGCTCAGAAGGCCGTAAGACTAGTTAGTTAATTAATTAGCCCTAGCCATGTTATTCAGACAGGGCCTTAGTATTGAAGTTAACTTTGTGATGATGATGATATGGAGACGTGATCGGTGTGGATTTCCCGTCAGATGGGGTCAAGAGGGGTGTCGGAATGGTGTCGAGCATTGGACTCTTGGGAAGGTTGCAAAGATTATTCGCTTGTATCGAATCCTCTCCCGAACCCCAGACGATGTCAGTGCTCACACTGTAAGGGTCACAGACCACTGAAAAAGACGGAAAGTAAATCAGGTTGATAGATGTTATCACCCGATTAATTAATAGATGGTATATCCTCGATCAAAATACCTAAGAAGAGTAAGACAAAAACTCATTTTCAGGCAAGTGTTTAAAAGAAATTCATTACTGAAAGGTATGCAAAAGTTACTAATTTGGACAAAAAACTTACCAACTTTTGTACATGTTTATACCCTCAAAGAATTGCTTAATATTTACTCATTTTATTCTCTGCATGAATGACAAATGCTATGATTTTTACAGCATGTGAATTTTAGAATTGAATATGTGGATCATCTTTATTTCCAAACCTTGATACACTTCTGCACAATCTGATTCATCGGAGGAGGCTCCGACGTATTCTTCATCGGAACGTCTGCGCAGCCAATAAGTGCGTCTTGGAAGGGTGGCCGAGGCCAACATTCCATGCTTGGAGTACTTATCCTGTGGGGTATGCTGAAAAAATGTAGTGTTTTACCAGTTGATATAAATGCATTTGCTATAGAAGTTTACACAGCAAGTTTTTTGTTTCACAGTTTAAATATGGAAGGGATGACCCAGGAGTGACAATTTTTGTGGACGAATTGGGGGATGCAGGCCTACTTTGTCTGTCGCACCATGACTTTCCCTCACTCAGACATATGGTGCAGAAATTTGGAGTAAAGCAGCTTGTCAAGAGGTCAAGTAATGGTGGATCATTCATGCCAAACTATTTTCACGATAAAAGTGTACTGCTGTGACATGAAGTGTAATAACGCCAAAACAAAAGTTAGAAGAAAAAAGGTAATTTCCATTTGTGAATTTTAGAGGGGGAATATGGCATTGACCATTCCCCCCCCTCCCCTTCCCAAAAAGAGGGGTAATATATACCCTCATCCCATCTGTATCAACACCCCTGGGATGACCATCCACCATATCAACATAAAGTACATGCAGATTTATGTACATATGAATTACACTGTTTACTCAGTATTAGGATTATAAGTATTTGCAATCTTCATATATTTTAACCGATAGAGCCTTCTTATTTTAAATATGTATGGGCTGTTCCATTAAAAAAGAGGGAGGGGGCCAACCTGAAGATTTTTCAGATGTCGGGAGGCTGGGGGGGGGGGGGGAGTTCTGGGGACAACTGATATCAGGGGAGTGTGGATGGTTGACCGGTTATTTCTTAATATGTAGAAAAAAGCAGGTGTGGGAGGGGGCTGTCAAAAACCAGATATCGGGGGTGGGGTGGAGGGGGTCTAAATATGTTCAGGTCCACCCCCCCCTCCTTTTTTAAATGGGAACAGCCCTAATAAATAAACATGAATTAAAGCCTTCTTTGTATATTCACCTCAGTGATTTCATCCTCCCGGACTTCAATGATAAAACCTCCCAATTCCAAGAGTATCCTTCGAGTCGATTCGCTGATGTGCACCTGTCCAGCTGAAACCCAAGAAAAAAGCTCATACTATAGTATTACGATATCGGTACACAACTACCTCGCCTGCTAGCACTTGGCTGGTGGGCAACTGCTCTTTAGCTCAACTGTTAAGGAGCGTTCACACTGTCACGTAAAAACCTACGAGTGACCACGTACGTAAAAAATTGGCAGTATGTGCTCACACGTATTTCTGTGAATCACGTATACATTTTTTGGATTGCAAGTTTTCTTAGTGTAATGATAATATTGATAATCTAGGAGTCCACAATGGTAGGTTTTACAAACATTGTTATTTTCAGTTCTGTTATTTTTAGTCTCTTTTTATCTAATTTGTAACAGGGCCATTTTGTAAAATAGCTGTTGTTAATGTTTTTACCATTTAAATAGATAGACACAGAATGCAAGCACAACCAATTTAACATCTCTTGCAATGGACATCCAGCTGAGATGTAGCTCTATTGAAGAGTGCCTGGGGGCATTAAAACCTAGAACAGCAGAGATGGCCAAAGCTGAGGAGTGCCTGGGGGCATTCAAACCTAGAACAGCAGAGATGGCCAAAGCTGAAGAGTGCCTGGGGGCATTCAAACCTAGAACAGCAGAGATGGTCAAAGCTGAGGAGTGCCTGGGGGCATTCAAACCTAGAACAGCAGAGATGGCCAAAGCTGAAGAGTGCCTGGGGGCATTCAAACCTAGAACAGCAGAGATGGCCAAAGCTGAGGAGTGCCTGGGGGCATTCAAACCTAGAACAGCAGAGATGGTCAAAGCTGAGGAGTGCCTGGGGGCATTCAAACCTAGAACAGCAGAGATGGCCAAAGCTGAAGAGTGCCTGGGGGCATTCAAACCTAGAACAGCAGAGATGGCCAAAGCTGAGGAGTGCCTGGGGGCATTCAAACCTAGAACAGCAGAGATGGTCAAAGCTGAGGAGTGCCTGGGGGCATTCAAACCTAGAACAGCAGAGATGGCCAAAGCTGAAGAGTGCCTGGGGGCATTCAAACCTAGAACAGCAGAGATGGTCAAAGCTGAAGAGTGCCTGGGGGCATTCAAACCTAGAACAGCAGAGATGGTCAAAGCTGAAGAGTACCTGGAGTCATTCAAACCTAGAACAGCAGAGCTGGCCAAAGCTGAAGAGTACCTGGAGTCATTCAAACTTAGAACAGCAGAGCTGGCCAAAGCTGTAAAAGCTTGACCACCCAGTTGTCTGAAAGTGTTACCACAATATTTATGTTTGCTAATAGATTAATAATAAATTTACGTTGTCCAGTAGACTCCATCTGTGATGCAATGGAGACGGCTTCACCGAATAAGCAATATCGAGGCATCTTCATTCCAACGACACCGGCCACGACAGCACCTGAAGAAATACAGCATTAGTAAGCTTTGATTCACCAGATTTCAAATTCAATGTCCCTCAATAAACTACAGATTCAGATCAGATTTATTTGCTCTATTTTTCTTTTGTACATAAAATGTTATCGTTAAAACAGTGTAGAGCTGGGGGACTCCTCCAAGATGATCTCGTCATCACTGCTGAGGTGCTGACCTTTACATTATAATTATATAAACTATATATAAACAGATTATTTTTATGGTGCCCCGTGAATCAACACTCAGTGAAACATGCATTGTCTAGTCTCTTAACTCAGCTACAGCAGTAAACTAATGACCTCTTGTAGAGCAGAGAGAATGTTTTCAGCACTGGATTTAGGAATGTGCACACAGGGCGATTCCACAATGACTTGAGTATGTTTATAAACATAATTTGATATATAAAGTGTCTGAAAGTATCTTTTGGCTTTTCAAGTCAAACCCCCCCCCCCTCTCACATAGGTAGGACACCACATGCTTGAAGTATAGCAGCTTCCACATACCTAAATCCAGCACTGGATGTTACTATCCTCTCATCTCAAGAGAATCCATGGGTATACTTTTTCTTACCTGTATGGCATCCAATCCTCAGCTTAAACTTGTTCCCGGGCAGATGAGGAATCTCCAATCGGTTGATGATGTTGCGCAAATCAAGAGACAAAGCAGCAATCTCGACTGCGTGTCTGCGACCATTGCGATGGGGAACTCCTGATAAAGATATCAAAAGATAAAGTTATATCTAACCTGTTTTTAATCTTATATAGACTCTAAAGTAGCTTTCTTATTATGTGTGAAGTCTCACTCATTAACCATCTAAATTTTAATATCTAGAATGTAGAATCCTAATCTCCGCGGATCAATAACTTTTAATGAATTTACCATCAGGACATTTCACAGTTCAGGCCATAATTTTTGGGACATCTTTACATATCCATCAGTGGATGTGTTGTGGGGTTGAGGTGTCACATCACCCGCAAGAGTCGTTTGACAAGAGCGTTGAGTAAACCGGGGCCAGCTCCAGTCCTTTGCATATGTTGAGTGATGCTTGTATTGTAATGTCACGAGGGCTCCCTTCAACAACACAGCCACTGAAGAAGATGACGAGATGTCACCGAAAACTATGGCCAAAAATATGTGAAGCGAATATTTATATATATATATATATATATATATTACACGAAAGTTATGACAATATTGTGAGATAAGCTACATTAATAGTGCATGATGGTAATGTTGGGTTATCTTCCAAGGAGAGCAGCCAATTTTTTCTGAAAATGTTAGAAATGTAATGTTACCAAATAATAACATTTAGGTAACAAAGCCAAATTATAATATATGACTAGTCTACAAGCAAACCGTAATACATATTCTCAGATTTGTTACCTGAGTACTTTGTATTTTTTGGTAACATTTTGCATTGTCAAGAAATTCAGTTGCTTTCCCAGAAAAAGCTGCCCAAATTGACCACACCCGTTTTGCGCGGCAGCCATGTTGGAATTTTTGCCTCATGGACTTCATTTTGATTACGTCATATATTAAGACACCATTACTTCGTTGTTCTTGCACTCTGTGACCTTACCATGGCCATAATTGCAAAGAGAGGTCAATGAGGCAAAAATGCTAACATTGCTGCCGTGTCAAAACAGTTTGTTTCTCAAATGAATTCCAACCTGAAGCAACCATGTAGGCATCCCCCACTGTCTCCACTTTATAGACATCATACTTCTGGATCTGTTCATCAAACCTGGTGTACAGGATGTTCAACATGTCTACAACCTGTGTGCAACAATGAAAGCAGTTTTAGATCAACTTTCATGTAACCGCTTCTCTGTTGTTGTGCAACTCATGCCGCGATTACACAAATATTTTGAGGTTGACCGCTTTAGACTGCTTCACAATAAGTGATATCCTAATTTTGTGGGTTACACCTGTCTTAACTGGCAATGAGCAATTTTGAATAGAGGACCACATGTCAAAAATGGCTAAGCATATTGTACGTGCAATTATGTGCTGAGTTTCCAGGGACTCTCCGGGTTGGGAGAAGAGACTTTCCTCTTCTTTTTTTTTGGCCATATTTGTGGGCATTCAGTTCAACCATCTATAGGTATCTCCAGCTAGGTTCGTCTGTTGCAGATGAAGTAGTTGTTACTTGCTAGCTTTGGATAGCAAAAGTTGAATATTCTTTATGAGTTGTTATATCGTGTGACGGAATTCTAAGCTCGGGCGTCAGTCAGTAAATCTCTCGCCCGGAGTCATGTATGCATTATTAAAATCATCACCAGAGCTAGATTCAAGTATGTGGAGACCACAGTACACACTCAGAACATTCCTAATTCCAAAGTTTAGTGCAGAGGGGTGAGATTTGTTTGAAAAAAATCTTTGGTGCAAATTGCAATGAAAATACCTTTGGGTAACCTGCAGACATTATGGGTCAATTAACAAGCAGTGGCGTTGGGTGCAGGCCGACTTAGTTTCTCGCATGGCGCCTTTTCCAGTACGCGAGTGGCCGCAACACAGACACTTGTCACGAGGTAAAGTAATATTTTATAATTGATATCCGAACTATTTTTGCAGTGGTATATGAAGTTTGCAGCACAGCATGTATGTCCCAAAACAAAAGTAATTTTCACATGAACTTCAAAGAAGATGATTGTATTGATCAACTCCCCTTGCCCAAAAAGTGGTTGATATATATTCCAACATTCCCCCCCCCCCCATCCCATATTGATGCCCCTGATGTGATGCATTTAGGAATGCACTGGGTATGTTGCAGTCAGGGCCTTCATATTCATAAATTTGGCATAATGTGTGCAATTTTCAGTAATAAATGATGAGTACCAGCTAAGAACTTGCCAGCCAATGCCTGCGGCATGAGTTCGAATGCACTATAAAGAGAGAGTCAGTGCAAGGTCCATGCATGATATTTTTTCTGGTAGCCCAATACTTTTATTGCATTCATACATAAATCTAATACTTATAAAGTGACAATAGTTAATTCATCATACAGTTGCACCAAAAATTCCCAGCCAGAACCATACGTTCACGAAAATAAATGAAACGTTCAAAAAAACATTTTTCTAAAGTGTGTACCTCAGGAAAAAGTTTTTTTTTAACGTTTCATTTATGTTCATGAACGTATGGTTCTGGCTGGGTTCTTTCTACAAATATCTATCATACAACTTTTACATTGATGTTAATAAAGTTGTTACCATGAGAGAAGTTACGGGCTTTAATATTGATGCTCGCGCAGCCAGATAAAAAATATTCTGATGAATAAGATGATAGATATGTTATATCGTATCATATGTCACTTTTGAATCTGTGCCGGAACGTTGCTGATAAAGCTTGCAGGTCCGCAGTCGGCTACAAATTTACTGACGCATAGGGACAGATAATCACCTAAATTAATATTAGAATGATACTGCAGAAACTGATGCCATCTTTAACTAAGTTACTTTAATTACAATTTGAATTTGCTTCAAAATATGAGTGCTTGATTAATTTGGTGTAACTGTACATTGTACAAACCTGTATCGGAGAGCTCCTTGCGCATATTGTAGTGAAGCCAACAATATCCGAAAAGAATATTGTCACTTCACCGTAAGTTTCAGCATTCACTACTTCGTTGTTTTTGAGCCGTTCAGCGACAGATTTCGGCAACATCTGGTAAAGCAACATGTCTGTTCTTTTCTTTTCTCTGTTTAAGGCTTTTGTTCTGAAACAATAAATAAATACAAATCCAAATATGTCATTGTAGGTATGTGTATGTCAATAATATAGGATCTAACTATCATATTTCTGATGAGAGATGTATAGATGGCCAAATTTGCCATGTGCGTTTTCCAGGGAATGTATCAACACATGGAAAACGCATAAATATTATCAGGCGTTTTGCATGCGTTTATCCTTCGCATGGAAAATGCACGTAGCACATTTGGCCAAGTACTATTTCCCACTATGTTCTAACACTTTAATTCAACTGAAGAAACTATTCCTCTGACCATAAAGTTAAGAGGTGAGTTGTTTTCACATGTTAGGAGCTACACGTGGCTAGACCACTATTGCTATCCCATATTATGGGTCTATACAGTACAACTTCATGAATGTGTCTGATCAATTAGGAGAAAGACCCTCCCCTGAATTCAACAAGACCCTCTCCTGCATGGAGGCCTGATCAAGCAAGAATCACAGTGGGAGAGCAAGGAATTTGACTGGCTATATTAGTTTATTTTAACCACAAGAATAAAATTAATCTACTCACAGTATGTAATAAAGTGATACAACGCCAGATTCAAGCTTTTTCAAAGAACTATTTTGTTCAGCCTCATGTAAAAATTCACGCCTGTAGTGACTGACCTATATTCAGCCCACATCTCTCATGTGTATTAAATTTTTCCTCAGACCCTTGTCCGCAACTAATATCAGCCTGAGGGTCTGCATTCAGACTGGGTGTACACAGTACGACTTTATGAAAGTGTCTTGTCAATTAGGAGCTAAACTCAGCTAATATCTTGCACAAAATAATGTTACTAACATGTCAGCCAGTGTAAGAGAGAACAAAAGAATGTTACTAACCTGTCAGCCAGAGTAAGAGAGAACAAAATAATGTTACTTACCTGTCAGCCAGAGTAAGAAAGAACAAAGTAATGTTACTAATGTGTCAGCTAGTGTAAGAGAGAACAAAAGAATATTACTAACCTGTCAGCCAGAGTGAGAGAGAACAAAAGAATGTTACTAACATGTCAGCCAGTGTAAGAGAGAACAAAAGAATGTTACTTATCTGTCAGCCAGAGTAAGAGAGAACAAAGTAATGTTACTAATGTGTCAGCCAGAGTAAGAGAGAACAAAAGAATGATACTAACCTGTCAGCCAGAGTAAGAGAGAACAAAATAATGTTACCAACCTGTCAGCCAGAGTAAGAAAGAACAAAATAATGTTACTAACCTGTCAGCCAGAGTAAGAGAGAACAAAATAATGTTACTAACCTGTCAGCCAGAGTAAGAGAGAACCTCTGGATGTGAGAAGTCAGAGTGTAGACAGCATTGAGAATGAGAGGACACATAAGAAGCACAGCGGTGAAGAGGACAGCAACAATGATGATTGTCTCCCCGTCTGTCTGTTCACTTTGCTTCAGTGACGTCAGAATGATTGTTGACAACTCGTCCTGAAATGAGAATGAGGCACAATTGTACTAATGGAATCATGTTGTTCTTAATAGCAGAGGAAACGTATAGGAAAGAATATGCATGTTTCTCCTATCAATTAATAATGTAGCATTCTCCATAACTATGATAAGCTATGATTCTGAAATAAGATACTTTAGTAATTTGAAGAAACTACTTGTAAAAAAGAAAAATGTTTCCTAATTATACATCAATTTTGTAAGCTAAGAAGATGGAAGGTTAAAACAATCATAAAACTAATCTTCAAATGAGCGAAATTATATTTTGAAAAATTACGATGTTATTGTCAACTAAATGCATACAGTGTGTGGAATCAGTGTTAGTTTATATTAACGATTATGGAATCACCCTCGAGAATTCTGACCTGCATAAGTAGAAGGGCATCCAGGTATACAGTCATGTTATCATTCCACATGGTGGCGTTCAAGAAAGATGGCTCCAGTCTGTCCAAGTTGGACTGTCTGACTAACCTCCTCATCCTTTTGATGCCTGGAAAAAGATACAAAAACAGAAACTGCAGACTATGTAGTATACTTGAGTAATACAGTTTGGGAATAGTCCTCGTTTTATTAACAGAAATTTAAATTTTCATATCAGCATTTCTTTGCAGTTGAGTGATGTATTACATTGTCTCGAATAGTACTGGTCTGAAGCAGGGGTATCGATTTTTCATGATGGGTGGGGAGGGGATACAGGCCTACCTTTTTCTGTGACACCGTGACTTTTCCTTGCTTGTACAAGTGGTGGCAGTTAAAAAGAGGTAAAGTAATGATGAATGATTGATGCCAAACTATTTTTACAGATAAACTTGTACTGATATGTGATATGAAGTGAAAAACAATGCACAAATGTCACCAAAAAAAGTGTATTAAAAGGTTATTTTCATTTGTGAATTTCAAGGGGGATGATTGCATTGATCATCCCACCTTCCAAAGAAGTAGGGAGTATATATCCCCCCTCAATCAACGCTCCTGGTCTGGGCATGCCATGACATACTCAGCTGAATGTTGAAATCATATATCTACCTCCTACAAATTCATCAATTGTCCTGATTGTTTCATTGTATATTTTGTCAACCAGGGCACTGTATTCTCTGGCAGAGTTGAGTGTGACGTCACCAACATCCTGGGCCTCCGCAAACAACAGATAATCATCCATTGTTTCAAAACCCCCAGTTGCGAAGAAGATGGCGCCCAGAGCTCTCTCTGTAAACAATGGAGAATAGTAAAATCATTCCTGGTATATTGAGAAACAATGGAGAATAGTAAAATCATTCCTGGTATATTAAGAAAAAATGGAGAATAGTAAAATTATTCCTGGTATATTGAGAAACAATGGAGAATAGTAAAATTATTCCTGGTATATTAAGAAAAAATGGAGAATAGTAAAATTATTCCTGGTATATTGAGAAAGTTAAACGTGTTGCATTAAAAAGAGGTCATTTGTGTCCTATTTTTTCTTTATATCTTATTAAGTAGCAAATATACATTATGCATTGTACGTGTCACCTTATTGTATTTTCATATGCTACGTTCTTAGTGCCTCCTGTAGGCTCGGTTACTTCTCCCCCCATTGATTGATATATCTTTGTCATCTATAGTTTGGAGACAGGCCTGTACCAAACTACATATGATTTTTCATTCCCTATAATCACATGGTGTTGTATAAGAGTGACAGATCTTTGACCAGACTGACCTGTTCCGAAAGCCTCTCTTGCTTCGACGATCTCCTGTAGCGAGACCAAATCTTTCCAGAACTGACCAGACCTAGCTTCGGTGATGGCATCATAGAACCAGAACATGAACTGCTTCATCAGCTTCTTGTAGAAGTTCAACTCGGCTCGGACGGTCGGACTGTTGGTGTCGATAGTGTACCGGTGTTTGTTCAGGTAATTCAAGAAGTTTTCTTTGTTTTCGAATTCTTCTGTATCTTCTCTCACCTATTAATTTAAAGATTCATTAATTGTTTGAACCCCTTGCATGCCTGTTTAAGCATGAGCCTTTCTCAACTCCTCAGAAAGTATACAGCCCATTACTCAGAATTATCTGCTGGGGCTAAGCATTCTACAATCGCCATCATTGCCGACAGCCAAGTACCCATGATCATCGATTTCCTCACCTGTGGCCAACGACTGAGCCCATCTAGCGCCTTGTCTGTTTCTGGATAGGTTGTCACCAGAAGTTCTTTCGTTTCTGGATTGATAGCACTTACGTACAAGGCACTCATATCTCTCTCGATCTGCAAAAGACATAACAAAGCATTTTATTTTGACGCTTCTGCCTTAATGATCTATTTCCAATAATGGGTAACAGCTTATTTGAGTATCTCAATAATAATAGATTAACCATGTATAGTTGGCCTATATTTGTTTCAATGAATATTTTTAGCCTGTTAAGGTGCTTGACCTGCAACCACTGGGTCCCGGGTGCAATTCCCAAGTTGGATGGCTGTTCCATCCATCATCTCATTGCTATGGTCCCTGCCTGTCCTAATTAGCCAAACAGGTGCAGAAGTACAGGACGTAAAATCCTGACCCACCCACCCACCCGAAAGATCCGTGACCAATGTCTTTCGAAACAAACTGTCGAATGTGTTATGGCAAGGATACAAAGACTGTTTTAAAAATTTTGACAAAATTAGAAAAATAAAATGCTGAACTGAAGTTTATGATTGGCTTTAGAAAGCCCTCTAAATGGCAGAAAATGTGAATGGGGAGAAAAAGTAACCGAGCCTACAGGGTGCACTACGACCATAACATATGAAAACAATATAAGATGACGTCACAACATAATTGTTACATTGATGATGTCACAATGTAAATGACGTCATCAAACAATACTTATCTGCTACGGTGTCAGTGGCCTCTTGTGGTAGCCTACTTTTCCATTGACCTACTAACCAAATACTGGAATATCTCTGGGACCGTTCACATTAGTTTGATGTTAGCCTAAGGTCGCATGTCAAATAGGCCAACGTTGAGCCAACCTTGCTTGCTATATGAGCTATGTCAAGGGGTGTCAATTTCTCGCGACGGGTGGGGGGAGGGGGGGATGCAGAATTACTTTGTCTTTTCCCCTGTGACTTTCCTTCGCTTGTACAAGTGGCAGCAGTTAACGCACGGACACTTGTCAAGAGGTAAAGTAATGGTGGATCATTGATGCCAAAGCACATTTACAGATAAAATTGTACTGATATGATATAAAATTTTGTAGAAAAAGGGTAATTTTAATTTGTGGATTTCAGGGTTGCATTGGTCATCCAGCCCCTTTCCCAAAAAGTGAGGGGGCGGGTATATATCCCCACATCCCCCTGTATCGATGCCCCTGGCTATGTAGATATATATATACTTGACCTGCAGCTGATGGAGCATCCTACTCAGTTCTAAACTGTATCGAATCTTGTATCGCACTTCACGGTCCTCGAAATGTTCCGAAATCCTTCCGATGAAGATGTATCCTACAAGCACCACCAGGGCTCCAATAGGAATCATCACAGTTCCCACCAGACGGAGCAGCTGTAGTCTCTTGCCAGTTCTTGTGATCGGGTTGCCTGAAAAATTCACCAAATTTGAAATTGTACTTCTGAATTTTTTCTGCATCGCATGTTGAATTCCTTGGATACATGCGTAAGAAAGCCAGAAGAGAAACAAACCTATGCACATTACAATTGCAATACACTAAAAGCAATACAAGGGCTGGATATGATAAGGAAATGCATAAGTTAGATGTGATTGGTAGAGTGCTCCGTTGTGATACCATAACAAGTTAGAAAATACTTTCAACAGGTGGCAGCACCTATCAGCCCCATTACGCCATCTAGCGGTTATATATCACGATAATACAACCTCAAAGGAGCACTATAAACGTTTAAGTTTAGACATGTGCTTAAACATATTGTTAGTAAGAGATGGTGAAGTTCTATCAAAAATGTTTGCTATTGATTGCGCGTCATATTTTGTGAAAAAGAAATCATGATCTAGCTATTGGGAAGGCCAAAATGAAAATTTACTTTCACCAGTAACTCTTTATGATATGCACACAATCTACTTACATGACTTATTTTAAAGCAACGAAAGCATCTTAATAGCAACATTATAAAGCATCGCATATTTCTGCATCCGTACACACGCATACTGCGGTGATATAGATAGCTAGAGCCAGTTTGTACAATACATTTAGCAATTAAGCAACTAGATTACAAAGCATGGCATGGACTCCAAGCCGCCTTATCATCTCATTATTACGTCTGCCTCTGCCAGCTGGTCATGTAAGCCAGCTAAGCTTCAGACTCAGTAGCATTAAGATGTTAGACAATTGTGGAATAGCGTGCAACATTGTCTTTAAGTCTACGCAATGAACTACTTGGCGTATCTTTAAATACTATCAATTTTACTGTTTTTTAAAGATTTTAGAACGGTAGTCAAATCACTAGTGGTAGTCATATACCCGTAAATGTGTGACCCCAGAAAGTTGTCAATATGACTACAGACTACTTGCTATAGTCAGATGCCGGCTATATTTATGACCAATTTGATAATTTTACAACATATTCTCTTTGGAATAAGCGGTTATTTAATGCAACAAAAACATTGGAAACCTTCATGGGATTCTCATGAAACTTTTATTTTCGTTTGTTCATATGAACATAGTACATATTATTACACTATATCTCTAAACTAGATAAAGTAATTTGTCCAACTACCTTCACAGAACCTTTGTAGGCCGCTGAGCTCA
The DNA here is from genome assembly GCA_932294295.1 of Alitta virens. Lineage (NCBI taxonomy): Eukaryota > Metazoa > Annelida > Polychaeta > Phyllodocida > Nereididae > Alitta > Alitta virens. Next base: position 34,034,911 of record OW028585.1, read on the forward strand.
TCGATGTTGAATACTTCCATAACGGCCTGGTCCATTTGAGAGAGAGAGATGGAATCAGCATCGTCATCATTTCTGATCTCATCCTCCCTGACTGATAAGGGCTCCACCCTGTTCACCCACCCAAGACGCTTGTCCACAGTCATGCTACAATTAATATGCAAAATATGGATATGATATAATAATTCAAAAGGAATACATTTGTATTGCATGTTACCTTATTGCCTATTGGCTATTGCCTATTGGCTATTTATTGGCTATTCTATTATATTCTGTATCTATGGTTACATGCGAATATAACATTGAAAAGCAAAACTAGTGTCAAAGCCTCTAATAAAGCATTAACAAAGCAACTTTGTAATTAGTATTAGTGTGGTATTATGCAATATATGTCAATTCATTTTCATTTTTATTATTATTATTATAATTTTTTTATATTATGTGTCACTATATGAATTTAATTTCAATTATATTTAATTAGCCTCTTTTTCCTTTTATTTATAATGTAAGGGGTGTGCACAATTTTACAGCTTTTTAGTGCTAATGTCTTTTGTTTATGTAATGTACTAACCATATTGAAATACTACATACTGTGAACAAATAAAGCATCTTAACATTCTATTCTATTTTATTCTATTCTATTCTATTCTATTCCATTCTATTCTATTCTATTCTATAGCATCTTCAGTGCGCCCATATGGCATGTGTTATGAATAGTAATTCGGTCTATCGTCAATGTTTATTTTCTATTTATTTATACATTATCTTACAATCAATCGCTCATCCAAAAATAATATGATTTTTTTGAATATAATTGTTCACAAAGCAATAATTATCAATACTTTGACTAACTGAAATAATATTGAAAATACGTGAATAAGAAATATTTTTCTTCAAATATATTAATAGCCTTTTATATTTCAATTTTGAGTTTCATAATTATGCATACAATATAAATTAAGTATTCCGCAAGAATATAAATTGTTTTATACCAATGCTTGTGTGCCAAGAAACAATAAGCAAATATAACCATTAGATAATCACAGATATTATTCATATATTATTATTATAGGTTTAATGGATATAAATCTACAAATTTACCTTAATAATAAAAGCAAATATAACCATTAGATAATCACAGATATTATTCATATATTATTATTATAGGTATAATGGATATAAATTTGCAACTTTACCTTAAGCGGTCCAGTGTTGTTAGTTGAACTGCCAAACAAGGTCTGGCAGTTTCAAGCAAAACAGCCTACAACTTCACAGTAATTAGGCTTCTGCAGGAGGCCATTTTGAAAGCATCAATATATCAATTAGGCTAATTGGAGATCGCCTAATTAGGTACCAATATCAGTGGGGGGTCCTATTTCTCTCATCAGTGATCAATTAAACAGTTGTGGACATGTTATAATTGTTCTTTTCCCTTGTATAGTTTCAGTAAATGTAATTGAGACAAATGTACCTAAATTATTGGTAGTCAGTGATTATTTCATAGTTTTACACAATATTTATTGAATTGAATGTGTTTATTTCAGAGAGACAACAGCTTAAGTTCAACTAATTTTTGTTTAATTTACATTGGAATAGTACTTGTTATTCTAAATTATCTGTCTTCACAATATTAAGACATAACATATTATTGATAGACCATAAACTAAGGATTTGAGAGATTGTTTATGCGTATGCTATTGAGATTAAAGTAATAATGCAAAACTTGATCGGAGTATACTCACTATAGATGGCGCTCAGAGAATACACTCAGCCAGTGACGAAATGTCTTGATCAGGCATGATCCAACATTGGATGAGACCTTAGATCTAACCATCTTATTAGTTATGTACTTGGAAAATTTATTTTAAAAACAAACAAAAAAACACTCATATATATATAGTATTTTTTTATTTTTAGAAATCCTGTCAAAAATTTATTCGAGGATCCAAAATATGATCTTGATAATTCAGTGGGGCAAACTTATTTGCTGATCCAAAATGTGATCCAAAATGTGATCTTGATGATTTGGGGGGATGAAACTTTTAGAGAAATAAAATCATAAATATTATCATTAAAATATATCATATGGTCTGAAAAAGTCTTCCTTGGATCAAGGATCAAACTTTTATGGCCAAAATTGTATTACTGTTAATTTTTATTATTTGGTGATTAGCAATGATTAGCAATGATTTTGTTTAAATGACGTTGTTAACAAACATGCACCTATCAAACAAAAAACGGTTAAAAACAAACAGGTGCCCTACACGAATGGTGAACTATGCCGAGCAAAAAATGTCAAAGCAATGCTCAGGCGAAAATACAACAATCCTTTGCATAAATATGATATGAGAAACACCACCATTGTACAGCCTATGGTTTAAGGTCATTCAGATACTCAGGTACTATGTTATACAATAATATCCCAAAGGATTTTAGATTGTCTAATGTAGAAGATTTTAAGTTAAAAGTTAAAACATGGGAGCCAAAGTGCATTGTGGTTGCTGTATTTTATGTAACATTTAATGTTTTTAATATGTTCGTACATTTTTCATTTTTTACTGTTTCTTCATGTTTTATCACGTTTTGTTTATTTGTCAAGCAAAAGCCCTGGTGCTTATGTTTATCGTTTTAACACCCGACATTAAAAAAAGTTTAACTTACTTACTAACAACAATAGAAGACAGATGAAATATTGAACTATGCTATTCTATGCTATTCTATTCTATTCTATTCTATTCTATGCTATTCTACGCTATGCTATTCTATGCTATGCTATTCTATTCTATGCTATGCTATCCTATGCTATTCTATTCTATTCTATGCTATTCTATGCTATTCTACGCTATGCTATTCTATTATATGCTATTCTATTCTTTGCTATGCTATTCTATTATATGCTATTCTATGCTATGCTATTCTATTCTATGCTATTCTAAGTTACGCTACGCTATTCTATTCTATTCTATGCTATTCTATTCTATGCTGTTCTATGCTATGCTATGCTATTCTATTCTATTCTATGCTATTCTATGCTATGCTATTCTATGCTATTCTATTCCCACTTGACAAAACAAAACAAAAAAAAATCAAGTATTTGATACGCTTTATTCCCACACAACTTTGAAAGCTTGTGTCAACATAAGACCAACAATTTGTTCAGAATCTGGTATAATCATTTTTGTAGTTTTCAGCAAATATCTTTTTTAGGCCCCAGTTTCAGTTCGTCAAATGATTGGGTTCCATCTGAGCAGCCGTGGTTTGGCAATTTTGGCAAAAACTGAAAAAAAAGAAGATAAAACGTTGGTCTGAGATTCATGATATACAGTTACCACGAGGTGGCAGCACTGTTGATTCAACATATGGCTATAGGTTAAAAGAAGGCAAGTCAATCTTATCCAATGTATCAAAGGTCTTTGAGAAGGTAATGTATAATAAAAATATGTGACTTCTTCATCAGAAATAAATTATTTTATATATATATATATATATATATATATATCAGCCATTATGGCTTTTGAAGTAATCATTCTACTGAATTTGAAATTTTAGAAGTTGTTAATAAAATTATGCGAGATATGGATAACAATAAAGTCCCCATTACCATTTACTTTACACCTCTCAAAGGCCTTTGATACATTGGATAATCAAATTATATCAGATAAACTTGAGTTTTATGGAATTAAAGACGAGTCATTGGTCTCGTAAGAAATTATCTCACTAACCAATCCAAATATGTTCAATATAATAATACTAATTCAGACTATTTAGATATTTGCTGTGGTGTTCCACACGGTTCCATTGTCGGACCACTATTATTTCTAATTAATATAAAAGATTTATATCTATCCTGTATTGTACGCAGATGATACAACTTTAATTACTAGTATAACAGTATAAGTACCACAGGGGATAATTCTGATGGAACTCTTAACAATGAACTACAAAATGTTAATGATTGGTTGAAATTAAACAAATTGAAAGCAATGATGTTTTACAAGTATCAAATAATTATAACATATCCTAATTTAAATTAAAAAAATCGAATTTGTTAACAATTTTAATTTACTTGGGGTATTCTTGACAATAATCTTACGTGGAAAAATTCCTTAAACATGGTAGCAAATAAGGTTTCAAGAACTACTGGGGTAATTTAAAATTTTCTCCAAATCAGTGCATTAAAACATATTTATAATTCTCGGACACTGCCTATCTTAGTTATGGCCTACTTATTTGGGGTTCAAAGGCCAGGAGACTTATCTCATTGCAAAGAAGAATAGTTTCGAATATTGACAAAAAGTGGCTATCGAAGTCATGCAGATGTTTTATTCAAAAGGTTATTTTTACTTAAGATTGATGATCTGTGTGCAGTGCATGACTACTTATTTTTGTTACAAATATGAAAATCAATTGTTGCAAGACTATTTTTTAGATAAGTTGGAGTGATCATTACTTTCATGAATACTTAACTAGAGAAAGAGGGAATCGTCGAGTGCCTGCTGTGAGGCATGAGTTCGCAAGACAATCTATAAGCTACAGGTTCCCTATTAATTTTAATAATATGCCAATTGATATCCAGGACAAACTTTATATTCGCTCCATATATAGTTTAAAATTTACATTAAGAAAAAGATTATCGATAGTTATTTAAGCCAATGTAACATTTCAGACTGTTTTGTGTGTCATAACTTGTAGTGTCTTTATTGTATAATTAATAATTATACTTATTTAGTTAATTGAAGAAAGCTATACTTTTCTGTAAATAACAGTCCATATACTTTATTGTGAACATGGACTCCAGGCGCTGACATCATTGTAATTTTCTACAGTTAGTGTTGGTTTGTGGGTGGCCCCTCGGCAGCGATGACATGATCATCTTAGAGGAGTCACCCCGCTCAATATTTTATTAAATGAAAATCTCTGTATTTTTAACATGTTTCTGTAATAATAGTGGGCAACATAAATGAATCTGACGAATATATATAATTTGAAATAATAATCATCCCTCTAAACTCCGTACCTTTAATTACATTGTAAATTGGCAAAATGATACAAATCTAAGCAAAAAAATGCTAGCTTAAAATCCAACAATTTCTGCATATTTCCTCAAATAAATAATTAACAAAATATTTATATGTAAGTGTAGCTAGTTGAAATTTCACAGAACTGTACGCTGTGAATGTTCAAGACAGGATGCGAGTGTTTTCACACCTAAATCAGAGTTAACCCCCATAATTAGCCGTAAGAATGTTTAATCAGTTTATACATCATGTTATGAAATAAAAGTAATGCAACAAATATTTAAACGTGCTTGTGTGAAAAATCTAGCCCATAATATGACGAAAATGTGACAGAAATGTTTCACTATCTAAAAACAATCTCATTGTGCCTGAATTAATCTTTCATACTGAATAGAGCTGGACTTTTTTAAAAGTATGTGGCCATTTCAGTCTGTGGCCATTAATTTTATGGCCGTTACGGATCCGTGGTTGTTTACTGCTGTGGCTGTTTCGGTTTGTGGCCGTTTTGACCAAATCCCTGTTTATGTTGGCACAATTTTTTAAAATTCTTTTCTACTTACTGTCACAGTCCATATTTTAACAAATGTTTTCAGATCCACTGAACCTATACCATCTGCAAACAAAAAGACATCAGTATATTTTGAATGTATTTACTTTTAGTCTTATAAAATTCAATTCAATTCCCAATCTGTGAAGTGAGAACCCGATATACCACCCAGTGTTCACACAAGATACCGTTGATGAAGACTTCAGATTTGTTGATACTAACCGTGATCGAAGTGTGTCCAAACTCCTTCGATGTTTTCGCTGTTGATATGCATGGGATCCGAGGTGTCTTCCTCTATTGCCCAGTATACGAAGATTGTCTCCGTGTCAGTTTGGGTCATCGCAGTGACCGTTCGCCAGGGTGGTACGAACTCCTGATCGCTTACGAGATCATCCCCTGCAAAGAATAAATGCTACAAAAAATGTGTGTACAGTTGAAACAATAATAATGTGGGCCATTAATGCCACTATTAGCTAAAGATAACTTTACAAAATTTTGTAATTAATGGTAGACAATTCAAGGATGGCTGTTTCATCCATCAACTCATTAACATGGTCCCTGCTGGTCATAATTAGCCCATCATGTGCAGAAATACAGAATGAAAAGCTTCATTCCACCCAGGTGCAAATCAGTACTTGGTAAATAGCCTATGGGCAGTGTTAACAACTTAAAGAGTGACTGACTAAAGGAACGCTGTAATGACTGGACACCAAGGGAGTGGAAAAAGAGTCAAGCTAGAACAGGCCTGCCAGGAGGGCATATTGTCATGTTGACATATCAGCTCAAATTTGGTTTCAATAGTCTGACACTTTCTCAATGGTATCATAGCTCAGACCAGTAGCATTGAGACATGGGACATTGATCATTAAATAGTTAGAATCTAGTTATATTCAAATGCATAGGTCTGAATGGTAGGCTTGATTTACTTTAATTTCTGCTGTTCATAATTTGGTGGTCCGATTGAACAAATTTAGTTTTTCTAATGTTTTCGTACCCTCAGCGAGAAAAGTTCAAAGATGATTATGCTATCAACAGACAATGGACAGGCAGGTGGGCATAATGTACACTTTAGTTTCCGGAGCATAACTCTACCAACTAATGCACTTACCCTAACGAAATTGTGTACAGTAATACTCTATATATGGCCAAACAGTGCATTTTGATAGTGTCATTGGCACATGTCGGCTATGTTTTACACAATTTGGAAAAAATTGAGCAGAACTCTGACGTTACATTACTTACATCTTTGTCTTTGTTTTCAAAATGTCATAATTATAAATATGTCAGATAGTAATATTATGGATACACGGTGTAATTAGAGTAACTCAAATTCAGAATACCATCAACGTCCATTATTGTGAATATCCTTTGAAAATCAGCCAGGGTAGCAGGTCTGTCTTCGTTCAAGGTCATTATCTCGTAGAACGGTTCAACCCACTCGTTGCAGACCGATTCATCACTCAACTGTTCTGCTCTGGAAGTATGAAAAATTAAATACCTGAAGAAGAAGAAGAGGATGATGATGAAGAAGATGAAGATGGATGAGGAGGAGGAGGAAGAAGATGAAGAAAGAAAGAAAAGGAAGAAGACGAAGTAAACAAAGAAATAAAGGCAGAAGAATAAGAAGAAGAAGAAAGAATAAAAAAGAGGAAGATGATGAAGAAAAAAAAATGGAAAAGAAGAAGAAAGAAGATGATGATGAAGAAGAAGATGAAGAAAAACAGAAAAAGAAGTAAACGAAGAAAGAAGAAGAACAAAAAGAAAAGAAGAAGGAGGAGTTTGAGTTGAGTTTGAGTTTATTTTTCACATTGGTCAAGAATATACAATTTACTAATCAATCTGCATGTGCCAGGAAGCAAATGCTTGTCGTAAGCACATACAAGCAAAAAAATAAAATAATAATACTATTGTAATAATAATGTTAGTTATAGAATAGTTACGAAAAAAAAGAAACGTTATCATATAGGAAAATAGGGAATTAAGAAGAAAAAAAGGGATGGAAAAAAATTGTTAAATAAAAATGCATTGGATACTAATTGTATGCATATATAAGTCTGTGCAAACTAAATAGACATGGTGATGATGAAGATGGGAGTATGAATTGGAAGTCTATGTGATTGGGGGGGGGGGGGGGAGGAGAAGAAAAAGAAGAAGAAGGATGAAAAGAACGAAAGAAGAAGACAATTTATTACTTCAAGCCCTCACCATGCCACTGAGGAAGAGAGCAGATCCCCTGTTGCCCTTTGCTCAACTCAAGAGGTGAACTGGGGTGAGAATAATTAGCTACAGACGACTAAATCAGAAACCAAAAAAATATATAAGTTTATCTAAACATTTTGTTCATTCTTGATCACTACAATTTTTCCATGGCATGGTGAGGGCTGGAAGCCACAAATTTAAGGTTGGCAGGTGATACAATATCAACAGAACCAGATTCAACCATAATATACTCTAACCCATTACTCTTATAAGGAGCACAGAAGTCTGGTTACAATGAAGTAATTGTCCAGGAATGAATTGTTTGCCTATCTTTACCCACTTATAACAAATTTTTGACAGTCCTGCTTATACCAAATAGTTTTTGACAGTCCCGCTTATAACCAATTACTGTTTGCCAGTCCCACTTATAAATAACCAATTACTGTTTGACAGTCCCATTTATAACCTCTGTTTGACAGTCCAGCTTATAACCTATAACTGTTTGACAGTCCCGCTTATGACCAAATACTTTTTGACAGTCCCTCGTGTATCAAATATTTAGTGACCTTCTTATGCAAATACTGTTTGACAGTCCCGCTTATAACCAATTACTGTTTGACAGTCCCGCTTATAAATAACCAATTACTGTTTGACAGTCCCGCTTATAACCAATTACTTTTTGATAGTCCCGCTTATAACCTCATATCATCCAACTAGGTCAAACTACAAAATGTAGTAATTGACGTATTAGTGTAATATTGCACTAACATTTTTGAATCACAACTATAAATGGAACCATTTGGCTTCCCAGCATGAAATTAATAAAAAAAAACTTAATGAAAAAGTATACAATGTAAGTTTCTAAAACATGATTTACATTGAAAATTCCCTACTCATGCTGTATATCAGTTATTGACCTCGTTTTCTGACATATTATGTTATGAATGTGTGAATGCACACTTGCTGTGACATAATTAGACTCTAAAGAGCACTTAGACAAAGTTTTACAAGTACTCAAGGGCATTATCAATGATATGATAATGTTTATCAGTCTATAAATACAATGGAATACTGTGTTATTCTATTTTTTAGTAAGGTCTGTAATGATTCATCATATTCTGAATACATTTTTATTTTTACGCTTGAATTTACATTTCTATGCTAGTAACTGTGGGTGCATGGGTTCAAAGCTCACTCCCTGCACTGTTTATGAGCCACATCTCAGTCCCTGTCCCATCGCATGGGATGTACTCATCATCATCTCATCCATAACAGTGACTGTGGGTGTATGGGTTCAAAGCCCACTCCCTGCACTGTTTATGAGCCACATCTCAGTCCCTGTCCCATCGCATGGGATGTACTCATCATCATCTCATCCATGGTAGTGACTGTGGGTGTATGGGTTCAAAGCCCACTCCCTGCACTGTTTATGAGCCACATCTCTAAGACTTGTGTTTGAGGCACCTTTGTATTTTGCGTGGCAAAAAATGAAATATAAATCTATGTAGAGACTACTTTGCAAATTGCATATTTATAATGTCAAAAAGGTTGCTTTAGATTTATAACTTCATTTCGACCTTTTAATACCATTTTTATCTTGACGTACATTGGACTGAAATATGATTTGTCAGTCTGAAGGTCAGTAATAATTTATCCATCACCTGACAAGAACACAATAAATTTTTTAATTATGTCCTCATTTTTAATCATTGCTGCTATTTCAAGATTTATCTTACAAAGATTTACAGCTGGTTTGCAAGACATTTTCTTGATTTTAGGCCAGCAGTTATTAGTTAGAGGAGTCACTCTTAACAACTTTAGTAATTTGCTTTACAAAGAAAGACTGCACTTGCAGAATTTTTTTTAAATTAAACAAACTAGCAAAAAATACACATGTAGAACTACAAACTAAGCAAAAGTGAAGTAATTTCATGAACTAATCAATTAATTAAATAGGAGATAGAACTAGATTTCACAGCATATCACTGCATATTTAAAGCTAAAACCCTAATCCACCCACCACCATCAGAGACACTCTCCACACCAGTCATGATAGATAGATAGATAGATAGATATATGAAGCAAATCCCTCTAAGGCAAGTTCTTGCCGCTATTGAGGGTTGATTGATGAGGCGAGGGAGAAGAAGAGTCCACCCATGTTACACATTTACCCCATTGATGGGACCTTTTACTTGCCTCAGCACAGACACTGAGTTGAAAGTTTGTGACGTCACAAAGAGCACTAGCTAAATGCACAGCAGCATTGCACTGGACCACTTCTCCACTGCATACAATAACAGAAGAGTGACTTATATGGGAAAAGACCAGCAAAGCAAATAAAGCACAACCAGATGACGTCATTCTGTGTACACAAATATGACATCACTAAATTGATCAGTGTCACAGCAGTGACCTCTTGTGATACTTTCCTAAAGCTTTCCCAAATACTTTCCTGGTGATACTTTCTGGTTTCCCAAATAGCATTCTGGTGATACTTTCCAAAAGCATTTCCCAAATAGCATTCCAAATCGTATCGAAATTGGCGCGGTGTCGGCAATGTCAACACGACATAGAAACGACGCTGGCCCAATTTTGATTGCTATCTGGGTTTCCTTTTGGCTTAGTTGTCAAAGCACTAACCCGAGAAATCTGATGTTCGCTTAGCTCTTATTTATTTTCTGATATTTTGTGAGCGCTCACTATAAACGTCACAATATAAATAAGAGCCGATAGCGGCGTGCGGTCAGGAAGGGTCTCTGTAGATTCTATAGTAGATTGGGTTGTTCGGTTAAACTTGTCGAATCAAAGCTCTAAAGAACTCACACCAACTTAATAAAATGGTTAATTTTTCATTTCAAAGATAAGTTTGCCCAGAAAAAAATAAGCGAACCATGAGGCTGGTGTCCTGATTGTCATCAGAATAATTTGAGTTTTGATCTAATCTTATCATCACAAGAATAAATGGGGGCCTGCCTTTTGACTTCTTAAATTAGGATTAAAGATAATAATTTTTCTTCGGTGGGAATTACAGTCATAAGCCAGATGAATAGTGCATTGACACAATTTTTATTCAGTCTACAGACAATCAAAACACGATACTTTCTCAAGATTTGTGGAAACAATTGCTCTGCAAAATCGATCACCAAAAAAATATATATAAATAAATCGATAATTACTCAATCATAATGATGCAATTATTAGTTTTTAGCTTTCTTATAGATAGATAAATAGATGGATATATATGGAAAGTGCAGCCCTCTAATGCAAGTGATTGCTGCTGATTGATGAGGTGAGAAAGGAGTCCACCCACGTTACACATTTATAGGCACTGAGATGTGGCTCATAAACATGCAGGCTTTGAACCCATGCACCAACACTCACTACCATGGATGAGATGATGATGAGTACATCCCACGTGACAGGACAGGGACTGAGATGTGGCTCATAAACAGTGCAGGGAGTGGGATTTGAACCCATGCACCCGCAGTCACTACCATGGATGAGATGATGAGTACATCCCATGTGATGGGACAGGGACTGAGATGTGGCTCATAAACAGTGCAGGGAGTGGGCTTTGAACCCATGCACTCACAGTCACTACCATGGATGAGATGATGATGAGTACATCCCATGTGATGGGACAGGGACTGAGATGTGGCTCATGAACAGTGCAGGGAGTGGGCTTTGAACCCATGCACCCACAGTCACTACCATCGATGAGATGCAACTACTTTTAAATGTTGACCATTATATACAGCAGATTATGTTTTTGTTATTATCTATCAATTAACTGATGACAAATTATTCAACTTTGTGTTAGACAGTAATAATGCAGGCGATATTTGATTTATGTTTGAATTAAGACATGCAATTAAGAACAACATTTGCACTCTATGTTTAATAATGATATTATTAGTAATGATATTATTAGTAACGCTGAGAAATTGGGCCAAATTTTATTATTGACTTTTACCTTGTAACTTGCAATTAGCAAAAATCAGATACTGCAATTTTAGATATCTAAACTGTACTTTTTATTGTTTTTAATATCCCAGGGTGATTTTGTTTAATGCAAAGCTAACTAATGTTACCATTAACCAGAGGTAGATATAATGATGAGTTGCTGTTCTACTTACAGAGTGATATTTGTCAAGGCAACGAGTAGTATTCCAAATGTGCGCTTCATTTTATTCTGAAATAAGAAAATTGTGTGTGTCAAAAATAATCTAATCTATATCTGAAATAAACATATTGCTTGTGTCTTTCATTTCTGAAATAAAGATATTGTTTGTGTGAAAATGAATTTTAAGTATTTCTAAAATAAACAAATTGCTTATTGTGTGTCAAAGTACAACTATTTTATTTCTGAAATAAACCAATTTCTTGTGTCAAAATTTAATCTATTTTATTACAGAAATTAACAAGATATGTGTGTGTATCAGTTTAATCTATTTCATATGGTCTGCTTTTGGCAGTTGAATTTATTATATATATATAATTTTATTGACATGATATTATCATAATTGATACATGGGTCAAACATACAAATAACATACAATAATAACATACAATAATACAGTACTTTTACAGTTATAAGAAAAAAATAATAAAAGTGTTAAACTAACAGTCTATATTAAATGTTGTACTATGTATTTTACAGCAAATTGGTCCCGGTTATGACTAGTAAAAAATACTAATAATACAAAATAAAAAAACAGACAAATATATACTGCTTTTCCCAGTGGTTTAACCAATCTGGCTATCCATGTATGGTTTATAAATAATAGTATGCGGAGCCCAGGGGAAGAAAAAAAAAAAACTAAAATAAATAAATCTATTAACTAATATTATTATAAAGAATAGTTCTTATATCATTATAGGCATAACATACACATAGTACATTATTTCTACATTTACTAATATCGTAATCAAATATTTTTCTAGTTAATCTTTCTCCGTCCATTTTCAATAACCTATTATAATATTTAGACATATTTACATGTCTGTTGCAGATGGTGCTAGTCCATCCTATATCACCTTCTAGCATATGTATTGGTGCAAATCTATGAACACCGTAAAAGAACTGCATTGCTCTGTATTGGATATTATCAATTTTACTATATGATCCATATTCTAAAATTGGTTGAACGCAAACTTTGTATAGTTTAGCAAAGGTTTTGTATAGACATTCTTTTAACTGTTGCATTTTACTCCTAATCATTCCAAATGCTCTACCTCCTGCTTCTGCCAATAGAGTTGCTGATCTTGCGAAATCTAAATGTTCATTAAAGATACGCCCTAAGTATTTATATTCCTTAACAGTCTTTAGGTTAAAATTTCCAAGATTAAATTCATAATTTGTTTGGTTTATATTTTTTGGTCTAAAATGCAAAATTTCTGTTTTGTTTTCGTTAACTGATAACCTCCATTTTCTACACCAGCGATTAAGTGCATTCAGTGGCTCCGGAAGAGCAGATTCATTTGGTGCAATAAGAACTAGATCATCAGCATACAAAAGTGCTGTAACCTGAATGTCATTTAGTGAAATACCTAAATATAATAGATTTTTTTTAAAAATAATTTTGGAATGTGTTCATATTTTATTATTATGAAGTTTATTTAATTATGTATCCACTAAATTAAGAATAACAAAGATTAAGAGGAATTAATTTTATATGATATTTATATTGAACTTAAAGAGTAACGCTTATTTTCCTGTGTGATAATTTTAATATAAAAATTAACATTATGCAATCAGAAACATTAGGCCTGACAGCAAAACATAAATTAATTCAGATCATACTTACATAAGAGTTGGCTCTACTGCTCTGTCGCCTGAGCTGTTATTTGATCAAAATGAATATGGAAAATGGAAAAGATAAAATTATGATCACACTTGGGTCATGTGACGCGTTATCTTGACGAGACTTCACCAGTCTGGAGCAACACATGATTATCTTGAGTAACATTCACAGTGTAACCTTAAAATTGCGACCACCCTTAAGAATCAATGAAGTGGTCTTAATATTGAGGTGGTCTTAATTTTGAAACTGTTGGAATATGCAAGAACATTCATGATATTATGGGGTATACTCAGACAGCATTCCAAATCGGGCCAACGTAGTTTCTATGTCTTTTTGACGTCGCCAACATCGTACTGACATGGAAAAGATTTGGAATGCTATCTGGGTATGGGGTATTTATATACACACAGTAACCCCATATTTAAGACCACCCTTGGGAATCACTCAAGTGGTCTTAATATTGAGGTGGTCTTAATACTGAAATCTTTTAAGATAGTAATCACAGTTTGAGATCAGAACAAATGGTCTAAAAAAGATAGTCTTAAAATTGGGGGTTCTCAATCATGAGATTTTAATGTATTTTTTATTCATATTTGATCTAATATATGTCTTATCATACGATATTATAATGGAAATAAAAATTAATTCACGAATGATGAAATAATTCCTGAATTGACACATGATGATGCAATCTCCATATTTTTTAACACTAGAAGAGTTAAAAACGGTAGGCTTTGGAACGTGTCCAAAACGTAACGCTAAAATGCATTTTCTTGGGGGTATTTTGCTAAGAATGTCACTTCAAAATTGAGGTTTCATAATTTTTATCAATTTTTTGTAAATAATTAAGCTTAATCATATCAATAAAACATCGTAATTGAGGACTTAAACACAATTAAGTTGATTTTGATACACAGTGGCAGATCGCCACACCCAGACAGCATTCCAATTGCTTTGACGTCGGCTGATGTCGGCAATGTCAAAACGACATAGAAACGACACTGGCCCGCTTTGGAATGCTATCTGGGTAAGACCACCATTGGTGCAAATTGTACTGATCTTAATAGGTAGGTGGTCTTGGTCTTAATAGTGAGGTGGTCTTAATAGTGAGGTGGTCTTAAAGGTGAGGTGGTCTTAATATTGAAGTGGTCTTAATAGTGAGGTGGTCTTAATAGTGAGGTGGTCTTAATAGTGAGGTGGTCTTAATAGTAAAGTGGTCGTAATAGTGAGGTGGTCTTAATAGTGAGGTGTTCTTAAAGGTGAGGTGGTCTTAATATTGAAGTGGTCTTAATAGTGAGGTGGTCTTAATAGTGAGGTGTTCTTTTTAAAGCAGGGTTTCACTATAAATGTTGAATATGATATTTAGGGTACAACTTAATATATAATTTATCTTTTAAATCAATTGCTTGTTTTTAATGTTTCTCTGAATTGAAATATTATATTTGTTATAATTTGTCATTACTGACTTTGACACCCATAAAAAATAATCATCTTTACGGATGCAAATTTTATCTAGAAAGGAAATGATTGTTTACAGAGTGACAGGCTTTGATAATAATATTGTCTTTGGAGATTTTGGGGATGATAAACAATGGTTATAAAAAGACATTGTGCCATCTATTATTGTATGATGATATTATGAGAATTAGATACATAAGAACCTGGTTATTAAGACTACCTGAACATTAATATCACCGAAATACCTGCTGCGAGTCTTAAAATGTGCTATTTTATTTATTCTATCATTTGTCAAAATTGCAATACTGCTATATTGTCAAATCTTTTGGAGACCTTGACAATTTGTTATTTTAGTGATCATTTATCAGTTACTCTAAACAATGTGTCCAAAAAAATGTTGTGTTCTGATACATTTGTATGTAGATTTAATCTTAACATACTGTTGTTCTATAATTTCCTTTCCTTGACACGTATTTGTGTTTGACTTTATAATAATTGTTAGTTTTGTGAAAATTACTTTAGTTATGTCCATTTTGGTGATGGAAAATTAGCCCAATAAGACGTCTGCAACACATAGTTTGTGGTAATTAATAATATAATGTATAATGATTCCTAAGCCTAAACTGTATACACAATTTTGTTAGGGTAAGCAGCCTAGGCCCAGACCCTCAGGCCGTGTCGTAGACAAGGGTCTAGTAGATATCAAAGCACGGCGAGATAGGCGAAGAAAATAGGTCAATCACTACGCGTGTTAACTTATACTAAGCGGCAAACAAAATAGTTCGTTAAAATTTGTCCAGTACGATATTGCATCATCTTATTTGGTACAGGGATTGACGTATTATCTTATGATTAATATAAACCTTTCTACACCATCAATTTTGCTTGTCAAGACTGCAGCATAACACTTTTAATGATGCCCGCATGCTATGTGGGATTTGCTGAGGGTTTCGTTGCAGTGCAGCCTATGTTTTAGCCTGGTCTTACTTCTGGGATCTACAGGAGTGACCATTGTCACATGAACTTGAAAATTGCTCAATATTATCATTTGTAAATATTAGTATACACTTGTCGAGGTCAATAACCCCATTTTACCTCCTACACTCATAATGTATTGTCTCTGTCAATCAAATAATATATCTAGTTATTCAAGTGGGAGTAAGTCTATATAAACAACACCCACAGTTAGGTGATAATAAAATTGCAATAATAAGTTGTTACTCATTAAGAGCATTATGATATCTAATGAGAATACCAAGATACTCTAAATCCTTTATATAGATTTAAAAAAATATATATATTTGTGGTTATTTTTATTAAAATGTGCACTTTATTACTTCAGAATGATAATTTATCATATTGTATTCATCACATAATCTAATTTACATATATATATATATCAATGAAACTATATCCGGTATTTAGAAAGAAAACTTTATCATCAAACATTTTGTGTGTTAATTTTCATTTGTTATTATTTTCCAATATCATCTTCTGTTCAAGAAACTAAATGTTTATCCTCCATCCATTTTTCAAGAAATTTCTGAGATATAGAAGGTTTTTTGTTTGCAGAGAGTGCATCTGTATACTTGTGATTTTGGCTGGTTGTAAGCACTGTAATTTATTCCTCCTAATTTTTTTTTTTGTATTTCCACTCTTTTCTGGAATGATTAATATCATGGTAAGTGTTTTGACATCTAAATTTTTTATCAGTATTTAATATTATTTATCCAAATGTGTATCAGAAGTCCTGAAAATGATCAGGTCACTTTTTATATTTTGTGAAATCCCGAAATCTTTGTTCTGTAAAAATCCATATTTATTTTTATTCCAATATATGTATTTTAAAATTAAAACTGTTATCTTTTAAAACGAAATTAGAATGTTATACTTCTTGTGTCAAGGATATTATTACAAAAAATTCAACAACCGTTTAGAAAAAAGTTTGACAAAATGGGATTTTAACTTACTTTGCCAATATAATCGATTCACTTACAATATTATCAAAAATTCTCTACTCAAGGGGCACCTTTTTGAAAATAGGGTTAATTGGTATATACAAATTTAAAGTAAAAATTTCTAATTTTACTAATTTTACCCCAAAATGGCTTGAGGCCTTCTTTAAAAAATCGTTATTTATTTTTTATTCTTCAGTGACTGTGCTCAAAGATAAACAAGCATTATAATATATTGCCTTATTTACTTATTTAATCTAATCCCAATTCCAGAGTCAATTCCTCTCTACGTTCCTTCTTCTTCTTGGGACTTAAGCTCAGGTCCTTCCACCTGACTGCTTGTCTACCCACTCCTCTCCCTTGGTGATTACCCTAGCTTATATCTCACACTCCTACACTTGGTTAAGGGGGTTTCACACATAGCCGGATCAGACGCCGGAGCGTCCCGGAGGACAACTCCGGAATACTCCCGCATACTCCGGGGAAAGCCGTATAGACATCGTGTTCATGTCCGGGATTGTCCGGGATTGTCCGTCATTGTCCGGGGCGCTCCGGGACCACCTTGGGACTCCGGGGGAAAAAATTAAACATGTTTAATTTTTCATGCCGGAGTTCCCGGAGTAATTTAATCTGTGTAGATCCGTGTAGATCCGTATAGACTCCCAATATACTCCGCCGATCTCCGGGAATCTCCGTATTCACTCCGGCATATCTCCGGCGTCAACCGGGCATGAATATTTCGCCGCCATTAACGCCGGAGAGTACAAGGAGCAACACGGTTCCACACGAATGAACACGGTGTAAAGACCGGTGATATCCGCGAAGGCACCGTGAAAATCCGGTTCACTCCGCACTCTAAACGGGACAGTCGTGTTAGCTCCGTGTTGCTTCTTGTTGAGACCGTATTGACATCGTGTACACATCGTCAAAAATTTATTTTTTGTTGACATTTAACAGCTCTTTGATCCCGGAACCCACCGGAGGTAATAAAATGTTACTCCGGGACGCTCCGGCGTCTGATCCGGCTATGTGGGAAACCCCCTTTAGGCCTGTTGCTGGGTGTGCCCCTACAGCTTGCCAGATCGAAGCATGGCTTAAGACACGTTTACCCATAATGTATTACTGGTCAAGAAATGTGTTGTTTTGCACTCATACATTTGAGCAAAACAAGGGGTTATATTATCAGTACAAACACATTTTCATAATAAAGATTAAATAAATACAGTAGTGATTTTCACAAAGATCACATCATTAATTAATACATGTATAATATATAGACATATAAGATTTAATCAGTCTTTAATACGTATTATTTAGTCATGTCAAGAACCTGAGGAGTATTTGTGCACTGTAATTCTTATAATAATCAACAAATGTCTCATAATCTTAGCTATAATCATCTAACGTATATCAAAGCAAAGTATACATGTTTAAGTTATATTATCATACATTAACAATATTTTCAATTGCTGTCATTCAGATAAAGAGCAGTCTTAAGTTTAAATGCAGTAGGTCAAGCATTGAATAGCACAACCTTCATTTTGAAACGCATCTAGACAATTTATCAACCAAATTATAATATTCTTAAATTACATCAATATTACAGGGTGACTACTGAATTATAACATTTTAGATAATTATTTGATATGCTTGGGTCTTTGAGATGCTTTTCCTGGCATCCTACGACATTACTAACAGTATATGAATCCAAATTTATGTAATTTTACTATAGTCAGTGTTATCTTACAATTTTCATCACCTATCACGTATAATTTATTAAATTAATATATTTGCTGCAGAGCAATATTTTGCTGGAGATTACAAGCAAACCGAAATATAGAAGGTGATATGATTTTAATAAAATCATGAGCATAATCTATGGTATAAACACAAAAAATTATCCCATGTTTTCAAATTTATATCAATATGTAGGAATTTTGTAAAGAATTTGGAATTCACGTGGATATGTAACGATTTGTAAGTCATTATTTGAACATTTTTTGAGGGCACATTCGCCTGATCCATAATTAGCTATGTTGTTTTCCCCGGAGCATATTCGCTGTTTGCAGGCATCAAATGACTCTGTATATATACCTAGAAAAAAAAAATACAAAAATGATTTTTGGAAAAAAAGAAGAAATATATACCTAGAAAAAAAAATACAAAAATGCTTGTTGGGAATAAGAAGTTGTTTTTTTAAACAAGAACTGATGATGGGAAAAGAGCTGCATGTATCAAATACAACTGCTACTTGATGAAGAGCACTGTATATATTTTTGTTTTGTAAATTTGAAATAGTATAAAAAATATTTTATGAATCTTTAATCCCTGTAAGCGGCCCCACGATAGCGAAGAGATACATTCTTAGTGGGGTCTCCTCACATTATGTACAAAATGTTTCGAACATTAAATCTATAATATATGTTTTGAATGTGAAATAAAAGGAATGAATCATAGCATTACTGTGATATGATTTTATGTACATTTTAACTTTAACTTTTATTTGTAATTTATGCTTAACCTTTTTTTTAACATGTAAAAGAGATTGAATGTATATTTATAATAATGAGGAGAAAAAGTACCACAATAGGTCACTGAATCGTAGCAGATAAGTATTGTTTGACAACGTCAATGTGTACACAGTGACGTCATCTTATTGTCGTTTTAAGTGCTAAGGTCATAGCACCTTCTGTAGCTTCTGTTATTATTACCATTTGAAAATTGACATTGGAAGCCATTCTTGCTTGAGTAAATTAAAAAATTATTTCTCACATCAATTTCTTTGACGTTTATTTTGTTGTGGATATAAACAAGTAAAGCTCTCTTTAAAAAAGAGACCTGTATCAGAACTGGTTGAAAAAGGTTGGACCAGAGGAAAAATTAATTGATTTTCTTTTGTATAGACTAGAGATTAATAGCTGCAGATAATGACAAGGTAACTTCATATAAATTTATGTTATCTTTATGATAATTGCTTTAAATTTACTCTGCTTCTATCATAGAAAATGCCTGGTAATTAAAGCTACTACTTTGGGGGAGGGGATGGCTCAAAATGTTTAAATACTCAATGCATTCATCAATGGACTCATCAATGTAAGTCTGATTTCCCGGAAATTGGCATAGTTTATTTTGGTCTTAGGGGTGTCTGTTGGAGGCCCATCATGTAAAATGCCTAGCAACTCCACAAAAGCTTTAATATTTACTTACATTATTTCATTCCTATGAAAACTAATGTGATTTGAATGCTGCTGTTGTATGCAGGCATCTGGCTATAATTGGCCAGCTGAGTGACACACCCACACTCTGACCTATATAATGAATGAAACTGGCCACACACACTCACTGTTCTCACTCTTTCTTTTAAGTGAAATGGTGTAATTACACAAATTGGATTTGTAAATTGCTCTTTAAGTTTTTGATAGCTGATTGCATTTGAAACTGTACACTGTAATGAATTTCAATTAGGCCAATGTTTAAATGATATTATTTCTCAAACTTTTTTTAACAGCAGATATGCAGTTCAAAAATGCAACACTCACTGAACCTGTCAATTATGCATGTTAATGTGAAAAAATTAAACATGATTATACATTTTTTAATTTGGATCTGAACATATATATTGATATATATAGTGTTATATACATATATATATATATATTTTTTTTTTCATAGTATGACTAACAAGCAAAGGTCTCTTTTTATAATTACTAATACTATAGATGGTGCAAGTGGTCGATTTGCAGACAGTTGTGGGTAGCTAGTGTCTGTTACCTGCAACTAATACCCTTTAGTCTGTACAAAATAGTTCAATTCATTTTTTTTGCATGTCTAGACTTTGTTAGCCAATTCTGATACAGGTCAGTTTTTTAAAGAGAGCCTTTCTTGTTACTAACCATGTAAGTGCATAGTAACTTACAAACTAAGAGAACATTAATCAATTTACCATTATGAACCTACGTGAGCTTCCAAAGTACTACATAATTTAACGTTTCAAGAGTCCGAACCCTTCATGCATTGCTCATTACACATTGCTACATTAGCATCACTTGATTAAATACACAAGGTACTATTAGACACTTTTGAAATGCAAATAACATTAAAACATTGATATATTCGACATATATGGTTTAACATCATTTTTGCAAATAATTTTGAGATTATTACTTTTGGTAACAGCATTGTCATAAACAAGAACAGATTCAGACCAACAATGACCACATGAGGGCAGCAGCTCATAGATCTTCACCATTAGGATAAGACTGATTATTACTTGAAATTATGACATCTTACAGTAATAGGTTCTTAGAACAGCCTGCAGACAGAACCACTAAAATCATAACACATAAGCTTTCAACCCTCAAACCAAAATGAACCATGCCAATTTCTGGGAAATCAGAATAACATAGGGTGAGTCCATTATTGTTAGGGGGGGGGGGGATTATAAGATTTTATAAATACCTTGGAACAATTTACCCAGCAACGTTTGACCCATGGTCCTGCATTCAAAGCTGCACAATATTATTCAAGGAAACTAAACATATCTTATTTAGGCCTTTTTGATAATCCATCAAGGCTGTGAAGCAAAAGGTGTGAGTGATCAGGCACAGCTAAATGTACACAAACATCAGTGATGTCATAGCCAATCTTCACAAAACAGGGCACCAGTAAAGTATCAGAATCTATAAGAGATCTGACACATAAAGGATAAGTTATGTCACCTACCAATTAGAGCACAACTAGCTACCAAATGAGCACTGGATGATACCAAGATTCCATTCAAACATGCTGAAATTGCAATTTAAATTTATGAAACAGTTATTTTCAATAATATTGATACACATAGCGCTTCGTTGTAATACTGTGAACTCTTATTAAATTGCAATGCGTATTAGCTGCATTTATGTAATTTTTTAATTTGGCATTTTGTTACTTTTTAAAATTAATTTTTGAAATTTAATATATAATACGAACTGCAGCATTGTTGGTCTGTAAATCACTTTTTTCCAGAAGTCAACATCAGATTACAATTCAAATTAAAATGGTACTCACTCTTTGGATAGAACTCCTTTTCAAACAAGATGGCCACCATCGAAGATAAGTTACCTTTGGTTGGAATGTTTGTGGTTTGCTGACATTGCTGGATGCTACATCCTGAATTGCTTAAATCATAACTGATGGCATTTGCCTCAGCGATTGCTTCGCCAAGTACTGTACACTGATTTTGAGTGATGCTTGGAAAAATCTGCAGCTGATTACAACGCAATGCTAGGTTGTCACTGACCACATGCTTAAACGATCGGTTATCTGTAACATAAATCTATATCTATAAAAAGAGGTATGGATATAGAGCTATATAATGATCAGTTCTCGTGTGACCTTGTAACCAAAAGTACTCGCCCAATACTTGACACCAATACACAACACTAAATGACATCATCAATAATTGGGCTGTGGTGATGTCACGCATTGTCTTGGTATTTCCAGTTCAAGGTCGCATGTTGCCCAAGCATTTTTCTGTTCACTTAAGGGCCCTCATTTATTATAGGTTATTTGCTTTGGATGCTAGGTCAAAGTCAGAGGACACCGCATAGGCAGGAGTAGGGGCTAGCTCAGTGGTAGCACGCTGGGCTTTCAACCACTGGGTCTCCGTTTCAAAACTCGGTCAAGCCCAAGTTTGATGGCTGTTTCATCCATCATCTCATTGCCAATGCCAGGGTCCCTGCAACTCCTAAATAACCCCTCAGGTTCAGAAATACAGAACATAAACTCCTAATAACAGTGCATTGGCTGAGTTGGTTCGAATCTTATGAATCAAATGGGGGCAAAATCAGTAATAACTTTATTAATATTCATCACTCGACAATAACATTTGGTATAGAGTAGTATTTTTATCCTTGACATAAATTTTGGGATTAGCATGTCTTTATATATCCCCCCCCCCCCCCCAACCTCTGCGACTCACAATTTCAGGTCAGCCAACTCAGCCTATGGTTTGTCCTCTGACTCTGAATTAGAGTCCACAATGAATAACAGATAATAAATAGTGGTGTGTAAGTGACCAGCTCAGTGTCTCCGGCAACCTTACAACAACTGGCCAGCCTTATAGGTAATGTTTCCACGTATGATGTTTGTATTGTTGTAATGTAAAACCACATGTCAATAAAGATAAAAAAAATAAATTAAAAATATTGGATTCTTTTGCAGTAACAGAAAAGGGTATGCGAAGTAAAATGGACATGTATATCCATCATTAGTGAATTGGCTTTATCCTAGTTCTTACTGGATCCATGAACATACAGCTTTCTTGAACTCTGACTCGATGTCGGCAGTTGCAGATTTTTAAGGAGGTGGCAAGTGGATTCTTCACCAACAAGAGAAGCCACACATTCAGCGCTAGAGGTGCACATGAGTGCACATGCTATTTCTTTACTCGGTAAATCAGCATTCAATTTAATGCTCTGGTTCCGAAATGACATTGCCAATGTCATCTGCCCAAGGAAAACCATTGATGAACCAGTTTCAGCTGAAAAATGTATCAAATACATTTTTGGACCAATATTAGCTGAAAAATGAACCAAATACATTTTGTAGAATTGAAACCATGTTCACAACAAAGGTGCAAGGCTTTTAGAAATACGAATGAAGAGGGAAATTACCACCAGGGGTCACTGACACCGAAGCAGATATAATATTATGTAGTTTGACATCATCTATTTCATGACATCATCCGGGTAACAATTATATTGTGTCATCATCCTATGGGGAAAAGTACTACAAGAGATTACTAACATCATGGCAGATAAGTATTGTTTGATAACATCATTCTTTGACGTCATGCATGTTATAATTACATAATGACCTCATCGCATTGTCTTTTCAGGTGCAATGCTCGTAGTGCCTTCTCTAGGCCCTGTTACTTTATCTGCTATGGAAAAAGTGCCCTCTGGCTGACTCATTTCCCTCTCAAGTAAGGAGACAGGTTGGGTCTGTCAATCGGAAGGTGACGTCACAATGATCTGATTGTTATCATCCAATCAGGTCACAGAACTCGTCAGACCCAAACTGAGTGTTATTCACTCAGGAGCCCAGAGAGCCCTCTGATGGTCTTTTGAGCCAACAGGAGGAGCTGTGTACCAGTCCTTATAACCACAGATTAATCCAGATCACATACTCTTGTTATCAGCACGTGCTAGGTATGCTGGGGGAAGGAGCTGGTTTGTTAAATGAGCTAATGACGTCACAAACAGAGAAAAATCCGTGACAAAATTATTGAGTGACATCGTACTGGCCAAATATGACGTCATATGCCATGATATGGACATTGTAGAATTCACAGTTTGGTGTTGACCTCTTAAATATGGTAAATATTTAGTCCAGTCGCCTACTATGCAATGTTGGGAAAAGGAGGTGCAGCGTTTACCATATAAAGTATAGGGAGTGGCACTTTTGGTCCTTATTCTTTGGATGTGGGGATACGTTTGCAGCTCCCTCTGTTGGCCCAACACAATGGGAATCAAATCAATTTATTTGATCAAAAATCAATTGTTTCACAATTATGATTAAGTATATTATTTGTTGAGTGTCCCAAATACTTACCTTGAGCGACAGAAATCCACAGCAAAGACAGAAAGATTGACATCAACTCCATTGCAACTTTTTCGTCATATGCACAGCGACTGCAAATAAGTTGAAATGCATTTCGTTATAATTAAATATTCTTCATATACATTGTATGTGTTCAGTAAAACTATCCTTTTCTGTTTCATTCTCAGGTAACATGGCGTTGGTTTATGCCCACATTGGGTCGACGTCAAAGCGATGTTGGATGCTATCTTGGTATCCATCTCAGTATTCTGATTACAATGATGATTAATGAAGTGGTTAGGGGGTTCAGCACTGTTTGTTTCCAAATCCAGGACCTGGGTTCAAGCATTGTCAACCCCACTTTCTGTTTCAGACCACTGTCCACCCAGCGGATAAGTGGGAACCAGGCTCGGTAATTTAAAGTGCAGCCGTCTGAGACAAGTTATTGCCGCTATCAAGGGTTATAATAGTATATACTTTGTCATTACCAGCTTTTATTTATCATTTCCCACCACATATTTTGCATGTAGTCATAGCAATACTGAACCAATTTTTTTATGTCTTATTTATATGTTATTGTGATAAAGGGTAAAGGGTGATAAAAAATTTCAATCGATATTTCACCGCACCGATCCAGTAATTAACTAGATGTGTTTAGTCCGCAAAATGTCAAAAGGTGAATACCCAACTACAAACAAACAGTAAAAGAAAAACAACCATTTTGTGGCAGGCCTTCACAATTTGATGTTTGCGTGGAAACACCACTTGCATTGCAGTTTATATTGAGTAAGTGATGAAAGAACCAGCTTCAGCTGATGCGCTTTTTGAAACATAATTTTAATTTTCTCACTTTGAACTTACAGGCGCCGGGTTCCTCTTGTTATATTCATTGATCGCCATTATTTACAATTACAGGTCTGAAACACGAAGGAAACTTGCAGTCAAAAACAAATCGGTTGCAACACCTTCGTGCTGTTCAGCGGGCACGTCTTTTGATGAATAGCCGTGTCTAATTGGCCGAATGGCCATCACAATTATTGTTTTTGGTTCCGCGGTTCGACAATTTTCATAGTGTTGTACTTGTTTGATTGATTTTTTATTTCCAACATACAAAGTACATTTTTTACAATAATAGAACACATATACATAGATTTATACTCAGGGTATGTTGGGGGAAGACACTCGAGTATATCCATACTTTACCACAAGGGGGGTGACTCCCCATGAGATTAATTATAAATTATTAATCATATATATATTAATTGGGAGAATCAAGAAATGATGAAAATAAAATAAAATGATAGGAGTCAGACATAGTCTGGAAATGGTCGAACCACGGAAGCGATTTCATTTAAAGTTTTCTTAGTGTTCAGCCAATTCCTTTGGTTAACTTGGTTTTATCCTTTTTTGTAATGTTTATATGATATCATAAATATGCATAATGATTCATTCCCTTAGCTAGCACAAAACATAGATATTGCACCCACCAACACCCAGCCAGTATATTAGTAACTTATTTCGGGGTGAGGGCCTAGCTGAGTTGTATCACGCTAGGCTTCCAAGCACTGGGTCCCGGGTTCAATTCCTGGTCGAGCCTAAGTTGGATGGCTGTTTCATCCTTCGTCTCATTGCCATGGTCCCTACCTGTCCTAATTAGCCCATCAGGTGCAGAAATACAGGATGAAAAGCCCTAATCCACCCATCACCAGTCTACCTGATTTCACTGCAGTTTTCTCTTTATGAAAAGAACTACAGGATGAATAGCGTATCAACCTTAGAAATAAAGTTTAATACATAAACACCAAATTACAGAATTCAAGATCACCTATCAGATTTGGGCTCACCCTCTTCCCCTTATTTCACCGATGCAGTTTTTTTTACTGCTCCTTTTTAGATTACTCTCTATAATTTTTTTTATATATATAATACTATATATATTTTTTTTTATGTTCCAGATGGGGCCCTCTCGATTTGTGAGGCCCTGGGCTTCAGCCTAGTCAGCCTAATGTTTAATCCGGCCCTGGCTACATAGTTGTTGCTAATATATTGCTTAAAATTGTTTTGTACTTTTCGAGGTTTAGTTCATGACCTTTAATATCATTATGATGTTTAAAAACTTGCTTAATAAAGATTTTGCAACTGTTTTCGAATCTTGATTACAGCAGTTTTAGAGTGAGCATGGACAGTTCAAGGGTGAAAGAGACGGATCAGAAAGATGGTAAAGTAATTGACCAACATTTCTAGCCCATTCCTTATGTCCTTGCCATTAAATACTCGTCTGTGCTATACAGGCCAATAGTGGAGAAGATACAGAAATAGCATTACAACTGTACAGAAAAGGAGTAAATCTTCGGTCAAAAGAGGTGAAAACAAGTTTATTGCGCAGATGTTGGGATATTAATATCATTATCAAATGTTTCAATCAGTCTGAAAAGTCGTTCTGAAGATGCAACTGTCCATGCTAGCTCTAAAACTGCTGTAAGATCTATGATGAATTAAATTCAGCATTAGTTTATGTTAGCTTGGTCCTGCCCAAGCATAAACGCGATAGGCAGGTCGGTGCTGTCCATCTCCCATGGCTGATTGATCCAGCAGGGAATATTCTGGTTGGCTGTGCTATTTTTAGACTGTGCTATTTTTAGACTGTACTATTTTTAGACTGGGAAAGACGTTTCGGTCCAGGCATTTCAAATGTTAAAGCAGCCCTAAAGACACCCTATCGGTAGGAAGCATATCAATATTTTTACCTTAGGATAACAGTAGTCAGTAGTTCAACACTTTTAGTGGTCTTCTCTGGATCAGGTCTATCACACAACAGAGGAAATGGTGATTATGGTCATACTGGACTTTACAGTGATAAAATATTAAAGTTCCCAATAAGTAACTCATGCCAGCTTGCATCACTTTAATGTCACTTAAGGCCATTAAGGGCCATTAAGGTTGTTAAATACTTACCAGGGTACAATGCTACTTCCTGTTTTGGTTTTTAAGTCGATTATAAGTGGTAGTTGAAGTTTTTTGATCATCAGCGAGCCCCACTAAGAAAACTTTACCTGAAATCGCATGCGTGCCTTGACCATTTCCAAACAATGTTCAAAAATTGTCTTTTTTTGTATAATGACTTGTAAACAATTATGAAAATGGTCAAGCCATGGAATAAAAAAAAAAACATAAAAAAACAATTAATTTAACGGCCGTTCAGCCAATCAGACGTGGCGATTCATCAAAAGACTCGCCTGCTGAACAGCGCGAAGGCGTTGCAAAGCACTTGTTTTTGACTGCTCAGTTTTCTTAGTGAGCCCATATTTAGGCTTCACCATTATATTACCTTGGTACTTTCATAAGATAAGATAAGATAAGATAAGATAAGATAAGATAAGATAAGATAAGATAAGATAAGATAAGATAAGATAAGATAAGATAAGATAAGATAAGATAAGATGAGATAACAATAACAACTAGAATAGATATTGCAGGCAATATCAGATGTATAAATTTCCCCAATCCCTGGAGCTTCCTACTCCTGTCCATTTCTTGGATCATAATGAAGGTATGACCCATGGAAAGAGCTTATTTTTACCAACATTTTGAAGGTCAAGTAGAAGCAGAGTTTCTGGCCTTGGTTTTCCTGTATTTAGTATAAATCAATGAATCAATCATTATGACTATATTCATATGACTAAATGCAAGTCATAAATAACTTGAACAACCCACGGGACCACTTGGTCATACCCATCATTGTTGCTGTGTTCATTTTATATACACAATGGCCAGTTCACTTGTTTTATGAAAAATATCTTTGTGCTACACCTTCAAGCTATAACCATTGCAAGGCAATAAATTATCCTTTTTGACCATATCTTTGTCATCTCTGAACCGTGCAAAGGACTTGGGTTCAAAACGCCTGGAAATTGCAAATATAGGACATTCTGTGACCTTAACCCTTTGACGTAAAATTCTGAAATAATTCACACTTGTATATATACAGTCCTGTTAATTGTTTTCGACCAAGCCAAAAAAATGTTTTTGAGGAATGGCATTTTAAAGACTTTTTATTCAATGTCCAACAATAGCAGGTGTTAAGTCCCTGAAAACCCTAAAAATAATTACCCTGGCTTCTCAAGCTATACAGGAATTGAAAGGTAAAAAATTAAGGTCAAAGGACATATTTTTTTGACTCGGTACCTTGTATAGGACCCAAGTTCAAAACACCTGAAAATTGCATATATAGGACACTCTGTGACCTTAACCCTTTGACCAATTTTTGATTGATTGGATTTTAAAGATTTTGGTCAATGAAATATGATATCAAGTGGCTTATTCACATAAAAATCCTCACTGTTTTCACCTTAGCCTTCCAAGCTATACACCAGTGGAAAAGCAATGGAATAAGCTATCAGAACATATTTTTTAGATTTTTGTATCTTCTATAGGGCCCGAGTAAAAAACGTCTTAAAATTGCACATTTAGGACCTAAGAGCTTGAACCTAAAATTCTGAAAAAATTCATACATGTTCAACATACACATATACACTCTTGTAAATTGTTTAGAACCGATTCCAACAAAAACATTTTGAGTTATGGAATTTTAAATTTTTTATGGCTCTCAAAAACTCGACCACACATTTTCGAGGTCAGGTGCTTTTCTAAACGGTACAATCAATTGTATCATGCTACCTCATTGGATCATGGAGAATAGAGCTTTCTAAATATGTCTTTCATATTGCTCTATCTTAATTTGGTGCCGAG
Source organism: Alitta virens (assembly GCA_932294295.1). Lineage (NCBI taxonomy): Eukaryota > Metazoa > Annelida > Polychaeta > Phyllodocida > Nereididae > Alitta > Alitta virens. Next base: position 34,064,222 of record OW028585.1, read on the forward strand.
ATATAAGCAGTAAAAAAAACTTTGGACCACAACCACCTAGACCACTTTACCAAATGGGTTCATTTTTGTTGTGGTAGTTGTAAATCCTTCTGTGTTTTTCAAAATTTTTGTCATGAAAATTTCAAAAAACCTTTTTTTAAAAACTTATATCTCAAAATTGAGTCATACGATTTGGCTAAGATTCCTATCCGCACTGGCCTGCTCAGTTTTGGGCAATTCCCAGGAATTTATAATAACAATGACATAACATGACATATAGATTTTTATTGACAGCAAAATATAAAATTGATACACTTGTCAGCATGACAAAATAATAAATGGCAAAACAAAAAAAAAATAATAGAAATGCATGGATCAACAGTTAAAATAATTAAATAAGTAGAGCTATTTTATTGACTAATACTAATCAACATTACTTAGTCTGTCTAAGAAATTCTAAAGCACACAGAACTAACAAAAAATAGTAATAATACTGCTTGAAAAGCACCAACAAATAATTTTAGCACGACAATTCAGGTACAATAACTATACTAAACACTAAGCATAAGATGTATATATATATATATATATATACACATGATGTACTCTTGACTGTTATCAACATGGTAACAATATGAAGTGATATACAATATGAGATGGGAATATTGACATACAATATGAAGTGACATACAATAGTAGATATTTACAAATATACAAATGTACAAAGTCATACACACACATGGAAGCAGTTTTGTCAATGTACCGCCAGTAGCTCAGTTCCAGGAGACATTTAAATTACCATTATATAAAACAGTTACATTCTACTGTCTAACTTTAATGCTACCTGTAGGAATTTACCAACAGCAAATTTAAGGTTAGTGTTCTTAGTTGTTAATATTTGTAAGAATTGTTCACTTGGATCGAGAATAGTAAAGCCTTCGACGCATTTACAAGCAATTTGGAATAAGTTTATGTGGATATCATTCCACTTTTACACCTCATTAAACAATGAAATTCATCTTCTACTTGGTTCAGATTGCATTTTTCATAAATTCTTTCATCTGTTGGAAAATAAGGACGTTTGTGTCTGCCTAATTCAATATTAAGGTAGTGTGAGCTTAGTCTAAAATGTGCTATATTACAATAGACAGATTTTAGTAGGGTATAATTCAGATAGGGCTCTATTGACTATTCAAATATCATTCTTGAAGGTTTTTTATGTTCTGAGTTTTGGGTTTAGCATACTATCATTTATCTCAGTGAGCATCTTGGTATGAGCCTTTATGAACAAGGATGAAATGTGCTTGTTTAAGCTGGAATTGTCAGAATCTGTATCTGACTTTATAAAGTCTTGTAAGCCAGCAGGGAACACCTCTTTGATGTAACTTAGTCTGAATGTCGTAACAGCTATCTAAGAGCAAAAGGCATGTATTTGACCTTTGCCTGCCTAGAAATTTTATTGCTGAAGCATGTTGCCTGACTATCAGTGGAAATCGACCTGTATCAGACAGAATGGCAAGTGTTGAAGTTTGACACCTAATAACATTAGACAATATAGCATAAGATAAGATATACCCACAAATAAAACCTAGTATTTCGATCTGAGTATCCTTCCAGACGTAATAATAACAACTACACTCTTCAAGTAATAAAACATGGACTTCTCAACTACAAAATTCCTCTTTTATTTTTACAATGTACACTGAGCATCAACAGAAAGTTATGAATATCATTTTGAATTAGAATTATTAAGAAAGATTATCAAAAAAGATAGAAAGCTATATCTGGGACTGAGACTGGATTCTTCAACAACCACCCAGGGTCTGACAGACAACCACACCAAGCCAAGACAGACACATAATCTTGTCCTGCAGCGTCTGTGTGACAGCTTCCGTCCTGCCACTGAGATAGCTTCAGCAGTAGAAGGGAGTGATAACAAATCAGTGTGTCAACAGTTTGGAAGTGCCTCAGTAGTTTTGGTTTGGCAGCAAGACAGTCCTGCTGAGGACCATGCACAGCTTGTGTAAGAACACAAGGAGGACACACCAGATACTAAGGACAGTGATTTTGGGGAGTTAAGTTTGGGAACCTCTGTTTACTTCTGACTCTTTTTGTTGGCGAGCCTCAGCTTTGTGACATCTTCTACACAGGAGAGACTTTCCTGCGGAAATGCCTATGCTATATCGAGAGTCTCTTCCAAACATTGCCAAAATGCACCCAGTGAGACCCTTTTCTGTTTGGGGTATTAGCTGTGACTATTGAAAAGATAGTTAACAACAGAAGTGGAAACTCATTTTGGAGGTTTTTCACAAGTACCTGTTGGAGCCTCATTACCAGATAGTATTACATTAGATGAGCCGATTTGCCTTCAAAAACTTTCGCAGTTGTTCTTTTTCCAACGTTCAGCTGAAGGACGTTCAAATCACGTTTTCTAATAAAAATGGACACACTTGTCTGTAATTGTTTAAGAGAAATTGCTGTCAACAGTTATAATAACAAACCTGAGGCCGTTATAATCTTTTAATCCATGCTCGTCGACGGCGCCATTTTTGTTAATGACGCAATCAGGAATAATCAAAAAATTAAAACGAGTAGCTGTAATGACGTCATAAACCAACTACGTCATCAGTATTTACTCTCCCATAATTCTCAGTGCAAAATGGCGATGAAGTTTTATTGACTAAAATCGGAGCTGTCATAGTTTATAGAGAACAAGTGACAATTGTCATATCACTGCCTTCATTTCTCTTCAAAAATAAGACTATAAAGTCCCAAAGAGTGGGCAGGAAAGGTCAGTGTAGCGTTGCTTTGTGACGTCATTATTATACTTTGACTGCGAAAGTTTTTAGTGGGCAATTGGTCCATCCTCTACAGAGGATAGATACGCCATCTACAGATACATGTCAGGTAAAACTAACAATGTTTATGGTTCTCAACAAAAGTTTGACATCTACTTACATTATTTCATTCATATGAAAACTAATGTGATTTGAATCAGTAACTATAGGTATCTCAGCTGTGATAATAAAGATAATTGCATGTGACACAGGCACTGATATGTAGGTCAGTGGAGGCTGCTGTGATGTCATGAGCACTATCACACAGACCTCCACCATATTTGGCCATAATTACATAATATATGTGGCTTCTCCTGAAAGTTCATTTCCAAGAAATTTTATTTATGTATATATATGTATGTATAATTTATTTACTGTCGTATATGATCTAATTACCTTGTAAGTTAAAAACTTCCGTATGACCATATACAGTGAAATAATATCTGATACAGTGAAATAAAAAAAATATCCCCAAAAAAAAGAAAACAATTAATTGGTCCATCAGAAAAAAAAGTCCATTAAATATATATTTAGTCAAACTCAGAGTCCATCGAAAATATCCTTGTTTGAATGCTCAACCGAGATGAATCCATCTTCTGGTCCTGCATCTAAAGGTAAAGAGAAAAAAAGTCATTTAATTTAAAAAAAAAAAGGTTCATAAAGAACTTTTTCCATAATTGTTGAGCTTGTACGGAGGTGTAATGTTTACTTTCTTCATTTTGACTGGAAATGTATTTTCCAATATGCATTTGTTATTAGCAGTGTCAGTGGCTCCACAAGTGTGCTACCTAACTTTTTGATGAATTGAGCATATATCTCATCATGGCATGCAGCTTTCTTTGATGACAGAGATTTCATGGCTTTTAATGTGTCTCTTTCTGAGATAAATTCAAACATGAAATTAGTCAAACGGGAGTTTCTAATTATCTGTTCTTTAATGAACTTTACACTCTCATGGTTGGAGTAATGGCTTATAATATCACAAAGTGGCTTTTCATTGTTTTTATTGATATCATATGTCAGATCCTATGCTTTGAAAGAAAGTTTTAAATATGCCACAGACCTTTTGCTCATCTGTCAATATTTCACCATTTTCCTGCAGTGGAATATTATCAGACTTAGTTTTTGATTTAGAAAACAATGGTTTTACAGCATTCCAAAAATCTTTATTTCTTGTCCCTAATTGACATTTATCAAAGTATTTGCATATTTCCCTTCTTTTAATAGCATTAGCATGATTCATTTGGGCTTTGTTTAGGGATAAAGAATGATTTGATTTAAACTTGCAATATTTGTTTCTTAATCTGTTACTGTATAGCATTTCTTTTCTAAGTTCTTTTGACATACAACAGAAATCTCTTTTCTGTATTGTCTTTTGTTTCTTGGTGGCATGCTCATCAAGCAATCTGGAAAGGTGTCCATGCTTCACTTCATTAAGTGTTATTTATCCTTTTTTTCTTTTAAATATGAGCTTTAGGGGGTATCCACGTCAGGGTTTTTTAAAAATAAGATGTCTCCTGACCAAAGGTAAAGAGTATATATGTATTTTGACTTTTCTCTCTCTCTCTCTCTCTCTCTCTCTCATCTCTCTTTCTCTCTCTCTCTCTCATCTCTCTCTCTCTCTCTCTCTCTCTCTCTCTCTCTCTCTCTCTCTCTCTCTCTCTCTCTCACACACACACACACACTCTCTCTCTCTAATGCTGCATTTTACCTTAAAGGACTCCTTTTCAAAGCGGGAAGTGGGATAAGAATAATGATGTACGATCAATTGAGTAATTTTAATGACTTAGCATGTAATTTCCTGTAACACCATCATTATATTATCCTATATAAAATGTACTGTGTAAGGTGTATTTGTCATGCATTGCGGTTAGACAAGATAACTTCAAAAATAAATTTTGCATTGAATTTCCTTACTGCAGCTTTGCACCATCTTGCAAATCATATATTCAGGGTCACAAAGGTGAGAGTCAATTAATATTAATAATATATTGTTTGTCTACACAATGTACATATCCTCACTGGCATCAGGGACCATGGTCCCTGCTGGCACAGCCTTTCAGAAGTTGAAATCAGTAATTTGTGTTTACATTCAGTAAATGCAATATTGAGACTAATGATGCAAACGTTGGCCTAAGTGCTTTTCATGTCCAGGATACTGCAGTGGAAATTTTAAGAGACAACCTGGTATCAATGTATTCCCCACACCTGATAATCACGTCAGATGGTAATAACTTCCAAGTAATAACTTTTGAGTTGATTTGCACGTTTCTTTTCATGGGAAAAAGCATCCTTCACAAGTTTGAATAGATATCTAATTCCAAAATATAATTGATAGCATCAAATTTATTAAAAGTTGTGCTTTCTGGCATTATTAGAATAAAATCACAAAATAAAACCTGGACACTGAGTGCTTTAATGGAATGAAAATGGAATGTGAACATGCTTTAATTCAATTGGATATTTAACAATGTTTAAAGAAAGGCCATGATTAGTTTCTTTATTTTTGTAGATATCCATCAGTATAATGAGATAGGATTGTCTTGTTTTTGATTTTGTTGTTATTTTGGTTTCCTGATACTGAAATTTTAAAACCAGGTTGTTTGGCAATAAGATAATGTAATTTTATTTCTTGTTGACAGTTGAGCACAACCTCTTCTTCAGTCTTAAACATTGGTTGGTAGCGATTAGTTCACCTGAAGTCATGTTTCTCTTCCATCACACAACATTCGTCAGAATTTTGTATCTCCTCCATGTCTTTCAGCTGAATACTTGGGGTAAGCATTTGTTGACTTAATTTAATTCCAAAAAAATGTATAATGCAATAAGTTTAAAACAATATTTGGAAAAAAGCATTAACATTTAGCAATATATGACACAGTGGGTGTTTATTCATTTAAGATCAGACAATATGAAAGAAAATAACATAATACCTCACAACATATCTCTTACTAAGAATAAAATACACATATGTACATGTGCAATGGAATGATTTACCCTGTTCAAATTAAAGAAGTTGGTGAATTTTCAAACTTTAGACAATTGTTAAGAATAACTGTCAATGTGGATCCAAATAACCTGTAACTTTACTAAGAACATTATATGTCATTTCTTATATCATTTGTAAATATTTATCATCTTGTTGTTTTTGTTATTTATTTGTCGGTTAAAAGCTACTGTAGCTTATGTTCTTTGTTTTATTGTCACCACCGACTGTAAATAAAGTTTTATCTTATCTCATCTTATCTTATGCAGCAGGGACAATGTTAACCCCTTTCTACCTATCTTAAAATGAGATGACACGCTTACCCGCAAACATCAAATTATACATATATTACAAAGATACAAAAGTAACCCAACCTTTCAGGTCCTTCTCGGTCTAGAACTGCACTTAGTGTTTTCCAGGGTTTTTGAGTCTAGCTGCAACAAGCGGTTAAAATTTAAGTCTACAGATTAAAATTAAAATTTCAAGAAGTGTAAATAATTATATGATACCTAATCTCACCTTTCTGCACTCAGTGATAGGCGAGAGAAGTCCTTTGGAGTCCAGATCCTCTGATATGTTTGCTATGTCCTGTAGTATGCGAGTTTCATTAAAGAGGCCTGACTTGGAAGGAATACCTTTTTTGTCACCTGCTGTTTTAAGTTGTTTGTCAGTGTTTTTTCCATCAACCCAATTCGATTTGTAATATTCTACAATTTGTTCACAAGATCATTTAACATATATATATATATTCAACGCACAACCAACATTCAGCACATTCATACAATTAATTTTAATACAATTTACAATATGATTTGTATATGTATGTATGTATGTAAATATGTGGTACAATTATTTATCGATGTATTTATTTCGTTTTTATACTCTTTATATACTTGAAAGTTACACTTGTTTCGCGGACCTAAAAACCCGTTATCAGCATTCTTCCATCATTCATTAAAGTGGAACGGTATGCAATTCAACTCAGCAGAACAGGCATATCAGTTCCAGAAACTAATCTTTCATAATGTGCCTAAAGCTGGCAGAAACCAGTTGATGTGATGTCGCCAATCGCATGATGTAAAATTACTCTCAAAAAAACTTGTACCAGTTTGCAGTACTGCCTGGGACAATGCGAAATTCTCCATTATGGAGGAAATCTGTACTGCCAAGCTGCGCCAATGCAAGCGATTCCGTGAGGCTTTGATTCTTACTGGTGATGCCCGTCTAATCCATAATACCGAAACTGACAGTGTATGGTGGGGATGTGGCCTGGATTTCCAAGGCCAGAATATGATTAGAAATATTCGGTTGGAAGTGAGGGAGAAGGCAGCTGCCTATGACAAGGAGAACTGTGTGTACTTGTGCAATGCCAAGTCTAAACTGTATGATGGCATACATTTTACAAACTCGTCTAAAGACTTTGTAGCCCGCACTGTTGTTTGCCACATTAGGCAGTGTGTTTAGTGTGCTGCCAGTTACCCAGGTACTTAGAGAGTCAAGTCAGGTAAATTCTCAGCAACTAAGTAATTCGTCCTGTTCTCTAAAATGTTATGACGTTTCTGATAATGATGTCTTGTGTAACTCCATCTACAATCTCCCTGATATCCCTACAAATGAATACCAATGCAATGTATCTTATCAAATGGACAGTCATGAGAGTGTTAACAATACCAGTGTTGATTTAAAGCTTCTAGTTTGGAATATACAGGGTTTTAGTGACAAACTCACGTCTCATGGTTTATTAACAAAAGTTTCAGAATTTGATATTGTTCTATTTTTGGAAACAATGAAACTTAACACAACCCCAATACTGGTGATTTTGTATTTAAACATTTCCAAAGAAAATATCAAAACTTTCGTGCGCGTAGACCTTCGGGTGGTATAGGTGTTCTTATTAAGTCTAAATTGTATGATAACAAATCTGTCTCCATTGTCAAAGACACTGATTTTGTAGTGTGGCTGAAAATCATCAACAAATCAAGTAAAGATATATATGTAGGAGGAGTATACATCCCACCTCTTGACTCAACATCAACAATGTCAAATTTTGTGAATAATAATGCTTTCGACCTTATTCAAGAGTATTTGACACATTTCATCACAATGGGTAGTGTAGTGCTCTGTGGTGATTTTAATGCTAGGACAGGTAAACTTAGAGACTTTGTAAATATACCTGGTAGAGTGCATGAGCCTCATGAACTGATATTACAAACAGAATTCCCTTGCAATGATCGGTTTTCAGAGGACAGTAAAGTCAATACCTACGGTAGAGAGCTTATAGCGCTTTGTAAATCTAGTCAAATGAGACTTATGAATGGTTATTTTAACAATGATATCTCCACAGGTCAATTCACTTGTTGCACATCTCGTGGCACTAGCCTTATAGACTATTTAATAGTGACTTTTACTTTTTCAATAAACTGAAGGTTTTCAAACTGCCCCCTCTCACTGTTGAGTCGGATCACAGGCCGCTTTCATTTCATTTTGAAATAGAAACTAAAACCACTTTAACAAATGACAGACCAATCGAACAATCTTACAGGTCAACTAAGCAATTTTACAGATATATATATGAGGAAAACAGAACTGGTGGCTACCTATCCTCCCTTGAGAGTGATAAATGTTTAACATTTCTGGAGGAGCTCACAGACACCATTATAGAGAATCACACCCACAGCATCATCTACTGTGTAGATGATGCTGTGGGTGGTATGTATAACTATCTTGAAAGTGCAATATCAGACAATTATGTAAAAAAGTATCAAAAAGGCATCAAAAATAAATTTTCAAGTAATCCCTGGTTTGATTCTGAATGTAAGACATTAAAACGCTCTCTGAATGACTATGCTATATTGAAAGACTTAAATGATAATCAGTATAGAGAAAATTACTACATGTTAAAGAAAAGGTATAAATCAGTTATTCAAAGGAAAAATAGGGAACATCAAAATAGGATTCGTGATGAATTAGAAAATTTTCATTCTGCTAATCAAAATGACTTCTGGAGGTTCTGGGACAAGCTTAAGCAACATAATAGCACCACTACACCTAGAGGCAAATTAACACTACAAACATTTGAATCCTATTTTTCTAGTATACAAAACCCTCCAGACGGTATTTGTATAAATTTCGATTCAACTTCCCTGCATTCAGCCAGATCCCTAATTGCTATACAAGATTTTGAAAATGGTAAATCACTACACATAACTGATTGTCCTATCACAATCGATGAAGTAGATAAACAGATTAAAAACCTAAAACTGAAAAAAGCCCCGGGTATTGATGGAATTAGCAATGAATTCTTTAAATGTGCATCATGCACTCTACTAGTCCCTCTTACCACACTTTTCAATTACATTTGGGATAAAGGGATCTTCCCTGACAAATGGTCTGAGGGTATAATTCAACCTCTGCATAAAAAGGGCTCACATGATATACCAGATAACTATCGTAAGTTAACAATGATGGCATGTATGGGCAAAATATTTGAGTCAATACTAAATGAGAGATTTGTGTTCCAAAGTGAGGTACTTAATGTTAACGACCAAAATCAATTTGGTTTTTGTAAAAATCGCAGGACGACTGATAATGTATTTATTATAGACACCATTACTTCTTACCAAAAACATGCTAAGAAACCATTGTATGTAACTTTCATTGATTTCACAAAGGCTTTTGACTTCATTAATAGAGACCTTCTGTATTTCAAACTACTAAAGCAGGGATTTGGAGGAAAACTAGTCAAAATACTTATGAGTATGTTCTCAAAAGCCAATGCACGTGTTAGATGGGAAGGGCAACTTGGTGAAAAGATTGACAGCACACATGGTGTGTTGCAGGGAGGCATTATCAGCCCTAAGCTGTTCAACTTTTTCCTAGCTGACTTAGATGAATTCTTAGATCAAAATCATGGTGTTAAAGTTAATGGATATACTTTCACTCACTTAGTATATGCTGATGACTTAGTTCTACTATCTGAAAGTAATACAGGAATGCAAACCTTGCTGAGAAATGTGCAAATATTCTGCCAAAAATGGCATTTAATTGTGAACACAAGTAAAACTAAAGTAATGATTTTTAACAAAAGAAATAAAACTTGCAGTAAATTCATGCTTGAGAACCAAGAATTGGAAATTGTCAACACATATAAGTATCTTGGACATGTACTATGTACTTCTCGTAACATACACTCGAAGATGTACCAAAATCTAGCAACTCCGGCACAAAGAGCATTACATTTGCTAAATGATAACATAAAAACAACTGTAGGTTTCATGGCACCTAAATTACTTTAAAGATGTTTGACACACGTTCTCCCTATTCTAGAGTATAACAGTGAAATGTGGTTTAGTAATAAAAAGATAGATGAGGTAGAAAAAGTCCAGTTAAAGTTCTTGAAAAATATTCTAGGTGTTAGAAACCAAACCTCAACAGTAGGAATCTTAGCTGATACTGGAAGATATCCTCTGATAGTTAGACAACATGTATCGGCTATCAAATATTTACAGAGACTTAATTCCAACATTTGCCCACTTATGGTGAAAAATTGCTATGACATTCAAAAGCAATTAAAAACTTTGGGATCATTGTGCTGGTATAGTAGGCCAATGAAAGTTATACAGAATAACAACATAAATGAATTGCAAAACATAGACAAAGTTCCAACAATGCTCTACAGTAAAGCCCAGTTTAATCTCTTTGCTGAAATCAATAACACAAATAAATACCCCAAACTAAGAACTTATAAAACATTTAAAAAAGGCATGCGTATAGAACCTTACCTGAATCTAGGTTTACCAAAATCACTTTACTGTAACATTGCCAGATTCAGGCTTAGCTCCCATAACTTGAATATAGAATTAGGTAGGCATAAACATCCTTATGTCCCCCTGAAGAATGTATATGCGATAAATGTAACCTGCAACTAGTAGAAGATGAATTACACTGTCTAATGATCTGCTCTAAATGGAAAGAAACAAGAGTGCCCCTTATCAAGGTAGCATTTGAACAAACAAACGCTTTCACGGTTATGAGTGTAGAAAGCCAATTCCAGAAATTATTAAGCAGTAAATCCCTAGCAGTAAATTTGGCACTAGGTCAGTTTCTCAGAGTTTCCTTGAAAATAATAGAATGATACTATCTCCCAATTTACATAATATAAGAGAATATGACCTCTGGTCCTGGGTGACGAGTGGCCCCCTGAATGTCACTGCTTGTGTGTGCATGTCTGAATGTTTGTGTTGTATGGCTTTTGTGGTTGGTGCTATGTCCTGTACTTCATAATTAATGTACGGTGACTGGTGCTTCTTATGTTTTATTTTTTCCATCTAAATTGTACATTTGTATATATTATAGGAGATGATTGTTTTTAATTATCGTACTATTTATTGACTCAGTTCAATGTGTATTTATGTGTAGAAACATTACAATATTTTAGAGACTATACATACATAGCTCTTCAACAATCAGTATTATTTTAACATGTGATTTTTACATTATGGTGCATATTAAAATATTCATTGTGTATATATACTATAACTTCATGTTGTATCATTCTTGCATTGCTTTCTTTAGTTTTCTTTCTGCTATTCTATTGTACATACTTGATGTTTTTGATGTTTTAACTTGACACATGTATCTTTTGATATGGTTTTTGTCAATAAAAGTTTATATATATATATATATATACTCCCTATGTATTAAACAAATACTTTTTATATTCTTTAGTTTTTTTTTCCTTTTTTCCCCCTTTCTTTTTGCACCAGGTGGCCTCCAAGCATGACTGAAAGATGGCCCTGTCGGTCATTTCAATGCCTCCCCCCCCCCACCCCTGCTGGATCTGCCAAACAAGTGCTATACAATATTATATTTATAATCACCTTATGCAGTAGAATTAGTATTGACATTGATTTTATTTGACACAAGAAAGAAAGGTAAAATATACAAATATGGTATGAGAATTTCACAGACACATGATTTTTAAAAAGTCATATGTGCAAGAGGAAACTCCATGTACTGAATGGAGAAAAGAATGGACTGTTAGTAAATAAATTTATGAAATGATTATCAAAGTTGCTCAAAAAACATCTTACACACCTCTCAGAAACTTCATCTAAGTTTGCTCTGTGTGTTTCCAATTAATTCAGAATTTGTTGAGCATTGCTGTGACTTCCTTGTAGAGAAAAGAGCGTCATAAAAAGCTCCATCCTATTGATTTGATTTAAAGATCTTTATAGTGTATGCTATCCTCTGTTTAAAATGACTATAAGTTGGATCACTATTTTATAAAGGCAAAATGTCTACAGCGTTTTATTTGCAAAAGGTGATTTCTATAAGTTAATCATTTAGAGTGAAAAGTACTCCTTGTGTGATGCCCGAGAGATCTTGGCAATGTGATTGTATAGGCTGTGACAGCAGAGCCATCCTTTTGGGTAATCATTGAAGCCTATCTTTATAATGACATATAATCTAAATTACATTAGCATTGTTTCTTAGATTTTTATTTTATTTTATTCATTGAAATGGTTCATGGGAATGACAGAAACACCCATATTCTTAACAAGTCATGTTATAGCACGAGAATACCATAATTACAAAATTCTTGAATAATTTGGAATTTACAAAACCATCAACTTTCACCGCTAAGTTTTTCCTATATGAGTTATTTGTATGTCATCCCCTCTCGATCCTTAGTTACTCAAATTTGTTAAGATAAAGTTCTAAAAAATCAGGCCATGTGGATTGCAGGACCCGTTAGATGTTGCAGTTACCAGTCCAACTGGAGCAGCAATAGTGCTGTACAGATGGCATTTTAATTTGGGAAAAAAGTTCATTTCAAACCCTGGTTCCAAGTCAATGTTTTTTTAAATCATTAGTTATTTTGACTTACTTATGGTAAAACATGTACCATTGCATGACATTGACTAAGGCTGACTACTTGCATTGATGAAGGCTTACTGGAGATGAATCATTTGTGCACAGCTATATATATATATATATATATATATATACAAGCTAAATATGTAGTTTGTAAGAAAAACCAATGCAAATGGCTCTACTAGTAAAGTATTATTTTCGGTGTAAGATGGATAGTGGGAATGTACTGGCTGATGCTTTATTCAATGTAGCAAAGCATAACATTATCAAATGTCACCATTGCCACTGAACAAAATGCTAAAGTGTCTTTTAATTACAGGTTCATGTCAATGTCAACACCAAGGTCAGTGGATAACAAAGAATGACTCTAGATTACGAACAATGGTGTCGAAATATCACAACATTGAGTGGTCATATTGCAGACAGAATTCTTGCAGAGGGCGCTGTGGATCTACTGGTATTCTATACTCTATATGCACATGTGATAAACTTTGTGGAAAAATAGGAGACTGTTGTTTTGATTTTGTATTGTATTGTCCTCAGCATGCTAGGAGAAGCTTAATTAATGTGCAATACAGTAAAATTCCTTTTACTAATCAGTCAAAATCTGCAGCTGAATTTATCATAAATTATGCATTAGGACTGAAAGACTTTCACAGAGATGAGACGCAACATGAAAAATGCCTGTTATTGGATCATTGCAGTAGTGTTCGGGTGATAACAGAATGTCCAGTTACTTCAGTGCATTCAAATAGAGACAATGTAGTTAAAAACAGCTGTCATTCTGATACAAATGCCATACCACAGTATGTTCTATATAAGAAGCAGGACAGATTCATTATTTTTCTTAATACTCGCTGTGCAATATGCAATGGTGCAAATTCATCTGAACTACAGCCTTTTGATTTTACATACTTTTGTAAAAAGGGTGATGTGGTTCCTTTGAAGGACATATTATACCACCAAGGGCAAAATGATTTCTTCATAGCACTGAACCAGTATTGTATTCAAAGATATAGCTTGGGTATATCAGGTAAGGAAACCATGAGAATGGTGAGACAGCTTAAATGCTCAGCACAACACGAAAATAGGTATCCTCCACTTGCATCATATCCTATATTAAATTTACTTTGTAAGGTGTATTTGTCAAATATTGCTGTTGGACAACATTTTTTCAAGAATGATTTATGTGCATATTCTCTTGACAACTTAGCTGACAAAGAGAGAAAGTGTATATATCAACAATTCAACGACAGTACATCAAGGGGACCCAACACAGTGAATTTTAAATTGCTGATGGATTTAAGTGGCAAGCCAAAGCAAATCACGGGGAAATTTAAAAGCTTATGCTCTAATAATGGTGAAAAGAAGCACTGCGAAGGATTTCAGTGTCATCAGAGTCAGGTTCGAATCGGTATACACTGTTTTGAACCGAAAAATCTAAATTTATTGAGCATAATATATCAAAATGATACATTGAAGTTCTCATTTTACATCAGATCCAATTCAACAAACACTGGAGATATAATAAAGAATATTATCAAAAAATATATCCCATTCGTTAAATTTGCTAGATGTGAGAATATGCCCATATCACAATCAAATATGACTGAACATTTATTGCTTGTGTGTTCTTCACCTTTTACTATGGAATGGCTCAAACTATTAAACATGGCTACAATCAATAATTCTCTAATACATTCAGTAAACATAAGATATACATTAAATGATATTGAAACTGTTAATGATATATGCTCCAATTTAAACTATAGCACGTTTCATGTTAATGATGCTGCTCTGGAAAAAGCACAGAATAAAATGGTTTTCTTAATCGATAAAGAGCATGGCTATTTTTTTGACGCTGACTCTGTTCAATGGAACATGGATATATCTTCTGTTTATGGATTAAAGCTGAATTTCACAACTTGCTATGCTAAAATACAACTCTGTCCTAATAAGGCGATGCTGACACAAAATGAATATTTACTGTTAGAAAATACATCGGAATCCTCAGTTGTGCTAAAAAAGACAGGGAAGCTCCTATCTCAAAATGAATTCATCATTCTTGCAGATGGAAAGCTTATTGCCTGCGTGACTGAAAAACCAGAAATTGCCTTGTATGTCATCACACTAACTGGTACATGTTTGTCTGTCACTTCACTCGTTGCAACATTTTCTATTTATTTGTGGAAAAGCAATCTCCGAACAATCCCTGGTAAAATGACAATGAACTACATTGTGGCTCTTGTGCTTGCTCAAATCCTTCTACAGAGTAATGATGATTTTGTTTCTTATCCGGGAGTCTGCAAAGCAATTGGGGCTCTTCAACATTACTTCTGGCTTACGACTTTTACTTGGTTGAATTGCATGGCTTACAGAATGTACAAGACTTTCACGAATGATCAGTTTACACAGCATCGACTGCAGAGAGGATGCCGTGATCTTATAAAATTTGGGATTCATGGATGGCTGAGTCCTTTGTGTATTGTTTTGCCTTGCTTGTGTCTAGATTTAGTGGACACAGGTTGGTTTAAGTATGGTGACATTGATATTTGCTGGATATCCAATACACAATCGAATAGTGTTTTATATGCCTTTGCTTGCCCAGTGCTATTCTTGGTTTCTACCAACACAATCCTGCTAATTTGCTGTGCATTGTCACTTCGTAGGACTTTCCAGGCTGTCAACCCAGTCCACAAAATCAGTCGGCGTCAAATATTCCGAATCTACCTGGGGCTGTTCACACTCATGGGCACCACCTGGTTGATAGGATTTCTTCCAAATTTAACTGGCTTTGACATCTTCTGGTACCCTTTTGTAATCTTGAATGCATTTCAGGGGGTCTTTGTTTTCTGCGTTTTTGGCTTGCCCAGCATCATGTGTCGATTCAAGTCTAATTCAGAAGACATCAGACGCACAGATTCATGTTCGAAGCATTCAGGTAGATACTAACATGTGCAACAAGCAGAGCAATAAAAGTTTGTTAATATTAAATAACATATTTTATGATATAAACCAAGAGGGTTGAAAGGAAGGAAATGATGAACATTTTAGGGGCCTTTTTATAATGATGATGATGATGATGATTTATTCAGGCACAATTTGCAAACTGAAATTTATATGAAAATGATGTGTGCCTTTGTGAGACTCCCCTAATGTCACTTTTGGAAAGCTACCCAGTGGAGATTCCTGTCAAATACTGTTGTTTTATTTATTCATTTTATAATAATAAATAACTATATCAAGCTACAGGTATAACACAGGTCCTGGCAACAAGAAATCCTGTGAATGTGGATAATGATCTACGTCCTGAATGTGCTCCAAATACTTGTCTGGGATCATCTGATTACCAGAGCAAGATTAGAACTCTGTCCTGAAGTGTCGGTGAATTTAAAAGTGCATGCTGTAAGGACAAGTAGCAATGGACTTTGTTTTCCGATATTCCATAATCAACCTCCCATATATTTGTTCTACATTTTAGCATATTCAAGGTCCATTGACACCATTAGTGTAATATGTAATAAAAATATTGCATAAACCCAATTAAATTTTACTTTATGTACTGGTGTGTAGGTACGCCTGACTGTATTTCATCTATTTGGATCACCTACTTCTGAATTGAAAAATATCTGGCTCATATCTTGGCAAAAACTGTCTTTCTTCATGCTTATTTTACACAATGACACTGCAAGCGGTGAAGTTGCTTGTTTCTTTTTATCCAGAAGGTTGCGAAAGCAAGCCTTCAGGATATTGTCAAAGACCATAAAAATGTGAGTTGTGTGAGTTGGTTGAGAATTTTTCAAATGATATAACTTGCCAGGGATCGAGTTAAGTCACACAGAGTATGGCTCAGGAGATTCATAGAGCAATTTCTCAAAATTTTTAGGCTCGAAAGTTCAAAAGAAATTAGGGTAATGGCTGAAATGAGCTATAAAATCGTCTGTGATGACT
Source organism: Alitta virens (assembly GCA_932294295.1). NCBI lineage: Eukaryota > Metazoa > Annelida > Polychaeta > Phyllodocida > Nereididae > Alitta > Alitta virens. Next base: position 34,080,851 of record OW028585.1, read on the forward strand.
GCTTTCAGTCATTTTTTAAAGTCGCACGAATTGAAGGTGGACAGGAAGTAAACAATATGTCCGCACAAAATAGCACCTTTACTAGTTTTGTGCAACTTTGTTACTTTGTGCGCGTAGTATTCATGTCAATATTCTCTATTCATTGACTTATAATATAAGACGGCATGAATTGCATGAATTTAGATGTTGAAATAAAAAAAAGTTAACCCCAAATCCCAAGGGTCTAAGTTCAAGTCTTGTCCACTGCACTTTCTGTTCCTGGCCTTTGGCAAGCCACTAAGTCCTCACTGCCACTGTCCACCTGGTGGATGGGTACCTGGCTCATTTAGACTTAGATAGATCAAAGAAAGATATATCTGCCACCAATTACCTATGTGAAATACGTGTACCTGCTGCATACTCCCCAGGGAGCTGAGCTGGAGAGTCAGGGGAGCCACCATGTACAGCATGGCTCTTAAAGATATTGTAAATTTCAATAGTAAATACACATTTTAAAGTACCTTTGAACATGCTTGTTCATTAAAAGGCGCTATAGGAATATAAAATATGATATATTATGGTAATAATATTGAATTTCTTTTTTTTATCATTTGAGGCAAGGATGGTTCCAGCAATGTTGAAAGCTTGAACATAGGCTAAATGTAGCGATCTCAGTCTTGCTGGTGTCCAATTGGTCCAAACACTATAAAAGCTGCAAAGATCTCCATATATTTGCCAGGGGTTCCCTGATTATACCAGAGTGATGCTGGTGGATTCAAAAGGCTGTGTATGATATGGACTGTGCATACAGCCTGTTTAGTATAGACTGTGCCTTTTGCTAGTATTTTGATACTCCATATAATCAAGAATTCTAATATTTGTTTGGCATACATGTTCAAGGGCCAATTAATGCCTGTGATCAACTAATAAAATGTTGCAAACAACTCTTTTGGATCCGCCCCTGTCAATGTGATGTTATGATGACGAATCAAGTTTTTAATTAAAAAAAGGCAATTTACATAACATTCACTTATGCTACAGGGGCATACATTGCCGTAAGTACGTCCTTGACATTACAAAGGAAGATATCAATATTTTTGTTAACAAGGTGATGACTAGTCAATCCAGATGCGGTTCTCTTATTTTTTCCATATATGTGTAGATTACTTTTTCATCTGATTTTCAAAAAACACATTTTGTCAGATGAAAAAATTACTCAATTGTTGAGTCATTAACAATGGAGATTTGAGAATGAAAAAAACGTGTTTATTGAATATCAAGTGAACTTTTGCATAATTACCGAAGACTTGACTTATCAAGTTTAAAGTAAGATTTTCTATTAAATAAATATAAATGAAAAATAAAATAAAATAATAGGTATGTAGAATTAGTTTTTTCTGATATGTTTATTTTATTTTATCAGAGTAAGAATAATACGGTCCCCCTATTAAGACATGTCTATGGTGGCCAAGGAGTATATTTTCTAGTGCAAAGCTTCACCCCCCGACAGAAGAGATTTTACCCCCCGACAGTCCCTAGTTCTCACCACAAAGGTTTCCAACTTTCGCACCATGAAAGTTGCGGACTTTATAGTACAAAGTAATAGTGTAGGCTAATCAATTAACTGCAGATATGCAGGTTTTTTAAGAGTAACTCCTACTTTCACTATTTGTCACATCTATAAGCAACCTGTCAGGCGTGCATTATGTAGGTATACCAATGGCTGTGTACCCAACCAGTGACTAATGGAAACTTATGTTAATGCAACCTTATCTATAGATCTATTTTATCAAGGATACTGGGTAATAAGTTATTATAGGGTGATGTCATGCTCCCTTAGTTGTGGTAATATCATATTTCTGCAGTCTTTAGTTTGTGTACAATCTTGCGTTGAAAATGATGCAAAACACAATTTTTACATACAAGATTAGTTGCATGTTGCTTCATTGTGTTTTTGTCCTTTACTTGATTAATATTGCAACTATAGCATTGTTCTTGGTAGAGGCATCTGTGGTTCTGCATAAAATCTCTGAACGTTCAATATTTACGGAGATAATTATCTAAAACCAGCCATGAGGGGGGCAAGCTGATACTTTGTGGCGAAAGTTATTTTTCTGGTGCCAAAATGGGTAACGTTCATGGCACAAAAATGGGACTGTCATGGTGCGAAAGTTGGGACTGTCGTGGTGCAAAAGTTGGGACTGTCGTGGTGCGAAGGTAACTGTCTCCCAAAGAAAACCAGGATACCACAAACTCCTCTGCCACCATGCGTTCCCTTGCAATTATTGCAATTTGTTCCATAAAAAGAAGATATCTAATAGAAAAACATAATCATTACGTCTATCTCTGGCAGTTGGTCATATAAGTTGACTAAGTTTCAGACCCAGTAGCACCGAGACACTGAACCATAGAGACAGGGGTTATTAATATATATTTTTGCCTATTATTATGCGGTTTTGAACACAGAACTGAGCACCCTTGTATGACTCCCACACGGAAAATATCACCATTCATATCTGTTTCCTGTTTCAACTATTAAAGCTATAGGGGTCTAAAAATTCATCAGTGATGACCATGGTGTTATGTTCCAAAATACATAAGATTACAAGTTACTGAAGCTTTGTAGTTAATATGTCATTCCATACCTTCGGCTTGGTTGATATTTTTCTGACAAGAGACTCTTCATCAAAATTTGTAAGATATCATCCTTGTGTATTTTAGGCCTATGCCTTTATTGATAAGAAAGAGCCCCATGTCCCCCTGATCCCCCTGAATTGATGTCCAATCACATAAATAGAATAGAAATGTGTACCTACAATATTCTCTGCCATGATATGATAATTCAAAGTATATTGTTGCATAATAACAGAATACAGAATCAAACATTTACAGTCCAATGTACATAACAAACAAAAAAATACAAAAACAAAACCAAGTACACACAAGTAATCATGTTATATGCTCCTGACCTATGATGTCCCAAGTTTGAAGCAGACAACATTTTGAAGTGATTTTCATAGTGTTCCATTCAGTGTTCAGTATATATCTCTAGAGGCACTGTCTGCAAAATATTTTTCATAATATTTTCATGTCTGACGTTTGAGTGCCTCGTCTGACTGAACTTATATAATTATTTCAACAAATAAGAGAGGTCTGTGTGTTCTGTCTCTCCTGAGGCAAGTAAAAGACCCCAACCATATGACTATTGTGTACCATGGCGTGGAATCCAAGCCTCTCATCTCATCATTGCACAAAAAAGTAGCACTAGATGACCTTGCTATTACATGATGTCATCTTTCTGCAGTGAATTTGTGACGTCACGATTTTTGTGATTAGACCCTTTTTCTCATGGATCATTTCTTCAGTTGTGTCATCATACAGTCATGTAATTTGCTGTTGTTGTGTCACATTGGTCAAATAAATTTTCTCTCTCTCTCTCTTTCTCTCTGTCTGTTTCTCTCTCTCTCTCTCTCTCTCTCTCTCTCTCTCTCTCTCACATACACACACACACACACACTCTCTCTCTCTCTCTCTCTAATGCTGCATTTTACCTTAAAGGACTCCTTTTCAAAGCGGGAAGTGGGATAAGAATAATGATGTACGATCAATTGAGTAATTTTAATGACTTAGCATGTAATTTCCTGTGACAGCATCATAATATTATCCTATATAAAATGTACTGTAAGGTGTGTTTGGACATGATTACTTTAAAAATACATTTTGCATTGAATTTTCTTACTGCAGCTTTGCACCATCAAATTTTGCAAATCATTTATTCAGGGTCAGAGGTGAGAGTCAAATAATATTAATAATATATTGTTTGTCTACACAATGTACATATCCTCCCTGGCACCAGGGATCATATCCCTGCTGGCACAGCCTTTCAGAAGTTGAAATCAGTAATTTGCGTTTACATTCAGTAAATGCAATATTGAGACTATTGATGCAAACGTCGGCCTAAGTGCTCTTGTGTGCAACTTTCTTGCACTCTATCAGTAATCTTAAGAGCAGCTGCCCACCAGCCAAGTGCTATTAGGTGAGGTAGTTGTGTACCCCTGGATCGTAATACTATATCCCCAATGACCACCTGAGATTTTGACCACTCCTAGTCAACAACCTCACCCCACTAACAGGATTTGAACAAACTACCCTCCACATGGGGTCAGAGGGGACCGGATTCTCCAGCATCTAGTGTGCAACTTTCCTGCACTCTAACAGTAAGCTAAAGAGCAGTGGAAATTTTAAGAGACAACCTGATATCAATGCCTTCCCCACACCTGATACTCACTTCAGATAGTAATAACTTCAAGTGATAACTTTTGAGTTGATTTGCATGTTTCTTTTCATGGGAAAAAGCATGCTTCACAAGTTTGAATAGATGTCTAATTCAAAAATATAATTGATAACATCAAATTTATTGAAAGTTGTGCTTTCTGGTATCATTAGAATAAAATCACCAAATAAAACCTGGACACTGATTGCTTTAGTGGAACGAAAATGTCATGGGAACATGCATTAATTCAATTGGACGTTTATCGATGTTTAAAGAAAGGCCATGATTAATTTCATTATTTTTGTAGATATCATCAGTATAATGAGATATGATTGTCTTGTTTTTGATTTTATTGTTATTTTGGTTCTCTGATACTGAGATTTTAAAACCAGATTTCTTTTTTAAACGTAATATTGAATACGACGAGCACAGCCTCTTCTTCAGTCTTGAACATTGGTTGGTAGCGATTAGTTCACCTAAAGTCATGTTTCTCCTCCATCACAGAACATTCATCAGAATTTTGTATCTCCTCCATGTCTTTCAGCTGAATACTTTGGGTAAGCATTTCTTGACTTAATTTACTTACCAAAAAATGTATATGGCAATAAGTTTAAAACAGTATTTGGAACAAGGCATTAACATTTAGCAAAATATGACACAGTGGGTGTTTATTCATTTTGGACCAAACAGTTTCAGACAATACGAAAGAAAATAACATAATACCTCACAACATATGTACATATGCAGCAGGGACAATGTTAACCCCTTTCTAGCTATCTTAAAATGTGATGACACTTACCCGCAAACCTCAAAATTAATTATACATATATTACAAAGATACACAAGTAACACTACCTTTCAGGTCCTTCTCTGTCTAGTACTGCACTTAGTGATTTCCAGGGTTTTTGAGTCTAGCTGCACCAAGCGATTAAAATTTAAGTCTATAGATTAAAACTAAAATTTCAAGAAGTGTAAATAATTATATTATACTTAATCTCACCTTTCTGCTCTCAGTGATTGGCGAGAGAAGTCCTTTGGAGTCCAGATCCTCCATGATATGTTTAAAGTGCTATGTCCTGCAGTTTGTGAGTTTCATTAAAGAGGCCTGACTTGGAAGGAATAACTATGTCACCTGCTGTTTTAGGTTGTTTGTGTGTGTTTTTTCCATCAACCCAATTCGATTTGTAATATTCTATAATTTATTCCCAAGACCATTTAACATATATATATATTCAACGCACAACCAACATTCAGCACATTCATACAATTAATTTTAATACAATTTACAATATGATTTGTATATGTATGTATGTATGTAAATATGTGGTACAATTATTTATCTATGTATTTACTATGTTTTCATACTCTTTATATACTCCTTATATATATATTATACAAATACTTTTTATAGTCATAGTTTTTTTCATTTTTTTCCCCCTTTCTTTTTGCACCAGGTGGCCTCCAAGCATGATTGAAAGATGGCCCTGTCAGTCATTTCAATGCCCCCCACCCCTACCACTGCTGAATCTGCCAATGAGTTAAAATGTAAAACTGAATATAAAACTTTGACATGAATGTATGTAAGGAATAATTAACCTTGACACATTTTTATCGTGCAAAATATGTGTAAATCTGTACCAACAAGACATAAATGCTATACAATATTATATTTATAATAACTTTATACAATAGAATTAGTATTGGCATATATTGATTTTATTTTACACAAGAAAGAAAGTTAAAATATACAAATATGGTATGAGAATTTCATAGATCCATGATTTTTAAAAAGCCATATGTGCAAGAGGAAACTCCATGTACTGAATGGTGAAAAGAATGGACTGTAAGTAAATACATGTATGAAATAATCGAAGTTGCTCAAAAAACATCTTACACACATGTCAGAAACTTCTTCTAAGTTTGCTCTGTGTGTTTTCAATTAATTCAGAATTTGTTGAGCATTGCTGTGACTTTCTTGTAGAGAAAAGAGCATCATAAAAAGCTCCATCCTATTGATTTGATTTAAAGATCTTTATTGTGTATACTATCCTCTGTTTAAAATGACTATAGGTTGGATCACTATTTTATGAAGGCAAAATGCCTACAGCGTTTTATTTGCAAAAGGTGATTTCTGTAAATTAGTCATTTAGAGTGAAAAGTGCTCCTTGTGTGATGCCTGAGAGATCTTGGCATTGTGATTGTGTATTCTGTGACAGCAGAGCCATCCTTTTGGGTTATCATTGAAGCCTATCTTTATTATGACATATAATCTAAATTACATTAGCATTGTTTCTTATTTTGTTTTATTTTATTTTATTCATTGAAATGGTTCATGGGAATGACGGGAACACCCATATTCTTAACAAGTCACGTCATAGCATGAGAATACCATAATTACAAAACTCTTGAATAATTTGGAACTTACAAAACCATCAACTTTCACCGCTAAGTTTTTCCTATATGAGTTATTTGTATGTCATCCCCTCTCGATCCTTAGTTACTCAAATTTGTTAAGATAAAGTTCTAAAAAATCAGGCCATGTGGATTGCAGGACCCGTTAGATGTTGCAGTTACCAGTCCAACTGGAGCAGCAATAGTACTGTACAGATGGCATTTTAATTTGGAAAAAAAGTTCATTTCAAACCCTGGTTCCAAGTTATTGTTTTCTAAATCACTAGTTATGTTGATCAACTTATGGTAACACATGTACCACTGCATGACATTGACTAAGGCTGACTACTTGCATTGATGAAGGCTTGATGAGTCATTTGTGCACAGCTTTCTTAAGCATGAGGCTTATCTCCTAGGACCAATAACGTTCAACTGAAAATTACTTGTACTTCATGTTATTACTTTGTCAATTGTACAATTGGTTATTTAGTGTATTCTATCTGTAACTGTCATTGTTGTTAAATAAACCATATATATATATATATATATATATATATATATATATACAAGCTTAATATGTAGTTTGTAGTATCAACCAATGCAAATGGCTTGAATATTAAAATATTATTTTCGGTGTAAGATGAATAATGGGAATGTACTGGCTGATGCTTTATTCAATGTAGCAAAGCATAATAATAAAAAATTTCACCATTGCCACTGAACAAAATGCTGTCATTTAATTACAGGTTCATGTCAATGTCCAAACCAAGGCCAGTGGATAACAAAGCATGACTCTAGATTACGAACAATGGTGTCAAAATATCACCACATTGAATGGTCATATTGCAGACAGATTTCTTGCAGAGGACGCTGTGGATTTACTGGAATTCAATGCTCAAATAGAGACAATGTAGTTAAAAACAGCTGTCATCCTAATACAAATGCCACAACACAGTATGTTCTATATAAGAAGCAGGACAGATTCATTATATTAAAATATAAATAAGAAAACATAAATGATAAAACACAGTTAGATTCTACAATTATTATTAAAGAAATATATAATATCGTTTGTACTAAAGTCATACGTTGGATTAAAGTTCTTGTCTCAGATAGCACGCAAGATTGGATCGACATTGTTTCAACGTTGGCCACCCTCAGCCAATCTCATGCTGATGTAATGCCGATGTCTAGCTGATCTAGCATGCAATCTGGGTATCATGATTTATGAAAATTTTTCAGTATTTTGTGCTTTACCGTGTGGGAATGCACATGCTGCAGATGGCAGCACTGTGGTACTGTGAGGTGCTGCCACCGCACACCTCTGTACACTGTGAGGTGTTGCCATCATGCTCAATGCATATGACCCATGTAGTGGTCTGTGAAAGATGTATGTATAAACAGTTATAATTAATTGCACTAATTATCCACATGCTTAATTAGTGGTAAAACCATTGCAGATTGTAGTGGTAAAGAAGGCCCAATCTTTGTATAAATAGTAGAACAATGTATAAAAAAATGTATATTATGTTTTTGAAATGTACCAATGATTGTTAACTGGACATGACGCATTGCGCAAATCACCAATGAAAGCAGTTTTACACGTTATGATTCGCAGACCTACATCCGTTTTGGTAGTACAGCACTCAGTGTGGTATCAGCAGCTGTACAGTCGACATACACACACGCACCGACACAATGGTTACATTTGTCCGATTGATTCTTGTTGGACATGAGGAGTGTGGAGAAGGAGAAGTTCACCATTTCATTCTGCATGAAAGCTCAGATGATTTGTTTCACTGGATGAGTGCAAAGCAAATTTTGCAGAATTTGATGATAGCGATGAGCATTTCAAAGGAAGAGTATAGTGTGAGATTCCTATGCCACTCATCAATGATGTGATGACTTTCGCTTTTAATGCCAACCTGAGTACACAGTCCAATGACACTATGTCTTCCTCTTCTGAAGAGAAGGACTCGATAGAGACACAAGGGCCTAAGGAATTCCCCTGCTATTATGATGATGGTTGCAGTGATGATGATGAAGATGCTGAAGGTTGTACTCACACGCATCTACACAGTCTACAGATACATGGATAGTGTGGGGAAAGCAGTTACCTAAAAGTGAGATTGTCTTATTAAGTCAGACTGGTGATATTTACTGTAGTGGTCAGTGCTATCATAAACATCTCCCTTGGTAACAGTAAAGAGACTTGCTGGTTTTGCTCTCAACAAGCATTGGGACTGTCCTCACAAACCCAAAATTGAAGTCTATGTCGAAAAAGGTTGTCACAAGTCAACCATTGCCTCATACAGGAAGTGATATAGGTACTTAAAAATTTGTCAGGAGTGGTAGCAAGGTTATTGACCAGTATCTGTCAGACATTTACTACAACCCTGGCAATCCTGCCAGATTTTATGGTGCAGTGAATCTCTGGCAATATGTGAAAGACAAAAGAGATAAAAAAATTTACCACTAACCACGCAAAAGTTTAAGGTCCCCAAGGGTACATACATCTCCCCCCCATCACCTTGTTCACCACATGTGGTTTTTTGAAGACCTACCACGTGGCATTTTACAGCAGGTTGTGCCAGACTTTTATACAGCCCAATTTTATCTATCTTTTATCTTTTATCTCTTTCCCTCTTTCCTTCTTTCCTCTCTCTCTCTCTCTCTCTCTCTCTCTCTCTCTCTCTCTCTCTCTCTCTCTCTCATCTCTCATCTCTCTCTCTCTCTCTGTCTCTCTCTCTCTGCATGCACAATCTTTCTTCGTTTTGTCACTAGCATGACATCTATAAGTGTTTGTTTACTAGATGTGTAACATGTGGACTCTTTAATGACGTTTGTTAGACTAAATGTTGGAACTATACTAAACAGCATGTTGTCTTGAAACTTATTGAAATTTAGGTCACCAATTAAAATTATATTTTCATATTTGTCAGATACATTTTCACAAGTTTCTTGAAAAAATCTTTTGAAAATGACTGCTCATGCATTCTAACTCATCATTACCAACATTAATTTTGCCTTCAGAAAATGGTATATCCTTGTTTATGTATGCTTACAGCCTCCTGCTGTTTGGTCTCTTATCTTGTCACATTTCTTGACTGAAATAAGCATCTAGTTTCGTCTCACTCAACACCAACACATTTAGCTTGCACCATTGTTGTAATTATTTTATCTCTATTATATTTGACCCAAGACTTAATATTCAAATGAGAAAGAATTATATGATTAGCATATTTCCTTCGTACATTTTGCACCTTGATAAAGATGATGTCTTTGATTAAGATGAGGTATTTGTGCAAGCTGTGGCTACACTATAAACATTATTCAAAAGGGCTACTCTGCTGTGAAGTGTCAGTTCATAATATCATGAAAATACAATACAAATCAATCATATTTCTATCTGACTAGGATTCCTATCTTCATGTCCCTTTTGAAGAGCTTTATATGTTCACAAGGTATAAATATTTAGTCTAAATAATATAAGCACATTTAATGTACCTTTTCATTTCATTTTCATGAGCCAGAAAAAAAATGGTTATAGATATTTGTCTTGTCCTGTGAGCTGGCATTCTTCATAGGTTACCAGATATCTGTTCTTTTTTTCTTTCTTTTCTTGCATAATATTTTTCTCAACTGAAACAGTAAAAATTGGATCTTTTGATTGCTCTTCATTTATGTTTCTGATAGCTTATTACATTGAGAGCCATGTACTCATAGTAATGTAAATTGGCATGGTTCATGTTGGTATTAGGGGTGAAAGCTTGTGAAGGTTTTCAACAAATATGAAGATGATGAGTTCACTAGCACTAGGGCTGTTTATGCAATCCATACTCTAGGCCTCCAAATCAATCAATACTCGAGTATTTTCGAGTTTTCTGTGTTATTAGTACAGACACTAATTTCGTGAAACAAGTGATACGTCAACATGTCATGAAAGTCCTCATACTATACACCGAGCGTTGGCATTAGAAAAAGAGTTCACATCTGTTTAAAACATGTTTACAACAGTGGAAAACCTAATCATTTGCATAAAAAGTAGATAAAGTGTTGGGCACATCATCAAAGTTTTACTTTTAAAACTCGATATTTATGGGAGCTGGTCCATAATTTTCGAGCAGCAGTGCTGCCTAGCGCTAATAGAATATTTGCTTGCTCGACACAGGCCTAACTAGCACTGTTGACGATATTACCACAAATGGTAGCGAGTTTACTTTTTTGTTGACGAAGTGACGATAATAGGTGTTGACGACATGACCAACACTCCTGAAAATAGCAGCAGTGCTGCCGAGCGCTAATAGAATATTTGCTTGCTCGACACAGGCCTAACTAGCACTGTTGACGATATTACCACAAATGGTAGCGAGTTTACTTTTTTGTTGACGAAGTGACGATAATAGGTGTTGACGACATGACCAACACTCCTGAAAATAGGCCTATATATAATGCATGCGTTATTAATGTACTTTGTCCAATTTATAGTAATATGAAACATTTATTAAGATTATTATAGTATAAATTTATACATTTGTCGGCATTAACTTCCATAAATAAATTTCTAATTTTATTCCCTATATATTTCATATCAATGCCAGCTTTCAGGCATGCATTCCAGTCATCCACGAAAAACTAGGTCATTATGACCCATTTATATGGCCAGGCCAGCAGCCCACACTACTCTGAGGAATTTCTGGAGTGGTTCTTTGCAACAATATTCAACGTTTATAAAGATGCTGAATGTGTTAATTCACTTTTAGAGGAACACCCAGGATTGGTGTCAGATCTAAAACAAGATGAGGGTTGGGGAAAAGTACTCCCCTCATTGAAGCATGCTACAAGGGTGAGCTAATTATTTCTAATCTGCCATAAAGCGTATTTCCTATAGTTTTTTATGGGTCAATGACATAAAGGAGACTGGCATCCGTGATGTACATAATATTTGGAATAGTTTGCTTTGGCATAGACTACATATGTTAATAGTGGATTTTCACGGAAGGTTCACGATATTTCCACCAGGTGGTTACAACAGAATGCTGCAATTCTATTGGCTGAAAAAGTTCCTGACCTTGATTATGATTGGCTGAAGCAAAGTGCATCCTAGCTGCAGTATTTATAGTGCATTTAAATGTATATTTAACATCTTATCATTCAATTGATTTCCACTTTTTCCCTGAGAAAATTGTATTTATGAAATCAGTTAGTTATAATCTACTGTGTCTGAAAAGCAAAACGAGTAATAAGGAGAGATAAAAGACTTAATATGTCCTTCTGAATTCGATGCTGCTCAATGAAAAGACTCTATTTGTAAATTACCATTAAATGGAGAAACAATATTTTGGCCGAATTGAATTCCTACTATCCTGAAGATTCAACTGTTTACATGTACTAGTGGGCACCAGAATGTGCACAGTTTCAGCTATTTTCACAAAAAAGTCCTTGGGTTACTATATTCAAATTGGATAAATGAATATTTTAGACTAAACTGAACTGGTAACCATGGAATTTTATCCTGAGAAACACCACATTTCTTCCAAGCGATCGACCGGGATCGCCTAAAACGTCCACGCCTACACTGCGCAGCAGCAACGTAGGCAGGGAGAGGGTTGCCTATGCTATGGCATACGTGTATATACTTTAAGTACTGAATTGTTCAGGAAAATGTGTAGAGTTTATATCTTACTTCTGAATCAATGGCTAGCGTAGAGTTCATTTTTATCTTCAAAATAGTTCGTAAAACCTTTAAATGGATCGAAAATTAGGAAAACAATGTTGTAGTTCTGATTTCAATAATGGTGCAATGATCATTTATTAAAGGCAGCTAGTATGGTGTGCTTTATGTTCTTGCTGCATGACATTGTGCTGTATAACTCCTTACAACCTTCCAAAAAACTACGGTTTTTGTATTAATACTATTGTAAGTTTAATTTTTCCATCATTTCATTTGTCTGCCACAGGTTAGTGCTCATGACACTTCTAGAAGATGCAAATTCACTATATCATAGTTCTAATTGCCCTATAGCATACAAGAGGCTCAGTTCTTTATTTTGATTATTTTTTGAAAGTTTTTTGGGTGGTACAGAGGATTTCAGAACATTGATAATTGAACTTCAAGAATAGTGTGGAATGATATGAAAAACGTATAATACCATAATTGTATACTATTATCTTTTTTCTTTACCAGACCAATAAATTTGATAGATCGATAGATAAATAGATAGATAGACAGAGAGAGAGATAGAGAGAGGTAAGTTATATCACAGGTTTTATCTTGTCAATGGGTCCTCTCTTATTTTACATTTACATTAGGGTGCATCATCCGCCCCATGATTTAAAAAAATGACTTTTTCATTCTGTCCCCAAGTAAATTTTGTTCCTTTTACCAACAAAGACAGCCATGCAAAATTTCACCAAGATTGGACAGGTCCTATGTGGTCCACCAAGGTAATGAAGTTACATAATATCAATTACCCCTTTCTAACAGATGAATTCTTGGTATTGATCAGTGAACCTTGAACAAACAGCATACAAATTTATTTGTATTTCAAACAGTATGCACAGTGGCCAGTGAAACACCAAGAAACAGTTTATTTGTGTTTTAAACACCATACACCAGCAGGTTTGAATGGCTTTATGCCAATTTTGCATCTGCGTAACACCAAATGACATATTTGGCAAATATGAGAAATATTGCGGAATACAAAATGTCCAAAAATCTTACATTGTAAGTGTAATCTATAGCTTAATTTTATGCTTTGAAATGGTTTCTGACTATGGCTAACATGCATATAATATGAGGTTGTTCAAATTCATGAGTATTGAACAACACTCACTTATCAATGACTATCATACTAAACTTATAATAAAAATGCAAGTACTTGGACCTCTATCCTAATTCAGAACCAAGTTCTGACAAAATAATAGTCTTGTAGGAAAAATTCGGCAGAGACATTCACCACCATGAAACTGCATAATGAGATGGGCAAGAGTGGTGGAGAAATGTCAGATGAGATGACTGGTTTGCTAAATCCTGACCCCTATCTCATACTTGGTGTCAGTTTTAAGGAGTCTGTATTTGCTTTCTTCTTACGAAGTTGCACTTTGCCACTGAAAAGTGCTAGCGGCACCATTTATCCACTCAGATATCATAAATGACACTGCAGAGCTAATAAGGCTGTGTACCTTATAAGGTTTTTCCAGTTGAAGGTCATTAGCTGGAGCACCAGAGGCAAAGGATAAGCACCAGCAAGAATAAATTAGTGTTAAAATATTGTACAAATACTCTAAATTTGGTGTTTTGCTGCCTTGATGTTACACTGCCATGGGGGGGGGGGGTTCCTTGATTTCAGATTCCAATAAGCTTATCTTGATTGAGTACAGAACTTTGTCCATCTGGCCTTATATAATGTTTTAAATTCACAATTTCTGGCTAAACTTGTAAAATGTATCATGGTCATGTTCTAGACAACATCCAGAAATACAGACTCTATATAGTCATCTTTTTCTGTCTCTGCTATCTCCAATGCTCTCTTAATTCTTCAATCATGTACTGCAGAAGGGTGTAACTTTGATAAGGTGTTAATACTTCTTGCTGACAAATCTTCAAATACCTTCCTGAATCTGGTTGAATAGTATTCTTGTCCCTTTGACATTAAATTTTTTTAATTTGCTTGAAAGCTGATCAATAAGTTCTATTACTGGACATGAGCGCATTGCACAGGAATATCATGAGATTTAGCAATATCATCAATCAGAATTATGATGTTTTAATAAAGCTTTCTCTCCGCGATCATGTGTATTTTGGCCTTGTGGCATAAGTCTCAAACTTCCTCAAAACAAGCTTAGTTGATTCCCATCCAGTTCTCTGAAAGAGGACCCATCTGGAATGTACCACGGTATACACTGCAGAACTTGAAGAGATGTATGCAGACAAGATACTTTTATGACAGTTTCTTCTTCTGTAATCAAGGCCAAATATTTCTTTGGATTGTCTTGCTGAGGCTTGCTTTGATTATCTATAGGATTCACATTCCATATTCTATTATTATGCTACATTCAGTCTGATAATTATTTGAAGTTACATCAGTCTCATCAACCTGTAACGGCTTATTCCCTATTGTAAAATATTCTATACTATAAAATAAGTTTCTACACCCTATACCTGAATAAAAATATAATTTGTACATATACCTTTTCCTAATCAAGATGTTGGCATATTCCAAACACCTTTACAATGTCAGTTTAGTATAGCGACAGCCTCTTTTGGATAAATGGGCAGACGATTGGCTCTTCTTCAATCAATAATGGCACTTGATATTTTTGAGGGATGCTTAAAACAATCCTTAATATAGTAGAGATGCAAAACATACTTAAGCAAGTTCTTCTGTAAAAGTATTTTGATCTTCCATTGATGTAACATTAAAAGATTAGCCACAAACGGAAGAAAAACCTACCATTTGGGTGATATTCAATACCTGTAACTTTGAAGCTCTGGTGGACCACATAGATGTTATCCAAAAAACGTAAAATTTCATAAATCTTCATTATATCCCAAAAGGAACATTTTAAGACTAGGGACAGATTGGATTACTGATATTGGGGCAGATGATGCACCCTAATTTACATATTAAATGATTTCCTTTTTGAATTAATTAGTTCTTGCAGTGTTTACAGCTTCTGCTAATAATAATATTATGAAAGCAAATGCATCCTTGACAATCATATGTCTGAGTCTGTTGTTAAGCTGTCATCGCTAAAAACTGAATTTGGACTACCATGTATCAACAATTAGTAGAAAAGCAGTACAACAAATTAATGCACTCCAAAGACTATGTAAACACATTGATTACACAAGTAAACACAGAATATACGGATCATTTATCTGATCTAACTTTGTCTATTGCACACTTGTGTATGATACTTTCACAACAGGACAAAACAAGAAACATGATAAACTAACTAAAAGAGCAATACGATTAGTCTGCAATGATTATGATAGCCAATACGACCACCTGCTAGAAAGAACATGTGAAAAAATGCTTTACGTAACACGGAAAACTAGTCTAGCAGAATTTATTTATAAAGTACTGCATGACATGGCAAACCTATAACAAGTTCATTCTTTACCAGGCAGATTACACCGTATGAGATGAGATAATTTTAAGCTAGTCAAGCCTGTTTACAACACTATGCAATATGGTTTTAGGTCTATTATGTATCAAGGTGCTATCATTTGGAATTCTTTACCTGTTGAATTAAAAGATGAATTAGCTAAGTTTAAAGATTTGTTAAGTTCTTGGAAAGTGGTAATTGTGGATCATGCATAGTCTGTCTCTTTCAGCAAAATAAGTTATGATCATTGTAAAGTTCAGTCATAATATCATTTTAATCATCTGTATATCTGTTTTCATTGTTATTGTTATTTTATCAGTCAGCTAAAAGCTTTATAGCTTATGTTCTACTGTTTGTTTTACACTGACTATAAATAAAGTTTTTAATATTGGACTTGAAAAGACGAGTTACATGCTCCGCTCAGCTAGAAAACAGGTCATTTTGTCGACACACAATTTTGTCAACATACCAAGACGTTGACACATTATAGAAGGCCTGGTAAAAATTTGTTGACAAACCAACTTGTATACATTTAGGAGACACAAGGTCAATTACAAACTTTTGACCACAACAACCAAGTCGTTGACACGTTATTACCATCTCGTTGACATATTAATGCAAACTTGTTGACTTGTTGTTGCTAATCTGCCCAATCACCATTTCGTACACAAACCAGACTCTAGGAATTCACGGTTAATAAAGCTTCCACAGCAGTATATTTGCTACAAATATATTTGTATGAATGAAATCTATAAAAGGATGTCCATAACATTTATATAATCCAAGTATTTACGGAGATAATGGCATAAAACCGTGACAGAGGGGGGCAAGGGAAGACTGACGGAGGCAAAAACCCATGTCAACGAGTTAGTAGAACCAACTCGTTGACATGTCCACTAGTTGTTATAACCACGACTATGAGATCTGGCCGAGGGTGGTAATGTAACCGAGTTGGCCATCCTCATGTCAACGGGTTGGTTGTCAACGAAATGATTGTCAACAAATTGGCTGCCTACGATATTGCTATCAATGAATTGACTCGATACCCTCAGCTATTGTGAATACTTGTCATCCAGTATGGGTGTATGTTGGACAGCTGCTAGTATATGTTGCATGGCTGGGGTGCATGTTAGGCAGGCTGCTATTTTGTTGTAAGTGAATCCATTTGTTGTTGGTAATCCATGACAATCATATCACATGCAGTTCGAAACAGTACAAAATTGACCGAAATGTTGAATAAGAAACTCCACAAATTCATGCATGATGAAATTTATTTGATTAAAAAAATAGGACAAAAAGATACAAGTATTTGTTTATTTTGTTCTACTATTATCTTCCAGGTTCTCCACCACTTGTCAAAATCCTACTCAACAGAGGAGCCGATACCTCTGGCACTGGACACGTGATCCAGTATTCTTTAAAACATTGGAGCCATGACATACATGATGGAGATTATGGCACTTATGATGAAATATTTCCATTGTATACTGCAACCAAAAAAGGTTGGGCGATGATAGCAGAGACCCTACTGCAAGCTGGTGCTCATGTCGACCAAACAAATGCTGTAGGACAATCAGCATTGCACATAGTAGTGATGAACCCTGATGGGAGTGATCCATACCATGAATCACAGAGATACGATGATGGCGATGATGAGTGTGTATCTGTAAATGTTTTGAGGAAGCTTATAGATTATGGTGCTGATGTCAATCTACAAGATAAAAATGGCAAGGTACCGCTTCATTATGCATGTGCACATGGTAACAGACATATGGTGGAGATCTTGTTGACAAAACAGGCCAACATCAACATAAGAGATAACGATGGTCAGACAGCTTTGGAAATTGCTTCTCAGAGAGATTATATATATATATAAACTTTTATTGACAAAAACCATATCAAAAGATACATGTGTCAAGTTAAAACATCAAAAAAATCAAGTATGTACAATAGAATAGCAGAAAGAAAACTAAAGAAAGCAATGCAAGAATGATACAACATGAAGTTATAGTATATATACACAATGAATATTTTAATATGCACCATAATGTAAAAATCACATGTTAAAATAATACTGATTGTTGAAGAGCTATGTATGTATAGTCTCTAAAATATTGTAATGTTTCTAGTACTTTCTACACATAAATACACATTGAACTGAGTCAATAAATAGTACGATAATTAAAAACAATCATCTCATATAATATATACAAATGTACAATATAGATGGAAAAAATAAAACATAAGAAGCACCAGTCACCGTACATTAATTACGAAGTACAGGACATAGCACCAACCACAAAAGCCATACAACATAAACATATATATATATATATACATACAGACATGCACACACAAGCAGTGACATTCAGGGGGCCACTCGTCACCCAGGACCAGAGGTCATAGTCTCTTATATTATGTAAATTGGGAGACAATATCATTAATTTATTTTCAAGGAAACTCTGAGAAACTGTCCTAGTGCCAAATTTACTGCTAGGGATTTACTGCTTAATAATTTCTGGAATTGGCTTTCTACACTCATAACCGTGAAAGCGTTTGTTTGTTCAAATGCTACCTTGATAAGGGGCACTCTTGTTTCTTTCCATTTAGGGCAGATCATTAGACAGTGTAATTCATCTTCTACTAGTTGTAGGTTTCATTTATCACATATACGTTCTTCAGGGGGGACATAGGGACGTTTATGCCTACCTAATTCTATATTCAAGTTATGGGAGCTAAGCCTGAATCTGGCAATGTTACAGTAAAGTGACTTTGGTAAACCTAGATTTAGGTAAGGTTCTATGTCTTTTTTAAATGTTTTATAAGTTCTTAGTTTGGGGTATTTATTTGTTTCATTGATTTCAGCAAAGAGATTAAACTGGGCTTTACTGTAGAGCATTGTTGGAACTTTGTCTATGTTTTGCAATTCATTTATGTTGTTATTCTGTATAACTTTCATAAGCCTACTATACCAGCACAATGATCCCAAAGTTTTTAATTGCTTTTGAATGTCATAGCAGTTTTTCACCATAAGTGGGCAAATGTTGGAATTAAGTCTCTGTAAATATTTGATAGCTGATACATGTTGTCTAACTATCAGAGGATATCTTCCAGTATCAGCTAAGATTCCTACTGTTGAGGTTTGGTTTCTAACACCTAGAATATTTTTCAAGAACTTTAACTGGATCTTTTCTACCTCATCTATCTTTTTATTACTAAACCTCATTTCACTGTTATACTCTAGAATAGGGAGAACATGTGTGTCAAACATTTTTAAAGCTAATTTAGGTGTCATGAAACCTACAGTTGTTTTTATGTTATCATTTAGCAAATGTAATGCTCTTTGTGCCGGAGTTGCTAGATTTTGGTACATCTTGGAGTGTATGTTACGAGAAGTACATAGTACATGTCCAAGATACTTATATGTGTCGACAATTTCCAATTCTTGGTTCTCAAGCATGAATTTACTGCAAGTTTTATTTATTTTGTTAAAAATCATTACTTTAGTTTTACTTGTGTTCACAATTAGATGCCATTATTGGCAGAATATTTGCACATTGCTCAGCAAGGTTTGCATTCCTGTATTACTTTCAGATAGTAGAACTAAGTCATCAGCATATACTAAGTGAGTGAAAGTATTTCCATTAACTTTAACACCATGATTTTGATCTAGGAATTCATCTAAGTCAGCTAGGAAAAAGTTGAACAGCTTAGGGCTGATAATGCCTCCCTGCAACACACCATGTTTGCTATCAAACTTTTCGCCAAGCTGCCCTTCCCATCTGACACGTGCATTGGCTTTTGAGAACATACTCATAAGTATTTTGACTAGTTTTCCTCCAAATCCCTGCTTTAGTAGAGTGCATGATGCACATTTAAAGAATTCATTGCTAATTCCATTAATACCCGGGGCTTTTTTCAGTTTTAGGTTTTTAATCTGTTTATCTACTTCATCGATTGTGATAGGACAATCAGTTACGTGTAGTGATTTACCATTTTCAAAATCTTGTATAGCAATTAGGGATCTGGCTGAATGCAGGGAAGTTGAATCGAAGTTTATACAAATACCGTCTGGAGGGCTTTGTATACTAGAAAAATAGGATTCAAATGTTTGTAGTGTTAATTTGCCTCTAGGTGTAGTGGTGCTATTACGTTGCTATTACGTTATAACATAACAGAAATGATAATAGCCAAGTGTGACTTAAACGTTCAACAGGTCATTGAAGCTTATGAGACGTCAGCCTTTTTATGGAGCTGTCAATCTCCATATGAAGCTCTGACCGAAGCAACTCAGTTAAGAATTGCACATGGCATTCCTAAAGTGCCTTTAGAACCAATGGAATGTTATGATTTTCATAAGGAATTTGAAACTCTTGAAGACCTAAGAAGTGAAGACATACAGCTTAGAATACAATCAGTTCTGGCAGGGGAAAGGATTTTTCACGGAAGATACTTTAGTTTTGCGATTTCTCAAATGGATAAAATAAGTAAGTGCAACACTCGGAGAAAATGTTTCTCTATGTGATCTATTAATGCATGTAAAGTGGTAAAAAATAAAACCTGCATTTAAAGAGGCAAGACTGCGTTAGTGAAGGATAACAAAAATAACTCATTACATGTTTACCTCATACATGTTTGATGGTGAAAAGTTAGTTTTGTACTTCCATAGATATGCAAATGTATCTTGCACTTTTTTATTACCACATAGAACAGAATGGAATTGATATGATCTCTGCAACCTGAAGGTTGAATTGTGTAGGGCCTATTTATCCCAATGCATTTCATGCTGTACAAGTAATGTACAACACAGGTTTTGGCAGATGCATGTCTGGTTCTGATAGTTTTGGTACCGCCATTTTCTAGTTTGTCTACATTCATTCAACTACCCAGTAATGAGTTTACCTGTACTAGATGCTGTGTATGCTTGAACAGTGTGACTCTTTTCTATTAGGGTTAACCAAAAAAAAATAGAAAAGAAAAGTTTGGATATATTATCCCTTGAAAAAAATTTCATTTACCACAAAATTTTTAGCTCTGCCCTCGGAGGGGGGAGAGCTTGATGTCGTTTCCCGGGTGGTGTCGCCTTTACCAACAAAATCACTCAAGTGTATAGTCGAAAAAAAAACAGAAGTTAGCGTTTGCATTGCCTTGGATCCTTCCATTTTTGCCTAGTCGCGTGACTGGCGAGTTCTGTATGAAGTCATCAAGGAAGCCCACACAGCCAGCTTGCTGTTTTTGCCGAAGTTGCCCTCATTCACCACTTTAAGGCCTTTGCCACTCCAAAAACGTCATTCTTACGCTACATTTGTGTGTTCTTGCCTCATGCCAATTTAGTTTTGTCTTTTAGAGGTTGTTTTTCCACTCTAGTAACTATTTGGAGATCCTCAGTTGATGGTTCTTGGCCAATTATGCAGCCCTCATTAATGGCGGGAAATGCTGTAATTTCGATCCACAGTTGATCCCATGGGCCTAAGCTTTGTTTCTGTTGTAATGAGCTGTCACCTAATGTATTAAGTTGTCCCCTACTATATTCCACAATTTACACCCCACTACGGATAACAGTGTCCCTGCTGCAATGGGCAGAGCTCTGCACATCCCATGTGCATTCTTGTTCTAGTTTGTTTACATTCGTTCAACAACCCAGTAATGAAGTTACCTGTGCTAGATGCAGTATGCATGTAAAGTGTGATTCTTTGTCTATTACGGTGAACCAAAAACAAGAAACACCATTGGGAAGTTTAAGGTCTGTAGGTAATGTCTTCTTAATTAAAATACTCTAGGCCTATGATGTATACAATTTTTATTCATTTAGGATATATTTAGTTTACAATGAGTCTTTTCATTTCTTTGCAGATGCTGTGGCATCTGGTGAAAACCAACTAAATGCACTGCTGAGCCATTATTTGGATATCTTCTGCAAGAATGATGATTACCTCCATTTCAACAGACTCATCGTCGATAATCAAATTTTGAAGACATTCTTATGTCCAACAGCTAAGTTGTACAGTGAAACACTTTCTCAGTTCGCCAAGGTAGCTATGGTAAGCTGTCGGAAAATGCAGAATGCGTTGGAAGTTGAAACCAAACCTGGTACCATCCTACATTTGATTTGTCAGTTGGAAAAAACTTTTTTCATATTGGGTAGTTTGATAATGCATTTAATTAGAGAGGATGACCAATCAGAGAATGAAAACAAACATAGCACATTCGTTGTACAGCTTTAAAAAAATCTTTGGCAGGAGTTTCCTTGGGTTGTGTGTTCTGCAACAGATTATAGGACTCCTCTTCCACACGTTCTGTTCAACAACAAAGGCCCGAAAGCACAAGCGATGTTCCAACACCTCACCGAGTACCAATACAACCTCATAAAAATTGTGATCGATTCTGGCTTTGATTTGAATTGCACTGACTCAGATGGCAATACTTTACTGCACATAAACATTTTTGCTTTGAATGTAGAATTTCTCCGCAGGCATAGCTATATGGGTATGGGTTTCTCAACCTGTGGAAAAACCACAGAGAAAATAGTTCATCTATTGTTGGAAGAAGGTGCATACGTAAATGCACGAAATAAGAAAAGGGAGACAGTCATGGATTTATTCAAGCGGCAGCCTTTCAGTGATTGGCATAGAGGAACTCAAATTGTTAATACATTTAGTGAATATAACCAGTTTCCAAAATTGAAGCATTTAGCGGCAATCAAGCTCAGACAATCAAATTTCCCATATCAAGACCAACTGCCAGCCGCTCTTGCACAGTTTGTTGATCTTCATTAAATGAAGAGTTAATCAGCCATTATATAGACGGTAAAACAGTTCTAGCTGAGCATAATTGTATATATATCAAAACCTATCACAATTTCACAAAACTTTTAATGCACACTTGGTTAGCATTTTGAGATTACTTTTACCACACTTTCAAATTGATACTTGCACCTTAATTGTAATAATGTTCGATACAGTAAATAAAACAAGCAAATATGTCATATAAATAGCACGTTTATGACAATAATTAATTTGCTAGGCTAGTATAGTGTACTGTGGCTCTTCTGTTAACTCACTGCAAATATTTATCATACTGTAGATGGCCCAACATGGAGCACACAATATTCTTGAAATGAGCATGAGACCTACCACATTTTTCTGTGAAGGGATCAAGGGAATGAAGATCAGATGCCAGGCCAAGTTTGTCTGCTTCGGCCGAGGGCCTTCGGTGTCTTCTACTTCTTTTCTTGATGTGTGTTGCATTATCATAAGCGTATATAAGAGCATTCAGGCTTGCTAAAGCACCAGTTTTATTTTCAATGTTTTTTCTCTGTTTTGTTACTATACATATGCGTTATATGTTTCTTGTAGGCATTCACACATCATTCCATTGCTAAGTCAAAAGGAACAAAGCCATCAATTTTACCATTGGTGTTCACAAACAAGGAATAAAACAGCAAACAAGCTTCTTCTTCTGACAGCTTACTCAATTGCAAGACTAGAAATCTCAAAATTTCATCTGCATATTTGCACATTGAACTGTCAGCTTTCAAGACAACCATCATTAGCTTCAAGTTCGAAGCATTCTGTCTGTTTGGACTTTTCACACTCTCAAGAATGTTCTTGAACATAAAGCCAAACTCCAGCGTTAGACTTGCAAGGTCAAACACTTTTTCAGGTTTATTTGGATGTACCGTACCAATCTCTGTGTCAGTTTCTGTTGATTCTTGCGGTAAATCGAGCATTCTTTGAAATGTTGACCCATCGTCAAGCTTAATACTGAATTCATGTGGCTGCATCTCATGAAATTTGATGGTACAGTCCTTCTTGACACATGCTTCGACCGTAGCAATGTCAAATCTGCAGTGTCCAGTACCTCTGTTTAATTTCCGAATGTGGCTTGCCATATCCTGGACACTGCTGAACAACATCGTAACAGCAGTACCATCAGATGTTTTGCTGCTCAGGCCATCATCACCGCGACTCTGGATGTCCATAATAATAAGTTTGTGTTGAATATTCATGATTGCAAAATTGTACCCACATGTTGTCAGTACACAGCCAGGACAAGTTTCAGAAGAAACCTGAATTGCATCCTGCAATGTGTGTATTGTCAGACGTTTCCTGGTCACCAAGGTACCCTGATAATATGGAGCCTGTTTTTGTTTGCATGGTCACTGAAAATGCATGAAATTTCACCTCCCTTGGAATTTCTGTCAGTGCAACATTGCACGCTTGTGGGCTATTTTCTGGTAAAGCCAACCACCCATTTCCATGATATTATTCATGTGCTTGGATGTCCATTTCATAGGGTTCAAGCAAACTGAAGACAAAATTGAGAGTAGTTTCATCTCAACCATGTCACCATAATGGCTCTCATATCTGTCAAGAGCTGGTGTTGGAATAACTAAGGTCTTCTTCTGAATCATGTCAATGTTTTCATCAGCAAGATAGTTTGGCAAATGCTCTTTTAAAAATTAAAAGCAGGGAAAATATTGAAGAGCTATTTTGTGAGCCATGTATACATAGTCATGCACCAGTTGATTAATTTCTGACAAACTGAGACATAAATCAGCAGCTGTCGTGTCTTCTAGACTTCTCTGAGGACCATTTTTTTGGCAATTTGGAAAGCTCAGATCACGACCCAAGACAATAGAACCATAGTAGTGCTCCATATGAGAATGGTGAAGCCGATTTTCATTCCTCACTTTGACCCAAAAGTTTATATTGTCTCCACAAATTCGAATCCATAGGTTGGACTTTATTGCTCGCATGATTAAGACATCTCCATTTTCTTTTAAATCTTCAATTAGATCTAAAGTAGTCTCATATCAGATACTAATGCCAGGGGGTCCGAAACGGTCGAATACCTGAAGCCAATAAAACAACTCATTAATCATAGCGACAAAGTCATGGCTTGGATTACATATTAATAGGACAATCTGCTGCATAAAAATATAAAGAGATCAGAAAAAGATAATAATGTTTGCATAGCAGGCATGTTGCTGAAAATTTTTAAGTATTTTTCATTTCACAAATTTGACATGATGACCAGTTAATTACTGACCAGATGTTTTTCCAAATTTAAGTAACCAGCTGTTGACATTGGCACAATTTCTAATATTATTACAAAAATACTACTCAGCATGTCTGACGAGAACCATTTTATATATTTTTTCACATGGTACAAATATAACTAAGTTAAAGGCAAGGGTTCACTATAAGGTGCTACAGTTCAAGTTGCTTACCTTAACATCACACAGTCCTTCAGTCAGAATTTTTGCAACCATTCTCTGTACAAGGGACAAATTATGCGCTCTCTTCTGAACACAAATAGCATACACTATACCAAGCCTTGGCATGATATGTTGTAGTTCATGAGCATCATCTCATTTCTCAGAGGGTAACATAAGTGCAAATGCAAACTCATAGAGTATGGGGAAGTAGCGTTTAAATTCTTGCACAATGCTATCCCAACTAAAGTTCACTGTTGGTATGACGTACTGCCATATGGTTTCATTAGGGCAGATACACAACCTTTCTTGTGTCTGTCTCAGTTCCGGGATGACTACATCTTGCCTCCTAATAAGCTGATTGATACTTAAACCAATGGATGTGTGTGACAAGGGAGTAAAACCAAGACTGTGGTCGATTGCAGACACAGGACTCTGTACGGGCCGTGGTAATAATTTCCGTTGTTTGGGAACAAGAAAGTCATGGTTGGATTCATTTTCCTTATCTGAGGATGTTGGAGTAGAAGGAAACAATTTCTTTTTAATGAATGGTTTTCTTTCTGCTTGATTTGTCGAATCATTAAGAACAAGCTTCTTGGGCACATTTTTACTTGGAGTGAACTTTGGCAAAGACTTGATGTAATCGCACAATGTTTCACACTAGATGTTTGAACTCCAAAAAGTTGCAGGCTTTTAAACATCATCCATGGCATGAGCATGAAGTGAACATGTGGTCCATTCTCCGCTGCATTAAACAGCAAAAAACGACCAGGACATTACACTCCATGTGCACATTTAGCATCCTTAGTTGTCCGGTTCATGAACATCGTGGTCAGAAATAGATGACATTCATTAAGTAATCACCCTCAACGCAACTTTCAAATCTCAAATTCTTGTCTAACAGGTCGAATGCACCACCATTGCTGTTTTGATTTGTGAAGTACAAGTTTGGTATGACGTATTTCCATTTCCGTAAGGGATTCCCTGTTTTTTTATGACTCCCCACTGTCTCTATTCTGCCGAGCCCCCTAGCGGAAAGAGCAGTTTTAATAGGCTTACTGTCAAGCAGAGTTAATTTGTTTTGTAGAAAATGACACATAAACATCTGGGGGCTGGTTATTTAGAACATTAGCAGAACTTTGGTAGTGTATTTATTAGATAGCCTAATATATTAGTTATATAATGGTACCAACTATTGGTGCTTACTGGATGGCTAACTACCCAGCTAGAAATTTGTTGAGCAATGTAAATTTGTTTTGTGGAGAATGACTCTTACAAATCTGGGAGCGGGGTATTTAGAACGGTAGCAGACCTTTGGTAGTGTATTTATTAGATAGCCTAATCTATTGGCTATTTAATGGTACCAAATATTTGGGCTTACTGGATACCTGACTACCCAGCTACCAGAAATTTGTTGAGCAAGGTAAACAATTTTTGAGAAAACGACACATTCAAATCTGGGAGCTGGGTGTATAGAATGGTAGCAGAACTACCAAATATTGGTGCTTACTGGATAGGTTACTATACAGTTAAGAAAAAAATGCTGAGCAAATTGAAATATTTTGAGTAAACCTTTCATAAAATCTGAAAGTTGGTACAATGAATAATAGTACAAAGGTGGCAGTCTATTTATTAGATAGCCTAATGCCTCGGCTATTGAATGGTACCAAATATTGGTGCTTACTATTCCATCAGCTATTCATTGCTACAAATAATGATGCATGCTTGTTTTATAGCTAACTTTCCAATGACCAAACATTTGCCAAGATATTTTACTGGTAGCTGACTGGGAACTAGAACTGGGAGCTGAATTCACTTACTGGTAGCTGACTGGTAGCTGACTGGGAACTGGAATCTGGGAACTGAATTCATGGATCTTATAATATTGTTACTTTTTTTAGAATAACAGTTCAACTCTTTTAGTGGTCTTCTCTGCTGTGTAGTTGAAATGGATTAGGCCTATCACGCACCATACTGAACTTTACAGCGATAAAATATCATAGTTCCCAATCAGTAACTCATGCCAGCTTGCGTCCCTTAAATGTCACTTAAGGCCATTAAGGGTCCTTAAGGTTGTGAAATATTTAGCAAATTCATGTTTTATTACTGGAAAAGTGAAGTTATTATTACGTCTAGAAGGATACTCTGATCGAAATATTTCGATCCGAGTATCCTTTAAGATGTAATTATAACTTCACTTTTCAGTAATAAAACGTTGATTTGCTAAACTATCAATTAGCTACACAATTCCTCTGTTATGTAATACAGTGCACACTGAGCATCAAAAGAAAGTTATGGATTTCATTTTGAATTAAAGTTATTAGGAAAGATTATCTAATAGGCTATAAGTGTTTAATTGTTGCATTTTAACTTGATGAATAACAACTTTGTCATGGTTTGGTGATTTTGTCACACTTTACTGGAGACTAGAAAGTGCACATTAACCCTAAATAACCAAATCCTTATCCTGAGTGAAAGTTCTCTGCCGATTTCTGACAAGAAATATGCAGCAAAATTGAGATGCCATGCTTTACGTCCTGAAAACTGGTGTGAAGCAGCATGAAGTTGCTAGGCAGCTTGGATGTTCACAAGCAGCTATATCTGGGAGGTATGCTGAGACTGGATTCTTCAACAACCAACCAAGGTCTGACAGACCGCCACGCCAAACCAAGACAGACACATCATCTTGTCCTACAGTGTCTGTGTGAAAGCTTCCGTCTGCCACTGAGACAGCTTTGGCAACAGAAGGGAGTAATAATGGATCAGTGGTTGTGGTTTGGCGGCAAGACGTCCCCGCTGAGGACCAGTACTTATTGCTGTTCACAGGAGGAACAGGCTGCAATGGTGCCAACAGCATCAATTATGGACACTGCAGCAGAAGATGCACAGCTTGTGTATGAACACAAGGAGGACACACCAGATACTGAGGACAGTGATTTGGGGGAGTTCAGTTTGGGACACTGAGCAGTGATTTGGGGGAGTTCAGATTGGGACACTGAGCAGTGATTTGGGGGAGTTCAGTTTGGGACACTGAGCAGTGATTTGGGGGAGTTCAGTTTGGGACACTGAGCAGTGATTCGGGGGAGTTCAGTTTTGGACACTGTGATTGGGACTCTACTCCGAGTAAATTTATTGATGGGGACACTCTAATCTAAGTGTCACATAGCATAATGGAGTTGTTGCTTATGTTAGTATATCTACTCAGAAATATTAACAGAAATTTATTGGCATTCGCTTTCATGCTGTTTGATTTAAACTATTTCATGGATGATATGCATTACTATTGAGTTTAGAAAATAGAAAGTCTTTGATAAATGTATTGAATAAAAGTGGTCCTAAAATTGACCCTTGTGTAATGCCTATAATGTTATGGACCCAGGCGGATAATGTTTCTCCTATTTTCACTCTTTGTTGTCTATGCATTACATAAGATTTCATAAGCTCACAGAAGTTCATATCAAATCCATATGAGGATAATTAGCACAGAAGAAGCCCATGTGGCATGCAATCAAATGCCTGTGAAAGATCAATTGTAATTTTGCGTCTAACTTTTGGCCCTCATCAAGAGGTTGTCTAATATCATCTGTCATTCTAATTAGTAGATCTTGACAACTATGACCTTTCCTGAAGCCTGATAGATAGGTGTTAAACAGTGTGTTCATATATTCATGTATTTGTTGATAAAGAACTTTTTTCATAATCATTGATAGTATTGGCAATCGATTTACTGATCTTTAGTTATCTTTTTTGAGCTTGTCCTTTTTTTTATATGAAGTTGTAATGTTTACTTTCTTCATTTTGGTTGGGAATATATTTTATAATATGCTATTGATTAGCAGTGTCAGTGGCTTAACAAGTTTGCTACCTAACACATTGATGAATTGAGCAGGTACCTCATCATAACCTGCTGCTTTCCTTGATGAAAGAGCTTTGAATTTCATGGCTTTTAATGTGTCTCTTTCTGTGATAAATTCAAACATGAAATTAGTCTAACGGGAGTTTCCTTTTATCTGTTCTTTAATGCACTTTACACTCTCATGGTTGGAGTAATGGCTTATAATATCACAAAGTGGCTTTTCATTGTTTTATTGATATCATATGTCAGATCCTATGCTTTGAAAGAAAGTTTTAAATATGCCACAGACCTTTTGCTCATCTGTCAATATTTCACCATTTTCCTGCAGTGGAATATTATCAGACTTAGTTTTTGATTTGGAAAACAATGGTTTTACAGCATTCCAAAAATCTTTATTTCTTGTCCCTAATTGACATTTATCAAAGAATTTACATATTTCCCTTCTTTTAATAGCATTAGCATGATTCATTTGGGCTTTGTTTAGGGATAAAGAATGATTTGATTTTAATTTGCAATATTTGTTTTTTAATCTGTTACTGTATAGCATTTCTTTTCTAAGTTCTTTTGACATACAACAGAAATCTCTTTTCTGTATTGTCTTTTGTTTCTTGGTGGCATGCTCATCAAGCAATCTGGAAAGGTGTCCATGCTTCACTTCATTAAGGGTTATTTATCCTTTTTTTCTTTTAAATATGAGCTTTAGGGGGTATCCACGTCAGGGTTTTTTAAAAATAAGATGTCTCCTGACCAAAGGTAAAGAGTATATATGAATTTTGACTTTTCTCTCTCTCTCTCTCTTTCTTTATCTCTCTCTCTCTCTCTCTCTCTCATCTCTCTCTCTCTCTCTCTCTCTCTCTCTCTCTCTCTCTCTCACACACTCTCTCTCTCTAATGCTGCATTTTACCTTAAAGGACTCCTTTTCAAAGCGGGAAGTGGGATAAGAATAATGATGTACGATCAATTGAGTAATTTTAATGACTTAGCATGTAATTTCCTGTAACACCATCATTATATTATCCTATATAAAATGTACTGTGTAAGGTGTATTTGTCATGCATTGCTGTTGGACAAGATAACTTCAAAAATAAATTTTGCATTGAATTTTCTTACTGCAGCTTTGCACCATCTTGCAAATCATCTATTCAGGGTCACAAAGGTGAGAGTCAATTAATATTAATAATATATTGTTTGTCTACACAATGTACATATCCTCACTGGCATCAGGGACCATGGTCCCTGCTGGCACAGCCTTTCAGAAGTTGAAATCAGTAAGTTGTGTTTACATTCAGTAAATGCAATATTGAGACTAATGATGCAAACGTCGGCCTAAGTGCTTTTCATGTCCAGGATACTGCAGTGGAAATTTTAAGAGACAACCTGGTATCAATGTATTCCCCACACCTGATAATCACGTCAGATGGTAATAACTTCAAGTGATAACTTTTGAGTTGATTTGCATGTTTCTTTTCATGGGAAAAAGCATCCTTCACAAGTTTGAATAGATATCGAATTCCAAAATATAATTGATAGCATCAAATTTATTGAAAGTTGTGCTTTCTGGCATTATTAGAATAAAATCACAAAATAAAACCTGGACACTGAGTGCTTTAATGGAATGAAAATGGAATGTGAACATGCATTAATTCAATTGGATATTTAACAATGTTTAAAGAAAGGCCATGATTAGTTTCTTTATTTTTGTAGATATCCATCAGTATAATGAGATAGGATAGTCTTGTTTCTGATTTTGTCATTATTTTAGTTCCCTGATACTGAGATTTTAAAACCAGATTGATTGGCAATAAGATAATGTAATTTTCTTTCTTGTTGACAGTTGATACTGAATATGTTGAGCACAACCTCTTCTTCAGTCTTAAACATTGGTTGGTAGCGATTAGTTCACCTGAAGTCATGTTTCTCTTCCATCACACAACATTCGTCAGAATTTTGTATCTCCTCCATGTCTTTCAGCTGAATACTTGGGGTAAGCATTTGTTGACTTAATTTACTTCCAAACAAATGTATATTGCAATAAGTTTAAAACAATATTTGGAAAAAAGCATTAACATTTAGCAATATATGACACAGTGGGTGTTTATTCATTTAAGATCAGACAATATGAAAGAAAATAACATAATACCTCACAACATATCTCTTACTAAGAATAAAATACAGATATGTACATGTGCAATGGAATGATTTACCCTGTTCAAATTAAAGAAGTTGGTGAATTTTCAAACTTTAGACAATTGTTAAGAATAACTGTCAATGTGGATCCAAATAACCTGTAACTTTACTAAGAACATTATATGTCATTTCTTATATCATTTGTAATTATTTATCATCTTGTTGTTTTTGTTATTTATTTGTCGGTTAAAAGCTACTGTAGCTTATGTTCTTTGTTTTATTGTCACCACCGACTGTAAATAAAGTTTTATCTGATCTCATCTTATCTTATGCAGCAGGGACAATGTTAACCCCTTTCTACCTATCTTAAAATGAGATGACACGCTTACCCGCAAACATCAAATTATACATATATTACAAAGATACAAAAGTAACCCAACCTTTCAGGTCCTTCTCGGTCTAGTACTGCACTTAGTGTTTTCCAGGGTTTTTGAGTCTAGCTGCACCAAGCGATTAAAATTTAAGTCTGCAGATTAAAATTAAAATTTCAAGAAGTGTAAATAATTATATGATACCTAATCTCACCTTTCTGCACTCAGTTATAGGCGAGAGTTTCACTAAAGAGGCCTGACTTGGTAGGAATACCTTTTTGTCACCTGCTGTTTTAAGTTGTTTGTCTGTGTTTTTTCCTCAACCCAATTTGATTTGTAATATTCTACAATTTGTTCACAAGATCATTTAACATATATATACATTCAACGCACAACCAACATTCAGCACATTCATACAATTAATTTTAATACAATTTACAATATGATTTGTATATGTATGTATGTATGTAAATATGTGGTACAATTTTTTATCGATGTATTTATTTCGTTTTTATACTCTTTATATACTTGAAAGTTACACTTGTTTCGCGGACCTAAAAACCCGTTATCAGCATTCTTCCATCATTCATTAAAGTGGAACGGTATGCAATTCAACTCAGCGGAACAGGCATATCAGTTCCAGAAACTAATCTTTCATAATGTGCCTAAAGCTCGCAGAAACCAGTTGATGTGATGTCGCCAATCGCATGATGTGAAATTACTCTCAAAAAAACTTGTACCAGTTTGCAGTACTGCCTGGGACAATGCGAAATTCTCCATTATGGAGGAAATCTGTACTGCCAAGCTGCGCCAATGCAAGCGATTCCGTGAGGCTTTGATTCTTACTGGTGATGCCCGTCTAATCCATAATACCGAAAGTGACAGTGTATGGGGGGGATGTGGCCTGGATCTCCAAGGCCAGAATATGATGGGAAATATTCTGCTGGAAGTGAGGGAGAAGGCAGCTGCCTATGACAAGGAGAACTGTGTGTACTTGTGCAATGCCAAGTCTAAACTGTATGATGGCATACATTTTACAAACTCATCTAAAGACTTTGTAGCCCGCACTGGTGTTTGCCACATTAGGCAGTGTGTTTAGTGTGCTGCCAGTAACCCAGGTACTTAGAGAGTCAAGTCAGGTAAATTCTCAGCAACTAAGTAATTCGTCCTGTTCTCTAAAATGTTATGACGTTTCTGATAATGATGTCATGTGTAACTCCATCTACAATCTCCCTGATATCCCTTTAAATGAATACCAATGCAATGTATCTTATCAAATGGACAGTCATGAGAGTGTTAACAATACCAGTGTTGATTTAAAGCTTCTAGTTTGGAATATACAGGGTCTTAGTGACAAACTCACGTCTCATGGTTTATTAACAAAAGTTTCAGAATTTGATATTGTTCTATTTTTGGAAACAATGAAACTTAACACTTACAACCCCAGTACTGGTGATTTTGTATTTAAACATTTCCAAAGAAAATATCAAAACTTTCGTGCGCGTAGACCTTCGGGTGGTATAGGTGTTCTTATTAAGTCTAAATTGTATGATAACAAATCTGTCTCCATTGTCAAAGACACTGATTTTGTAGTGTGGCTGAAAATCATCAACAAATCAAGTAAAGATATATATGTAGGAGGAATAAACATCCCACCTCTCGACTCAACATCAACAATGTCAAATTTTGTGAACAATAATGCTTTCCACCTTATTCAAGAGTATTTGACACATTTCATGACAATGGGTAGTGTAGTGCTCTGTGGTGATTTTAATGCTAGGACAGGTAAACTTAGAGACTTTGTAAATATACCTGGTAGAGTGCATGAGCCTCATGAACTGATATCACAAACAGAATTCCCTTGCAATGATCGGTTTTCAGAGGACAGTAAAGTCAATACCTACGGTAGAGAGCTAATAGCGCTTTGTAAATCTAGTCAAATGAGACTTATGAATGGTTATTTTAACAATGATATCTCCACAGGTCAATTCACTTGTTGCACATCTCGTGGCACTAGCCTTATAGACTATTTAATATGTGACTTTTACTTTTTCAATAAAC
Source organism: Alitta virens (assembly GCA_932294295.1). Taxonomy (NCBI): domain Eukaryota; kingdom Metazoa; phylum Annelida; class Polychaeta; order Phyllodocida; family Nereididae; genus Alitta; species Alitta virens. Next base: position 34,114,240 of record OW028585.1, read on the forward strand.
TGAAGGTTTTCGAACTGCCCCCTCTCACTGTTGAGTCGGATCACAGGCCGCTTTCATTTCATTTTGAAATAGAAACTAAAACCACTTTAACAAATGACAGACCAATCGAACAATCTTACAGGTCAACTAAGCAATTTTACAGATATATATATGAGGAAAACAGAACTGGTGGCTACCTATCCTCCCTTGAGAGTGATAAATGTTTAACATCTACTGTGTAGATGATGCTGTGGGTGGTATGTATAACTATCTCGAAAGTGCAATATCAGACAATTATGTAAAAAAGTATCAAAAAGGCATCAAAAATAAATTTTCAAGTAATCCCTGGTTTGATTCTGAATGTAAGACATTAAAACGCTCTCTGAATGACTATGCTATATTGAAAGACTTAAATGATAATCAGTATAGAGAAAATTACTACATGTTAAAGAAAAGGTATAAATCAGTTATTCAAAGGAAAAAAAGGGAACATCAAAATAGGATTCATGATGAATTAGAAAATTTTCATTCTGCTAATCAAAATGACTTCTGGAGGTTCTGGGACAAGCTTAAGCAACGTAATAGCACCACTACACCTAGAGGCAAATTAACACTACAAACATTTGAATCCTATTTTTCTAGTATACAAAACCCTCCAGACGGTATTTGTATAAATTTCGATTCAACTTCCCTGCATTCAGCCAGATCCCTAATTGCTATACAAGATTTTGAAAATGGTAAATCACTACACATAACTGATTGTCCTATCACAATCGATGAAGTAGATAAACAGATTAAAAACCTAAAACTGAAAAAAGCCCCGGGTATTGATGGAATTAGCAATGAATTCTTTAAATGTGCATCATGCACTCTACTAGTCCCTCTTACCACACTTTTCAATTACATTTGGGATAAAGGGATCTTCCCTGACAAATGGTCTGAGGGTATAATTCAACCTCTGCATAAAAAGGGCTCACATGATATACCAGATAACTATCGTAAGTTAACAATGATGGCATGTATGGGCAAAATATTTGAGTCAATACTAAATGAGAGATTTGTGTTCCAAAGTGAGGTACTTAATGTTAATGACCAAAATCAATTTGGTTTTTGTAAAAATCGCAGGACGACTGATAATGTATTTATTATAGACACCATTACTTCTTACCAAAAACATGCTAAGAAACCATTGTATGTAACTTTCATTGATTTCACAAAGGCTTTTGACTTCATTAATAGAGACCTTCTGTATTTCAAACTACTAAAGCAGGGATTTGGAGGAAAACTAGTCAAAATACTTATGAGTATGTTCTCAAAAGCCAATGCACGTGTTAGATGGGAAGGGCAACTTGGTGAAAAGATTGACAGCACACATGGTGTGTTGCAGGGAGGCATTATCAGCCCTAAGCTGTTCAACTTTTTCCTAGCTGACTTAGATGAATTCCTAGATCAAAATCATGGTGTTAAAGTTAATGGAAATACTTTCACTCACTTAGTATATGCTGATGACTTAGTTCTACTATCTGAAAGTAATACAGGAATGCAAACCTTGCTGAGCAATGTGCAAATATTCTGCCAAAAATGGCATTTAATTGTGAACACAAGTAAAACTAAAGTAATGATTTTTAACAAAAGAAATAAAACTTGCAGTAAATTCATGCTTGAGAACCAAGAATTGGAAATTGTCGACACATATAAGTATCTTGGAGATGTACTATGTACTTCTCGTAACATACACTCGAAGATGTACCAAAATCTAGCAACTCTGGCACAAAGAGCATTACATTTGCTAAATGATAACATAAAAACAACTGTAGGTTTCATGGCACCTAAATTAGCTTTAAAGATGTTTGACACACGTTCTCTCTATTCTAGAGTATAACAGTGAAATGTGGTTTAGTAATAAAAAGATAGATAAGGTAGAAAAGGTCCAGTTAAAGTTCTTGAAAAATATTCTAGGTGTTAGAAACCAAACCTCAACAGTAGGAATCTTAGCTGATACTGGAAGATATCCTCTGATAGTTAGACAACATGTATCGGCTATCAAATATTTACAGAGACTTAATTCCAACATTTGCCCACTTATGGTGAAAAATTGCTATGACATTCAAAAGCAATTAAAAACTTTGGGATCATTGTGCTGGTATAGTAGGCCAATGAAAGTTATACAGAATAACAACATAAATGAATTGCAAAACATAGACAAAGTTCCAACAATGCTCTACAGTAAAGCCCAGTTTAATCTCTTTGCTGAAATCAATAACACAAATAAATACCCCAAACTAAGAACTTATAAAACATTTAAAAAAGGCATGCGTATAGAACCTTACCTGAATCTAGGTTTACCAAAATCACTTTACTGTAACATTGCCAGATTCAGGCTTAGCTCCCATAACTTGAATATAGAATTAGGTAGGCATAAACGTCCTTATGTCCCCCCTGAAGAATGTATATGCGATAAATGTAACCTGCAACTAGTAGAAGATGAATTACACTGTCTAATGATCTGCTCTAAATGGAAAGAAACAAGAGTGCCCCTTATCAAGGTAGCATTTGAACAAACAAACGCTTTCACGGTTATGAGTGTAGAAAGCCAATTCCAGAAATTATTAAGCAGTAAATCCCTAGCAGTAAATTTGGCACTAGGTCAGTTTCTCAGAGTTTCCTTGAAAATAATAGAGGTAGCATTTGAACAAACAAACGCTTTCACGGTTATGAGTGTAGAAAGCCAATTCCAGAAATTATTAAGCAGTAAATCCCTAGCAGTAAATTTGGCACTAGGTCAGTTTCTCAGAGTTTCCTTGAAAATAATAGAATGATACTATCTCCCAATTTACATAATATAAGAGACTATGACCTCTGGTCCTGGGTGACGAGTGGCTCCCTGAATGTCACTGCTTGTGTGTGCATGTCTGAATGTTTGTGTTGTATGGCTTTTGTGGTTGGTTTTATGTCCTGTACTTCATAATAAATGTACGGTGACTGGTGCTTATGTTTTATTTTTTCCATCTAAATTGTACATTTGTATATATTATAGGAGATGATTGTTTTTAATTATCGTACTATTTATTGACTCAGTTCAATGTGTATTTATGTGTAGAAACATTACAATATTTTAGAGACTATACATACATAGCTCTTCAACAATCAGTATTATTTTAACATGTGATTTTTACATTATGGTGCATATTAAAATATTCATTGTGTATATATACTATAACTTCATGTTGTATCATTCTTGCATTGCTTTCTTTAGTTTTCTTTCTGCTATTCTATTGTACATACTTGATGTTTTTGATGTTTTAACTTGACACATGTATCTTTTGATATGGTTTTTGTCAATAAAAGTTTATATATATATATATATACTCCCTATGTATTAAACAAATACTTTTTATATTCTTTAGTTTTTTTTTCCTTTTTTCCCCCTTTCTTTTTGCACCAGGTGGCCTCCAAGCATGACTGAAAGATGGCCCTGTCGGTCATTTCAATGCCTCCCCCCCCCCCCCACCCCTGCTGGATCTGCCAAACAAGTGCTATACAATATTATATTTATAATCACCTTATGCAGTAGAATTAGTATTGACATTGATTTTATTTGACACAAGAAAGAAAGGTAAAATATACAAATATGGTATGAGAATTTCACAGACCCATGATTTTTAAAAAGTCATATGTGCAAGAGGAAGCTCCATGTACTGAATGGTGAAAAGAATGGACTGTTAGTAAATAAATTTATGAAATGATGATCAAAGTTGCTCAAAAAACATCTTACACACCTCTCAGAAACTTCATCTAAGTTTGCTCTGTGTGTTTCCAATTAATTCAGAATTTGTTGAGCATTGCTGTGACTTTCTTGTAGAGAAAAGAGCGTCATAAAAAGCTCCATCCTATTGATTTGATTTAAAGATCTTTATAGTGTATACTATCCTCTGTTTAAAATGACTATAAGTTGGATCACTATTTTATAAAGGCAAAATGTCTACAGCGTTTTATTTGCAAAAGGTGATTTCTATAAGTTAATCATTTAGAGTGAAAAGTACTCCTTGTGTGATGCCCGAGATATCTTGGCAATGTGATTGTATAGGCTGTGACAGCAGAGCCATCCTTTTGGGTAATCATTGAAGCCTATCTTTATAATGACATATAATCTAAATTACATTAGCATTGTTTCTTAGATTTTTATTTTATTTTATTCATTGAAATGGTTCATGGGAATGACAGAAACACCCATATTCTTAACAAGTCATGTTATAGCACGAGAATACCATAATTACAAAATTCTTGAATAATTTGGAATTTACAAAACCATCAACTTTCACCGCTTAGTTTCTCCTATATGAGTTATTTGTATGTCATCCCCTCTCGATCCTTAGTTAGTCAAATTTGTTAAGATAAAGTTCTAAAAAATCAGGCCATGTGGATTGCAGGACCCGTTAGATGTTGCAGTTACCAGTCCAACTGGAGCAGCAATAGTGCTGTACAGATGGCATTTTAATTTGGAAAAAAAGTTCATTTCAAACCCTGGTTCCAAGTCAATGTTTTTTTAAATCATTAGTTATGTTGACTTACTTATGGTAAAACATGTACCATTGCATGACATTGACTAAGGCTGACTACTTGCATTGATGAAGGCTTACTGGAGATGAGTCATTTGTGCACAGCTATATATATATATATATATATATATATACAAGCTAAATATGTAGTTTGTAAGAAAAACCAATGCAAATGGCTCTACTAGTAAAGTATTATTTTCGGTGTAAGATGGATAGTGGGAATGTACTGGCTGATGCTTTATTCAATGTAGCAAAGCATAACATTATCAAATGTCACCATTGCCACTGAACAAAATGCTAAAGTGTCTTTTAATTACAGGTTCATGTCAATGTCAACACCAAGGTCAGTGGATAACAAAGAATGACTCTAGATTACGAACAATGGTGTCGAAATATCACAACATTGAATGGTCATATTGCAGACAGAATTCTTGCAGATGGCGCTGTGGATCTTCTGATATTCTATACTCTATATGCTCATGTGATAAACTTTGTGGAAAAATAGGAGACTGTTGTTTTGATTTTGTATTGTATTGTCCTCAGCATGCTAGGGGAAGCTTAATTAATGTGCAATACAGTAAAATTCCTTTTACTAATCAGTCAAAATCTGCAGCTGAATTTATCATAAATTATGCATTAGGACTGAAAGACTTTCACAGAGATGAGATCCAACATGAAAAATGCCTGTTATTGGATCATTGCAGTAGTGTTCGGGTGATAACAGAATGTCCAGTTACTTCAGTGCATTCAAATAGAGACAATGTAGTTAAAAACAGCTGTCATTCTGATACAAATGCCATACCACAGTATGTTCTATATAAGAAGCAGGACAGATTCATTATTTTTCTTAATACTCGCTGTGCAATATGCAATGGTGCAAATTCATCTGAACTACGGCCTTTTGATTTTACATACTTTTGTAAAAAGGGTGATGTGGTTCCTTTGAAGGACATATTATACCACCAAGGGCAAAATGATTTCTTCATAGCACTGAACCAGTATTGTATTCAAAGATATAGCTTGGGTATATCAGGTAAGGAAACCATGAGAATGGTGAGACAGCTTAAATGCTCAGCACAACACGAAAATAGGTATCCTCCACTTGCATCATATCCTATATTAAATTTACTTTGTAAGGTGTATTTGTCAAATATTGCTGTTGGACAAAATCTTTTCAAAAATGATTTATGTGCATATTCTCTTCACAACTTAGCTGACAAAGAGAGAAAGTGTATATATCAACAATTCAACGACAGTACATCAATGGGACCCAACACAGTGAATTTTAAATTGCTGATGGATTTAAGTGGCAAGCCAAAACAAATCGTGGGGAAATTTATAAGCTTATGCTCTAATAATGGCGAAAAGAAGCACTGCGAAGGATTTCAGTGTCATCAGAGTCAAGTTCGAGTCGGTATACACTGTTTTGTACCGAAATACCAAACTTTATCGAACACGATATATCATCATAGTACATTGAAGTTCTCATTTTACATCAGATCCAATTCAACAAACACTGGTGATATAATAAAGACTACTATCAAAAAATATATCTCATTTCTTAAATATGCTAGATGTGAGAATATGCCCACACCACTATCAAATACGACTGAACATTTATTGCTTGTGTGTTCTTCACCTTTTAATATGGACTGGCTCGAACTATTAAACACTGCTACAATCAATAATTCTCTTATACATTCAGTAAACATAAGATATACATTAAATTATATTGAAACTGTTAATGATATATGCTCTAATTTAAACTTCAGCACGTTTCATGTTAATGATGCTGCTCTGGAAAAAGCACAAAATAAAATGGTCTTCTTAATTGATAAAGAGCATGGCTATTTTGTTGACGCTGAATTTGTTCAATGGAACATGGATATATCTTCTGTTTATGGATTGAAGCTGAATTTCACAACTTGCTATGCTAAAATACAACTCTGTCCTAATAAGGCGATGCTGACACAAAATGAATATTTACTGTTAGAAAATACATCGGAATCCTCAGTTGTGCTCAAGAAGACAGGGAAGCTCCTAACTCAAAATGAATTCATCATTCTTTCAGATGGAAATCTTATTGCCTGCGTGACTGAAAAACCAGAAATTGCCTTGTATGTCATCACACTAACTGGTACATGTTTGTCTGTCACTTCACTCGTTGCAACATTTTCTATTTATTTGTGGAAAAGCAATCTCAGAACAATCCCTGGTAAAATGACAATGAACTACATTGTGGCTCTTGTGCTTGCTCAAATCCTTCTACAGAGTAATGATGATTTTGTTTCTTATCCGGGAGTCTGCAAAGCAATTGGGGCTCTTCAACATTACTTCTGGCTTACGACTTTTACTTGGTTGAATTGCATGGCTTACAGAATGTACAAGACTTTCACGAATGATCAGTTTACACAGCATCGACTGCAGAGAGGAAGCCGTGATCTTATAAAATTTGGGATTCATGGATGGCTGAGTCCTTTGTGTATTGTTTTGCCTTGCTTGTGTCTAGATTTAGTGGACACAGGTTGGTTTAAGTATGGTGACATTGATATTTGCTGGATAACCAATACACGATCTAATAGTGTTTTATATGCCTTTGCTTGCCCAGTGCTATTCTTGGTTTCTACCAACACAATCCTGCTAATTTGCTCTGCATTGTCACTTCGTAGGACTTTCCAGGCTGTCAACCCAGTCCACAAAATCAGTCGGCGTCAAATATTCCGAATCTACCTGGGGCTGTTCACTCTCATGGGCACCACCTGGTTGATAGGATTTCTTCCAAATTTAACTGGCATTGACATATTCTGGTACCCTTTTGTAATCTTGAATGCATTTCAGGGGGTCTTTGTTTTCTGCGTTTTTGGCTTGCCTAACATCATGTGTCAATTCAAGTCTAATTCAGAAGACATCAGACGCACAGATTCACGTTCGATGCATTCAGGTAGATACTAAGCTGTGCAACAAGCAGAGCAATAAAAAGTTTGTTAATATTAAATAACCTATTTTATGATATAAACCAAGAGGGTTGAAAGGAAGGAATTGATGAACATTTTAGGGGCCTTTTTATAATGATGATGATGATGATTTATTCAGGCACAATTTACAAACTGAAATTTATATGAAAATGATGTGTGCCTTTGTGAGACTCCTCTAATGTCACTTTTGGAAAGCTGCCCAGTGGAGATTACGGTCATACACTGTTGTTTTATTTATTCATTTTATAATAATAAATAACTATATCAAGCTTCAGGATATAACACAGGTCATGGCAACAAGAAATCCTGTGAATGTGGATAATGATTTACATTCTGAATGTGCTCCAAATACTTGTCAGGGATCATCTGATTACCAGAGCAAGATTAGAACTCTGTCCTGAAGTGTCGGTGAATTTAAAAGTGCATGCTGTAAGGACAAGTAGCAATGGACTTTGTTTTCCGATATTCCATAATCAACCTCCCATATATTTGTTCTACATTTTAGCATATTCAAGGTTCATTGACACCAGTAGTGTAATATGTAATAAAAATATTGTATAAACCCAATTAAATTTTACTTTTGTACTGGTGTGTAGGTACGCCTGACTGTATTTCATCTATTTGGATCACCTACTTCTGAATAAAAATATCTGGCTCATATCTTGGCAAAAACTGTCTTTCTTCATGCTTACACAATGACACTGCAAGCGGTGAAGTTGCTTGTTTCTTTTTATCCAGAAGGTTGCGTAAGCAAGACTTCAGGATATTGTCAAAGACCATAAAAATGTGAGTTGTGTGAGTTGGTCGAGAATTTTTCAAATGATATAACTTGCCAGGGATCGAGTTGAGTCACACAGAGTATGGCTCAGGAGATTCATAGAGCAATTGCTCAAAACTGTTCGGCTAGAAAGTTCAAAAGAAATTAGGGTATGGCTGAAATTAGCTATAAAATCGTCTGTGATGACTGCTTGCAGACATTTTTTAAAGCCGTACGAATTAAAGGTGGACAGGAAGTAAACAATATGTCTGCACAAAATAGCAGCTTTATTAGTTTTGTGGAGCTTTGTTACTTTGTGCGCGTAGTATTCATGTCAACATTCTCTATTCATTGACTTATAATAAGACGGCATGAATTGCATGAAATTAGATGTTGAAATAAAAAAAAGTTAACTGCAAATCCCAAGGGTCTAAGTTCAAGTCTTGTCCACTGCACTTCCTGTTCCTGGCCTTTGGCAAGCCACTAAGTCTTCACTGCCACTGTCCACCTGGCTGATGGGTACCTGGCAGATGGGTACCTGGCTCGATAAGACTTAGATAGATCAAAAGAAAGATATATCTGCCACCAATTACCTATGTGAAATACGTGTACCTGCTGTATATTCCCCAGGGAGCTGAGCTGGAGAGTCAGGGGAGCCACCATGTACAGCATGGCTCTTAAATATATTGTAAATTTCAATAATAAATACACATTTTAAAGTACCTTTGAACATGCTTGTTCATTAAAAGGCGCTATAGGAATATAAAATATGATATATAATGATAATAATATTGAATTTCTTTTTTTTATCATTTGAGGCAAGGAGGGTTCAAGCTATGTTGAAAGCTTGAACAAAGGCTAGATGTAAAACACATTGATTTAAAAAAAATCAATGAATGTGGATAGTGATCTCAATCTTGCGGGTGTCCAATTGGTCCAAACACTATAAAAGCTGCAAAGATCTCCATATATTTGCCAGGGGTTCCCTGATTATACCAGAGTGATGCTGGTGGATTCAAGAGGCTGTGTATGATATGGACTGTGCATACAGCCTGTTTAGTATAGACTGTGCATTTTGCTAGTATTTTGATACTCCATTATCAAGAATTCTAATATTAGTTTGGCATACATGTTCAAGGGCCCATTAATGCCTGTGATCAACTAATAAAATGTTGCAAACAACTGACCTTCTTTGATTTATTTTACTGAATGTATTAATGGTAGTTCATTTATTTGGACCATGAACCTTTCTGAACTGAAATAGTTTTTTCTGAATCCGCCCTTGTCAATGTGATGTTATGATGACGAATCAACTATCTAATTAAAAAAAGGCAATTTACATAACATTCACTTATGCTACAGGGGCATACATTTTCGTAAGTACGTCCTTGACATTACAAAGGAAGATATCAATATCTTGGTCAACGAGGTGATGACTAGTTAATCCAGATGCGGTTCTCTTAATTTTTCCATATATGTGTAGATTACTACATTATGAAAAAATAACTTTTGGTTGTTGCATTATGCAAGATCTTCACAAGACAATTTTTGAGTCATTAACGATGGAGATTGGAGAATGAAACAAACATGTTTATTGAATATAAAGTGAACTTTAGAGTTTTTACCAAAGATTTGACTAATCAAGTTTAAAGTAAGATTTTCTATTTAATAAATATAAATGAAAAATAAAATAAAATAATAGGTATGTAGAATTAGTTTTTTCTGATATGTTTTTTAAATTTTATCAGAGTAAGAATAATACGGTCCCCCTATTAAGACATGTTTATGGTGGCCGAGGAGTATATTTTCTGGTGCGAAGCTTTCCCCCCGACAGAAGAGATTTTACGCCCAGACAGTCCCTAGTTCTCACCACGAAAGTTGCGGACTTTATAGTACAAAGTAATAGTATAGGCTAATCAATTAACTGCAGATATGCAGGTTTTTTAAGAGTAACTCCTACTTTCACTATTTGTCACATCTATAAGCAACCTGTGAGGCGTGCATTATGTAGGTATACCAATGGCTGTGTACCCAACCAGTGACTAATGGAAACTAATGTTAATGCAACCTTATCTATACATCTATTTTATCTAGGATACTGGGTAATAAGTTATTATAGGGTGATGTCATGCTCCCTTAGTTGTAGTAATATCATATTTCTGCAGTCTTTAGTTTGGGTAAAATCTTCCATTGAAAATGATGCAAAACACATTTTTTAACTTACAAGATTAGCTGCATGTTGCTTCGCTGTGTTTTTGTCCTTTACTTGATTAATATTGCAACTATAGCATTGTACTTGATAGAGGCATCCGTGGCTCTGCATAAAATCTCTGAACGTTCAATATTTACGGAGATAATTATCTTAAACCAGCCGTGAGGGGGCAAGCTGATACTTTGTGGCGAAAGTTGTTATTTTTCTGGTGCCAAAATGGGTAACTTTCACGGCACAAAATTAGGACTGTTGTGGTGCGAAAGTTGGGACTGTCGTGGTGCAAAAGTTAGGACTGTCGTGGTGCGACAGAAAACCAGGATACCACAAACTCCTCTGCCACCATGCGTTCCCTTGCAATTATTGCAATTTGTACCATAAAAAGAAGATGGCTAATAGAAAAACATAATCATTATGTCTATCTCTGGCAGTTGGTCATATAAGTTGACTCAATTTCAGACCCAGTAGCACCGAGACACTGAACCATAGAGACAGGGGTTTTTAATATATATTTTTGCCTATTATTATGCAGTTTTGTATCCAGAGAACTGAGCACCCTTGTATGACTCCCATAGGGAAAATATCACCATTCATATCCGTTTCCTGTTTCAACTATTAGGACTATAGGGGTCTAAAATTTCATCAGTGATGACCATGGTGTTATGTGCCAAAATACATAAGATTAACAAGTTACTGAAGCTTTGTTGTTAATATGTCATTCCATACCTTCGGCTTGGTTGATATTTTTCTGACAAGAGACTCTTCATCAAAATTTGTAAGATATCATCCTTGTGTATTTTAGGCCTATGCCTATATTGATAAGAAAGAGCCCCATGTCCCCCTGATCCCCCTGAATTGATGTCCAATCACATAAATATAATAGAAATGTGTACCAACAATATTCTCTGCCATGATATGATTCAAAGTATATTGTTGCATAATAACAGAATACAGAATCAAACATTTACAGTCCAATGTATATAACAAACTAAAAAATACAAAAACAAAACCAAGTACACACAAGTAATTATGTTATATGCTCCTGACCTATGATGTCCCAAGTTTGAAGGAGACAACATTTTGAAGGGATTTTCATAGTGCTCCATTCAGTTTTTAGTATATATCTCTAGAGGCAGTGTCTGCAAAATATTTTTCATAATGATTTCATGTCTGATGTTTGAGTGCCTCGTCTGACTAAACTTCTATAATTGTTTTAACAAATAAGAGAGGCCTGTGTGTTCTGTCTCTCCTGAGGCAAGTAAAAGACCCCAACCATATGACTATTGTGTACCATGGCGTGGAATCCAAGCTTATCATCTCATCATTACACACAAAAAGTAGCACTAGATGACCTTGCTATTACATGACATCATCTTTCTGCAGTGATTTTGTGTCATCAAGATTTTTGTGATTAGACCCTTTTTGTCATGGACTATTTCTTCAGTTGTTTATTCATAAAGTCATGTAATTTGCTGTTGTTGTGTCACATTGGTCAAATAAATTATCTCTCTCTCACTCTGTCTCTCTGTCTGTCTGTCTGTCTCTCTCTCTCTCTGTCTGGCACAGCCTGTATTGTGGGGATGCACGCCTGGACCTACCTTTATGGGGACATTTCAGGTTTTGTAGTTAGAACAAATCTGATTCGTCCTGCACATTTCTTTAACATAAATTATTTTAATCTCACTTTGCTGTTACCAATACTTGCACTATTTTGCTGTCTCTCGTCTGTTCAGTTTCGTTCTTGAGGGGACATCATCCAGTGAAAGCTGATTGGCTGGTCTTGTTTCTTACATAAATGTGGGGACAGCAGTGTGCCCCTGTAAAGTTTGTCCTTACAAAATTTGTAAACCACTATTCCCTTCCAATAAGCTTTCGATATGGATGACTCGAGCCCAGTTCCCATCTTCCTGGCGACAGTTTACGACCCCAAATATGTGATTGTGTGTGGCAGTTTAACAATGACTATTACAATTTATTTACTTTAAACTGCAGTCTTCCTATATCAGCCTACGTTGCTATGATTATGCTATGCATTACAACTTCCTTGACTAATAACTGTGACAGATGGTGCACCATGGATATGATTAGCTCCGACCCATGGCGTTAAAGCAACGTTTTGCCTACGATGTTTTGCGTTAACTTACAATGTTCTTTGGAAACATATACGAAGAGTTACGAAATAATTACGTATGAAAATGTCAACTGGGCATATTGAAATTATTCACTAAATTCCCTTCCAAGAATCTCTACTCGTTAGTTGTTTGATGATAGAAAAGACATTTTGAACTATATGACATCATCATTTAGTATTGTGAAGCTACAGAACTTAATTAGACATGTTAACACTAGCTAACATTGGTCACTGATCACCAGCAAATATGAATAAAATGTGCCAATGTTATTAGGCCACTTAAGATATGACCAGGTGGCCTCTAATGTCCTGCTGGTCTTTGATAGTCACTCAGCTCGATATGACCATTATTTTACTTTGGTTATTGTATAAAAAAAGGGCAATATAAAATATGTTGAATTGAAATTGTATTGAATCATTGACTATTCTATTATCCAGGCAAGTATACACTCTGTTCTTATTTCCACTTTGATGACATAACCACATTGTTCTGTGAAGGGCAAGCAGTGGCAGCTCTAGATTTGACACCGAAAGGGGGCCAATTCAATTATATGTTGATTTTTAAGTCCTTCATAAGTAATTTTCAGGGCTTAACAGCCACTGAGGGCAAGCTGTATGACATCACTGTCATTTGGCACAAGTTAACTGTTTGTTTTCGCTGCCCTCCCAACTGTACATGTCAAAATATGTGGAGAGCACTATGAACTTCGGTTGGTTCCGTTTTTTGGTGTTGCAACTCTTGTCCGACGTTTCGAGTATGGTTATTTCGAAGATTCGAGACGTCTGATTGGCTGAGAGGCCGTAAATTTAATTATTTTTTGTTGGCGATGACGCTCGATTATTCTTGTCTTAATACTTGTCAAATAAAAATATATAATTTCTGAAAAAGTGTAAACCGTGACCCATCGCCACCTAAAATCCAGGTCAACTAATCATAGTGGAGAGTCCTATGCCATATATTATGATTCTGCAATCCCAATACTTTCATCAGGACTGTCCAGGGCTTTAGCCAAATTTATTTGTCACACAAAATGTATGACTCTGGATTATGTAAAGTCTCTCACACTGGCCTATAAATATGGCACATCTTAGGTTTTGAAACAGTTCTTATTCCGATGATAGATTAATCAAAGAACTGGGCTGGTCAACTGTGCAATCTGGCGCAACCCAAAGAGGTTTTTTTTTCAACTTTTAATAACAAATGCAAGACAAAAAGAATTGAATAGGGTCTCCAGTCTGCGCAAGGGCCTTTCCCCACATCGACTTAATTTAGTATTTCTTTGTAACCATTGCATGTACATTATTGCATCAGGGCAACATGAAATGAAATGAAATGAAAATAAAAACAAAGAGTATTAGGTCTAATACAATAAACTAATGCATGGGATGTATGCATTAAAAGAAAGTTTACTTAATAAAATTGTAAACAAATTAGGTTAGAGAATAATCTATATAATATTATCTTGAGATATTACATAAGAAATTACAATATTACAGAATGACATTATTTTTCATGAACCATGAACAGCCCTGAGGGGGAATATGCCTGAAATGTTCTGGGTAAAGCCAACACTATGGAGGTTATACATTGACATTTTGGGAGTTTTACTAGTTGGGAGAGACTTTAAGTGGACATTAAAGTTTGGAATTTCCCATGTGGATTAGTAGCTCAAAATGGCAGCGAATGCAGTCAATATCATTCCACTAAATGGTACGAACTACCCCATGTGGAGTTTGCAGTGTAGGATGACACCGTTTGGACAAATGCGATGATGGTGCTGTCAGTTGACCCATCCCAGCTGTACCTACTGGATAACCCAACTAGCCCTGTTGATGTTTGGAAGACATTAGGGGACTTGTTTCAGAAAAAGTCATGGGCTAATAAGTTACACCTTAGGAGGAAGTTGTACTCGTTTCGGTTAAAGGAAGGTGGGTCAATGCAAGAACACGTTAAATGCATGACGGAAACTTTTAATGTACTATCAGTGATAGGGGATGCACTCACTGAGGAAGACCATGTGGTATACCATCTGGCTAGTCTACCAGACAGCTACAATGTGCTTGTCACGGCACTGGAAGTGAATCCCGAGGTGCCAAAGATTGAAGTTGTACCTGAGTGCCTGTTGCACGAGGAAAGAAAAATGTCAGACGGTGAGCTGTCAAATGATGGAGACAATGCACTGTTGGTGAAACGTCAGAAAGGGAAAAGGGCCAAAATGTTGATATTTGAAGCATTACTGTCCTCTATTTAAAGAAGGTAAAAGGCCTGATAATAAAGGGAAGGTTAAATCACATAAGGCGCATAATACTCAGACAAAGAACAGTGACTCAGATGAGTGCGCAGGATTAACTGTGGTACACACACTCTCTGCCTACGATGTCGGTACAAATGATTGGACTATAGACTCTGGAGCCACTTGTCATATGTGCAGTGACAAGTCCAAGTTTGATGACTTGTTCTCTTGGAGAAGACTCAAGATGTACATTGGGAAATGGGCGGGCTTTAAGTGCATTTGGCCTTGAAACTGTTAAACTGAAAGTGGAACTGTCAATTGGTGCTGTGCAGAAGTGTAAGCTCAGTGATGTGCTGTATGTTCCGGATCTGACATACAATTTACTTTGAGTGGTTGCGAGTGTTTTGTGACCTTCATTGAAGATAAAACTCGTTATACCTGGGTGTATTTTCTGAAGGAGAAGAGGAAAGTCATGGCAGAGATGTTGACAGAAACTCTTACAAAGTGACAATGGGGGTGAATATACATCAAAGATATTCGAGAGTTTCCTGAGAAAGGAGGGAATCTGACACAAATTTACCATACCCAAGAGGCCAGAGCAAAATGGGGTGGCTAAAAGAATGAACCGGACCATAGTTGAGATGGCTCGTAGCATGCTGGCTGAATCGAAACTTCCATGCAGATTCTGGGCGGAAGCTGTATCGACAGCAGTCTATTTGAGGAATTGGAGCCCAACTGTAGCAGTGGAGGGGATTACGCCATTTGAGTCTCTCACTGGAGAAAAACCATGAGTCGACATAGTAAGAGTGTTTGGATGTTTGGCATACATTCACATACTTAAGGATGAGAGGCACAAGTTGGACTCAAAGGCTCGGAGATATATTTTCCTTGGTTATTGGCGAACATTAAGGGATACGTTATGACGGCTTTCCTGAATGGAACTCTGGAGGAAGAAGTGTTTATGAAGCAGCCAGAGATATTTGTTGTGCTAGGAAAGGAGGATCTTGTTTGCAAATTGAGCAAGAGCATATATGGGCTAAAACAATCATCACGATGCTGGAACGCTGCACTACATGAACTACTGCGCAAAATTGGATTCTGTCAATCAGCCAGCGATCCATGCATCTACACCTCAGATGGAGCAAGGGAGACTTTGGCTGTCTATGTGGATGATATCATATTGGCAGCAAGAAGCAAACAACGCATGATGGCAATCAAGCAGGCCATAGGAGAGAAGTTTGCCATGAAGGATATGGGAGAATTGAAATACTTTCTTGGTAACTGTTGATCAGGAAACCAATCGTGACGGTATCTGGATAGGTCAACCACCTTACGCTAAGAGGGTGTTAGAAAAATTTGGAATGAGTGAGGCAAAACCAGTGTCGACACCTTTCGACACCAATGAAAAGCTTTTAAAGGCCTCAGAGGACACTGCAGCCGTGAACCAAGGACTGCACCAATCCGCAGTTTGCAGTTTACTATACTTATCAGTGTGGATGAGACCAGATATTACATTTGCAGTTGGGAATGTGGCTAAATTCTGCTCAAAACCATCAAAGGATCACTGGATAGCAATGAAAAGGATTATGCGTTATCTGAAGGGTACAATGGCGTTCTGTCCTGTCGAGAGATGGAGCTACGACCACACAAGTCTCCCAATTGTTCAATGACGTCATCAACAAACGGTCAATCAGTGCATTTGATGACGTTACAGTTGGATGACGTCATTAAACAATAGCAAGACCGGTGTGGTCGTAGCTCCATCTCTCGACAGGACAGAACGCCATTGATTTTGGATTATCTTATGCGTAGGATACTCAGTTGCTGACTGGGCTGGTGACTTAAACGATCGAAAGTCAACATCTGGATACATCTTCCAATCATGTGTTGGGGCTATATTAGCTGGAGAAGCAAGAAGCTGTGTTGGACTTTCCACAGCCAAAGCTGAATACATGGCTTTTGGCAAGCCCAGCACAAGAAGCTATCCTGCTACAACAACTTCTTGGATATATTAACAACAAAGGGGCTGAGCCTATGAATCATGATGATCTATGAGGATAACCAGTCTGCAATCTGTATGACCAAGAACACTCAGTTTCATGGGCGATCGAAGCTTATTGGCATAAAGTACCATTTTATTCACGAACAAGTTGACTAGGGCACAGTGACACTTGAATTCTGCCCTAGTAAAGAGATGATAGCAGACATGCTGACCAAGGGACTGAGCAAGTACAATTTTTATAAACTCAGAGACATGACTATAGTACGGAGACATTATGAATGGACAGTCATTGACATTTTGATCTTGCATGCACAGATATGTACTTGACCACCTATTAGTCCAAGGGCCCGTGAGTCTAATTATGTTACTGTATTCTCAAGTGGGTTATTAATTGCAATTGCATTAAACAAGCCCTTTTATGTGTCAGTGTTAAATTAATTGTCATTGACTCTACTCTGTTGTAAGGTGTCATATATATGCCTCACATCTGTATTATAATTGACGCTAATGCAAAAGGCTTAGAATAACATTATCAGTGAGTGTATTGTACAACCTTGGAGAAAATATATAAAGAGTTTAACAATGAAGTTATTAAAGTTCAATGCATATACACCTTATCTATCTGAATGGATGTCATTTTAATCATACAGTTTAGGGAATGAAGCAAACAAAACCGTTTTAGTTTTTATTTTTATTATCATTATTATGAAAACATATGATACAAATGTCAAATGAAAGTTTAGAAAGTGAAAGTACCATGATGTAGACATCTTAAGCTAAATACCTTATATGCAGGTATAATAGTAGTTAGGATGGAGAAATTGGAGAGGTTTGGGGAAATGTGAATTTTTCACATTTTCCACATCATTAAGTCCATTTGCAAAGAATGGAAATCAGGTGAAATTGGATCCCCGAGTCTGGTTCCCTCCCTGAAAATGTGAAGTTGGCTCCTTGGCCCCAGCTCCCCAAGTCTAGCTCCCCGAATCTGGCTCCCTCCCTGGGGGCCAGTCAAAACTGCATAGGTAACTGATCCCTTCCAATGAAGTAGGAAACAATCGATGCTTTCTTGTGATCAGCTTGAAAAACAGACTATTGAGATAAGGTCAGCTATTTTGTTTTGCAGTTACTGGCAAAGCTTTGCCTAACATGTAATAAGTCAATGGAATTTACTGATTAGCAAGATGCTCGGTTTCAGAAAACTGAGTAACTTCATCAGTTGCAGCATATAATTTGAGCAATAAGAGTAGTCATAATTTACTACAAATTGTGACAAAGGAACTAACTTCACCAGGTGGGGCATATGTGAAGTTGGCTCCCTGGTTTCAGCTCCCTGGCAACTCTCTAGCTGTTACATATGGGATCAGTAAAACTGGGAAAAGTTGCATGGGTAAATGCATTCCTCATCCCATTAAAGTTACCCAATCTCTTGGAAAATCCCCTCTATTCAATGCATGATTTGACTGCATAGACAGGTACTCAGGATTTTGAAATTTTGTTTCATAGATAGACAACATATAGGATAGTTTATGGTGAAAATATGTCTTGCTCAGATGGCTTTATGCTAGAAATAAATCTAGAATTTGTGGTATTTTTTATATGTGCGAGCGCTCGTTTGAGATTTCCTTACATTTGGAAAGCTATATCTCAGAAAAGGTGGGCTGTATCAAGCTCAAATTTATCATGCATTATTTCCTATTATTACAAGTGAGACAAAACTATGTGGGCAACTGCTGTTACTGAATTTAAACATAGCTGAGCTCATCTCAGCAGACCCCTTTTCAAGCTAATCACAGGAAAGCAAGTTTCCTACTTCATCATTGCATTGACTTGCCTACCTGTCTGATGACATATTGCAACGATATGTGAGCTAAAGTTGAAATTTGTAGCAAAGTAATATTATGTCATTTATGGTTAGAATTTCATTGTCATTTTCAGAGGAAGTGTTCAGTTACATTAGCTGAAATTTGCTTGCACTTGCTTTCATGTTATTTAGCTCAAAACACTTCATTGCATCTAGAGTCTTAAGATACTACAATATAATTTTTTATATTTAAAGTTGGGTTACATTAAAACAAAAAACACAAGCAGAAAACTGTATTTAAGTGACTCGAGTTATGTACAATATATGGATAAAATCAATTAAAACCCCAAACTGAAAAATTATATCCTCAGATTTTAAAATGACATATCTTCAGACATAATGGTTTGATTTCAGTCTGTTTTCTCTCACATGCAGTAAACATTGTGTGTCTTTTGGTAAGAAACGACGTTGAGAGAATGTCTCAGTTCATAAAATTTGAATGTCCGCATCCCTGCTTCCCCCCCCCCCCCCCTTCATGCACTGAAATTCTCATTGTGATCTACAAAATCCATATAGAGCTCTCAAATCTTTTTGTCTTCAATAAAAATAAAATATGCTATGCAGATGATACCGAAGACACTGTTCATGTATGGTTTGCAATTTTTGATGACCCGAAATAGGTATGTCCTCACTTTTTCAAAAACATTTACAACTCAGTTAGCGGATGACTTTGAAAGCTCCTAGTGTAGTTTTACAGGAAAATATTTATATTATTACCTGAAAGTTCTAAGATCAGTGAAATGTTTCATCAGACAAAAGTAAATGTTTCTGGATTTATTCATCTGTTAGATACAGCAGCTACACTTTTTCAATTGGGGTGGGGGGAGGGGGAGTGATTAAATATTAGCTGGAATGTTATCCATATGTAGGCCTACTCAAATGGATGTCGTTCTGTATACTTATTTAAAATTGTACTTTTTTATCTTACATGGTCAATAAAATCTCGAACTATTTTAGACATATTATGACATTTGATATGACCAAGTCTTCAGCATGTAGGTGTAGTAGCTAAGGTCCATGACTAGCTGCAGAGGCAGACGTAATGTTAAGATAATTGCTACTACTACTACTACTACTACTACTACTACTACTATACTACTACTACTATTACTGCTATTACTACTATTACTACTACAACTACTACTACTACTACTACTACTATTACTACCACAACCACCACTACTACTACTACTACTACTACTACTACTACTACTACTACTACTACTACTACTACTACTACTACTACTACTAATACTAATACTACTACGTCTACTTCTACCACTACCTACTACTATTACCAATTGCTATTACTACTATTACTACCATTACTACAACCACTAATACTACTAATACTACAATTACTACTACTACTACCACCACTATTTAGTAGTACCGATATTACTATACTGGTACTACAACAGCACAACAAATCAATTTAGCCCTTGCAGGAGGTATATTGTTGTTAATTTTTCTGCTATCTGTAGGTAGGTAGGTTGGTTGGTTGGTAGATAGATAGATAGATTGCAATTCACTATAATTGCATCTTCCCAGAAAGAGCAATCAAGAATCAATCCAGGTAGTGACAAGTCAATTACAATTCACGTCTTCCCAAGTGCCATCCCAAGCTAACCCTAAAATCCAACACTTATGGTTTTGCGGGACCTCGGCCCCGCGGGCCCGTGGACTAGTGGGAAGTCCCCGATATGTAATGGACTTATAGACTTACTGCATTAGATATGATACATATACCCTTGTAACAAGTAGTATTTTGTACTAAGGTGCTTGTTAGCTACCTAGTTATCCTTAGTATTTTGTGTAATCAAAATCTTTTAGAAAATACATATCCTCTGATGCATTTTTCATTGAGTTGTCAAGTAACTTTTGTGCGATTCAATCTTTTTAGAGCATGTGCATATCTAAGGTTAGAGTACAGTGATAAATCTAAAATTTTATAGTTACATTGTAGACAAGTATGTAAAGTAAAACACCTCAACAGTGAGTGAGAAGGAGTTTCAAAATTGTTTACTTTTCGACATACAATGTAAAATGGATAAATTTTAAGATGAAACATTTCAGAATAAAATCACATTTGTCTGAGGCCCCCAGCAACTGAGTGTAAAATAAATCACTTAGGTCACATGACCTGATTGACCAATCAGGTTGCCCCCTGGCTAACCCCAGTTCTTCCTACAATTTATGAGAAAGTGAAACAAGTATTCAGAGGTTAGTTCTTACAATATATTTATACACACTTTAGGTTTTCCACCACAACCCCACCTGCCTCCCTCTTATAAGTCCCATGATCTTTAGTCATGTGACCTCAGTGGCCATTCAATCATGCTGCCACTTAAGTGCTAACTCATCGTTTGCTACCATTATTACATAATACATTTTAATATTTCATGCAGGGCCCTCAGCCAATGTTGACGGCCATCACTGCATCATCATATAGACAATAAAAATCACACTGTGAGTTTTCAACCAAAAACATATTGTTTGTTATGACTGGGGGTCTTAAGACAAATATCATGTTCAAAAATAAATTGTCACTGAAGCAATTCCGCTTGCTTTTTTTTTCTTTGTTGGGCAATTGCCCATACTTTTTTTTTCCAAGCAAGATGTTGCAAAATTGTTTCTTTAGCCAGCAACTTCTTCGTTTCCTCCTTCTTAGGTGGCTTCCCAGTTTGCAGGGACAAAAGAACCAGCGGGTTCAATGCCATTCTTTCGGCTTGAGACCATTTCCTTTTTCTGAAACAATAGGTTATAAAGATGTTATTCCTGTCTTTTTTGTACTCTGTTTACTGGGAATGAGAATTAGAAACTGCAGTCTCTTTAAATAGAACACAAATGAAATACAAAAGATTGAGGCCTATAAACTTGTATTATGCATCAGCAAATGTTTTCAGAAGAGGGAACAAAACAAAGCCTATTATTATCAGACCAAGACTAAGTCATCCATTTTGTCTCACTGCATGGAAAATCGCTGTGTTTCTTAATAGAAATGTTCATCACAGGTGAATGCGCCTAGATAGACTGACGGCAGTGTTGGGACTGTTCACCTAAAGCTAAGGGTGCATAGTGGAATTCAAAAATTGGTATCTCAAAAGGTTAGAAACACACAACAAACCAAGTCATTAGTGCTACTGAATAACTTCGAAGCTTATTCTATCAACCTTTAGTTTGGGCATGATTCTAATAGCCGAAGGTTTTCTTAGAAAATTGCACGTTTTCATTTGATACCAAATTCGATGAGATTAATATACATATATATATATATATATATATATATTTGGAAAATATTATTATATCCATTTTTCAGGAATATTCAAATTTCCATAGTTCATAAAAATGTTTATTCCAAAGGCACCAATGGCCAATTTTAAAGAACAGATTGAAATCAGACTCATAAAACTAATATTTAAACATCATGAAAGGAAATCACTTATTGCACTGAACTTCATTCTGTCATACAGTGACAATTGCCTCAGTAGAAAACATCTCGACATTTCAGTCTGAGCCTCTTTGCCAGGAAATATGGATTGCGCCATGTTTTTCAGAAAATTTGCTTTTATTGTTATTTTTTCAGATGTTTTGAATGTTCCAAAGGAATTTTATGTTTTTTCATTTTCCCCATTATTTGTTTCCTAGAGTTACCAGCATGTAAATTGGTTAAAACTCCATATTAAGGTATCAAACTCTGGACCTCCACTGCACAATAGCTTCCATTGTCAAACAAAGTGCATTTTGCCTTTGGTGGGGTGGGGGCGGGGTCCCTTGCAGCCTGTTTCTTAGCTTCTTCTTTGGATGTTCTGCTGTAAAAAAATTGAAATACATATTGATGGCAATATTAATGGAAAGGCTGTCCTAAAAGGGTTGCAATACACCTAAGTTAGGACAGACGAAGTACATGGTTACAATTTACAATTTTATGTTCTGTGATGGTGTAAGTTGGCGTGAAATACAGTAACGAGCACAGTCTCATCTCAGAGAAAGAATCACTGTCACACCAGAAGTTTGATGGCCTGAGACCCCACCCCTAATTAAGGGGCAATTGTGCAACAAAATGCATGACATATACTATTTGATCAGTTTTCAAGCATTTATTTGCATATTGCATGATATACATAATTTTGTTATTCTGCGCAGGATCGTTTCGGAGAAATGGGACTTTATTGCCAATTGAAGTGTCTGCTGCTTGTCTTTATAGAAAAGACACAGCAAGCCGTGAATATAGGTTAAATATAATTTTACTGCCCAGATAATTTACTTTCATCTATGCAGAATTTGATTGTGTGGGTATTGGTGGGTTTTATAAAATGACAGTGTAAAAGACACATTCTTAAATCAGTAATCTTTATTTTCTTATAGTCATATCTCCACCAAAAATGGTTTGAATTTCGCAGAAAAGTGACTAATTGTAGACCACAAAACTGGCTTTAACATCGGAATAAAATAAATACATGAAATTGTGTAAATAACTCTGTATGAGCGTTTCTGCCTAGGAGAGTTCCTGGATATGAGCAAGAGATTCAAGTCTGAGGGCCACTGCAACCCCCCATCCTGCGCGACACTGATTGTACATGAAAGAACCTTTTATTGCCCTGGTGCCTAATTGCTTAATAAGACGATTTCAAAGTCAAACTCCGTGAAAACCTTTGAAATCTTTATAAATAAGGACTTTTTTTTAGAGCAGGCTCATGTTGAAACTTCCGAGTGTTCCTTCCTAATTTCTCCAAGGTATCATGAAGCTAAAGGCCACAGACCGCCATTTTGTTTATTGTGTTTTCATGCAATGTAATTGGGGGGGGGGGGGGAATGCTGCAGGAAAAAATAAAATAATAGACGGACGCAGTACAGCAGCCTGGACATAATTTGTGTCCATGACAGAAAGCGAGTAGGGTAAAATTATCTCGTAAAAGGTATGATATATAAGAAAGCATCCTTTGTAGGAAAATATTTCTGTACTTGTAAAAAACAACTGAAATATAATGGACTTCACAGAATGAGAGTATGGGCATTACCATTTCCTACCCAGTAGCCAGCTCACCCCAGACAAATTATATGATCTAACCACTCCCCAGAAAGTGATTTTTTCATTAAATATGACCAGACATACATCACTCTCAGCAATCAAACTGCTATAATCAATACATAATAAATACAGGTTTTTTCAGTGGTCGTCTTGGATTAAAGATCAGATAAAAAGTCAAGAGTGCATTTATTTTAAATGAGGCACATGACAGTAAAATTAATACTAACCTTCAGATTCAGATTCATGTTGCTTTTTGAACAATGGTAGTCTTTGACTGGTGGTAGCCTTTCGTCTGGTGGTAGTTGCTCACCTGAAACATTCCATAACAAATAAGTAGTTAATTGAGAGAATTACCTAGGATCCCATTCATTGCATTATTTAACTGAAAAAGTATACAGCTTTTTCACATGATACAGAGTAACATCACACATCTACATGATTG
This sequence comes from Alitta virens, assembly GCA_932294295.1. Classification (NCBI taxonomy): domain Eukaryota; kingdom Metazoa; phylum Annelida; class Polychaeta; order Phyllodocida; family Nereididae; genus Alitta; species Alitta virens. Next base: position 34,138,421 of record OW028585.1, read on the forward strand.
TTCCTCCCTTTACCTTTTTTTCCAACCTTGTACATTAAACGTGCTCTTTACCTGTGTGCACATTGTATCATTCCTATCAATCTAAGATGATTTCAAGCAAATTCATAAATGTCATGTATAAGCAATAATTGATGGTCAGTTGTACTCAATGTGTATGCTGAGGCAAGCAAATGATCTCCCACATGGGGTAAATATGACATGGCGTGGACTCCTCTCTCCCTCTCAAATCACTTATCAACCCTTGCTAGTGACAAGAACTTGCTTTAGAGGGCTGCACTATCTCAATCAATCATGAATTTATGATGGAGTATTGCATCGCTACAAAAGACACAAATATCATGATCTATGTTAAAATTTACTAGAATTGTTTCCTACAAGTTGAAATAAACCCCCAATTGGCCCACAAGGGAATGAGGCTAGCTGCGTCACTGTTCTGGCAATAATGACATATCTGGTCATTGTACCTGGCGAAACCAACCGAAACGGAACAGAAAGGGAGTCACTTTAAAGAATTCCGGACAGAATGAATGCAGCTGAGTAAATATAAATGTATGAGGGTCTTATGTCTGTGGTCCTCACACAAACTCGGCCAACATTAAAATTTACACCTTTGGCAGGTCTGATCAAGCTTGGAACCTTCTCAACTCCATAGGGAGTACACATTGGCATGCAACAATTATGGTGTTTCTTGGTGAAGCATTCTACAATCGTCATCACAGCTTATAGTGTATAAACAAGTACCCATTTGCACCTGGTCCGAGATATGCATTGTTTTGAAGAGGATCTGCACAGTCCCTGCATTTGCTACAGAAAATGCTGCAAAGCGCAGCAGAAGCTGCAAGTTGCGGCAAATGCTGCAAAGCGCAGCAGACTCTGCAGGTCGCAGCAAATGCTGTGAAGTGATGCAAATCGCAGCAAACGCTGCAAAAGCATAGCAAATGCTGCCGTTACAGCAAATGCTGGAAATGCTGCAAACATTACAGCTGCAGCAAATGCTGCAAGGAGTCTGTAGCTGCAGCATATTTTTACAGCTGCAACAGATTTTTGCAGCTGCAGCAGCAGCTAACATAATTTTGCTTTAGGCCTATTATTCACCACATCAATATACAATTTGATCGGCATGAATTGCAGGCAGCAGTGTAATTTAAATGTACATTAGTGTCTAATAAACCAATTCTGTAGTTTATTGTTGTAGTTGTTTATTCTTGTGTTAGTTTGGTTGGTGTCAGGGGCACCAGAAGGTGAAAAGGGCAGGGGTGCAGCTCAAATGAGTTCAGGCGCCCCTGCATGGTTGATGTCCACTAGGGCGTTTGTGACAGTGTTTTGCAGCACCACTTAAGATTGAAAATCTAGAAATTGTTGCATTTTCGAGATTTTATAGTTTTAAGGTAATTCAAGGGTCATTAAATGGTTAGAGCAATAGAGATTAATAATGTTCCTTCCTCAGCACACTTGCAGCTTTAATGGCAGAAGGGCCGTAGCAGAGGTAGTTCACATTCCAGGGCTAGGGAAAGGGGAACAACTGTCCTCCCCCCATACATGTGTCCAGTTCTGGCGCCCCTGAATATGATGTGATAATTCCACTGCTTGGCCTATATACATGTGTGGTGGCTGGGGTATTAATCCAGGGTGGGGACAACTTTTAACATCACCAGATATATATTTCTAAATTCTTGTGATATATAGTTCAAATAAAATGAGAATGAGATATGTCAGATGGCAGAAAAAAACAGCATCAGCAGAAACAAGCAGTGCTCAGCAACAATTAAGCAGCTGCAGCAGAAACCATTGTAGATGCAGAGTTTGCTAGCATTTGCTGCAAGATTAAACAATTCACTCGTAGAACGTCCGCCAAAGTTTTAAACATGCTTAAAAACATTTGTCCTCTCTACGGATGCTCATGAGTGGTCAAGCGTGACCAGGTGCATCCTACAAATTAGCAAGAGTATCCTTGAAACCCTTGGCGAGCGAATCACGTATGGACAAGGATGAGCAAGAGTAAAAAAAAATTTCATCCGTCGTCATACGTAGGTCTTATACTTGATAGTGTGAACGCCCCTTTAGTCTTGATTGCTATTGATAAGCAAAACACCTACAAAGTTTTGTACATAATACATTTTGAATTTTTAAAACTTGACGAAGAGTGACATCAGCAGATTGGCTGGAAAGTCTTTTATCCTTTGATCCAGCGCTTTACTGCCACTGGTGGCGCCATCATCATGTGACCGCTGGGTGGGTGGAGGGGGGAAAAATGCCCAAATACAATCATGAAATAAAATTTACGACTGAAATATTGAAAATGTATGACCAATTTAACGGCGAAACCATGGACTTTATTAAAGCTGCATTGACACAAACAAACATGAAGTGTCACTTTTTTCAATGACAGAACACATTGGTTGAGAAGTGTAGCCCTCCCAACTATCTATCTATCTATCTATCTATCTAGTGCCAGATTGAAGGAAGGGAACTCTCTTGTCACCAAAAATTCAGGAACTCATCCGCTCTTTCTCTCATCACATTAATCAAGCCTCTTGGCACCTTTCTCTCAGATACAATGTCATCTTATTTCCACCTTCTGCAATTTGCCTGAAGTTAGATTAGTCTTTGTCCCCACAAATACTGGGGACTCCTCCACTCTCTCTTGTTCTCTCACTCATCTGATTAATCAACCCTTGTGAGCATAATTAACTTAACTTAGAGGGCTGCACTTTCCATATCTATCTGTCCCAACTGTCTATCTATCTACCTATCTATATCTATCTATTTACTTATCAAGCTAGTTATCTATTTATTTATGTATCTATCTATCCAATGTCATCTTATTTTCACCTTCCACAATTTCACTAGAAGTCAGAATAGAATAATTAATTAACTCTCTTGTCCCCACAACTTCACGGGACACCTCCACTCTCTTCACTGATCTCATCGAAGGGCTTTTATGGCTAGAGATTGATACGTGCTCTGCCATCTTTGTTGTCCTAATTAATCTGTGGGGTCATGATCAACGAAACTAGGTCAACTTTTGTGATGACATTACAAAGATTTGCCTTTTGCGCTGCTGCGAGGCACACATTCACTCATCATTATATATTTATATATATATATATATACACTAGTTTTAATGACAATTCATCAAGTGACCTGAAGTGTGAATTACAATTAGCCAAAGGCGTTCAAGAACAACAAACTACAAAGAGTATTGAATCAGCTTCTTTTAAGAGTTACCAAATAATTAAAAGATGTAATATTAACAAACATTAATAGAAAGAAAAAAATTATAGAATTAGGCCCTATAATAAAACTTACATTTAAAGTACCTAGCCATGAATGGGAGTAACTATTTCATTATTAAAACTAGAGTTATAAGTATTAATTTGTTTTCGTCAATTTAGTGTATATCATCAAATTTTATATAGTTTGGCAATTCCTTTTTATCAGTTTTTACGCTTTGGCCAGCGGCGAAAGCTGATGTGTTGTCGTTTTCTGAGATTTGAAAATATTTTTGCCACTGTTGCTTATAGAGCACCCAGGAAATGTACCCCAGGCAAATCTAGCGAAGTTGGGGTATGATAATTCATGTGGCCCACGTTGTCATATCTGTCAAACTAACAGAAACATTAACATATGGGCTTGTCTTCCGTTCAAAGCGTATGATATCCATTCGTACAGAGTGTGAAGACAGGTTACTTGTTCAGAGTCACTTTTCATAGCTTTAATTCATGTATATAACAAATTTTACCCTTTTTGAGTTGAAGGCCTGAACCCGTTGGCCAGGGGTAGTGGTCAGATCATGTCATGGCGGGGTCAACCCATTTACATATAAAGTTTGGGTCTCTGCTAATTGGCTAGTTTGGAGCCCAATCTTGACTTATTTACTGGAGCTTTTGCTGGAGTGTTTTAGAGCGACTCAGGCAACAAATTTTCCCTCATTTGCCACCAAACTCGCCAAAACAGTGTATACCATAGCACTGACCTGAACCTCCTTTTCCCACGCAATGTCATGATGAATGTTACGCAATAATCAACGATTTTTACTTGATCACGATCAACTGCCTTCGCGGAATTCACTATGATCAGTTTATCTGGATTTTAGGTCGCGATGGGCCTCGATTTACACTAATTCCGAAAATTTTCTTTTTTTATTTGACAAGTATTTAGAAAAGAATGATCATTGCCAACAAAAAATATTTAAATTTACAGCTTCTCAGCATATCAGACTTCTCGAAATCTTCGAAATTAGCATACGCAAAACGTCGGACAAGAGTTGCAATGCCAAAAATGGAACCAACCAAAGTTCATAGTGTGAAAGTCGGGTCGGTCTAAAAAAGTAATTCAATGACTTGATCAAGCTTTCTTAAGAAAATTGTGAAATATTTGCAGTTCCAGTAAAATTATACATTTGTTTAAGTTTTTCTACCAAAAAAGTATTTCATTTTTTTGCACTTGGAATGCCTCAAGTTCACCGTTTCTGTGGAATGACCCAATTCAGGTGCTGTAATTGAGGGAATCATGCAGACTCATTGCTGGACGTACAGTGAGTAATTCACAAGCTGACAACTAATTGGCTGCTTCTACTACACAAAAAGAGCAAGTCGACAAATTTTGTGTTTGAGCTCTGTCACTGCATCTCTGTGTCAGAGCAGAAGTGTTTACATTGTACAGGAAATTTTTGAGCAAGTCAAAGCCCCCTACGTCATTGATCAATTAAAAACGGGACTGCAAAACTTGGTCAGATCTTTCTACAACTGTGTTTAACAAAAAAAATGTAATTTATAAACTTTGGAAGTTGTATTCAAAGACTTTATCACAAATTTAAACTTAAGGTGAATACTGCCTTAGGTGTGCTTGAGTATTTCTGGGTGGAATACATTAAAAAAGTGAAGAGGCCCTCGATGGGTTCTTCACAGTTGAACAACCAATCAAATCAAAGCTTCTGTAAGACTACCTTGACCTAATCTCTTTCACCCACCAAAGTTAATGTTCGTAATATATACCTGGCATTGTACAAACCATTTCTTTCATAGATATATTGTGTCATAGGTCTAAACGCCAGATATAAAAATACTGTATTAATTATTCAAATGTTGTGTTTGTTATAATTCACATGTTCACTCAGGTATATCTTATAATTTGCCATTTTGCGATGACTCTTACAACATTTATCAATGAGGTTGTGTTGAAAATGCAACGAGTGATCGTAAGAAATGCCAAATTTCTGCTATTTCGAAATTTTTCATGGTCAGCAAGTATGTTAATCTGTCACAAATTGAACGAATACAGGTCAATTCATCAACACGCAAAAGCGTTGACAACTAACCCGTTGACAAGCAACCCCCTTGGCCTCACCATTTCGTTGACAAAAAATCGTGGCTATACTGACTCAATGACACAGGTTTGCCCCCCTCTATCACGGTTTTATGGTATTTTATCCGTAATCCTTGTAATACAGAAATTTCATGGACATCTGTTCATAGATCTCTTTCCTACAAATATATTCATAGTAAGTATACCGCCGTGGAAGCTTTATCAACCGAGTAATCCCCGAAGTCTGGTTTGTCGACGAATGGTCATTGGGCAGATTAGCTGTCAACGGTATTGCATTGATATGTCAAAGAGATGGCAATGACCTGTCAAAGAATTGGTTCTTGTGGTCAAAGGTTTGTCAACGACTTTGTGTCTGCCAAATTTATATGAGTTGATTTGTCAAGAAATATGTACCAAGCCTTCTAATGTGTCAACGACTTGGTATGTCGACAAATTTGCATGTCGACGAATTGACCTGTATTCAACATTCAACAGCTTGTATGCACACATTACCGGAAGGAGCGGACGAAAGCGTTTCGAAAGCTTTCGGCTCCATATAAATAAAAAAAACTCTTGTCCCCACAAGTTCTGGGGACACCTCCACTCTCTCTTTCTCACTCATGCTTCAATCAACCCTTGTGAGCACAAAGAACTTAGCTTGTTGAGTGTAGCTCTCCTATATTGAAGGAGTCAGTGACCTCTCGAATTGACCAGGTACTAGAAAAAATTGAAAAATAAAAAACTACATGACACCATACAAAAATTATCCACTGAAGTGGATAAACACACAAAAGAATTGACAGAACTGAGAAGCCAAATGACACTGACAAAATCACCTCCACATGTACAGGCTCCAGTTGTCAACAATCAACCTCTTACCTCGCAAAATATCGTCATGCCAAGTGACAGGGATCAGACGAAATAACCTGATCATCACAGGAATTTCAAGGGTTTATTGCAGCACGTTTTTCCACTCGTTCTGATGGCATTTTAGGTGTGCAGAAAATTAGGTCACCAAATGAGCCATCAACTAGCAGAGGTCAGGATGCACCAACACTGCCTACAGCAGGGCCACCACGATACCTGATTACAATATCATATACAGTCAAAGATTGCAAGTATTAAAAAACGAACAAATATACATATCTGAAGACCTAACACCTGCTGAATATATCAAGGCTTTTTTACAAAGCCCGACAACTCAAAAAAGCCAACGTCATCCACTCAACATGGACCAAAGAGGGACAAATTTTATTTAGGAAAACTCATACCCAGGATCCAGAGGAGCTAAAAGAAGGCAACCCACTTCTTTTAACAAACACAAACATCAATATAGACACAACAACATCACAAACACAACCAATACATGCCCCCATTCTTTCAAAGCTGAAAAAAAACACAGAACAAACAGAGTGTGGCTTCAAACAGATTGAAAAAGGCATTAAAAAATTGCCCATCACAACACCACAACAGACTCAAGAGCCACACGCATTAAACAGTGATTCCACTGTCAGTGTCAGATTGAACAGGGTTATGATGGAAGAGAATATAACAAAGAGGATTACCAGACAGAAAGTACAAGAACTTCAAAATGAGGAACAAACTAGTTTAAATAATAACTCAAACAATAACACACATATCACACTAAATGAAGATATATCACTAGTTAAATTGCTAGAAGATAATGACATTAATTTTGAAAATGAAACTGAAAATGAACTCGACTTTTTCATAATTCACCATATTATCACACTGATGAATTTTGCAGTTTATTAGATTCCAAGCGAGACACTTTCATCATTTTAAGTCTCAACTGCCAATCTGTACATGCCAAATTTGAATATTTAAGAACATACCTGGAAAGCTATAATAATTACAAAATTGGTGCAGTATGTTTGCAGGAAACGTGGCTCGCAGCGGATAGTGACCTTTCTTTATTACAACTTGACGGATACAACTTGATTTCTGTGGGTAAGTCTTGCAGTGCACATGGAGGAGTGGCAATTTACTTGCATGAATAATTTTAATTTTAAAATAATAGATCATGGTAAATTCTGATATATGGGATGGTCAAATTATTGAAATTTTTGAAGAAAGTGCTCTTGTAACCAACAATAAGAAAATATTTATTTGTAATGTATATCGTCTCCCGATACAAACTACTGAAAATATCATGACCTTCAAATCTGAAATGATAAGTCTCTTTCAGAAATTCAGAAACCAAAACAACGTAATTTTTACAGGAGATTACAACATCAACTTGTTAAACTATAAAGAAATTAACTCGGTCAATGACTTCCTGGAGTGTATTATTTCACATGGATATATACCTAAAATTACACTACCAACTCGATTAACGCAGAAAATAGGCACACTAATAGATAAATGACCTAACTGCAGTAAAAACTGGAATATTGATCAATAACATATCAGACCATCTTCCTTACTTTATATGTTTAGAAAATTTTCACAAAATTAAACAAAACACCAGATATGTGAAAATATTTCCCAATTACAATATTGCCTTATCTAATTTTCAAAAAGAATTACAAAGTACAGAAATCACTGCCAAACTAAATGAAATATGCCTTGACAACAAAAACATAAATGGCTGTTATAATGAATTTAACAATCTTTTAGTTACACTTAAAAATAAACATTTCAAAGCAAAAACAGTTAAATACAATAAATACAAACATAAAAAATGTAAATGGATGACAAATGGCATTCTCAAATCTATCCGGTATAGAGATAAATTATATGCCAAACTTAAATCTACAAGTATAAATGATAATCAATACTTAGGATATCTCACTAACTTCAAAAGCTATAACAAGATATTAAAAAATACTCTCTGTCAAGCCAAGATTCTTTACTTCCAGAATCAATTTCAAAGATTTAAATCTGATATGAGGAACACCTGGTCAACAATAAATGAAATCTTAAATAAGAATAAAGTGAAACAAGCTTTTCCTAGTTATTTCATACATAATGGCAAAACGTCTTGATAACCCTCAAGTTATTGCAGATGAATTTAACAAATACTTTACAGATGTAGGTCCGACACTTGCTTCTAAAATAGATTTCCCCAAAAATATATGCTATGAAGATTATTTGCAGAATCCTGTTCAAGATCATTTTAAATTTAGATCAGTTACCATTGAAACTGTTATTAAAACAATAGAAAGCTTAAAACCTAAAGCCAGAAAAGGTGCAGACAACATAAGCAATAAAATACTTAAATACATAAAATATGAAATTGCTAGTATATTATCAAAATTTATGAATATGATATTTGAACAGGGTATCTTTCCAGATATACTAAAGATAGCAAAGGTGATACCCATTCACAAAAAGAATGACAATCATTGCTTTGAAAATTATCGTCCAATTTCTATATTGCCTAGTGTGTCGAAGGTCTTTGAGAGAATAATACATGACCAAATCTATCAATACTTTACTACTTCAAAATTATTCTATACCAGCCAATATGGATTTTGTACCTTACACTCAACAGAATTTGCAACTCTTGAACTGCTGGATAGAATTATTTTAGATATGGATAAAAACAAACAGCCTATAAATATATACATGGATCTTTCAAAGGCTTTTGACACATTAGATCATACCATATTGTTAAAAAAACTAAAACACTATGGCATAAGAGACAAATCCCTAGATCTACTAACAAGCTATTTAAATAACAGGATTCAATATGTAAATTATGGCGATATCTCTTCTAATCATTCGATAATCAAATGCGGTGTACCACAGGGCTCCATACTTGGGCCCTTGCTTTTCATTATCGATGTAAACGACATAGTTAACGCAACTCAAAAATTTTAACCTTTACTGTATGCAGACGACACTACACTTTTCACAAATATAAATTCGGACTTTACAAACGATCCTGAAATATTGAATAATGAATTTCAATCAATATCTGACTGGTTAAAAGTAAACAAACTCTCTTTAAATGTAGAAAAAACTAAGGCAAAACTATTCCATACACCACAAAAGAAAATACAGCATCCGGAATTATTCATAAATGGCATGAAGATAGAATTTGTTGATAGATTTAACTTTTTGGGTATAGTTATAGATAAACATTTGAAATGGACTCATCACATTGAAGCTATATCCAAGAAAATATCTAGAACCCTGAGAATCATGACAAAGATAAAACAACAACTTCCATTGAATGCACTTCTTAATATATACAATGCCTTAATACTTCCCCATCTGAATTAAGGATTAATGATATGGGGCTGGAAATCTAAGAAATTAACATCTCTCCAGAAAAGAGCCATGCATATCATCACAAAGAGCCATTACAGAGCCCATACCACTGAGCTTTTTCGAAAATTAAATATGTTAAAAATTAACGATCTATGTGCACTGCAGGACTATAAATTTTGCTTTAACTTTGAAAACTCATTGCTACCTCATTGCTTCAGCAATGAAATGAAAAAAAATCTAGAAAATAAAACTCTCAGATATGTAACTAGACATATCAACAATATAAAGCTACCCGCTGTGAGACATGAATTTGCCAGACACTGTATATCCTATACCTGTCCTAAAACGTTAAACAATATGCCAAGTATTTTTAAAGAAAAAATAAACACACATAGCTTCCACGGTTTTAAATTATATGTGAAAAATAAGACAGTTGAGGCTTATATTGATGATTGCAATATACCAAATTGTTACTCATGCCAATTTAATAGGCCTACCAATCAAAATTGCTTGTCATAATCTTCTACTCTTACGCAAATTTCCTTTTATTACATTAAATTTGTAACTGTATACTCTTCCCTAAAGCGGCAAGTCATTAAGCCTTTGGGAAGAGTAGCTTTATTCAATCAATTCAACAATTCAATATATCTATCTATCTATCTATCTATCTATCTATCTATTATCTATCTAGACAGTTTTCAGGACCTCCAAAGTTGGCCTGTCCCTACAATTAAGTTGTCTGGGATGCTTACAAGAAAAGAATAGCCATCTATTTACAACATGGCCTTACACAAAATAAAATATGAAAACTTACCTTGACAGTTTTATCCAACTAATGTCCCCATAAAAAAGTAAAATAAAAGGAGGATGAATCAAAAAATTTATGCAAAATGAGACCACTGTAATTGAGTAATTTTAATGACTTAGCATGTAATTTCCGGTCACAGCCTCATAATATTATCCTATATAAAATGTACTGTGTAAGGTGTATTTGTCAAGCATTGCTGTTGGACAAGATTACTTCAAAAATAAATTTTGCATTGAATTTTCTTGCACCATCAAATTTTGCAAATCATCTATTCAGGGTCACAGAGGTGAGGAACTTCTTATGTGACAGTCATATAATATTAATAATATATTGTTTGTCTACACAATGTACATATCCTCACTGGCACTACCATTCAGAAGTTGAAATTAGTAATTTGTGTTATTGAGACTATTGATGCAAACTTCCACCTAAGTGTTTTCCATGTCCATGATGCTGCAGTGGAAGTTTGAAGAGACAACCTGATATCATCGGATAGTAATAACTTCAAGTGATAACTTTTAAGTTGATTTGCATGTTTCTTTAGTGGGAAAAAGCATCCTTCACAAGTTTGAATAGATATCTAATTCCAAAATATAATTGATAGCATCAAATTTATTGAAAGTTGTGCTTTCAGGTATCATTATAATAAAATCACAATATAAAACCTGGACACGGACTGCTTTAGTGGAATGAAAATGTAATGTGAACATGCATTAATTCAATTGGATGTTTATTAATATTTAAAGAAAGGCCATGACTAATGTCTTTATTTTTGTAGATATCCATCAGTATAATGAGATAGGATAGGCTTGTTTCTGATTTTGTCGTTATTTTAGTTCCCTGATACTGAGATTTTAAAACCAGATTGATTGGCAATAAGATAATGTAATTTTCTTTCTTTTTGAGAGTTAATATCGAATATGACGAGCACAGCCTCTTCTTCAGTCTTGAACATTGGTTGGTAGCGATTAGTTCACCTAAAGTCATGTTTCTCCTCCCTCACAGAACATTCGTCAGAATTTTGTATCTCCTCCATGTCTTTCAGCTGAATACTTTGGGTAAGCATTTCTTGACTTAATTTACTTACCAAAAAATTATATTGCAATAAGTTTAAAACAATATATGGAACAAGGCATTAACATTGGGCAAAATATGACACAGTGGGTGTTTATTCATTTTGGACCAAACAGTTTCAGACAATATGAAAGAAAAAAAAACATAATACCTCACAACATATCTCTTACTAAGAATAAAATACACATATGTACATATGCAGCAGGGACAATGTTAACCACTTTCTAGCTATCTTAAAATGTGATGACACTTGCCCGCAAACCTCAAATTATACATATATTACAAAGATACACAAGTAACACTACCTTTCAGGTCCTTCTCGGTCTAGTACTGCACTTAGTGATTTCCAGGGTTTTTGAGTCTAGCTGCAACAAGCGGTTAACATTTAAGTCTGCAGATTAAAATTAAAATTTCAAAAAGTGTAAATAATTATATGATACTTAATCTCACCTTTCTGCTCTCAGTGATAGGCGAGAGAAGTCCTTTGCAGTCCAGATCCTCCATGATATGTTTAAAGTGCTATGTCCTGCAGTTTGTGAGTTTCATTAAAGAGGCCTGACTTGGAAGGAATAACTATGTCACCTGCTGTTTTAGGTTGTTTGTGTGTGTTTTTTCCATCAACCCAATTTGATTTGTAATATTCTATAATTTATTCACAAGACCATCTAACATATATATACATTCAACGCACAACCAACACATTCATACAATTAATTTTGAGCACATTCATACAATTAATTTTAATACAATTTACAATATGATTTGTATATGTATGAATGTATGTAAATATGTGGTACAATTATTTATCGATGTATTTACTTCGTTTTTATGCTCTTTATATACTCCTTATGTATTAAACAAATATTTTTTATATTCTTTAGTTTTTTTTCCTTTTTTCCCCCTTTCTTTTTGCACCAGGTGGCCTCCAAGCATGACTGAAAGATGGCCCTGTCGGTCATTTCAATGCCCCCCCCCCACCCCTGCTGGATGTGCCAATGAGTTCAAATGTAGAACTGAATATAAAACTTTGACATAAATGTATGTATGGAATAATTAACCTCGAAACATTTTTACAGTGCACAATATGTGTAAATCTGTACCAAACAAGACATGCTATACAATATTATATTTATAATCACCTTATACAGTAGAATTAGTATTGACATTGATTTTATTTGACACAAGAAAGAAAGTTAAGATATACAAATGTCGTATGAGAATTTCACAGACCCATGATTTTTAAAAAGCCATATATGCAAGAGGAAACTCCATGTACTGAATGGTGAAAAGAATGGACTGTTAGTAAATAAATTTATGAAATGATTATCGAAGTTGCTCAAAAAACACCTGTCAGAAACTTCATCTAAATTTGCTCTGTGTGTTTCCAATTAATTCAGAATTTGTTGAGCATTGCTGTGACTTTCTTGTAGAGAAAAGAGCGTCATAAAAAGCTCCATCCTATTGATTTGATTTAAAGATCTTTATAGTGTATACTATCCTCTGTTTAAAATGACTATAGGTTGGATCACTATTTTATGAAGGCAAAATGCCTACAGCGTTTTATTTGCAAAAGGTGATTTCTGTAAGTTAATCATTTAGAGTGAAATGTGCTCCTTGTGTGATGCCAGAGAGATCTTGGCAATGTGATTGTATAGGCTGTGACAGCAGAGCCATCCTTTTGGGTAATCCTTCAAGCCTGTCTTTATAATGACATATAATCTAAATTACGTTAGCATTGTTTCTTAGATTATTTTTTTTTTTTTTCATTGAAATGGTTCATGAGAATGACGGGAACACCCATATTCTTAACAAGTCATGTTAAAGCACGAGAATACCATAAGTACAAAATTCTTGAATAATTTGGAATTTACAAAACCATCAACTTTCTCATAAGTTTCTGTTATATGAGTTATTTGTATGTCATCCCCTCTCGATCCTTAGTTACCCTATTTGTTAAGATGAAGGTCGAAAAAATCAGGCCATGTGGATTGCAGGACCCGTTAGATGTTGCAGTTTTCCAGTCCAACTGGAGTAGTATTGGTGTAGAAATGTCATTTTAATTTGGGAAAAAAGTTCATTTCAAAGCCTGGTTCCAAGTAAATTTTTTTTAAATCAGTTATGTTGACTAATTTATGGTAAATCATGTACCACTGCATGACATTGACTAAGGCTGACTACTTGCATTGATGAAGACTTACTAGGAGATGAGTCATTTGTGCACAGCTTTCTTAAGCATGAGGCTTATCTCCTAGGACCAATAACGTTCAACTGAAAATTACTTGTACTTCATGTTATTACTTTGTCAATTGTACAATTGGTTATTTTGTGTATTCCATCTGTAACTGTCATTGTTGTTAAATAAACCTTATATATATATATATATATATATATATATATATATATACAAGCTTAATATGTAGTTTGTAGTATCAACCAATGCAAATGGCTTGAATATTAAAATATTATTTTCGGTGTAAGATGAATAATGGGAATGTACTGGCTGATGCTTTATTCAATGTAGCAAAGCATAATAATAAAAAATTTCACCATTGCCACTGAACAAAATGCTGTCATTTAATTACAGGTTCATGTCAATGTCAAAACCAAGGCCAGTGGATAACAAAGCATGACTCTAGATTACGAACAATGGTGTCAAAATATCACCACATTGAATGGTCATATTGCAGACAGATTTCTTGCAGAGGACGCTGTGGATTTACTGGAATTCAATGCTCAAATAGAGACAATGTAGTTAAAAACAGCTGTCATCCTAATACAAATGCCACAACACAGTATGTTCTATATAAGAAGCAGGACAGATTCATTATATTAAAATATAAATAAGAAAACATAAATGATAAAACACAGTTAGATTCTACAATTATTATTAAAGAAATATATAATATCGTTTGTACTAAAGTCATACGTTGGATTAAAGTTCTTGTCTCAGATAGCACGCAAGATTGGATCGACATTGTTTCAACGTTGGCCACCCTCAGCCAATCTCATGCTGATATAATGCCGATGTCTAGCTGATCTAGCATGCAATCTGGGTATCATGATTTATGAAAATTTTTCAGTATTTTGTGCTTTACCGTGTGGGAATGCACATGCTGCAGATGGCAGCACTGTGGTACTGTGAGGTGCTGCCACCGCACACCTCTGTACACTGTGAGGTGTTGCCATCATGCTCAATGCATATGACCCATGTAGTGGTCTGTGAAAGATGTATGTATACACAGTTATAATTAATTGCACTAATTATCCACATGCTTAATTAGTGGTAAAACCATTGCAGATTGTAGTGGTAAAGAAGGCCCAATCTTTGTATAAATAGTAGAACAATGTATAAAAAAATGTATATTATGTTTTTGAAATGTACCAATGATTGTTAACTGGACATGACGCATTGCGCAAATCACCAATGAAAGCAGTTTTACACGTTATGATTCGCAGACCTACATCCGTTTTGGTAGTACAGCACTCAGTGTGGTATCAGCAGCTGTACAGTCGACATACACACACGCACCGACACAATGGTTACATTTGTCCGATTGATTCTTGTTGGACATGAGGAGTGTGGAGAAGGAGAAGTTCACCATTTCATTCTGCATGAAAGCTCAGATGATTTGTTTCACTGGATGAGTGCAAAGCAAATTTTGCAGAATTTGATGATAGCGATGAGCATTTCAAAGGAAGAGTATAGTGTGAGATTCCTATGCCACTCATCAATGATGTGATGACTTTCGCTTTTAATGCCAACCTGAGTACACAGTCCAATGACACTATGTCTTCCTCTTCTGAAGAGAAGGACTCGATAGAGACACAAGGGCCTAAGGAATTCCCCTGCTATTATGATGATGGTTGCAGTGATGATGATGAAGATGCTGAAGGTTGTACTCACACGCATCTACACAGTCTACAGATACATGGATAGTGTGGGGAAAGCAGTTACCTAAAAGTGAGATTGTCTTATTAAGTCAGACTGGTGATATTTACTGTAGTGGTCAGTGCTATCATAAACATCTCCCTTGGTAACAGTAAAGAGACTTGCTGGTTTTGCTCTCAACAAGCATTGGGACTGTCCTCCCAAACCCAAAATTGAAGTCTATGTCGAAAAAGGTTGTCACAAGTCAACCATTGCCTCATACAGGAAGTGATATAGGTACTTAAAAATTTGTCAGGAGTGGTAGCAAGGTTATTGACCAGTATCTGTCAGACATTTACTACAACCCTGGCAATCCTGCCAGATTTTATGGTGCAGTGAAACTCTGGCAATATGTGAAAGACAAAAGAGATAAAAAAATTTACCACTAACCACGCAAAAGTTTAAGGTCCCCAAGGGTACATACTTCTCCCCCCCATCACCTTGTTCACCACATGTGGTTTTTTGAAGACCTACCACGTGGCATTTTACAGCAGGTTGTGCCAGACTTTTATACAGCCCAATTTTATCTATCTTTTATCTTTTATCTCTTTCCCTCTTTCCTTCTTTCCCTCTCTCTCTCTCTCTCTCTCTCTCTCTCTCTCTCTCTCTCTCTCTCTCTCTCATCTCTCATCTCTCTCTCTCTCTCTGTCTCTCTCTCTCTGCATGCACAATCTTTCTTCGTTTTGTCACTAGCATGACATCTATAAGTGTTGGTTTACTAGATGTGTAACATGTGGACTCTTTAATGACGTTTGTTAGACTAAATGTTGGAACTATACTAAACAGCATGTTGTCTTGAAACTTATTGAAATTTAGGTCACCAATTAAAATTATATTTTCATATTTGTCAGATACATTTTCACAAGTTTCTTGAAAAAATCTTTTGAAAATGACTGCTCATGCATTCTAACTCATCATTACCAACATTAATTTTGCCTTCAGAAAATGGTATATCCTTGTTTATGTATGCTTACAGCCTCCTGCTGTTTGGTCTCTTATCTTGTCACATTTCTTGACTGAAATAAGCATCTAGTTTCGTCTCACTCAACACCAACACATTTAGCTTGCACCATTGTTGTAATTATTTTATCTCTATTATATTTGACCCAAGACTTAATATTCAAATGAGAAAGAATTATATGATTAGCATATTTCCTTCGTACATTTTGCACCTTGATAAAGATGATGTCTTTGATTAAGATGAGGTATTTGTGCAAGCTGTGGCTACACTATAAACATTATTCAAAAGGGCTACTCTGCTGTGAAGTGTCAGTTCATAATATCATGAAAATACAATACAAATCAATCATATTTCTATCTGACTAGGATTCCTATCTTCATGTCCCTTTTGAAGAGCTTTATATGTTCACAAGGTATAAATATTTAGTCTAAATAATATAAGCACATTTAATGTACCTTTTCATTTCATTTTCATGAGCCAGAAAAAAAATGGTTATAGATATTTGTCTTGTCCTGTGAGCTGGCATTCTTCATAGGTTACCAGATATCTGTTCTTTTTTTCTTTCTTTTCTTGCATAATATTTTTCTCAACTGAAACAGTAAAAATTGGATCTTTTGATTGCTCTTCATTTATGTTTCTGATAGCTTATTACATTGA
Source organism: Alitta virens (assembly GCA_932294295.1). NCBI lineage: Eukaryota > Metazoa > Annelida > Polychaeta > Phyllodocida > Nereididae > Alitta > Alitta virens. The sequence goes on from OW028585.1 coordinate 34,155,395, forward strand.
GAGCCATGTACTCATAGTAATGTAAATTGGCATGGTTCATGTTGGTATTAGGGGTGAAAGCTTGTGAAGGTTTTCAACAAATATGAAGATGATGAGTTCACTAGCACTAGGGCTGTTTATGCAATCCATACTCTAGGCCTCCAAATCAATCAATACTCGAGTATTTTCGAGTTTTCTGTGTTATTAGTACAGACACTAATTTCGTGAAACAAGTGATACGTCAACATGTCATGAAAGTCCTCATACTATACACCGAGCGTTGGCATTAGAAAAAGAGTTCACATCTGTTTAAAACATGTTTACAACAGTGGAAAACCTAATCATTTGCATAAAAAGTAGATAAAGTGTTGGGCACATCATCAAAGTTTTACTTTTAAAACTCGATATTTATGGGAGCTGGTCCATAATTTTCGAGCAGCAGTGCTGCCTAGCGCTAATAGAATATTTGCTTGCTCGACACAGGCCTAACTAGCACTGTTGACGATATTACCACAAATGGTAGCGAGTTTACTTTTTTGTTGACGAAGTGACGATAATAGGTGTTGACGACATGACCAACACTCCTGAAAATAGCAGCAGTGCTGCCGAGCGCTAATAGAATATTTGCCTGCTCGACACAGGCCTAACTAGCACTGTTGACGATATTACCACAAATGGTAGCGAGTTTACTTTTTTGTTGACGAAGTGACGATAATAGGTGTTGACGACATGACCAACACTCCTGAAAATAGGCCTATATATAATGCATGCGTTATTAATGTACTTTGTCCAATTTATAGTAATATGAAACATTTATTAAGATTATTATAGTATAAATTTATACATTTGTCGGCATTAACTTCCATAAATAAATTTCTAATTTTATTCCCTATATATTTCATATCAATGCCAGCTTTCAGGCATGCATTCCAGTCATCCACGAAAAACTAGGTCATTATGACCCATTTATATGGCCAGGCCAGCAGCCCACACTACTCTGAGGAATTTCTGGAGTGGTTCTTTGCAACAATATTCAACGTTTATAAAGATGCTGAATGTGTTAATTCACTTTTAGAGGAACACCCAGGATTGGTGTCAGATCTAAAACAAGATGAGGGTTGGGGAAAAGTACTCCCCTCATTGAAGCATGCTACAAGGGTGAGCTAATTATTTCTAATCTGCCATAAAGCGTATTTCCTATAGTTTTTTATGGGTCAATGACATAAAGGAGACTGGCATCCGTGATGTACATAATATTTGGAATAGTTTGCTTTGGCATAGACTACATATGTTAATAGTGGATTTTCACGGAAGGTTCACGATATTTCCACCAGGTGGTTACAACAGAGTGCTGCAATTCTATTGGCTGAAAAAGTTCCTGACCTTGATTATGATTGGCTGAAGCAAAGTGCATCCTAGCTGCAGTATTTATAGTGCATTTAAATGTATATTTAACATCTTATCATTCAATTGATTTCCACTTTTTCCCTGAGAAAATTGTATTTATGAAATCAGTTAGTTATAATCTACTGTGTCTGAAAAGCAAAACGAGTAATAAGGAGAGATAAAAGACTTAATATGTCCTTCTGAATTCGATGCTGCTCAATGAAAAGACTCTATTTGTAAATTACCATTAAATGGAGAAACAATATTTTGGCCGAATTGAATTCCTACTATCCTGAAGATTCAACTGTTTACATGTACTAGTGGGCACCAGAATGTGCACAGTTTCAGCTATTTTCACAAAAAAGTCCTTGGGTTACTATATTCAAATTGGATAAATGAATATTTTAGACTAAACTGAACTGGTAACCATGGAATTTTATCCTGAGAAACACCACATTTCTTCCAAGCGATCGACCGGGATCGTCTAAAACGTCCACGCCTACACTGCGCAGCAGCAACGTAGGCAGGGAGAGGGTTGCCTATGCTATGGCATACGTGTATATACTTTAAGTACTGAATTGTTCAGGAAAATGTGTAGAGTTTATATCTTACTTCTGAATCAATGGCTAGCGTAGAGTTCATTTTTATCTTCAAAATAGTTCGTAAAACCTTTAAATGGATCGAAAATTAGGAAAACAATGTTGTAGTTCTGATTTCAATAATGGTGCAATGATCATTTATTAAAGGCAGCTAGTATGGTGTGCTTTATGTTCTTGCTGCATGACATTGTGCTGTATAACTCCTTACAACCTTCCAAAAAACTACGGTTTTTGTATTAATACTATTGTAAGTTTAATTTTTCCATCATTTCATTTGTCTGCCACAGGTTAGTGCTCATGACACTTCTAGAAGATGCAAATTCACTATATCATAGTTCTAATTGCCCTATAGCATACAAGAGGCTCAGTTCTTTATTTTGATTATTTTTTGAAAGTTTTTTGGGTGGTACAGAGGATTTCAGAACATTGATAATTGAACTTCAAGAATAGTGTGGAATGATATGAAAAACGTATAATACCATAATTGTATACTATTATCTTTTTTCTTTACCAGACCAATAAATTTGATAGATCGATAGATAAATAGATAGATAGACAGAGAGAGAGATAGAGAGAGGTAAGTTATATCACAGGTTTTATCTTGTCAATGGGTCCTCTCTTATTTTACATTTACATTAGGGTGCATCATCCGCCCCATGATTTAAAAAAATGACTTTTTCATTCTGTCCCCAAGTAAATTTTGTTCCTTTTACCAACAAAGACAGCCATGCAAAATTTCACCAAGATTGGACAGGTCCTATGTGGTCCACCAAGGTAATGAAGTTACATAATATCAATTACCCCTTTCTAACAGATGAATTCTTGGTATTGATCAGTGAACATTGAACAAACAGCATACAAATTTATTTGTATTTCAAACAGTATGCACAGTGGCCAGTGAAACACCAAGAAACAGTTTATTTGTGTTTTAAACACCATACACCAGCAGATTTGAATGGCTTTATGCCAATTTTGCATCTGCGTAACACCAAATGACATATTTGGCAAATATGAGAAATATTGCGGAATACAAAATGTCCAAAAATCTTACATTGTAAGTGTAATCTATAGCTTAATTTTATGCTTTGAAATGGTTTCTGACTATGGCTAACATGCATATAATATGAGGTTGTTCAAATTCATGAGTATTGAACAACACTCACTTATCAATGACTATCATACTAAACTTATAATAAAAATGCAAGTACTTGGACCTCTATCCTAATTCAGAACCAAGTTCTGACAAAATAATAGTCTTGTAGGAAAAATTCGGCAGAGACATTCACCACCATGAAACTGCATAATGAGATGGGCAAGAGTGGTGGAGAAATGTCAGATGAGATGACTGGTTTGCTAAATCCTGACCCCTATCTCATACTTGGTGTCAGTTTTAAGGAGTCTGTATTTGCTTTCTTCTTACGAAGTTGCACTTTGCCACTGAAAAGTGCTAGCGGCACCATTTATCCACTCAGATATCATAAATGACACTGCAGAGCTAGTAAGGCTGTGTACCTTATAAGGTTTTTCCAGTTGAAGGTCATTAGCTGGAGCACCAGAGGCAAAGGATAAGCACCAGCAAGAATAAATTAGTGTTAAAATATTGTACAAATACTCTAAATTTGGTGTTTTGCTGCCTTGATGTTACACTGCCATGGGGGGGGGGGGGGGGTTCCTTGATTTCAGATTCCAATAAGCTTATCTTGATTGAGTACAGAACTTTGTCCATCTGGCCTTATATAATGTTTTAAATTCACAATTTCTGGCTAAACTTGTAAAATGTATCATGGTCATGTTCTAGACAACATCCAGAAATACAGACTCTATATAGTCATCTTTTTCTGTCTCTGCTATCTCCAATGCTCTCTTAATTCTTCAATCATGTACTGCAGAAGGGTGTAACTTTGATAAGGTGTTAATACTTCTTGCTGACAAATCTTCAAATACCTTCCTGAATCTGGTTGAATAGTATTCTTGTCCCTTTGACATTAAATTTTTTTAATTTGCTTGAAAGCTGATCAATAAGTTCTATTACTGGACATGAGCGCATTGCACAGGAATATCATGCGATTTAGCAATATCATCAATCAGAATTATGATGTTTTAATAAAGCTTTCTCTCCGCGATCATGTGTATTTTGGCCTTGTGGCATAAGTCTCAAACTTCCTCAAAACAAGCTTAGATGATTCCCATCCAGTTCTCTGAAAGAGGACCCATCTGGAATGTACCACGGTATACACTGCAGAACTTGAAGAGATGTATGCAGACAAGATACTTTTATGACAGTTTCTTCTTCTGTAATCAAGGCCAAATATTTCTTTGGATTGTCTTGCTGAGGCTTGCTTTGATTATCTATAGGATTCACATTCCATATTCTATTATTATGCTACATTCAGTCTGATAATTATTTGAAGTTACATCAGTCTCATCAACCTGTAACGGCTTATTCCCTATTGTAAAATATTCTATACTATAAAATAAGTTTCTACACCCTATACCTGAATAAAAATATAATTTGTACATATACCTTTTCCTAATCAAGATGTTGGCATATTCCAAACACCTTTACAATGTCAGTTTAGTATAGCGACAGCCTCTTTTGGATAAATGGGCAGACGATTGGCTCTTCTTCAATCAATAATGGCACTTGATATTTTTGAGGGATGCTTAAAACAATCCTTAATATAGTAGAGATGCAAAACATACTTAAGCAAGTTCTTCTGTAAAAGTATTTTGATCTTCCATTGATGTAACATTAAAAGATTAGCCACAAACGGAAGAAAAACCTACCATTTGGGTGATATTCAATACCTGTAACTTTGAAGCTCTGGTGGACCACATAGATGTTATCCAAAAAACGTAAAATTTCATAAATCTTCATTATATCCCAAAAGGAACATTTTAAGACTAGGGACAGATTGGATTACTGATATTGGGGCAGATGATGCACCCTAATTTACATATTAAATGATTTCCTTTTTGAATTAATTAGTTCTTGCAGTGTTTACAGCTTCTGCTAATAATAATATTATGAAAGCAAATGCATCCTTGACAATCATATGTCTGAGTCTGTTGTTAAGCTGTCATCGCTAAAAACTGAATTTGGACTACCATGTATCAACAATTAGTAGAAAAGCAGTACAACAAATTAATGCACTCCAAAGACTATGTAAACACATTGATTACACAAGTAAACACAGAATATACGGATCATTTATCTGATCTAACTTTGTCTATTGCACACTTGTGTATGATACTTTCACAACAGGACAAAACAAGAAACATGATAAACTAACTAAAAGAGCAATACGATTAGTCTGCAATGATTATGATAGCCAATACGACCACCTGCTAGAAAGAACATGTGAAAAAATGCTTTACGTAACACGGAAAACTAGTCTAGCAGAATTTATTTATAAAGTACTGCATGACATGGCAAACCTATAACAAGTTCATTCTTTACCAGGCAGATTACACCGTATGAGATGAGATAATTTTAAGCTAGTCAAGCCTGTTTACAACACTATGCAATATGGTTTTAGGTCTATTATGTATCAAGGTGCTATCATTTGGAATTCTTTACCTGTTGAATTAAAAGATGAATTAGCTAAGTTTAAAGATTTGTTAAGTTCTTGGAAAGTGGTAATTGTGGATCATGCATAGTCTGTCTCTTTCAGCAAAATAAGTTATGATCATTGTAAAGTTCAGTCATAATATCATTTTAATCATCTGTATATCTGTTTTCATTGTTATTGTTATTTTATCAGTCAGCTAAAAGCTTTATAGCTTATGTTCTACTGTTTGTTTTACACTGACTATAAATAAAGTTTTTAATATTGGACTTGAAAAGACGAGTTACATGCTCCGCTCAGCTAGAATACAGGTCATTTTGTCGACACACAATTTTGTCAACATACCAAGACGTTGACACATTATAGAAGGCCTGGTAAAAATTTGTTGACAAACCAACTTGTATACATTTAGGAGACACAAGGTCAATTACAAACTTTTGACCACAACAACCAAGTCGTTGACACGTTATTACCATCTCGTTGACATATTAATGCAAACTTGTTGACTTGTTGTTGCTAATCTGCCCAATCACCATTTCGTACACAAACCAGACTCTAGGAATTCACAGTTAATAAAGCTTCCACAGCAGTATATTTGCTACAAATATATTTGTATGAATGAAATCTATAAAAGGATGTCCATAACATTTATATAATCCAAGTATTTACGGAGATAATGGCATAAAACCGTGACAGAGGGGGGCAAGGGAAGACTGACGGAGGCAAAAACCCATGTCAACGAGTTAGTAGAACCAACTCGTTGACATGTCCACTAGTTGTTATAACCACGACTATGAGATCTGGCCGAGGGTGGTAATGTAACCGAGTTGGCCATCCTCATGTCAACGGGTTGGTTGTCAACGAAATGATTGTCAACAAATTGGCTGCCTACGATATTGCTATCAATGAATTGACTCGATACCCTCAGCTATTGTGAATACTTGTCATCCAGTATGGGTGTATGTTGGACAGCTGCTAGTATATGTTGCATGGCTGGGGTGCATGTTAGGCAGGCTGCTATTTTGTTGTAAGTGAATCCATTTGTTGTTGGTAATCCATGACAATCATATCACATGCAGTTCGAAACAGTACAAAATTGACCGAAATGTTGAATAAGAAACTCCACAAATTCATGCATGATGAAATTTATTTGATTAAAAAAATAGGACAAAAAGATACAAGTATTTGTTTATTTTGTTCTACTATTATCTTCCAGGTTCTCCACCACTTGTCAAAATCCTACTCAACAGAGGAGCCGATACCTCTGGCACTGGACACGTGATCCAGTATTCTTTAAAACATTGGAGCCATGACATACATGATGGAGATTATGGCACTTATGATGAAATATTTCCATTGTATACTGCAACCAAAAAAGGTTGGGCGATGATAGCAGAGACCCTACTGCAAGCTGGTGCTCATGTCGACCAAACAAATGCTGTAGGACAATCAGCATTGCATATAGTAGTGATGAACCCTGATGGGAGTGATCCATACCATGAATCACAGAGATACGATGATGGCGATGATGAGTGTGTATCTGTAAATGTTTTGAGGAAGCTTATAGATTATGGTGCTGATGTCAATCTACAAGATAAAAATGGCAAGGTACCGCTTCATTATGCATGTGCACATGGTAACAGACATATGGTGGAGATCTTGTTGACAAAACAGGCCAACATCAACATAAGAGATAACGATGGTCAGACAGCTTTGGAAATTGCTTCTCAGAGAGATTATATATATATATAAACTTTTATTGACAAAAACCATATCAAAAGATACATGTGTCAAGTTAAAACATCAAAAAAATCAAGTATGTACAATAGAATAGCAGAAAGAAAACTAAAGAAAGCAATGCAAGAATGATACAACATGAAGTTATAGTATATATACACAATGAATATTTTAATATGCACCATAATGTAAAAATCACATGTTAAAATAATACTGATTGTTGAAGAGCTATGTATGTATAGTCTCTAAAATATTGTAATGTTTCTAGTACTTTCTACACATAAATACACATTGAACTGAGTCAATAAATAGTACGATAATTAAAAACAATCATCTCATATAATATATACAAATGTACAATATAGATGGAAAAAATAAAACATAAGAAGCACCAGTCACCGTACATTAATTACGAAGTACAGGACATAGCACCAACCACAAAAGCCATACAACATAAACATATATATATATATATATACATACAGACATGCACACACAAGCAGTGACATTCAGGGGGCCACTCGTCACCCAGGACCAGAGGTCATAGTCTCTTATATTATGTAAATTGGGAGACAATATCATTAATTTATTTTCAAGGAAACTCTGAGAAACTGTCCTAGTGCCAAATTTACTGCTAGGGATTTACTGCTTAATAATTCCTGGAATTGGCTTTCTACACTCATAACCGTGAAAGCGTTTGTTTGTTCAAATGCTACCTTGATAAGGGGCACTCTTGTTTCTTTCCATTTAGGGCAGATCATTAGACAGTGTAATTCATCTTCTACTAGTTGTAGGTTACATTTATCACATATACGTTCTTCAGGGGGGACATAGGGACGTTTATGCCTACCTAATTCTATATTCAAGTTATGGGAGCTAAGCCTGAATCTGGCAATGTTACAGTAAAGTGACTTTGGTAAACCTAGATTTAGGTAAGGTTCTATGTCTTTTTTAAATGTTTTATAAGTTCTTAGTTTGGGGTATTTATTTGTTTCATTGATTTCAGCAAAGAGATTAAACTGGGCTTTACTGTAGAGCATTGTTGGAACTTTGTCTATGTTTTGCAATTCATTTATGTTGTTATTCTGTATAACTTTCATAAGCCTACTATACCAGCACAATGATCCCAAAGTTTTTAATTGCTTTTGAATGTCATAGCAGTTTTTCACCATAAGTGGGCAAATGTTGGAATTAAGTCTCTGTAAATATTTGATAGCTGATACATGTTGTCTAACTATCAGAGGATATCTTCCAGTATCAGCTAAGATTCCAACTGTTGAGGTTTTGGTTTCTAACACCTAGAATATTTTTCAAGAACTTTAACTGGATCTTTTCTACCTCATCTATCTTTTTATTACTAAACCTCATTTCACTGTTATACTCTAGAATAGGGAGAACATGTGTGTCAAACATTTTTAAAGCTAATTTAGGTGTCATGAAACCTACAGTTGTTTTTATGTTATCATTTAGCAAATGTAATGCTCTTTGTGCCGGAGTTGCTAGATTTTGGTACATCTTGGAGTGTATGTTACGAGAAGTACATAGTACATGTCCAAGATACTTATATGTGTCGACAATTTCCAATTCTTGGTTCTCAAGCATGAATTTACTGCAAGTTTTATTTATTTTGTTAAAAATCATTACTTTAGTTTTACTTGTGTTCACAATTAGATGCCATTATTGGCAGAATATTTGCACATTGCTCAGCAAGGTTTGCATTCCTGTATTACTTTCAGATAGTAGAACTAAGTCATCAGCATATACTAAGTGAGTGAAAGTATTTCCATTAACTTTAACACCATGATTTTGATCTAGGAATTCATCTAAGTCAGCTAGGAAAAAGTTGAACAGCTTAGGGCTGATAATGCCTCCCTGCAACACACCATGTTTGCTATCAAACTTTTCGCCAAGCTGCCCTTCCCATCTGACACGTGCATTGGCTTTTGAGAACATACTCATAAGTATTTTGACTAGTTTTCCTCCAAATCCCTGCTTTAGTAGAGTGCATGATGCACATTTAAAGAATTCATTGCTAATTCCATTAATACCCGGGGCTTTTTTCAGTTTTAGGTTTTTAATCTGTTTATCTACTTCATCGATTGTGATAGGACAATCAGTTACGTGTAGTGATTTACCATTTTCAAAATCTTGTATAGCAAATAGGGATCTGGCTGAATGCAGGGAAGTTGAATCGAAGTTTATACAAATACCGTCTGGAGGGCTTTGTATACTAGAAAAATAGGATTCAAATGTTTGTAGTGTTAATTTGCCTCTAGGTGTAGTGGTGCTATTACGTTGCTATTACGTTATAACATAACAGAAATGATAATAGCCAAGTGTGACTTAAACGTTCAACAGGTCATTGAAGCTTATGAGACGTCAGCCTTTTTATGGAGCTGTCAATCTCCATATGAAGCTCTGACCGAAGCAATTCAGTTAAGAATTGCACATGGCATTCCTAAAGTGCCTTTAGAACCAATGGAATGTTATGATTTTCATAAGGAATTTGAAACTCTTGAAGACCTAAGAAGTGAAGACATACAGCTTAGAATACAATCAGTTCTGGCAGGGGATAGGATTTTTCACGGAAGATACTTTAGTTTTGCGATTTCTCAAATGGATAAAATAAGTAAGTGCAACACTCGGAGAAAATTTTTCTCTATGTGATCTATTAATGCATGTAAAGCGGTAAAAAATAAAACCTGCATTTAAAGAGGCAAGACTGCGTTAGTGAAGGATAACAAAAATAACTCATTACATGTTTATCTCATACATGTTTGATGGTGAAAAGTTAGTTTTGTACTTCCATAGATATGCAAATGTATCTTGCACTTTTTTATTACCACATAGAACAGAATGGAATTGATATGATCTCTGCAACCTGAAGGTTGAATTGTGTAGGGCCTATTTATCCCAATGCATTTCATGCTGTACAAGTAATGTACAACACAGGTTTTGGCAGATGCATGTCTGGTTCTGATAGTTTTGGTACCGCCATTTTCTAGTTTGTCTACATTCATTCAACTACCCAGTAATGAGTTTACCTGTACTAGATGCTGTGTATGCTTGAACAGTGTGACTCTTTTCTATTAGGGTTAACCAAAAAAAAATAGAAAAGAAAAGTTTGGATATATTATCCCTTGAAAAAAATTTCATTTACCACAAAATTTTTAGCTCTGCCCTCGGAGGGGGGAGAGCTTGATGTCGTTTCCCGGGTGGTGTCGCCTTTACCAACAAAATCACTCAAGTGTATAGTCGAAAAAAAAACAGAAGTTAGCGTTTGCATTGCCTTGGATCCTTCCATTTTTGCCTAGTCGCGTGACTGGCGAGTTCTGTATGAAGTCATCAAGGAAGCCCACACAGCCAGCTTGCTGTTTTTGCCGAAGTTGCCCTCATTCACCACTTTAAGGCCTTTGCCACTCCAAAAACGTCATTCTTACGCTACATTTGTGTGTTCTTGCCTCATGCCAATTTAGTTTTGTCTTTTAGAGGTTGTTTTTTCCACTCTAGTAACTATTTGGAGATCCTCAGTTGATGGTTCTTGGCCAATTATGCAGCCCTCATTAATGGCGGGAAATGCTGTAATTTCGATCCACAGTTGATCCCATGGGCCTAAGCTTTGTTTCTGTTGTAATGAGCTGTCACCTAATGTACCTAATAATGTTGTCCCCTACTATATTCCACAATTTACACCCCACTACGGATAACAGTGTCCCTGCTGCAATGGGCAGAGCTCTGCACATCCCATGTGCATTCTTGTTCTAGTTTGTTTACATTCGTTCAACAACCCAGTAATGAAGTTACCTGTGCTAGATGCAGTATGCATGTAAAGTGTGATTCTTTGTCTATTACGGTGAACCAAAAACAAGAAACACCATTGGGAAGTTTAAGGTCTGTAGGTAATGTCTTCTTAATTAAAATACTCTAGGCCTATGATGTATACAATTTTTATTCATTTAGGATATATTTAGTTTACAATGAGTCTTTTCATTTCTTTGCAGATGCTGTGGCATCTGGTGAAAACCAACTAAATGCACTGCTGAGCCATTATTTGGATATCTTCTGCAAGAATGATGATTACCTCCATTTCAACAGACTCATCGTCGATAATCAAATTTTGAAGACATTCTTATGTCCAACAGCTAAGTTGTACAGTGAAACACTTTCTCAGTTCGCCAAGGTAGCTATGGTAAGCTGTCGGAAAATGCAGAATGCGTTGGAAGTTGAAACCAAACCTGGTACCATCCTACATTTGATTTGTCAGTTGGAAAAAACTTTTTTCATATTGGGTAGTTTGATAATGCATTTAATTAGAGAGGATGACCAATCAGAGAATGAAAACAAACATAGCACATTCGTTGTACAGCTTTAAAAAAATCTTTGGCAGGAGTTTCCTTGGGTTGTGTGTTCTGCAACAGATTATAGGACTCCTCTTCCACACGTTCTGTTCAACAACAAAGGCCCGAAAGCACAAGCGATGTTCCAACACCTCACCGAGTACCAATACAACCTCATAAAAATTGTGATCGATTCTGGCTTTGATTTGAATTGCACTGACTCAGATGGCAATACTTTACTGCACATAAACATTTTTGCTTTGAATGTAGAATTTCTCCGCAGGCATAGCTATATGGGTATGGGTTTCTCAACCTGTGCAAAAACCACAGAGAAAATAGTTCATCTATTGTTGGAAGAAGGTGCATACGTAAATGCACGAAATAAGAAAAGGGAGACAGTCATGGATTTATTCAAGTGGCAGCCTTTCAGTGATTGGCATAGAGGAACTCAAATTGTTAATACATTTAGTGAATATAACCAGTTTCCAAAATTGAAGCATTTAGCGGCAATCAAGCTCAGACAATCAAATTTCCCATATCAAGACCAACTGCCAGCCGCTCTTGCACAGTTTGTTGATCTTCATTAAATGAAGAGTTAATCAGCCATTATATAGACGGTAAAACAGTTCTAGCTGAGCATAATTGTATATATATCAAAACCTATCACAATTTCACAAAACTTTTAATGCACACTTGGTTAGCATTTTGAGATTACTTTTACCACACTTTCAAATTGATACTTGCACCTTAATTGTAATAATGTTCGATACAGTAAATAAAACAAGCAAATATGTCATATAAATAGCACGTTTATGACAATAATTAATTTGCTAGGCTAGTATAGTGTACTGTGGCTCTTCTGTTAACTCACTGCAAATATTTATCATACTGTAGATGGCCCAACATGGAGCACACAATATTCTTGAAATGAGCATGAGACCTACCACATTTTTCTGTGAAGGGATCAAGGGAATGAAGATCAGATGCCAGGCCAAGTTTGTCTGCTTCGGCCGAGGGCCTTCGGTGTCTTCTACTTCTTTTCTTGATGTGTGTTGCATTATCATAAGCGTATATAAGAGCATTCAGGCTTGCTAAAGCACCAGTTTTATTTTCAATGTTTTTTCTCTGTTTTGTTACTATACATATGCGTTATATGTTTCTTGTAGGCATTCACACATCATTCCATTGCTAAGTCAAAAGGAACAAAGCCATCAATTTTACCATTGGTGTTCACAAACAAGGAATAAAACAGCAAACAAGCTTCTTCTTCTGACAGCTTACTCAATTGCAAGACTAGAAATCTCAAAATTTCATCTGCATATTTGCACATTGAACTGTCAGCTTTCAAGACAACCATCATTAGCTTCAAGTTCGAAGCATTCTGTCTGTTTGGACTTTTCACACTCTCAAGAATGTTCTTGAACATAAAGCCAAACTCCAGCGTTAGACTTGCAAGGTCAAACACTTTTTCAGGTTTATTTGGATGTACCGTACCAATCTCTGTGTCAGTTTCTGTTGATTCTTGCGGTAAATCGAGCATTCTTTGAAATGTGGACCCATCGTCAAGCTTAATACTGAATTCATGTGGCTGCATCTCATGAAATTTGATGGTACAGTCCTTCTTGACACATGCTTCGACCGTAGCAATGTCAAATCTGCAGTGTCCAGTACCTCTGTTTAATTTCCGAATGTGGCTTGCCATATCCTGGACACTGCTGAACAACATCGTAACAGCAGTACCATCAGATGTTTTGCTGCTCAGGCCATCATCACCGCGACTCTGGATGTCCATAATAATAAGTTTGTGTTGAATATTCATGATTGCAAAATTGTACCCACATGTTGTCAGTACACAGCCAGGACAAGTTTCAGAAGAAACCTGAATTGCATCCCGCAATGTGTGTATTGTCAGACGTTTCCTGGTCACCAAGGTACCCTGATAATATGGAGCCTGTTTTTGTTTGCATGGTCACTGAAAATGCATGAAATTTCACCTCCCTTGGAATTTCTGTCAGTGCAACATTGCACGCTTGTGGGCTATTTTCTGGTAAAGCCAACCACCCATTTCCATGATATTATTCATGTGCTTGGATGTCCATTTCATAGGGTTCAAGCAAACTGAAGACAAAATTGAGAGTAGTTTCATCTCAACCATGTCACCATAATGGCTCTCATATCTGTCGAGAGCTGGTGTTGGAATAACTAAGGTCTTCTTCTGAATCATGTCAATGTTTTCATCAGCAAGATAGTTTGGCAAATGCTCTTTTAGAAATTAAAAGCAGGGAAAATATTGAAGAGCTATTTTGTGAGCCATGTATACATAGTCATGCACCAGTTGATTAATTTCTGACAAACTGAGACATAAATCAGCAGCTGTCGTGTCTTCTAGACTTCTCTGAGGACCATTTTTTTGGCAATTTGGAAAGCTCAGATCACGACCCAAGACAATAGAACCATAGTAGTGCTCCATATGAGAATGGTGAAGCCGATTTTCATTCCTCACTTTGACCCAAAAGTTTATATTGTCTCCACAAATTCGAATCCATAGGTTGGACCCTATTGCTCGCATGATTAAGACATCTCCATTTTCTTTTAAATCTTCAATTAGATCTAAAGTAGTCTCACATCAGATACTAATGCCAGGGGGTCCGAAACGGTCGAATACCTGAAGCCAATAAAACAACTCATTAATCATAGCGACAAAGTCATGGCTTGGATTACATATTAATAGGACAATCTGCTGCATAATAATATAAAGAGATCAGAAAAAGATAATAATGTTTGCATAGCAGGCATGTTGCTGAAAATTTTTAAGTATTTTTCATTTCACAAATTTGACATGATGACCAGTTAATTACTGACCAGATGTTTTTCCAAATTTAAGTAACCAGCTGTTGACATTGGCACAATTTCTAATATTATTACAAAAATACTACTCAGCATGTCTGACGAGAACCATTTTATATATTTTTTCACATGGTACAAATATAACTAAGTTAAAGGCAAGGGTTCACTATAAGGTGCTACAGTTCAAGTTGCTTACCTTAACATCACACAGTCCTTCAGTCAGAATTTTTGCAACCATTCTCTGTACAAGGGACAAATTATGCGCTCTCTTCTGAACACAAATAGCATACACTATACCAAGCCTTGGCATGATATGTTGTAGTTCATGAGCATCATCTCATTTCTCAGAGGGTAACATAAGTGCAAATGCAAACTCATAGAGTATGGGGAAGTAGCGTTTAAATTCTTGCACAATGCTATCCCAACTAAAGTTCACTGTTGGTATGACGTACTGCCATATGGTTTCATTAGGGCAGATACACAACCTTTCTTGTGTCTGTCTCAGTTCCGGGATGACTACATCTTGCCTCCTAATAAGCTGATTGATACTTAAACCAATGGATGTGTGTGACAAGGGAGTAAAACCAAGACTGTGGTCGATTGCAGACACAGGACTCTGTACGGGCCGTGGTAATAATTTCCGTTGTTTGGGAACAAGAAAGTCATGGTTGGATTCATTTTCCTTATCTGAGGATGTTGGAGTAGAAGGAAACAATTTCTTTTTAATGAATGGTTTTCTTTCTGCTTGATTTGTCGAATCATTAAGAACAAGCTTCTTGGGCACATTTTTACTTGGAGTGAACTTTGGCAAAGACTTGATGTAATCGCACAATGTTTCACACTAGATGTTTGAACTCCAAAAAGTTGCAGGCTTTTAAACATCATCCATGGCATGAGCATGAAGTGAACATGTGGTCCATTCTCCGCTGCATTAAACAGCAAAAAACGACCAGGACATTACACTCCATGTGCACATTTAGCATCCTTAGTTGTCCGGTTCATGAACATCGTGGTCAGAAATAGATGACATTCATTAAGTAATCACCCTCAACGCAACTTTCAAATCTCAAATTCTTGTCTAACAGGTCGAATGCACCACCATTGCTGTTTTGATTTGTGAAGTACAAGTTTGGTATGACGTATTTCCATTTCCGTAAGGGATTCCCTGTTTTTTTATGACTCCCCACTGTCTCTATTCTGCCGAGCCCCCTAGCGGAAAGAGCAGTTTTAATAGGCTTACTGTCAAGCAGAGTTAATTTGTTTTGTAGAAAATGACACATAAACATCTGGGGGCTGGTTATTTAGAACATTAGCAGAACTTTGGTAGTGTATTTATTAGATAGCCTAATATATTAGTTATATAATGGTACCAACTATTGGTGCTTACTGGATGGCTAACTACCCAGCTAGAAATTTGTTGAGCAATGTAAATTTGTTTTGTGGAGAATGACTCTTACAAATCTGGGAGCGGGGTATTTAGAACGGTAGCAGACCTTTGGTAGTGTATTTATTAGATAGCCTAATCTATTGGCTATTTAATGGTACCAAATATTTGGGCTTACTGGATACCTGACTACCCAGCTACCAGAAATTTGTTGAGCAAGGTAAACAATTTTTGAGAAAACGACACATTCAAATCTGGGAGCTGGGTGTATAGAATGGTAGCAGAACTACCAAATATTGGTGCTTACTGGATAGGTTACTATACAGTTAAGAAAAAAATGCTGAGCAAATTGAAATATTTTGAGTAAACCTTTCATAAAATCTGAAAGTTGGTACAATGAATAATAGTACAAAGGTGGCAGTCTATTTATTAGATAGCCTAATGCCTCGGCTATTGAATGGTACCAAATATTGGTGCTTACTATTCCATCAGCTATTCATTGCTACAAATAATGATGCATGCTTGTTTTATAGCTAACTTTCCAATGACCAAACATTTGCCAAGATATTTTACTGGTAGCTGACTGGGAACTAGAACTGGGAGCTGAATTCACTTACTGGTAGCTGACTGGTAGCTGACTGGGAACTGGAATCTGGGAACTGAATTCATGGATCTTATAATATTGTTACTTTTTTTAGAATAACAGTTCAACTCTTTTAGTGGTCTTCTCTGCTGTGTAGTTGAAATGGATTAGGCCTATCACGCACCATACTGAACTTTACAGCGATAAAATATCATAGTTCCCAATCAGTAACTCATGCCAGCTTGCGTCCCTTAAATGTCACTTAAGGCCATTAAGGGTCCTTAAGGTTGTGAAATATTTAGCAAATTCATGTTTTATTACTGGAAAAGTGAAGTTATTATTACGTCTAGAAGGATACTCTGATCGAAATATTTCGATCCGAGTATCCTTTAAGATGTAATTATAACTTCACTTTTCAGTAATAAAACGTTGATTTGCTAAACTATCAATTAGCTACACAATTCCTCTGTTATGTAATACAGTGCACACTGAGCATCAAAAGAAAGTTATGGATTTCATTTTGAATTAAAGTTATTAGGAAAGATTATCTAATAGGCTATAAGTGTTTAATTGTTGCATTTTAACTTGATGAATAACAACTTTGTCATGGTTTGGTGATTTTGTCACACTTTACTGGAGACTAGAAAGTGCACATTAACCCTAAATAACCAAATCCTTATCCTGAGTGAAAGTTCTCTGCCGATTTCTGACAAGAAATATGCAGCAAAATTGAGATGCCATGCTTTACGTCCTGAAAACTGGTGTGAAGCAGCATGAAGTTGCTAGGCAGCTTGGATGTTCACAAGCAGCTATATCTGGGAGGTATGCTGAGACTGGATTCTTCAACAACCAACCAAGGTCTGACAGACCGCCACGCCAAACCAAGACAGACACATCATCTTGTCCTACAGTGTCTGTGTGAAAGCTTCCGTCTGCCACTGAGACAGCTTTGGCAACAGAAGGGAGTAATAATGGATCAGTGGTTGTGGTTTGGCGGCAAGACGTCCCCGCTGAGGACCAGTACTTATTGCTGTTCACAGGAGGAACAGGCTGCAATGGTGCCAACAGCATCAATTATGGACACTGCAGCAGAAGATGCACAGCTTGTGTATGAACACAAGGAGGACACACCAGATACTGAGGACAGTGATTTGGGGGAGTTCAGTTTGGGACACTGAGCAGTGATTTGGGGGAGTTCAGATTGGGACACTGAGCAGTGATTTGGGGGAGTTCAGTTTGGGACACTGAGCAGTGATTTGGGGGAGTTCAGTTTGGGACACTGAGCAGTGATTCGGGGGAGTTCAGTTTTGGACACTGTGATTGGGACTCTACTCCGAGTAAATTTATTGATGGGGACACTCTAATCTAAGTGTCACATAGCATAATGGAGTTGTTGCTTATGTTAGTATATCTACTCAGAAATATTAACAGAAATTTATTGGCATTCGCTTTCATGCTGTTTGATTTAAACTATTTCATGGATGATATGCATTACTATTGAGTTTAGAAAATAGAAAGTCTTTGATAAATGTATTGAATAAAAGTGGTCCTAAAATTGACCCTTGTGTAATGCCTATAATGTTATGGACCCAGGCGGATAATGTTTCTCCTATTTTCACTCTTTGTTGTCTATGCATTACATAAGATTTCATAAGCTCACAGAAGTTCATATCAAATCCATATGAGGATAATTAGCACAGAAGAAGCCCATGTGGCATGCAATCAAATGCCTGTGAAAGATCAATTGTAATTTTGCGTCTAACTTTTGGCCCTCATCAAGAGGTTGTCTAATATCATCTGTCATTCTAATTAGTAGATCTTGACAACTATGACCTTTCCTGAAGCCTGATAGATAGGTGTTAAACAGTGTGTTCATATATTCATGTATTTGTTGATAAAGAACTTTTTTCATAATCATTGATAGTATTGGCAATCGATTTACTGATCTTTAGTTATCTTTTTTGAGCTTGTCCTTTTTTTTATATGAAGTTGTAATGTTTACTTTCTTCATTTTGGTTGGGAATATATTTTATAATATGCTATTGATTAGCAGTGTCAGTGGCTTAACAAGTTTGCTACCTAACACATTGATGAATTGAGCAGGTACCTCATCATAACCTGCTGCTTTCCTTGATGAAAGAGCTTTGAATTTCATGGCTTTTAATGTGTCTCTTTCTGTGATAAATTCAAACATGAAATTAGTCTAACGGGAGTTTCCTTTTATCTGTTCTTTAATGCACTTTACACTCTCATGGTTGGAGTAATGGCTTATAATATCACAAAGTGGCTTTTCATTGTTTTATTGATATCATATGTCAGATCCTATGCTTTGAAAGAAAGTTTTAAATATGCCACAGACCTTTTGCTCATCTGTCAATATTTCACCATTTTCCTGCAGTGGAATATTATCAGACTTAGTTTTTGATTTGGAAAACAATGGTTTTACAGCATTCCAAAAATCTTTATTTCTTGTCCCTAATTGACATTTATCAAAGTATTTGCATATTTCCCTTCTTTTAATAGCATTAGCATGATTCATTTGGGCTTTGTTTAGGGATAAAGAATGATTTGATTTTAATTTGCAATATTTGTTTTTTAATCTGTTACTGTATAGCATTTCTTTTCTAAGTTCTTTTGACATACAACAGAAATCTCTTTTCTGTATTGTCTTTTGTTTCTTGGTGGCATGCTCATCAAGCAATCTGGAAAGGTGTCCATGCTTCACTTCATTAAGGGTTATTTATCCTTTTTTTCTTTTAAATATGAGCTTTAGGGGGTATCCACGTCAGGGTTTTTTAAAAATAAGATGTCTCCTGACCAAAGGTAAAGAGTATATATGAATTTTGACTTTTCTCTCTCTCTCTCTCTCTCTCTCTCTCTCTTTCTTTATCTCTCTCTCTCTCTCTCTCTCTCATCTCTCTCTCTCTCTCTCTCTCTCTCTCTCTCTCTCTCTCTCTCTCTCTCTCTCTCACACACTCTCTCTCTCTAATGCTGCATTTTACCTTAAAGGACTCCTTTTCAAAGCGGGAAGTGGGATAAGAATAATGATGTACGATCAATTGAGTAATTTTAATGACTTAGCATGTAATTTCCTGTAACACCATCATTATATTATCCTATATAAAATGTACTGTGTAAGGTGTATTTGTCATGCATTGCTGTTGGACAAGATAACTTCAAAAATAAATTTTGCATTGAATTTTCTTACTGCAGCTTTGCACCATCTTGCAAATCATCTATTCAGGGTCACAAAGGTGAGAGTCAATTAATATTAATAATATATTGTTTGTCTACACAATGTACATATCCTCACTGGCATCAGGGACCATGGTCCCTGCTGGCACAGCCTTTCAGAAGTTGAAATCAGTAAGTTGTGTTTACATTCAGTAAATGCAATATTGAGACTAATGATGCAAACGTCGGCCTAAGTGCTTTTCATGTCCAGGATACTGCAGTGGAAATTTTAAGAGACAACCTGGTATCAATGTATTCCCCACACCTGATAATCACGTCAGATGGTAATAACTTCAAGTGATAACTTTTGAGTTGATTTGCATGTTTCTTTTCATGGGAAAAAGCATCCTTCACAAGTTTGAATAGATATCGAATTCCAAAATATAATTGATAGCATCAAATTTATTGAAAGTTGTGCTTTCTGGCATTATTAGAATAAAATCACAAAATAAAACCTGGACACTGAGTGCTTTAATGGAATGAAAATGGAATGTGAACATGCATTAATTCAATTGGATATTTAACAATGTTTAAAGAAAGGCCATGATTAGTTTCTTTATTTTTGTAGATATCCATCAGTATAATGAGATAGGATAGTCTTGTTTCTGATTTTGTCATTATTTTAGTTCCCTGATACTGAGATTTTAAAACCAGATTGATTGGCAATAAGATAATGTAATTTTCTTTCTTGTTGACAGTTGATACTGAATATGTTGAGCACAACCTCTTCTTCAGTCTTAAACATTGGTTGGTAGCGATTAGTTCACCTGAAGTCATGTTTCTCTTCCATCACACAACATTCGTCAGAATTTTGTATCTCCTCCATGTCTTTCAGCTGAATACTTGGGGTAAGCATTTGTTGACTTAATTTACTTCCAAACAAATGTATATTGCAATAAGTTTAAAACAATATTTGGAAAAAAGCATTAACATTTAGCAATATATGACACAGTGGGTGTTTATTCATTTAAGATCAGACAATATGAAAGAAAATAACATAATACCTCACAACATATCTCTTACTAAGAATAAAATACAGATATGTACATGTGCAATGGAATGATTTACCCTGTTCAAATTAAAGAAGTTGGTGAATTTTCAAACTTTAGACAATTGTTAAGAATAACTGTCAATGTGGATCCAAATAACCTGTAACTTTACTAAGAACATTATATGTCATTTCTTATATCATTTGTAATTATTTATCATCTTGTTGTTTTTGTTATTTATTTGTCGGTTAAAAGCTACTGTAGCTTATGTTCTTTGTTTTATTGTCACCACCGACTGTAAATAAAGTTTTATCTGATCTCATCTTATCTTATGCAGCAGGGACAATGTTAACCCCTTTCTACCTATCTTAAAATGAGATGACACGCTTACCCGCAAACATCAAATTATACATATATTACAAAGATACAAAAGTAACCCAACCTTTCAGGTCCTTCTCAGTCTAGTACTGCACTTAGTGTTTTCCAGGGTTTTTGAGTCTAGCTGCACCAAGCGATTAAAATTTAAGTCTGCAGATTAAAATTAAAATTTCAAGAAGTGTAAATAATTATATGATACCTAATCTCACCTTTCTGCACTCAGTTATAGGCGAGAGTTTCACTAAAGAGGCCTGACTTGGAAGGAATACCTTTTTGTCACCTGCTGTTTTAAGTTGTTTGTCGGTGTTTTTTCCTCAACCCAATTTGATTTGTAATATTCTACAATTTGTTCACAAGATCATTTAACATATATATACATTCAACGCACAACCAACATTCAGCACATTCATACAATTAATTTTAATACAATTTACAATATGATTTGTATATGTATGTATGTATGTAAATATGTGGTACAATTTTTTATCGATGTATTTATTTCGTTTTTATACTCTTTATATACTTGAAAGTTACACTTGTTTCGCGGACCTAAAAACCCGTTATCAGCATTCTTCCATCATTCATTAAAGTGGAACGGTATGCAATTCAACTCAGCGGAACAGGCATATCAGTTCCAGAAACTAATCTTTCATAATGTGCCTAAAGCTCGCAGAAACCAGTTGATGTGATGTCGCCAATCGCATGATGTGAAATTACTCTCAAAAAAACTTGTACCAGTTTGCAGTACTGCCTGGGACAATGCGAAATTCTCCATTATGGAGGAAATCTGTACTGCCAAGCTGCGCCAATGCAAGCGATTCCGTGAAGATATATATGTAGGAGGAATAAACATCCCACCTCTCGACTCAACATCAACAATGTCAAATTTTGTGAATAATAATGCTTTCCACCTTATTCAAGAGTATTTGACACATTTCATGACAATGGGTAGTGTAGTGCTCTGTGGTGATTTTAATGCTAGGACAGGTAAACTTAGAGACTTTGTAAATATACCTGGTAGAGTGCATGAGCCTCATGAACTGATATCACAAACAGAATTCCCTTGCAATGATCGGTTTTCAGAGGACAGTAAAGTCAATACCTACGGTAGAGAGCTAATAGCGCTTTGTAAATCTAGTCAAATGAGA
Organism: Alitta virens; assembly: GCA_932294295.1. Classification (NCBI taxonomy): domain Eukaryota; kingdom Metazoa; phylum Annelida; class Polychaeta; order Phyllodocida; family Nereididae; genus Alitta; species Alitta virens. Next base: position 34,177,565 of record OW028585.1, read on the forward strand.
CTTATGAATGGTTATTTTAACAATGATATCTCCACAGGTCAATTCACTTGTTGCACATCTCGTGGCACTAGCCTTATAGACTATTTAATATGTGACTTTTACTTTTTCAATAAACTGAAGGTTTTCGAACTGCCCCCTCTCACTGTTGAGTCGGATCACAGGCCGCTTTCATTTCATTTTGAAATAGAAACTAAAACCACTTTAACAAATGACAGACCAATTGAACAATCTTACAGGTCAACTAAGCAATTTTACAGATATATATATGAGGAAAACAGAACTGGTGGCTACCTATCCTCCCTTGAGAGTGATAAATGTTTAACATCTACTGTGTAGATGATGCTGTGGGTGGTATGTATAACTATCTCGAAAGTGCAATATCAGACAATTATGTAAAAAAGTATCAAAAAGGCATCAAAAATAAATTTTCAAGTAATCCCTGGTTTGATTCTGAATGTAAGACATTAAAACGCTCTCTGAATGACTATGCTATATTGAAAGACTTAAATGATAATCAGTATAGAGAAAATTACTACATGTTAAAGAAAAGGTATAAATCAGTTATTCAAAGGAAAAAAAGGGAACATCAAAATAGGATTCATGATGAATTAGAAAATTTTCATTCTGCTAATCAAAATGACTTCTGGAGGTTCTGGGACAAGCTTAAGCAACGTAATAGCACCACTACACCTAGAGGCAAATTAACACTACAAACATTTGAATCCTATTTTTCTAGTATACAAAACCCTCCAGACGGTATTTGTATAAATTTCGATTCAACTTCCCTGCATTCAGCCAGATCCCTAATTGCTATACAAGATTTTGAAAATGGTAAATCACTACACATAACTGATTGTCCTATCACAATCGATGAAGTAGATAAACAGATTAAAAACCTAAAACTGAAAAAAGCCCCGGGTATTGATGGAATTAGCAATGAATTCTTTAAATGTGCATCATGCACTCTACTAGTCCCTCTTACCACACTTTTCAATTACATTTGGGATAAAGGGATCTTCCCTGACAAATGGTCTGAGGGTATAATTCAACCTCTGCATAAAAAGGGCTCACATGATATACCAGATAACTATCGTAAGTTAACAATGATGGCATGTATGGGCAAAATATTTGAGTCAATACTAAATGAGAGATTTGTGTTCCAAAGTGAGGTACTTAATGTTAACGACCAAAATCAATTTGGTTTTTGTAAAAATCGCAGGACGACTGATAATGTATTTATTATAGACACCATTACTTCTTACCAAAAACATGCTAAGAAACCATTGTATGTAACTTTCATTGATTTCACAAAGGCTTTTGACTTCATTAATAGAGACCTTCTGTATTTCAAACTACTAAAGCAGGGATTTGGAGGAAAACTAGTCAAAATACTTATGAGTATGTTCTCAAAAGCCAATGCACGTGTTAGATGGGAAGGGCAACTTGGTGAAAAGATTGACAGCACACATGGTGTGTTGCAGGGAGGCATTATCAGCCCTAAGCTGTTCAACTTTTTCCTAGCTGACTTAGATGAATTCCTAGATCAAAATCATGGTGTTAAAGTTAATGGAAATACTTTCACTCACTTAGTATATGCTGATGACTTAGTTCTACTATCTGAAAGTAATACAGGAATGCAAACCTTGCTGAGCAATGTGCAAATATTCTGCCAAAAATGGCATTTAATTGTGAACACAAGTAAAACTAAAGTAATGATTTTTAACAAAAGAAATAAAACTTGCAGTAAATTCATGCTTGAGAACCAAGAATTGGAAATTGTCGACACATATAAGTATCTTGGAGATGTACTATGTACTTCTCGTAACATACACTCGAAGATGTACCAAAATCTAGCAACTCTGGCACAAAGAGCATTACATTTGCTAAATGATAACATAAAAACAACTGTAGGTTTCATGGCACCTAAATTAGCTTTAAAGATGTTTGACACACGTTCTCTCTATTCTAGAGTATAACAGTGAAATGTGGTTTAGTAATAAAAAGATAGATGAGGTAGAAAAGGTCCAGTTAAAGTTCTTGAAAAATATTCTAGGTGTTAGAAACCAAACCTCAACAGTAGGAATCTTAGCTGATACTGGAAGATATCCTCTGATAGTTAGACAACATGTATCGGCTATCAAATATTTACAGAGACTTAATTCCAACATTTGCCCACTTATGGTGAAAAATTGCTATGACATTCAAAAGCAATTAAAAACTTTGGGATCATTGTGCTGGTATAGTAGGCCAATGAAAGTTATACAGAATAACAACATAAATGAATTGCAAAACATAGACAAAGTTCCAACAATGCTCTACAGTAAAGCCCAGTTTAATCTCTTTGCTGAAATCAATAACACAAATAAATACCCCAAACTAAGAACTTATAACACATTTAAAAAAGGCATGCGTATAGAACCTTACCTGAATCTAGGTTTACCAAAATCACTTTACTGTAACATTGCCAGATTCAGGCTTAGCTCCCATAACTTGAATATAGAATTAGGTAGGCATAAACGTCCTTATGTCCCCCCTGAAGAATGTATATGCGATAAATGTAACCTGCAACTAGTAGAAGATGAATTACACTGTCTAATGATCTGCTCTAAATGGAAAGAAACAAGAGTGCCCCTTATCAAGGTAGCATTTGAACAAACAAACGCTTTCACGGTTATGAGTGTAGAAAGCCAATTCCAGAAATTATTAAGCAGTAAATCCCTAGCAGTAAATTTGGCACTAGGTCAGTTTCTCAGAGTTTCCTTGAAAATAATAGAGGTAGCATTTGAACAAACAAACGCTTTCACGGTTATGAGTGTAGAAAGCCAATTCCAGAAATTATTAAGCAGTAAATCCCTAGCAGTAAATTTGGCACTAGGTCAGTTTCTCAGAGTTTCCTTGAAAATAATAGAATGATACTATCTCCCAATTTACATAATATAAGAGACTATGACCTCTGGTCCTGGGTGACGAGTGGCTCCCTGAATGTCACTGCTTGTGTGTGCATGTCTGAATGTTTGTGTTGTATGGCTTTTGTGGTTGGTGCTATGTCCTGTACTTCATAATAAATGTACGGTGACTGGTGCTTATGTTTTATTTTTTCCATCTAAATTGTACATTTGTATATATTATAGGAGATGATTGTTTTTAATTATCGTACTATTTATTGACTCAGTTCAATGTGTATTTATGTGTAGAAACATTACAATATTTTAGAGACTATACATACATAGCTCTTCAACAATCAGTATTATTTTAACATGTGATTTTTACATTATGGTGCATATTAAAATATTCATTGTGTATATATACTATAACTTCATGTTGTATCATTCTTGCATTGCTTTCTTTAGTTTTCTTTCTGCTATTCTATTGTACATACTTGATGTTTTTGATGTTTTAACTTGACACATGTATCTTTTGATATGGTTTTTGTCAATAAAAGTTTATATATATATATATATACTCCCTATGTATTAAACAAATACTTTTTATATTCTTTAGTTTTTTTTTCCTTTTTTCCCCCTTTCTTTTTGCACCAGGTGGCCTCCAAGCATGACTGAAAGATGGCCCTGTCGGTCATTTCAATGCCTCGCCCCCCCCCCCCCCACCCCTGCTGGATCTGCCAAACAAGTGCTATACAATATTATATTTATAATCACCTTATGCAGTAGAATTAGTATTGACATTGATTTTATTTGACACAAGAAAGAAAGGTAAAATATACAAATATGGTATGAGAATTTCACAGACCCATGATTTTTAAAAAGTCATATGTGCAAGAGGAAGCTCCATATACTGAATGGTGAAAAGAATGGACTGTTAGTAAATAAATTTATGAAATGATGATCAAAGTTGCTCAAAAAACATCTTACACACCTCTCAGAAACTTCATCTAAGTTTGCTCTGTGTGTTTCCAATTAATTCAGAATTTGTTGAGCATTGCTGTGACTTTCTTGTAGAGAAAAGAGCGTCATAAAAAGCTCCATCCTATTGATTTGATTTAAAGATCTTTATAGTGTATACTATCCTCTGTTTAAAATGACTATAAGTTGGATCACTATTTTATAAAGGCAAAATGTCTACAGCGTTTTATTTGCAAAAGGTGATTTCTATAAGTTAATCATTTAGAGTGAAAAGTACTCCTTGTGTGATGCCCGAGATATCTTGGCAATGTGATTGTATAGGCTGTGACAGCAGAGCCATCCTTTTGGGTAATCATTGAAGCCTATCTTTATAATGACATATAATCTAAATTACATTAGCATTGTTTCTTAGATTTTTATTTTATTTTATTCATTGAAATGGTTCATGGGAATGACAGAAACACCCATATTCTTAACAAGTCATGTTATAGCACGAGAATACCATAATTACAAAATTCTTGAATAATTTGGAATTTACAAAACCATCAACTTTCACCGCTTAGTTTCTCCTATATGAGTTATTTGTATGTCATCCCCTCTCGATCCTTAGTTAGTCAAATTTGTTAAGATAAAGTTCTAAAAAATCAGGCCATGTGGATTGCAGGACCCATTAGATGTTGCAGTTACCAGTCCAACTGGAGTAGCAATAGTGGTGTAGAAATGTTATTTTAATTTGGGAAAAAAGTTCATTTCAAACCCTGGTTCCAAGTCAATGTTTTTTTAAATCATTAGTTATGTTGACTTACTTATGGTAAAACATGTACCATTGCATGACATTGACTAAGGCTGACTACTTGCATTGATGAAGGCTTACTGGAGATGAGTCATTTGTGCACAGCTATATATATATATATATATATATATATATACAAGCTAAATATGTAGTTTGTAAGAAAAACCAATGCAAATGGCTCTACTAGTAAAGTATTATTTTCGGTGTAAGATGGATAGTGGGAATGTACTGGCTGATGCTTTATTCAATGTAGCAAAGCATAACATTATCAAATGTCACCATTGCCACTGAACAAAATGCTAAAGTGTCTTTTAATTACAGGTTCATGTCAATGTCAACACCAAGGTCAGTGGATAACAAAGAATGACTCTAGATTACGAACAATGGTGTCGAAATATCACAACATTGAGTGGTCATATTGCAGACAGAATTCTTGCAGAGGGCGCTGTGGATCTACTGGTATTCTATACTCTATATGCTCATGTGATAAACTTTGTGGAAAAATAGGAGACTGTTGTTTTGATTTTGTATTGTATTGTCCTCAGCATGCTAGGAGAAGCTTAATTAATGTGCAATACAGTAAAATTCCTTTTACTAATCAGTCAAAATCTGCAGCTGAATTTATCATAAATTATGCATTAGGACTGAAAGACTTTCACAGAGATGAGATCCAACATGAAAAATGCCTGTTATTGGATCATTGCAGTAGTGTTCGGGTGATAACAGAATGTCCAGTTACTTCAGTGCATTCAAATAGAGACAATGTAGTTAAAAACAGCTGTCATTCTGATACAAATGCCATACCACAGTATGTTCTATATAAGAAGCAGGACAGATTCATTATTTTTCTTAATACTCGCTGTGCAATATGCAATGGTGCAAATTCATCTGAACTACGGCCTTTTGATTTTACATACTTTTGTAAAAAGGGTGATGTGGTTCCTTTGAAGGACATATTATACCACCAAGGGCAAAATGATTTCTTCATAGCACTGAACCAGTATTGTATTCAAAGATATAGCTTGGGTATATCAGGTAAGGAAACCATGAGAATGGTGAGACAGCTTAAATGCTCAGCACAACACGAAAATAGGTATCCTCCACTTGCATCATATCCTATATTAAATTTACTTTGTAAGGTGTATTTGTCAAATATTGCTGTTGGACAAAATCTTTTCAAAAATGATTTATGTGCATATTCTCTTGACAACTTAGCTGACAAAGAGAGAAAGTGTATATATCAACAATTCAACGACAGTACATCAATGGGACCCAACACAGTGAATTTTAAATTGCTGATGGATTTAAGTGGCAAGCCAAAACAAATCGTGGGGAAATTTATAAGCTTATGCTCTAATAATGGCGAAAAGAAGCACTGCGAAGGATTTCAGTGTCATCAGAGTCAAGTTCGAGTCGGTATACACTGTTTTGTACCGAAATACCAAACTTTATCGAACACGATATATCATCATAGTACATTGAAGTTCTCATTTTACATCAGATCCAATTCAACAAACACTGGTGATATAATAAAGACTACTATCAAAAAATATATCTCATTTCTTAAATATGCTAGATGTGAGAATATGCCCACACCACTGTCAAATACGACTGAACATTTATTGCTTGTGTGTTCTTCACCTTTTAATATGGACTGGCTCGAACTATTAAACACTGCTACAATCAATAATTCTCTTATACATTCAGTAAACATAAGATATACATTAAATTATATTGAAACTGTTAATGATATATGCTCTAATTTAAACTTCAGCACGTTTCATGTTAATGATGCTGCTCTGGAAAAAGCACCAAATAAAATGGTCTTCTTAATTGATAAAGAGCATGGCTATTTTGTTGACGCTGAATTTGTTCAATGGAACATGGATATATCTTCTGTTTATGGATTGAAGCTGAATTTCACAACTTGCTATGCTAAAATACAACTCTGTCCTAATAAGGCGATGCTGACACAAAATGAATATTTACTGTTAGAAAATACATCGGAATCCTCAGTTGTGCTCAAGAAGACAGGGAAGCTCCTAACTCAAAATGAATTCATCATTCTTTCAGATGGAAATCTTATTGCCTGCGTGACTGAAAAACCAGAAATTGCCTTGTATGTCATCACACTAACTGGTACATGTTTGTCTGTCACTTCACTCGTTGCAACATTTTCTATTTATTTGTGGAAAAGCAATCTCAGAACAATCCCTGGTAAAATGACAATGAACTACATTGTGGCTCTTGTGCTTGCTCAAATCCTTCTACAGAGTAATGATGATTTTGTTTCTTATCCGGGAGTCTGCAAAGCAATTGGGGCTCTTCAACATTACTTCTGGCTTACGACTTTTACTTGGTTGAATTGCATGGCTTACAGAATGTACAAGACTTTCACGAATGATCAGTTTACACAGCATCGACTGCAGAGAGGAAGCCGTGATCTTATAAAATTTGGGATTCATGGATGGCTGAGTCCTTTGTGTATTGTTTTGCCTTGCTTGTGTCTAGATTTAGTGGACACAGGTTGGTTTAAGTATGGTGACATTGATATTTGCTGGATAACCAATACACGATCTAATAGTGTTTTATATGCCTTTGCTTGCCCAGTGCTATTCTTGGTTTCTACCAACACAATCCTGCTAATTTGCTCTGCATTGTCACTTCGTAGGACTTTCCAGGCTGTCAACCCAGTCCACAAAATCAGTCGGCGTCAAATATTCCGAATCTACCTGGGGCTGTTCACTCTCATGGGCACCACCTGGTTGATAGGATTTCTTCCAAATTTAACTGGCATTGACATATTCTGGTACCCTTTTGTAATCTTGAATGCATTTCAGGGGGTCTTTGTTTTCTGCGTTTTTGGCTTGCCTAACATCATGTGTCAATTCAAGTCTAATTCAGAAGACATCAGACGCACAGATTCACGTTCGATGCATTCAGGTAGATACTAAGCTGTGCAACAAGCAGAGCAATAAAAAGTTTGTTAATATTAAATAACCTATTTTATGATATAAACCAAGAGGGTTGAAAGGAAGGAATTGATGAACATTTTAGGGGCCTTTTTATAATGATGATGATGATGATTTATTCAGGCACAATTTACAAACTGAAATTTATATGAAAATGATGTGTGCCTTTGTGAGACTCCTCTAATGTCACTTTTGGAAAGCTGCCCAGTGGAGATTACGGTCATATACTGTTGTTTTATTTATTCATTTTATAATAATAAATAACTATATCAAGCTTCAGGATATAACACAGGTCATGGCAACAAGAAATCCTGTGAATGTGGATAATGATTTACATTCTGAATGTGCTCCAAATACTTGTCAGGGATCATCTGATTACCAGAGCAAGATTAGAACTCTGTCCTGAAGTGTCGGTGAATTTAAAAGTGCATGCTGTAAGGACAAGTAGCAATGGACTTTGTTTTCCGATATTCCATAATCAACCTCCCATATATTTGTTCTACATTTTAGCATATTCAAGGTTCATTGACACCAGTAGTGTAATATGTAATAAAAATATTGTATAAACCCAATTAAATTTTACTTTTTGTACTGGTGTGTAGGTACGCCTGACTGTATTTCATCTATTTGGATCACCTACTTCTGAATAAAAATATCTGGCTCATATCTTGGCAAAAACTGTCTTTCTTCATGCTTACACAATGACACTGCAAGCGGTGAAGTTGCTTGTTTCTTTTTATCCAGAAGGTTGCGTAAGCAAGACTTCAGGATATTGTCAAAGACCATAAAAATGTGAGTTGTGTGAGTTGGTCGAGAATTTTTCAAATGATATAACTTGCCAGGGATCGAGTTGAGTCACACAGAGTATGGCTCAGGAGATTCATAGAGCAATTGCTCAAAACTGTTCGGCTAGAAAGTTCAAAAGAAATTAGGGTATGGCTGAAATTAGCTATAAAATCGTCTGTGATGACTGCTTGCAGACATTTTTTAAAGCCGTACGAATTAAAGGTGGACAGGAAGTAAACAATATGTCTGCACAAAATAGCAGCTTTATTAGTTTTGTGGAGCTTTGTTACTTTGTGCGCGTAGTATTCATGTCAACATTCTCTATTCATTGACTTATAATAAGACGGCATGAATTGCATGAAATTAGATGTTGAAATAAAAAAAAGTTAACTGCAAATCCCAAGGGTCTAAGTTCAAGTCTTGTCCACTGCACTTCCTGTTCCTGGCCTTTGGCAAGCCACTAAGTCTTCACTGCCACTGTCCACCTGGCTGATGGGTACCTGGCAGATGGGTACCTGGCTCGATAAGACTTAGATAGATCAAAAGAAAGATATATCTGCCACCAATTACCTATGTGAAATACGTGTACCTGCTGTATATTCCCCAGGGAGCTGAGCTGGAGAGTCAGGGGAGCCACCATGTACAGCATGGCTCTTAAATATATTGTAAATTTCAATAATAAATACACATTTTAAAGTACCTTTGAACATGCTTGTTCATTAAAAGGCGCTATAGGAATATAAAATATGATATATAATGATAATAATATTGAATTTCTTTTTTTTATCATTTGAGGCAAGGAGGGTTCAAGCTATGTTGAAAGCTTGAACAAAGGCTAGATGTAAAACACATTGATTTAAAAAAAATCAATGAATGTGGATAGTGATCTCAATCTTGCGGGTGTCCAATTGGTCCAAACACTATAAAAGCTGCAAAGATCTCCATATATTTGCCAGGGGTTCCCTCATTATACCAGAGTGATGCTGGTGGATTCAAGAGGCTGTGTATGATATGGACTGTGCATACAGCCTGTTTAGTATAGACTGTGCATTTTGCTAGTATTTTGATACTCCATTATCAAGAATTCTATTTGTTTGGCATACATGTTCAAGGGCCCATTAATGCCTGTGATCAACTAATAAAATGTTGCAAACAACTGACCTTCTTTGATTTATTTTACTGAATGTATTAATGGTAGTTCATTTATTTGGACCATGAACCTTTCTGAACTGAAATAGTTTTTTCTGAATCCGCCCTTGTCAATGTGATGTTATGATGACGAATCAACTTTCTAATTAAAAAAAGGCAATTTACATAACATTCACTTATGCTACAGGGGCATACATTTTCGTAAGTACGTCCTTGACATTACAAAGTAAGATATCAATATCTTGGTCAACGAGGTGATGACTAGTTAATCCAGATGCGGTTCTCTTAATTTTTCCATATATGTGTAGATTACTACATTATGAAAAAATAACTTTTGGTTGTTGCATTATGCAAGATCTTCATAAGACAATTTTTGAGTCATTAACGATGGAGATTGGAGAATGAAACAAACATGTTTATTGAATATAAAGTGAACTTTAGAGTTTTTACCAAAGATTTGACTAATCAAGTTTAAAGTAAGATTTTCTATTTAATAAATATAAATGAAAAATAAAATAAAATAATAGGTATGTAGAATTAGTTTTTTCTGATATGTTTTTTAAATTTTATCAGAGTAAGAATAATACGGTCCCCCTATTAAGACATGTTTATGGTGGCCGAGGAGTATATTTTCTGGTGCGAAGCTTTCCCCCCGACAGAAGAGATTTTACGCCCAGACAGTCCCTAGTTCTCACCACGAAAGTTGCGGACTTTATAGTACAAAGTAATAGTATAGGCTAATCAATTAACTGCAGATATGCAGGTTTTTTAAGAGCAACTCCTACTTTCACTATTTGTCACATCTATAAGCAACCTGTGAGGCGTGCATTATGTAGGTATACCAATGGCTGTGTACCCAACCAGTGACTAATGGAAACTAATGTTAATGCAACCTTATCTATACATCTATTTTATCTAGGATACTGGGTAATAAGTTATTATAGGGTGATGTCATGCTCCCTTAGTTGTAGTAATATCATATTTCTGCAGTCTTTAGTTTGGGTAAAATCTTCCATTGAAAATGATGCAAAACACATTTTTTAACTTACAAGATTAGCTGCATGTTGCTTCGCTGTGTTTTTGTCCTTTACTCGATTAATATTGCAACTATAGCATTGTACTTGATAGAGGCATCCGTGGCTCTGCATAAAATCTCTGAACGTTCAATATTTACGGAGATAATTATCTTAAACCAGCCGTGAGGGGGCAAGCTGATACTTTGTGGCGAAAGTTGTTATTTTTCTGGTGCCAAAATGGGTAACTTTCACGGCACAAAATTAGGACTGTTGTGGTGCGAAAGTTGGGACTGTCGTGGTGCAAAAGTTAGGACTGTCGTGGTGCGACAGAAAACCAGGATACCACAAACTCCTCTGCCACCATGCGTTCCCTTGCAATTATTGCAATTTGTACCATAAAAAGAAGATGGCTAATAGAAAAACATAATCATTATGTCTATCTCTGGCAGTTGGTCATATAAGTTGACTCAATTTCAGACCCAGTAGCACCGAGACACTGAACCATAGAGACAGGGGTTTTTAATATATATTTTTGCCTATTATTATGCAGTTTTGTATCCAGAGAACTGAGCACCCTTGTATGACTCCCATAGGGAAAATATCACCATTCATATCCGTTTCCTGTTTCAACTATTAGGACTATAGGGGTCTAAAATTTCATCAGTGATGACCATGGTGTTATGTGCCAAAATACATAAGATTAACAAGTTACTGAAGCTTTGTTGTTAATATGTCATTCCATACCTTCGGCTTGGTTGATATTTTTCTGACAAGAGACTCTTCATCAAAATTTGTAAGATATCATCCTTGTGTATTTTAGGCCTATGCCTATATTGATAAGAAAGAGCCCCATGTCCCCCTGATCCCCCTGAATTGATGTCCAATCACATAAATATAATAGAAATGTGTACCAACAATATTCTCTGCCATGATATGATTCAAAGTATATTGTTGCATAATAACAGAATACAGAATCAAACATTTACAGTCCAATGTATATAACAAACTAAAAAATACAAAAACAAAACCAAGTACACACAAGTAATTATGTTATATGCTCCTGACCTATGATGTCCCAAGTTTGAAGGAGACAACATTTTGAAGGGATTTTCATAGTGCTCCATTCAGTTTTTAGTATATATCTCTAGAGGCAGTGTCTGCAAAATATTTTTCATAATGATTTCATGTCTGATGTTTGAGTGCCTCGTCTGACTAAACTTCTATAATTGTTTTAACAAATAAGAGAGGCCTGTGTGTTCTGTCTCTCCTGAGACAAGTAAAAGACCCCAACCATATGACTATTGTGTACCATGGCGTGGAATCCAAGCCTATCATCTCATCATTACACAAATGTAGCACTAGATGACCTTGCTATTACATGACGTCATCTTTCTGCAGTGACTTTGTGTCGTCACGATTTTTGTGATTAGACCCTTTTTGTCATGGACTATTTCTTCAGTTGTGTCATCATACAGTCATGTAATTTGCTGTTGTTGTGTCACATTGGTCTAATAAATTATCTCTCTCTCTCTGTCTCTCTCTCTCTCTCTCTGTATGTCTCTCTCTCTCTGTCTGGCACAGCCTGTATTGTGGGGATGCACGCCTGGACCTACCTTTATGGGGACATTTCAGGTTTTGTAGTTAGAACAAATCTGATTCGTCCTGCACATTTCTTTAACATAAATTATTTTAATCTCACTTTGCTGTTACCAATACTTGCACTATTTTGCTGTCTCTCGTCTGTTCAGTTTCGTTCTTGAGGGGACATCATCCAGTGAAAGCTGATTGGCTGGTCTTGTTTCTTACATAAATGTGGGGACAGCAGTGTGCCCCTGTAAAGTTTGTCCTTACAAAATTTGTAAACCACTATTCCCTTCCAATAAGCTTTCGATATGGATGACTCGAGCCCAGTTCCCATCTTCCTGGCGACAGTTTACGACCCCAAATATGTGATTGTGTGTGGCAGTTTAACAATGACTATTACAATTTATTTACTTTAAACTGCAGTCTTCCTATATCAGCCTACGTTGCTATGATTATGCTATGCATTACAACTTCCTTGACTAATAACTGTGACAGATGGTGCACCATGGATATGATTAGCTCCGACCCATGGCGTTAAAAGCAACGTTTTGCCTACGATGTTTTGCGTTAACTTACAATGTTCTTTGGAAACATATACGAAGAGTTACGAAATAATTACGTATGAAAATGTCAACTGGGCATATTGAAATTATTCACTAAATTCCCTTCCAAGAATCTCTACTCGTTAGTTGTTTGATGATAGAAAAGACATTTTGAACTATATGACATCATCATTTAGTATTGTGAAGCTACAGAACTTAATTAGACATGTTAACACTAGCTAACATTGGTCACTGATCACCAGCAAATATGAATAAAATGTGCCAATGTTATTAGGCCACTTAAGATATGACCAGGTGGCCTCTAATGTCCTGCTGGTCTTTGATAGTCACTCAGCTCGATATGACCATTATTTTACTTTGGTTATTGTATAAAAAAAGGGCAATATAAAATATGTTGAATTGAAATTGTATTGAATCATTGACTATTCTATTATCCAGGCAAGTATACACTCTGTTCTTATTTCCACTTTGATGACATAACCACATTGTTCTGTGAAGGGCAAGCAGTGGCAGCTCTAGATTTGACACCGAAAGGGGGCCAATTCAATTATATGTTGATTTTTAAGTCCTTCATAAGTAATTTTCAGGGCTTAACAGCCACTGAGGGCAAGCTGTATGACATCACTGTCATTTGGCACAAGTTAACTGTTTGTTTTCGCTGCCCTCCCAACTGTACATGTCAAAATATGTGGAGAGCACTATGAACTTCGGTTGGTTCCGTTTTTTGGTGTTGCAACTCTTGTCCGACGTTTCGAGTATGGTTATTTCGAAGATTCGAGACGTCTGATTGGCTGAGAGGCCGTAAATTTAATTATTTTTTGTTGGCGATGACGCTCGATTATTCTTGTCTTAATACTTGTCAAATAAAAATATATAATTTCTGAAAAAGTGTAAACCGTGACCCATCGCCACCTAAAATCCAGGTCAACTAATCATAGTGGAGAGTCCTATGCCATATATTATGATTCTGCAATCCCAATACTTTCATCAGGACTGTCCAGGGCTTTAGCCAAATTTATTTGTCACACAAAATGTATGACTCTGGATTATGTAAAGTCTCTCACACTGGCCTATAAATATGGCACATCTTAGGTTTTGAAACAGTTCTTATTCCGATGATAGATTAATCAAAGAACTGGGCTGGTCAACTGTGCAATCTGGCGCAACCCAAAGAGGTTTTTTTTTCAACTTTTAATAACAAATGCAAGACAAAAAGAATTGAATAGGGTCTCCAGTCTGCGCAAGGGCCTTTCCCCACATCGACTTAATTTAGTATTTCTTTGTAACCATTGCATGTACATTATTGCATCAGGGCAACATGAAATGAAATGAAATGAAAATAAAAACAAAGAGTATTAGGTCTAATACAATAAACTAATGCATGGGATGTATGCATTAAAAGAAAGTTTACTTAATAAAATTGTAAACAAATTAGGTTAGAGAATAATCTATATAATATTATCTTGAGATATTACATAAGAAATTACAATATTACAGAATGACATTATTTTTCATGAACCATGAACAGCCCTGAGGGGGAATATGCCTGAAATGTTCTGGGTAAAGCCAACACTATGGAGGTTATACATTGACATTTTGGGAGTTTTACTAGTTGGGAGAGACTTTAAGTGGACATTAAAGTTTGGAATTTCCCATGTGGATTAGTAGCTCAAAATGGCAGCGAATGCAGTCAATATCATTCCACTAAATGGTACGAACTACCCCATGTGGAGTTTGCAGTGTAGGATGACACCGTTTGGACAAATGCGATGATGGTGCTGTCAGTTGACCCATCCCAGCTGTACCTACTGGATAACCCAACTAGCCCTGTTGATGTTTGGAAGACATTAGGGGACTTGTTTCAGAAAAAGTCATGGGCTAATAAGTTACACCTTAGGAGGAAGTTGTACTCGTTTCGGTTAAAGGAAGGTGGGTCAATGCAAGAACACGTTAAATGCATGACGGAAACTTTTAATGTACTATCAGTGATAGGGGATGCACTCACTGAGGAAGACCATGTGGTATACCATCTGGCTAGTCTACCAGACAGCTACAATGTGCTTGTCACGGCACTGGAAGTGAATCCCGAGGTGCCAAAGATTGAAGTTGTACCTGAGTGCCTGTTGCACGAGGAAAGAAAAATGTCAGACGGTGAGCTGTCAAATGATGGAGACAATGCACTGTTGGTGAAACGTCAGAAAGGGAAAAGGGCCAAAATGTTGATATTTGAAGCATTACTGTCCTCTATTTAAAGAAGGTAAAAGGCCTGATAATAAAGGGAAGGTTAAATCACATAAGGCGCATAATACTCAGACAAAGAACAGTGACTCAGATGAGTGCGCAGGATTAACTGTGGTACACACACTCTCTGCCTACGATGTCGGTACAAATGATTGGACTATAGACTCTGGAGCCACTTGTCATATGTGCAGTGACAAGTCCAAGTTTGATGACTTGTTCTCTTGGAGAAGACTCAAGATGTACATTGGGAAATGGGCGGGCTTTAAGTGCATTTGGCCTTGAAACTGTTAAACTGAAAGTGGAACTGTCAATTGGTGCTGTGCAGAAGTGTAAGCTCAGTGATGTGCTGTATGTTCCGGATCTGACATACAATTTACTTTGAGTGGTTGCGAGTGTTTTGTGACCTTCATTGAAGATAAAACTCGTTATACCTGGGTGTATTTTCTGAAGGAGAAGAGGAAAGTCATGGCAGAGATGTTGACAGAAACTCTTACAAAGTGACAATGGGGGTGAATATACATCAAAGATATTCGAGAGTTTCCTGAGAAAGGAGGGAATCCGACACAAATTTACCATACCCAACAGGCCAGAGCAAAATGGGGTGGCTAAAAGAATGAACCGGACCATAGTTGAGATGGCTCGTAGCATGCTGGCTGAATCGAAACTTCCATGCAGATTCTGGGCGGAAGCTGTATCGACAGCAGTCTATTTGAGGAATTGGAGCCCAACTGTAGCAGTGGAGGGGATTACGCCATTTGAGTCTCTCACTGGAGAAAAACCATGAGTCGACATAGTAAGAGTGTTTGGATGTTTGGCATACATTCACATACTTAAGGATGAGAGGCACAAGTTGGACTCAAAGGCTCGGAGATATATTTTCCTTGGTTATTGGCGAACATTAAGGGATACGTTATGACGGCTTTCCTGAATGGAACTCTGGAGGAAGAAGTGTTTATGAAGCAGCCAGAGATATTTGTTGTGCTAGGAAAGGAGGATCTTGTTTGCAAATTGAGCAAGAGCATATATGGGCTAAAACAATCATCACGATGCTGGAACGCTGCACTACATGAACTACTGCGCAAAATTGGATTCTGTCAATCAGCCAGCGATCCATGCATCTACACCTCAGATGGAGCAAGGGAGACTTTGGCTGTCTATGTGGATGATATCATATTGGCAGCAAGAAGCAAACAACGCATGATGGCAATCAAGCAGGCCATAGGAGAGAAGTTTGCCATGAAGGATATGGGAGAATTGAAATACTTTCTTGGTAACTGTTGATCAGGAAACCAATCGTGACGGTATCTGGATAGGTCAACCACCTTACGCTAAGAGGGTGTTAGAAAAATTTGGAATGAGTGAGGCAAAACCAGTGTCGACACCTTTCGACACCAATGAAAAGCTTTTAAAGGCCTCAGAGGACACTGCAGCCGTGAACCAAGGACTGCACCAATCCGCAGTTTGCAGTTTACTATACTTATCAGTGTGGATGAGACCAGATATTACATTTGCAGTTGGGAATGTGGCTAAATTCTGCTCAAAACCATCAAAGGATCACTGGATAGCAATGAAAAGGATTATGCGTTATCTGAAGGGTACAATGGCGTTCTGTCCTGTCGAGAGATGGAGCTACGACCACACAAGTCTCCCAATTGTTCAATGACGTCATCAACAAACGGTCAATCAGTGCATTTGATGACGTTACAGTTGGATGACGTCATTAAACAATAGCAAGACCAGTGTGGTCGTAGCTCCATCTCTCGACAGGACAGAACGCCATTGATTTTGGATTATCTTATGCGTAGGATACTCAGTTGCTGACTGGGCTGGTGACTTAAACGATCGAAAGTCAACATCTGGATACATCTTCCAATCATGTGTTGGGGCTATATTAGCTGGAGAAGCAAGAAGCTGTGTTGGACTTTCCACAGCCAAAGCTGAATACATGGCTTTTGGCAAGCCCAGCACAAGAAGCTATCCTGCTACAACAACTTCTTGGATATATTAACAACAAAGGGGCTGAGCCTATGAATCATGATGATCTATGAGGATAACCAGTCTGCAATCTGTATGACCAAGAACACTCAGTTTCATGGGCGATCGAAGCTTATTGGCATAAAGTACCATTTTATTCACGAACAAGTTGACTAGGGCACAGTGACACTTGAATTCTGCCCTAGTAAAGAGATGATAGCAGACATGCTGACCAAGGGACTGAGCAAGTACAATTTTTATAAACTCAGAGACATGACTATAGTACGGAGACATTATGAATGGACAGTCATTGACATTTTGATCTTGCATGCACAGATATGTACTTGACCACCTATTAGTCCAAGGGCCCGTGAGTCTAATTATGTTACTGTATTCTCAAGTGGGTTATTAATTGCAATTGCATTAAACAAGCCCTTTTATGTGTCAGTGTTAAATTAATTGTCATTGACTCTACTCTGTTGTAAGGTGTCATATATATGCCTCACATCTGTATTATAATTGACGCTAATGCAAAAGGCTTAGAATAACATTATCAGTGAGTGTATTGTACAACCTTGGAGAAAATATATAAAGAGTTTAACAATGAAGTTATTAAAGTTCAATGCATATACACCTTATCTATCTGAATGGATGTCATTTTAATCATACAGTTTAGGGAATGTAGCAAACAAAACCGTTTTAGTTTTTATTTTTATTATCATTATTATGAAAACATATGATACAAATGTCAAATGAAAGTTTAGAAAGTGAAAGTACCATGATGTAGACATCTTAAGCTAAATACCTTATATGCAGGTATAATAGTAGTTAGGATGGAGAAATTGGAGAGGTTTGGGGAAATGTGAATTTTTCACATTTTCCACATCATTAAGTCCATTTGCAAAGAATGGAAATCAGGTGAAATTGGATCCCCGAGTCTGGTTCCCTCCCTGAAAATGTGAAGTTGGCTCCTTGGCCCCAGCTCCCCAAGTCTAGCTCCCCGAATCTGGCTCCCTCCCTGGGGGCCAGTCAAAACTGCATAGGTAACTGATCCCTTCCAATGAAGTAGGAAACAATCGATGCTTTCTTGTGATCAGCTTGAAAAACAGACTATTGAGATAAGGTCAGCTATTTTGTTTTGCAGTTACTGGCAAAGCTTTGCCTAACATGTAATAAGTCAATGGAATTTACTGATTAGCAAGATGCTCGGTTTCAGAAAACTGAGTAACTTCATCAGTTGCAGCATATAATTTGAGCAATAAGAGTAGTCATAATTTACTACAAATTGTGACAAGGAACTAACTTCACCAGGTGGGGCATATGTGAAGTTGGCTCCCTGGTTTCAGCTCCCTGGCAACTCTCTAGCTGTTACATATGGGATCAGTAAAACTGGGAAAAGTTGCATGGGTAAATGCATTCCTCATCCCATTAAAGTTACCCAATCTCTTGGAAAATCCCCTCTATTCAATGCATGATTTGACTGCATAGACAGGTACTCAGGATTTTGAAATTTTGTTTCATAGATAGACCACATATAGGATAGTTTATGGTGAAAATATGTCTTGCTCAGATGGCTTTATGCTAGAAATAAATCTAGAATTTGTGGTATTTTTTATATGTGCGAGCGCTCGTTTGAGATTTCCTTACATTTGGAAAGCTATATCTCAGAAAAGGTGGGCTGTATCAAGCTCAAATTTATCATGCATTATTTCCTATTATTACAAGTGAGACAAAACTATGTGGGCAACTGCTGTTACTGAATTTAAACATAGCTGAGCTCATCTCAGCAGACCCCTTTTCAAGCTAATCACAGGAAAGCAAGTTTCCTACTTCATCATTGCATTGACTTGCCTACCTGTCTGATGACATATTGCAACGATATGTGAGCTAAAGTTGAAATTTGTAGCAAAGTAATATTATGTCATTTATGGTTAGAATTTCATTGTCATTTTCAGAGGAAGTGTTCAGTTACATTAGCTGAAATTTGCTTGCACTTGCTTTCATGTTATTTAGCTCAAAACACTTCATTGCATCTAGAGTCTTAAGATACTACAATATAATTTTTTATATTTAAAGTTGGGTTACATTAAAACAAAAAACACAAGCAGAAAACTGTATTTAAGTGACTCGAGTTATGTACAATATATGGATAAAATTAATTAAAACCCCACACTGAAAAATTATATCCTCAGATTTTAAAATGACATATCTTCAGACATAATGGTTTGATTTCAGTCTGTTTTCTCTCACATGCAGTAAACATTGTGTGTCTTTTGGTAAGAAACGACGTTGAGAGAATGTCTCAGTTCATAAAATTTGAATGTCCGCATCCCTGCTTCCCCCCCCCCCCCTTCATGTACTGAAATTCTCATTGTGATCTACAAAATCCATATAGAGCTCTCAAATCTTTTTGTCTTCAATAAAAATAAAATATGCTATGCAGATGATACCGAAGACACTGTTCATGTATGGTTTGCAATTTTTGATGACCCGAAATAGGTATGTCCTCACTTTTTCAAAAACATTTACAACTCAGTTTACGGATGACTTTGAAAGCTCCTAGTGTAGTTTTACAGGAAAATATTTATATTATTACCTGAAAGTTCTAAGATCAGTGAAATGTTTCATCAGACAAAAGTAAATGTTTCTGGATTTATTCATCTGTTAGATACAGCAGCTACACTTTTTCAATTGGGGTGGGGGGAGGGGGAGTGATAAAATATTAGCTGGAATGTTATCCATATGTAGGCCTACTCAAATGGATGTCGTTCTGTATACTTATTTAAAATTGTACTTTTTTATCATACATGGTCAATAAAATCTCGAACTATTTTAGACATATTATGACATTTGATATGACCAAGTCTTCAGCATGTAGGTGTAGTAGCTAAGGTCCATGACTAGCTGCAGAGGCAGACGTAATGTTAAGATAATTGCTACTACTACTACTACTACTACTACTACTACTACTACTACTACTATACTACTACTACTATTACTGCTATTACTACTATTACTACTACAACTACCACACTACTACAACTACAATAACTACCACAACCACCACTACTACTACTACTACTACTACTACTACTACTACTACTACTACTACTACTACTACTACTACTACTACTACTACTACTACTACTACTACTACTGCTACTACTACTGCTACTACTACTACTAATACTAATACTACTACGTCTACTTCTACCACTACCTACTACTATTACCAATTGCTATTACTACTATTACTACCATTACTACAACCACTAATACTACTAATACTGCAATTACTACTACTACTACCACCACTATTTAGTAGTACCGATATTACTATACTGGTACTACAACAGCACAACAAATCAATTTAGCCCTTGCAGGAGGTATATTGTTGTTAATTTTTCTGCTATCTGTAGGTAGGTAGGTTGGTTGGTTGGTAGATAGATAGATAGATTGCAATTCACTATAATTGCATCTTCCCAGAAAGAGCAATCAAGAATCAATCCAGGTAGTGACAAGTCAATTACAATTCACGTCTTCCCAAGTGCCATCCCAAGCTAACCCTAAAATCCAACACTTATGGTTTTGCGGGACCTCGGCCCCGCGGGCCCGTGGACTAGTGGGAAGTCCCCGATATGTAATGGACTTATAGACTTACTGCATTAGATATGATACATATACCCTTGTAAAAAGTAGTATTTTGTACTAAGGTGCTTGTTAGCTACCTAGTTATCCTTAGTATTTTGTGTAATCAAAATCTTTTAGAAAATACATATCCTCTGATGCATTTTTCATTGAGTTGTCAAGTAACTTTTGTGCGATTCAATCTTTTTAGAGCATGTGCATATCTAAGGTTAGAGTACAGTGATAAATCTAAATTTTTATAGTTACATTGTAGACAAGTATGTAAAGTAAAACACCTCAACAGTGAGTGAGAAGGAGTTTCAAAATTGTTTACTTTTCGACATACAATGTAAAATGGATAAATTTTAAGATGAAACATTTCAGAATAAAATCACATTTGTCTGAGGCCCCCAGCAACTGAGTGTAAAATAAATCACTTAGGTCACATGACCTGATTGACCAATCAGGTTGCCCCCTGGCTAACCCCAGTTCTTCCTACAATTTATGAGAAAGTGAAACAAGTATTCAGAGGTTAGTTCTTACAATATATTTATACACACTTTAGGTTTTCCACCACAACCCCACCTGCCTCCCTCTTATAAGTCCCATGATCTTTAGTCATGTGACCTCAGTGGCCATTCAATCATGCTGCCACTTAAGTGCTAACTCATCGTTTGCTACCATTATTACATAATACATTTTAATATTTCATGCAGGGCCCTCAGCCAATGTTGACGGCCATCACTGCATCATCATATAGACAATAAAAATCACACTGTGAGTTTTCAACCAAAAACATATTGTTTGTTATGACTGGGGGTCTTAAGACAAATATCATGTTCAAAAATAAATTGTCACTGAAGCAATTCCGCTTGCTTTTTTTTTCTTTGTTGGGCAATTGCCCATACTTTTTTTTTCCAAGCAAGATGTTGCAAAATTGTTTCTTTAGCCAGCAACTTCTTCGTTTCCTCCTTCTTAGGTGGCTTCCCAGTTTGCAGGGACAAAAGAACCAGCGGGTTCAATGCCATTCTTTCGGCTTGAGACCATTTCCTTTTTCTGAAACAATAGGTTATAAAGATGTTATTCCTGTCTTTTTTGTACTCTGTTTACTGGGAATGAGAATTAGAAACTGCAGTCTCTTTAAATAGAACACAAATGAAATACAAAAGATTGAGGCCTATAAACTTGTATTATGCATCAGCAAATGTTTTCAGAAGAGGGAACAAAACAAAGCCTATTATTATCAGACCAAGACTAAGTCATCCATTTTGTCTCACTGCATGGAAAATCGCTGTGTTTCTTAATAGAAATGTTCATCACAGGTGAATGCGCCTAGATAGACTGACGGCAGTGTTGGGACTGTTCACCTAAAGCTAAGGGTGCATAGTGGAATTCAAAAATTGGTATCTCAAAAGGTTAGAAACACACAACAAACCAAGTCATTAGTGCTACTGAATAACTTCGAAGCTTATTCTATCAACCTTTAGTTTGGGCATGATTCTAATAGCCGAAGGTTTTCTTAGAAAATTGCACGTTTTCATTTGATACCAAATTCGATGAGATTAATATACATATATATATATATATATATATATATTTGGAAAATATTATTATATCCATTTTTCAGGAATATTCAAATTTCCATAGTTCATAAAAATGTTTATTCCAAAGGCACCAATGGCCAATTTTAAAGAACAGATTGAAATCAGACTCATCAAACTAATATTTAAACATCATGAAAGGAAATCACTTATTGCACTGAACTTCATTCTGTCATACAGTGACAATTGCCTCAGTAGAAAACATCTCGACATTTCAGTCTGAGCCTCTTTGCCAGGAAATATGGATTGCGCCATGTTTTTCAGAAAATTTGCTTTTATTGTTATTTTTTCAGATGTTTTGAATGTTCCAAAGGAATTTTATGTTTTTTCATTTTCCCCATTATTTGTTTCCTAGAGTTACCAGCATGTAAATTGGTTAAAACTCCATATTAAGGTATCAAACTCTGGACCTCCACTGCACAATAGCTTCCATTGTCAAACAAAGTGCATTTTGCCTTTGGTGGGGTGGGGGCGGGGTCCCTTGCAGCCTGTTTCTTAGCTTTCTTCTTTGGATGTTCTGCTGTAAAAAAATTGAAATACATATTGATGGCAATATTAACGGAAAGGCTGTCCTAAAAGGGTTGCAATACACCTAAGTTAGGACAGACGAAGTACATGGTTACAATTTACAATTTTATGTTCTGTGATGGTGTAAGTTGGCGTGAAATACAGTAACGAGCACAGTCTCATCTCAGAGAAAGAATCACTGTCACACCAGAAGTTTGATGGCCTGAGACCCCACCCCTAATTAAGGGGCAATTGTGCAACAAAATGCATGACATATACTATTTGATCAGTTTTCAAGCATTTATTTGCATATTGCATGATATACATAATTTTGTTATTCTGCGCAGGATCGTTTCGGAGAAATGGGACTTTATTGCCAATTGAAGTGTCTGCTGCTTGTCTTAATAGAAAAGACACAGCAAGCCGTGAATATAGGTTAAATATAATTTTACTGCCCAGATAATTTACTTTCATCTATGCAGAATTTGATTGTGTGGGTATTGGTGGGTTTTATAAAATGACAGTGTAAAAGACACATTCTTAAATCAGTAATCTTTATTTTCTTATAGTCATATCTCCACCAAAAATGGTTTGAATTTCGCAGAAAAGTGACTAATTGTAGACCACAAAACTGGCTTTAACATCGGAATAAAATAAATACATGAAATTGTGTAAATAACTCTGTATGAGCGTTTCTGCCTAGGAGAGTTCCTGGATATGAGCAAGAGATTCAAGTCTGAGGGCCACTGCAACCCCCCATCCTGCGCGACACTGATTGTACATGAAAGAACCTTTTATTGCCCTGGTGCCTAATTGCTTAATAAGACGATTTCAAAGTCAAACTCCGTGAAAACCTTTGAAATCTTTATAAATAAGGACTTTTTTTTAGAGCAGGCTCATGTTGAAACTTCCGAGTGTTCCTTCCTAATTTCTCCAAGGTATCATGAAGCTAAAGGCCACAGACCGCCATTTTGTTTATTGTGTTTTCATGCAATGTAATTGGGGGGGGGGGGGGAAATGCTGCAGGAAAAAATAAAATAATAGACGGACGCAGTACAGCAGCCTGGACATAATTTGTGTCCATGACAGAAAGCGAGTAGGGTAAAATTATCTCGTAAAAGGTATGATATATAAGAAAGCATCCTTTGTAGGAAAATATTTCTGTACTTGTAAAAAACAACTGAAATATAATGGACTTCACAGAATGAGAGTATGGGCATTACCATTTCCTACCCAGTAGCCAGCTCACCCCAGACAAATTATATGATCTAACCACTCCCCAGAAAGTGATTTTTTCATTAAATATGACCAGACATACATCACTCTCAGCAATCAAACTGCTATAATCAATACATAATAAATACAGGTTTTTTCAGTGGTCGTCTTGGATTAAAGATCAGATAAAAAGTCAAGAGTGCATTTATTTTAAATGAGGCACATGACAGTAAAATTAATACTAACCTTCAGATTCAGATTCATGTTGCTTTTTGAACAATGGTAGTCTTTGACTGGTGGTAGCCTTTCGTCTGGTGGTAGTTGCTCACCTGAAACATTCCATAACAAATAAGTAGTTAATTGAGAGAATTACCTAGGATCCCATTCATTGCATTATTTAACTGAAAAAGTATACAGCTTTTTCACATGATACAGAGTAACATCACACATCTACATGATTGTTCCTCCCTTTACCTTTTTTTCCAACCTTGTACATTAAACGTGCTCTTTACCTGTGTGCACATTGTATCATTCCTATCAATCTAAGATGATTTCAAGCAAATTCATAAATGTCATGTATAAGCAATAATTGATGGTCAGTTGTACTCAATGTGTATGCTGAGGCAAGCAAATGATCTCCCACATGGTGTAAATATGACATGGCGTGGACTCCTCTCTCCCTCTCAAATCACTTATCAACCCTTGCTAGTGACAAGAACTTGCTTTAGAGGGCTGCACTATCTCAATCAATCATGAATTTATGATGGAGTATTGCATCGCTACAAAAGACACAAATATCATGATCTTTGTTAAAATTTACTAGAATTGTTTCCTACAAGTTGAAATAAACCCCCAATTGGCCCACAAGGGAATGAGGCTAGCTGCGTCACTGTTCTGGCAATAATGACATATCTGGTCATTGTACCTGGCGAAACCAACCGAAACGGAACAGAAAGGGAGTCACTTTAAAGAATTCCGGACAGAATGAATGCAGCTGAGTAAATATAAATGTATGAGGGTCTTATGTCTGTGGTCCTCACACAAACTCGGCCAACATTAAAATTTACACCTTTGGCAGGTCTGATCAAGCTTGGAACCTTCTCAACTCCATAGGGAGTACACATTGGCATGCAACAATTATGGTGTTTCTTGGTGAAGCATTCTACAATCGTCATCACAGCTTATAGTGTATAAACAAGTACCCATTTGCACCTGGTCCGAGATATGCATTGTTTTGAAGAGGATCTGCACAGTCCCTGCATTTGCTACAGAAAATGCTGCAAAGCGCAGCATTTGCTGCAAGTTGCGGCAAATGCTGCAAAGCGCAGCAGACTCTGCAGGTCGCAGCAAATGCTGTGAAGTGATGCAAATCGCAGCAAACGCTGCAAAAGCATAGCAAATGCTGCCGTTACAGCAAATGCTGGAAATGCTGCAAACATTACAGCTGCAGCAAATGCTGCAAGGAGTCTGTAGCTGCAGCATATTTTTACAGCTGCAACAGATTTTTGCAGCTGCAGCAGCAGCTAACATAATTTTGCTTTAGGCCTATTATTCACCACATCAATATACAATTTGATCGGCATGAATTGCAGGCAGCAGTGTAATTTAAATGTACATTAGTGTCTAATAAACCAATTCTGTAGTTTATTGTTGTAGTTGTTTATTCTTGTGTTAGTTTGGTTGGTGTCAGGGGCACCAGAAGGTGAAAAGGGCAGGGGTGCAGCTCAAATGAGTTCAGGCGCCCCTGCATGGTTGATGTCCACTAGGGCGTTTGTGACGGTGTTTTGCAGCACTACTTAAGATTGAAAATCTAGAAATTGTTGCATTTTCGAGATTTTATAGTTTTAAGGTAATTCAAGGGTCATTAAATGGTTAGAGCAATAGAGATTAATAATGTTCCTTCCTCAGCACACTTGCAGCTTTAATGGCAGAAGGGCCGTAGCAGAGGTAGTTCACATTCCAGGGCTAGGGAAAGGGGAACAACTGTCCTCCCCCCATACATGTGTCCAGTTCTGGCGCCCCTGAATATGATGTGATAATTCCACTGCTTGGCCTATATACATGTGTGGTGGCTGGGGTATTAATCCAGGGTGGGGACAACTTTTAACATCACCAGATATATATTTCTAAATTCTTGTGATATATAGTTCAAATAAAATGAGAATGAGATATGTCAGATGGCAGAAAAAAACAGCATCAGCAGAAACAAGCAGTGCTCAGCAACAATTAAGCAGCTGCAGCAGAAACCATTGTAGATGCAGAGTTTGCTAGCATTTGCTGCAAGATTAAACAATTCACTCGTAGAACGTCCGCCAAAGTTTTAAACATGCTTAAAAACATTTGTCCTCTCTACGGATGCTCATGAGTGGTCAAGCGTGACCAGGTGCATCCTACAAATTAGCAAGAGTATCCTTGAAACCCTTGGCGAGCGAATCACGTATGGACAAGGATGAGCAAGAGTAAAAAAAAATTTCATCCGTCGTCATACGTAGGTCTTATACTTGATAGTGTGAACGCCCCTTTAGTCTTGATTGCTATTGATAAGCAAAACACCTACAAAGTTTTGTACATAATACATTTTGAATTTTTAAAACTTGACGAAGAGTGACATCAGCAGATTGGCTGGAAAGTCTTTTATCCTTTGATCCAGCGCTTTACTGCCACTGGTGGCGCCATCATCATGTGACCGCTGGGTGGGTGGAGGGGGGAAAAATGCCCAAATACAATCATGAAATAAAATTTACGACTGAAATATTGAAAATGTATGACCAATTTAACGGCGAAACCATGGACTTTATTAAAGCTGCATTGACACAAACAAACATGAAGTGTCACTTTTTTCAATGACAGAACACATTGGTTGAGAAGTGTAGCCCTCCCAACTATCTATCTATCTATCTATCTATCTAGTGCCAGATTGAAGGAAGGGAACTCTCTTGTCACCAAAAATTCAGGAACTCATCCGCTCTTTCTCTCATCACATTAATCAAGCCTCTTGGCACCTTTCTCTCAGATACAATGTCATCTTATTTCCACCTTCTGCAATTTGCCTGAAGTTAGATTAGTCTTTGTCCCCACAAATACTGGGGACTCCTCCACTCTCTCTTGTTCTCTCACTCATCTGATTAATCAACCCTTGTGAGCATAATTAACTTAACTTAGAGGGCTGCACTTTCCATATCTATCTGTCCCAACTGTCTATCTATCTACCTATCTATATCTATCTATTTACTTATCAAGCTAGTTATCTATTTATTTATGTATCTATCTATCCAATGTCATCTTATTTTCACCTTCCACAATTTCACTAGAAGTCAGAATAGAATAATTAATTAACTCTCTTGTCCCCACAACTTCACGGGACACCTCCACTCTCTTCACTCATCTCATCGAAGGGCTTTTATGGCTAGAGATTGATACGTGCTCTGCCATCTTTGTTGTCCTAATTAATCTGTGGGGTCATGATCAACGAAACTAGGTCAACTTTTGTGATGACATTACAAAGATTTGCCTTTTGCGCTGCTGCGAGGCACACATTCACTCATCATTATATATTTATATATATATATATATACACTAGTTTTAATGACAATTCATCAAGTGACCTGAAGTGTGAATTACAATTAGCCAAAGGCGTTCAAGAACAACAAACTACAAAGAGTATTGAATCAGCTTCTTTTAAGAGTTACCAAATAATTAAAAGATGTAATATTAACAAACATTAATAGAAAGAAAAAAATTATAGAATTAGGCCCTATAATAAAACTTACATTTAAAGTACCTAGCCATGAATGGGAGTAACTATTTCATTATTAAAACTAGAGTTATCAGTATTAATTTGTTTTCGTCAATTTAGTGTATATCATCAAATTTTATATAGTTTGGCAATTCCTTTTTATCAGTTTTTACGCTTTGGCCAGCGGCGAAAGCTGATGTGTTGTCGTTTTCTGAGATTTGAAAATATTTTTGCCACTGTTGCTTATAGAGCACCCAGGAAATGTACCCCAGGCAAATCTAGCGAAGTTGGGGTATGATAATTCATGTGGCCCACGTTGTCATATCTGTCAAACTAACAGAAACATTAACATATGGGCTTGTCTTCCGTTCAAAGCGTATGATATCCATTCGTACAGAGTGTGAAGACAGGTTACTTGTTCAGAGTCACTTTTCATAGCTTTAATTCATGTATATAACAAATTTTACCCTTTTTGAGTTGAAGGCCTGAACCCGTTGGCCAGGGGTAGTGGTCAGATCATGTCATGGCGGGGTCAACCCATTTACATATAAAGTTTGGGTCTCTGCTAATTGGCTAGTTTGGAGCCCAATCTTGACTTATTTACTGGAGCTTTTGCTGGAGTGTTTTAGAGCGACTCAGGCAACAAATTTTCCCTCATTTGCCACCAAACTCGCCAAAACAGTGTATACCATAGCACTGACCTGAACCTCCTTTTCCCACGCAATGTCATGATGAATGTTACGCAATAATCAACGATTTTTACTTGATCACGATCAACTGCCTTCGCGGAATTCACTATGATCAGTTTATCTGGATTTTAGGTCGCGATGGGCCTCGATTTACACTAATTCCGAAAATTTTCTTTTTTTATTTGACAAGTATTTAGAAAAGAATGATCATTGCCAACAAAAAATATTTAAATTTACAGCTTCTCAGCAAATCAGACTTCTCGAAATCTTCGAAATTAGCATACGCAAAACGTCGGACAAGAGTTGCAATGCCAAAAATGGAACCAACCAAAGTTCATAGTGTGAAAGTCGGGTCGGTCTAAAAAAGTAATTCAATGACTTGATCAAGCTTTCTTAAGAAAATTGTGAAATATTTGCAGTTCCAGTAAAATTATACATTTGTTTAAGTTTTTCTACCAAAAAAGTATTTCATTTTTTTGCACTTGGAATGCCTCAAGTTCACCGTTTCTGTGGAATGACCCAATTCAGGTGCTGTAATTGAGGGAATCATGCAGACTCATTGCTGGACGTACAGTGAGTAATTCACAAGCTGACAACTAATTGGCTGCTTCTACTACACAAAAAGAGCAAGTCGACAAATTTTGTGTTTGAGCTCTGTCACTGCATCTCTGTGTCAGAGCAGAAGTGTTTACATTGTACAGGAAATTTTTGAGCAAGCCAAAGCCCCCTACGTCATTGATCAATTAAAAACGGGACTGCAAAACTTGGTCAGATCTTTCTACAACTGTGTTTAACAAAAAAAATGTAATTTATAAACTTTGGAAGTTGTATTCAAAGACTTTATCACAAATTTAAACTTAAGGTGAATACTGCCTTAGGTGTGCTTGAGTATTTCTGGGTGGAATACATTAAAAAAGTGAAGAGGCCCTCGATGGGTTCTTCACAGTTGAACAACCAATCAAATCAAAGCTTCTGTAAGACTACCTTGACCTAATCTCTTTCACCCACCAAAGTTAATGTTCGTAATATATACCTGGCATTGTACAAACCATTTCTTTCATAGATATATTGTGTCATAGGTCTAAACGCCAGATATAAAAATACTGTATTAATTATTCAAATGTTGTGTTTGTTATAATTCACATGTTCACTCAGGTATATCTTATAATTTGCCATTTTGCGATGCCTCTTACAACATTTATCAATGAGGTTGTGTTGAAAATGCAACGAGTGATCGTAAGAAATGCCAAATTTCTGCTATTTCGAAATTTTTCATGGTCAGCAAGTATGTTAATCTGTCACAAATTGAACGAATACAGGTCAATTCATCAACACGCAAAAGCGTTGACAACTAACCCGTTGACAAGCAACCCCCTTGGCCTCACCATTTCGTTGACAAAAAATCGTGGCTATACTGACTCAATGACACAGGTTTGCCCCCCTCTATCACGGTTTTATGGTATTTTATCCGTAATCCTTGTAATACAGAAATTTCATGGACATCTGTTCATAGATCTCTTTCCTACAAATATATTCATAGTAAGTATACCGCCGTGGAAGCTTTATCAACCGAGTAATCCCCGAAGTCTGGTTTGTCGACGAATGGTCATTGGGCAGATTAGCTGTCAACGGTATTGCATTGATATGTCAAAGAGATGGCAATGACCTGTCAAAGAATTGGTTCTTGTGGTCAAAGGTTTGTCAACGACTTTGTGTCTGCCAAATTTATATGAGTTGATTTGTCAAGAAATATGTACCAAGCCTTCTAATGTGTCAACGACTTGGTATGTCGACAAATTTGCATGTCGACGAATTGACCTGTATTCAACATTCAACAGCTTGTATGCACACATTACCGGAAGGAGCGGACGAAAGCGTTTCGAAAGCTTTCGGCTCCATATAAATAAAAAAAACTCTTGTCCCCACAAGTTCTGGGGACACCTCCACTCTCTCTTTCTCACTCATGCTTCAATCAACCCTTGTGAGCACAAAGAACTTAGCTTGTTGAGTGTAGCTCTCCTATATTGAAGGAGTCAGTGACCTCTCGAATTGACCAGGTACTAGAAAAAATTGAAAAATAAAAAACTACATGACACCATACAAAAATTATCCACTGAAGTGGATAAACACACAAAAGAATTGACAGAACTGAGAAGCCAAATGACACTGACAAAATCACCTCCACATGTACAGGCTCCAGTTGTCAACAATCAACCTCTTACCTCGCAAAATATCGTCATGCCAAGTGACAGGTATCAGACGAAATAACCTGATC
This sequence comes from Alitta virens, assembly GCA_932294295.1. NCBI lineage: Eukaryota > Metazoa > Annelida > Polychaeta > Phyllodocida > Nereididae > Alitta > Alitta virens. The sequence goes on from OW028585.1 coordinate 34,208,156, forward strand.
ATCACAGGAATTTCAAGGGTTTATTGCAGCACGTTTTTCCACTCGTTCTGATGGCATTTTAGGTGTGCAGAAAATTAGGTCACCAAATGAGCCATCAACTAGCAGAGGTCAGGATGCACCAACACTGCCTACAGCAGGGCCACCACGATACCTGATTACAATATCATATACAGTCAAAGATTGCAAGTATTAAAAAACGAACAAATATACATATCTGAAGACCTAACACCTGCTGAATCAAGGCTTTTTTACAAAGCCCGACAACTCAAAAAAGCCAACGTCATCCACTCAACATGGACCAAAGAGGGACAAATTTTATTTAGGAAAACTCATACCCAGGATCCAGAGGAGCTAAAAGAAGGCAACCCACTTCTTTTAACAAACACAAACATCAATATAGACACAACAACATCACAAACACAACCAATACATGCCCCCATTCTTTCAAAGCTGAAAAAAAACACAGAACAGAGTGTGGCTTCAAACAGATTGAAAAAGGCATTAAAAAATTGCCCATCACAACACCACAACAGACTCAAGAGCCACACGCATTAAACAGTGATTCCACTGTCAGTGTCAGATTGAACAGGGTTATGATGGAAGAGAATATAACAAAGAGGATTACCAGACAGAAAGTACAAGAACTTCAAAATGAGGAACAAACTAGTTTAAATAATAACTCAAACAATAACACACATATCACACTAAATGAAGATATATCACTAGTTAAATTGCTAGAAGATAATGACATTAATTTTGAAAATGAAACTGAAAATGAACTCGACTTTTTCATAATTCACCATATTATCACACTGATGAATTTTGCAGTTTATTAGATTCCAAGCGAGACACTTTCATCATTTTAAGTCTCAACTGCCAATCTGTACATGCCAAATTTGAATATTTAAGAACATACCTGGAAAGCTATAATAATTACAAAATTGGTGCAGTATGTTTGCAGGAAACGTGGCTCGCAGCAGATAGTGACCTTTCTTTATTACAACTTGACGGATACAACTTGATTTCTATGGGTAAGTCTTGCAGTGCACATGGAGGAGTGGCAATTTACTTGCATGAATAATTTTAATTTTAAAATAATAGATCATGGTAAATTCTGATATATGGGATGGTCAAATTATTGAAATTTTTGAAGAAAGTGCTCTTGTAACCAACAATAAGAAAATATTTATTTGTAATGTATATCGTCTCCCGATACAAACTACTGAAAATATCATGACCTTCAAATCTGAAATGATAAGTCTCTTTCAGAAATTCAGAAACCAAAACAACGTAATTTTTACAGGAGATTACAACATCAACTTGTTAAACTATAAAGAAATTAACTCGGTCAATGACTTCCTGGAGTGTATTATTTCACATGGATATATACCTAAAATTACACTACCAACTCGATTAACGCAGAAAATAGGCACACTAATAGATAAATGACCTAACTGCAGTAAAAACTGGAATATTGATCAATAACATATCAGACCATCTTCCTTACTTTATATGTTTAGAAAATTTTCACAAAATTAAACAAAACACCAGATATGTGAAAATATTTCCCAATTACAATATTGCCTTATCTAATTTTCAAAAAGAATTACAAAGTACAGAAATCACTGCCAAACTAAATGAAATATGCCTTGACAACAAAAACATAAATGGCTGTTATAATGAATTTAACAATCTTTTAGTTACACTTACAAATAAACATTTCAAAGCAAAAACAGTTAAATACAATAAATACAAACATAAAAAATGTAAATGGATGACAAATGGCATTCTCAAATCTATCCGGTATAGAGATAAATTATATGCCAAACTTAAATCTACAAGTATAAATGATAATCAATACTTAGGATATCTCACTAACTTCAAAAGCTATAACAAGATATTAAAAAATACTCTCTGTCAAGCCAAGATTCTTTACTTCCAGAATCAATTTCAAAGATTTAAATCTGATATGAGGAACACCTGGTCAACAATAAATGAAATCTTAAATAAGAATAAAGTGAAACAAGCTTTTCCTAGTTATTTCATACATAATGGCAAAACGTCTTGATAACCCTCAAGTTATTGCAGATGAATTTAACAAATACTTTACAGATGTAGGTCCGACACTTGCTTCTAAAATAGATTTCCCCAAAAATATATGCTATGAAGATTATTTGCAGAATCCTGTTCAAGATCATTTTAAATTTAGATCAGTTACCATTGAAACTGTTATTAAAACAATAGAAAGCTTTAAACTAAAGCCAGAAAAGGTGCAGACAACATAAGCAATAAAATACTTAAATACATAAAATATGAAATTGCTAGTATATTATCAAAATTTATGAATATGATATTTGAACAGGGTATCTTTCCAGATATACTAAAGATAGCAAAGGTGATACCCATTCACAAAAAGAATGACAATCATTGCTTTGAAAATTATCGTCCAATTTCTATATTGCCTAGTGTGTCGAAGGTCTTTGAGAGAATAATACATGACCAAATCTATCAATACTTTACTACTTCAAAATTATTCTATACCAGCCAATATGGATTTTGTACCTTACACTCAACAGAATTTGCAACTCTTGAACTGCTGGATAGAATTATTTTAGATATGGATAAAAACAAACAGCCTATAAATATATACATGGATCTTTCAAAGGCTTTTGACACATTAGATCATACCATATTGTTAAAAAAACTAAAACACTATGGCATAAGAGACAAATCCCTAGATCTACTAACAAGCTATTTAAATAACAGGATTCAATATGTAAATTATGGCGATATCTCTTCTAATCATTCGATAATCAAATGCGGTGTACCACAGGGCTCCATACTTGGGCCCTTGCTTTTCATTATCGATGTAAACGACATAGTTAACGCAACTCAAAAATTTTAACCTTTACTGTATGCAGACGACACTACACTTTTCACAAATATAAATTCGGACTTTACAAACGATCCTGAAATATTGAATAATGAATTTCAATCAATATCTGACTGGTTAAAAGTAAACAAACTCTCTTTAAATGTAGAAAAAACTAAGGCAAAACTATTCCATACACCACAAAAGAAAATACAGCATCCGGAATTATTCATAAATGGCATGAAGATAGAATTTGTTGATAGATTTAACTTTTTGGGTATAGTTATAGATAAACATTTGAAATGGACTCATCACATTGAAGCTATATCCAAGAAAATATCTAGAACCCTGAGAATCATGACAAAGATAAAACAACAACTTCCATTGAATGCACTTCTTAATATATACAATGCCTTAATACTTCCCCATCTGAATTAAGGATTAATGATATGGGGCTGGAAATCTAAGAAATTAACATCTCTCCAGAAAAGAGCCATGCATATCATCACAAAGAGCCATTACAGAGCCCATACCACTGAGCTTTTTCGAAAATTAAATATGTTAAAAATTAACGATCTATGTGCACTGCAGGACTATAAATTTTGCTTTAACTTTGAAAACTCATTGCTACCTCATTGCTTCAGCAATGAAATGAAAAAAAATCTAGAAAATAAAACTCTCAGATATGTAACTAGACATATCAACAATATAAAGCTACCCGCTGTGAGACATGAATTTGCCAGACACTGTATATCCTATACCTGTCCTAAAACGTTAAACAATATGCCAAGTATTTTTAAAGAAAAAATAAACACACATAGCTTCCACGGTTTTAAATTATATGTGAAAAATAAGACAGTTGAGGCTTATATTGATGATTGCAATATACCAAATTGTTACTCATGCCAATTTAATAGGCCTACCAATCAAAATTGCTTGTCATAATCTTCTACTCTTACGCAAATTTCCTTTTATTACATTAAATTTGTAACTGTATACTCTTCCCTAAAGCGGCAAGTCATTAAGCCTTTGGGAAGAGTAGCTTTATTCAATCAATTCAACAATTCAATATATCTATCTATCTATCTATCTATCTATTATCTATCTAGACAGTTTTCAGGACCTCCAAAGTTGGCCTGTCCCTACAATTAAGTTGTCTGGGATGCTTACAAGAAAAGAATAGCCATCTATTTACAACATGGCCTTACACAAAATAAAATATGAAAACTTACCTTGACAGTTTTATCCAACTAATGTCCCCATAAAAAAGTAAAATAAAAGGAGGATGAATCAAAAAATTTATGCAAAATGAGACCACTGTAATTGAGTAATTTTAATGACTTAGCATGTAATTTCCGGTCACAGCCTCATAATATTATCCTATATAAAATGTACTGTGTAAGGTGTATTTGTCAAGCATTGCTGTTGGACAAGATTACTTCAAAAATAAATTTTGCATTGAATTTTCTTGCACCATCAAATTTTGCAAATCATCTATTCAGGGTCACAGAGGTGAGGAACTTCTTATGTGACAGTCATATAATATTAATAATATATTGTTTGTCTACACAATGTACATATCCTCACTGGCACTACCATTCAGAAGTTGAAATTAGTAATTTGTGTTATTGAGACTATTGATGCAAACTTCCACCTAAGTGTTTTCCATGTCCATGATGCTGCAGTGGAAGTTTGAAGAGACAACCTGATATCATCGGATAGTAATAACTTCAAGTGATAACTTTTAAGTTGATTTGCATGTTTCTTTAGTGGGAAAAAGCATCCTTCACAAGTTTGAATAGATATCTAATTCCAAAATATAATTGATAGCATCAAATTTATTGAAAGTTGTGCTTTCAGGTATCATTATAATAAAATCACAATATAAAACCTGGACACGGACTGCTTTAGTGGAATGAAAATGTAATGTGAACATGCATTAATTCAATTGGATGTTTATTAATATTTAAAGAAAGGCCATGACTAATGTCTTTATTTTTGTAGATATCCATCAGTATAATGAGATAGGATAGGCTTGTTTCTGATTTTGTCGTTATTTTAGTTCCCTGATACTGAGATTTTAAAACCAGATTGATTGGCAATAAGATAATGTAATTTTCTTTCTTTTTGAGAGTTAATATCGAATATGACGAGCACAGCCTCTTCTTCAGTCTTGAACATTGGTTGGTAGCGATTAGTTCACCAAAAGTCATGTTTCTCCTCCATCACAGAACATTCGTCAGAATTTTGTATCTCCTCCATGTCTTTCAGCTGAATACTTTGGGTAAGCATTTCTTGACTTAATTTACTTACCAAAAAATTATATTGCAATAAGTTTAAAACAATATATGGAACAAGGCATTAACATTGGGCAAAATATGACACAGTGGGTGTTTATTCATTTTGGACCAAACAGTTTCAGACAATATGAAAGAAAAAAAAACATAATACCTCACAACATATCTCTTACTAAGAATAAAATACACATATGTACATATGCAGCAGGGACAATGTTAACCACTTTCTAGCTATCTTAAAATGTGATGACACTTGCCCGCAAACCTCAAATTATACATATATTACAAAGATACACAAGTAACACTACCTTTCAGGTCCTTCTCGGTCTAGTACTGCACTTAGTGATTTCCAGGGTTTTTGAGTCTAGCTGCAACAAGCGGTTAACATTTAAGTCTGCAGATTAAAATTAAAATTTCAAAAAGTGTAAATAATTATATGATACTTAATCTCACCTTTCTGCTCTCAGTGATAGGCGAGAGAAGTCCTTTGCAGTCCAGATCCTCCATGATATGTTTAAAGTGCTATGTCCTGCAGTTTGTGAGTTTCATTAAAGAGGCCTGACTTGGAAGGAATAACTATGTCACCTGCTGTTTTAGGTTGTTTGTGTGTGTTTTTTCCATCAACCCAATTTGATTTGTAATATTCTATAATTTATTCACAAGACCATCTAACATATATATACATTCAACGCACAACCAACACATTCATACAATTAATTTTGAGCACATTCATACAATTAATTTTAATACAATTTACAATATGATTTGTATATGTATGAATGTATGTAAATATGTGGTACAATTATTTATCGATGTATTTACTTCGTTTTTATGCTCTTTATATACTCCTTATGTATTAAACAAATATTTTTTATATTCTTTAGTTTTTTTTCCTTTTTTCCCCCTTTCTTTTTGCACCAGGTGGCCTCCAAGCATGACTGAAAGATGGCCCTGTCGGTCATTTCAATGCCCCCCCCCCCCCACCCCTGCTGGATGTGCCAATGAGTTCAAATGTAGAACTGAATATAAAACTTTGACATAAATGTATGTATGGAATAATTAACCTCGAAACATTTTTACAGTGCACAATATGTGTAAATCTGTACCAAACAAGACATGCTATACAATATTATATTTATAATCACCTTATACAGTAGAATTAGTATTGACATTGATTTTATTTGACACAAGAAAGAAAGTTAAGATATACAAATGTCGTATGAGAATTTCACAGACCCATGATTTTTAAAAAGCCATATGTGCAAGAGGAAACTCCATGTACTGAATGGTGAAAAGAATGGACTGTTAGTAAATAAATTTATGAAATGATTATCGAAGTTGCTCAAAAAACACCTGTCAGAAACTTCATCTAAATTTGCTCTGTGTGTTTCCAATTAATTCAGAATTTGTTGAGCATTGCTGTGACTTTCTTGTAGAGAAAAGAGCGTCATAAAAAGCTCCATCCTATTGATTTGATTTAAAGATCTTTATAGTGTATACTATCCTCTGTTTAAAATGACTATAGGTTGGATCACTATTTTATGAAGGCAAAATGCCTACAGCGTTTTATTTGCAAAAGGTGATTTCTGTAAGTTAATCATTTAGAGTGAAATGTGCTCCTTGTGTGATGCCAGAGAGATCTTGGCAATGTGATTGTATAGGCTGTGACAGCAGAGCCATCCTTTTGGGTAATCCTTCAAGCCTGTCTTTATAATGACATATAATCTAAATTACGTTAGCATTGTTTCTTAGATTATTATTATTTTTTTTCATTGAAATGGTTCATGAGAATGACGGGAACACCCATATTCTTAACAAGTCATGTTAAAGCACGAGAATACCATAAGTACAAAATTCTTGAATAATTTGGAATTTACAAAACCATCAACTTTCTCATAAGTTTCTGTTATATGAGTTATTTGTATGTCATCCCCTCTCGATCCTTAGTTACCCTATTTGTTAAGATGAAGGTCGAAAAAATCAGGCCATGTGGATTGCAGGACCCGTTAGATGTTGCAGTTTTCCAGTCCAACTGGAGTAGTATTGGTGTAGAAATGTCATTTTAATTTGGGAAAAAAGTTCATTTCAAAGCCTGGTTCCAAGTAAATTTTTTTTAAATCAGTTATGTTGACTAATTTATGGTAAATCATGTACCACTGCATGACATTGACTAAGGCTGACTACTTGCATTGATGAAGACTTACTAGGAGATGAGTCATTTGTGCACAGCTTTCTTAAGCATGAGGCTTATCTCCTAGGACCAATAACGTTCAACTGAAAATTACTTGTACTTCATGTTATTACTTTGTCAATTGTACAATTGGTTATTTTGTGTATTCCATCTGTAACTGTCATTGTTGTTAAATAAACCTTATATATATATGTATATATATATATATATATATATACAAGCTAAATATGTAGTTTGTAAGAAAAACCAATGCAAATGGCTCTACTAGTAAAGTATTATTTTCGGTGTAAGATGGATAGTGGGAATGTACTGGTTGATGCTTTATTCAATGTAGCAAAGCATAACATTATCAAATGTCACTATTGCCACTGAACAAAATGCTAAAGTGTCTTTTAATTACAGGTTCATGTCAATGTCAACACCAAGGTCAGTGGATAACAAAGAATGACTCTAGATTACGAACAATGGTGTCGAAATATCACAACATTGAGTGGTCATATTGCAGACAGAATTCTTGCAGATGGCGCTGTGGATCTTCTGATATTCTATACTCTATATGCTCATGTGATAAACTTTGTGGAAAAATAGGAGACTGTTGTTTTGATTTTGTATTGTATTGTCCTCAGCATGCTAGGAGAAGCTTAATTAATGTGCAATACAGTAAAATTCCTTTTACTAATCAGTCAAAATCTGCAGCTGAATTTATCATAAATTATGCATTAGGACTGAAAGACTTTCACAGAGATGAGACGCAACATGAAAAATGCCTGTTATTGGATCATTGCAGTAGTGTTCGGGTGATAACAGAATGTCCAGTTACTTCAGTGCATTCAAATAGAGACAAAGTAGTTAATAACAGCTGTCGTTCTGATACAAATGCCATACCACAGTATGTTCTATATAAGAAGCAGGACAGATTCATTATTTTTCTTAATACTCGCTGTGCAATATGCAATGGTGCAAATTCATCTGAACTACAGCCTTTTGATTTTACATACTTTTGTAAAAAGGGTGATGTGGTTCCTTTGAAGGACATATTATACCACCAAGGGCAAAATGATTTCTTCATAGCACTGAACCAGTATTGTATTCAAAGATATAGCTTGGGTATATCAGGTAAGGAAACCATGAGAATGGTGAGACAGCTTAAATGCTCAGCACAACACGAAAATAGGTATCCTCCACTTGCATCATATCCTATATTAAATTTACTTTGTAAGGTGTATTTGTCAAATGTTGCTGTTGGACAAAATCTTTTCAAAAATGATTTATGTGCATATTCTCTTGACAACTTAGCTGACAAAGAGAGAAAGTGTATATATCAACAATTCAACGACAGTACATCAATGGGACCCAACACAGTGAATTTTAAATTGCTGATGGATTTAAGTGGCAAGCCAAAACAAATCGTGGGGAAATTTATAAGCTTATGCTCTAATAATGGCGAAAAGAAGCACTGCGAAGGATTTCAGTGTCATCAGAGTCAAGTTCGAGTCGGTATACACTGTTTTGTACCGAAATACCAAACTTCATCGAACACGATATATCATCATAGTACATTGAAGTTCTCATTTTACATCAGATCCAATTCAACAAACACTGGTGATATAATAAAGACTACTATCAAAAAATATATCTCATTTCTTAAATATGCTAGATGTGAGAATATGCCCACACCACTATCAAATACGACTGAACATTTATTGCTTGTGTGTTCTTCACCTTTTAATATGGAGTGGCTCGAACTATTAAACACTGCTACAATCAATAATTCTCTTATACATTCAGTAAACATAAGACATACATTAAATGATATTGAAACTGTTAATGATATATGCTCTAATTTAAACTTCAGCACGTTTCATGTTAATGATGCTGCTCTGGAAAAAGCACCAAATAAAATGGTCTTCTTAATTGATAAAGAGCATGGCTATTTTGTTCACGCTGAATTTGTTCAATGGAACATGGATATATCTTCTGTTTATGGATTGAAGCTGAATTTCACAACTTGCTATGCTAAAATACAACTCTGTCCTAATAAGGCGATGCTGACACAAAATGAATATTTACTGTTAGAAAATACATCGGAATCCTCAGTTGTGCTCAAGAAGACAGGGAAGCTCCTAACTCAAAATGAATTCATCATTCTTGCAGATGGAAATCTTATTGTCTGCGTGACTGAAAAACCAGAAATTGCCTTGTATGTCATCACACTAACTGGTACATGTTTGTCTGTCACTTCACTCGTTGCAACATTTTCTATTTATTTGTGGAAAAACAATCTCAGAACAATCCCTGGTAAAATGAAAATGAACTACATTGTGGCTCTTGTGCTTGCTCAAATCCTTCTACAGAGTAATGATGATTTTGTTTCTTATCCGGGAGTCTGCAAAGCAATTGGGGCTCTTCAACATTACTTCTGGCTTACAACTTTTACTTGGTTGAATTGTATGGCTTACAGAATGTACAAGACTTTCACGAATGATCAGTTTACACAGCATCGACTGCAGAGAGGAAGCCGTGATCTTATAAAATTTGGGATTCATGGATGGCTGAGTCCTTTGTGTATTGTTTTGCCTTGCTTGTGTCTAGATTTAGTGGACACAGGTTGGTTTCAGTATGGTGACATTGATATTTGCTGGATATCCAATACACAACCTAATAGTGTTTTATATGCCTTTGCTTGCCCAGTGCTATTCTTGGTTTCTACCAACACAATCCTGCTAATTTGCTCTGCATTGTCACTTCGTAGGACTTTCCAGGCTGTCAACCCAGTCCACAAAATCAGTCGGCGTCAAATATTCCGAATCTACCTGGGGCTGTTCACTCTCATGGGCACCACCTGGTTGATAGGATTTCTTCCAAATTTAACTGGCATTGACATATTCTGGTACCCTTTTGTAATCTTGAATGCATTTCAGGGGGTCTTTGTTTTCTGCGTTTTTGGCTTGCCTAACATCATGTGTCAATTCAAGTCTAATTCAGAAGACATCAGACGCACAGATTCACGTTCGATGCATTCAGGTAGATACTAAGCTGTGCAACAAGCAGAGCAATAAAAAGGTGGTTGATATTAAATAACATATTTTATGATATAAACCAAGAGGGTTGAAAGGAAGGAATTGATGAACATTTTAGGGGCCTTTTTATAATGATGATGATGATGATTTATTCAGGCACAATTTACAAACTGAAATTTATATGAAAAGGATGTGTGCCTTTGTGAGACTCCTCTAATGTCACTTTTGGAAAGCTGCCCAGTGGAGATTCGGGTCATATACTGTTGTTTTATTTATTCATTTTATAATAATAAATAACTATAACAAGCTTCAGGATATAACACAGGTCCTGGCAACAAGAAATCCTGTGAATGTGGATAATGATCTACGTCCTGAATGTGCTCCAAATACTTGTCAGGGATCATCTGATTACCAGAGCAAGATTAGAACTCTGTCCTGAAGTGTCGGTGAATTTAAAAGTGCATGCTGTAAGGACAAGTAGCAATGGACTTTGTTTTCCGATATTCCATAATCAACCTCCCATATATTTGTTCTACATTTTAGCATATTCAAGGTTCATTGACACCATTAGTGTAATATGTAATAAAAATATTGTATAAACCCAATTAAATTTTACTTTTTGTACCTGTGTGTAGATACGCCTGACTGTATTTCATCTATTTGGATCACCTACTTCTGAATTGAAAAATATCTGGCTCATATCTTGGCAAAAACTGTCTTTCTTCATGCTTATTTTACACAATGACACTGCAAGCGGTGAAGATGCTTGTTTCTTTTTATCCAGAAGGTTGCGAAACCAAGCCTTCAGGATATTGTCAAAGACCATAAAAATGTCAATATTCTCTATTCATTGACTTATAATATAAGACGGCATGAATTGCATGAATTTAGATGTTGAAATAAAAAAAAGTTAACTCCAAATCCCAAGGGTCTAAGTTCAAGTCTTGTCCACTGCACTTTCTGTTCCTGGCCTTTGGCAAGCCACTAAGTCCTCACTGCCACTGTCCACCTGGTGGATGGGTACCTGGCTCGTTTAGACTTAGATAGATCAAAGAAAGATATATCTGCCACCAATTACCTATGTGAAATGCGTGTACCTGCTGTATACTCCCCAGGGAGCTGAGCTGGAGAGTCAGGGGAGCCACCATGTACAGCATGGCTCTTAAAAATATTGTAAATTTCAATAATAAATACACATTTTAAAGTACCTTTGAACATGCTTGTTCATTAAAAGGCTCTATAGGAATATAAAATATGATATATAATGATAATAATATTGAATTTCTTTTTTTTATCATTTGAGGCAAGAAGGGTTCAAGCAATGTTGAAAGCTTGAACATAGGCTAGATGTAAAACACATTGATTTAAAAAAATCAATGAATGTGGATAGTGATCTCAGTCTTGCTGGTGTCCAATTGGTCCAAACACTATAAAAGCTGCAAAGATCTCCATATATTTGCCAGGGGTTCCCTGATTATACCAGAGTGATGCTGGTGGATTCAAGAGGCTGTGTATATGGGCTGTGCATACAGCCTGTTTAGTATAGACTGTGCCTTTTGCTAGTATTTTGATACTCCATTATCAAGAATTCTAATATTTGTTTGGCATACATGTTCAAGGGCCCATTAATGCCTGTGATCAACTAATAAAAAGGTGCAAACAACTGACCTTCTTTGATTTACTTTACTGAATGTATTAATGGTAGTTCATTTATTTGGACCATAAACCTTTCTGAACTGAAATCGTTCTTTCTGGATCCGCCCTTGTCAATGTGATGTTATGATGACGAATCAACTTTCGAATTAAAAAAAAGGCAATTTACATAACATTCACTTATGCTACAGGGGCATATATTTCCGTAAGTACATCCTTGACATTACAAAGGAAGATATCAATATCTTGGTCAACGAGGTGATGACTAGTTAATCCAAATGCGGTTCTCTTAATTTTTCCATGTATGTGTAGATTACTACATTATGAAAAAATAACTGTTGGTTCTTGCATTATGCAAGATCTTCGCAAAACAATTTTTGAGTCATTAACGATGGAGATTGGAGAATGAAACAAACATGTTTATTGAATATAAAGTGAACTTTTGAGTTTTTACCAAAGATTTGACTAATCAAGTTTAAAGTAAGATTTTCTATTAAATAAATATAAATGAAAAATAAAATAAAATAATAGGTATGTAGAATTAGTTTTTTCTGATATGTTTTTTTAATTTTATCAGAGTAAGAATAATACGGTCCCCCTATTAAGACATGTTTATGGTGGCCGAGGAGTATATTTTCTGGTGCGAAGCTTTGCCCCCCGACAGAAGAGATTTTACGCCCCGACAGTCCCTAGTTCTCACCACAAAAGTTGCGGACTTTATAGTACAAAGTAATAGTATAGGCTAATCAATTAACTGCAGATATGCAGGTTTTTTAAGAGTAACTCCTACTTTCACTATTTGTCACATCTATAAGCAACCTGTTAGGCGTGCATTATGTAATGGAAACTTATGTTAATGCAACCTTATCTATACATCTATTTTATCAAGGATACTGGGTAATAAGTTATTATAGGGTGATGTCATGCTCCCTTAGTTCTAGTAAGATCATATTTCTGCAGTCTTTAGTTTGGGTAAAATCTTCCATTGAAAATGACGCAAAACACATTTTTTAACTTACAAGATTAGCTGCATGTTGCTTCGCTGTGTTTTTGTCCTTTACTCGATTAATATTGCAACTATAGCATTGTACTTGATAGAGGCATCTGTGGCTCTGCATAAAATCTCAGAATGTTCAATATTTATGGAGATAATAAAACCAGCCGTGAGGGGGCAAGCTGATACTTTGTGGTGAAAGTTGGTATTTTTCTGGCGTCAAAATGGGTAACTTTCACGGCACGAAATTAGGACTGTTGTGGTGCGAAAGTTGGGACTGTCGTGGTGCAAAAGTTGGGACTGTCGTGGTGCGAAGATAACTGTCTCGCAAAGAAAACCAGGATACCACAAACTCCTCTGCCCTTGCAATTATTGCAATTTGTACCATAAAAAGAAGATGGCTAATAGAAAAACATAATCATTATGTCTATCTCTGGCAGTTGGTCATATAAGTTGACTCAATTTCAGACCCAGTAGCACCGAGACACTGAACCATAGAGACAGGGGTTATTAATATATATTATTGCCTATTATTATGCAATTTTGTATCCAGAGAACTGAGCACCCTTGTATGACTCCCATAGGGAAAATATCACCATTCATATCCGTTTCCTGTTTCAACTATTAGGACTATAGGGGTCTAAAATTTCATCAGTGATGACCATGGTTTTAGTTCCAAAATACATAAGATTTACAAGTTACTGAAGCTTTGTTGTTAATATGTCATTCCATACCTTCAGCTTGGTTGATATTTTTCTGACAAGAGACTCTTCATCAAAATTTGAAAAATATCATCCTTGTGTATTTTAGGCCTATGCCTATATTTTTAAGAGCCCAATGTCCCCCTGATCCCCCTGAATTGATGTCCAATCACATAAATAAAATAGAAATGTGTACCTACAATATTCTCTGCCATGGTATGATAGTTCAAAGTACATTGTTGCATAATAACAGAATACAGAATCAAACATCTTCAGTCCAATGTACATAAAAAACAAAAAACTACAAAAACAAAACCAAGTGCACACAAGTAATTATATGCTTCTGACCGATGATGTCCCAAGTTTGAAGCAGACAACATTTTGAAGTGATTTTCATAGTGCTCCATTCAGTTTTCAGTATATATCTCTAAAGGCAGTGTCTGCAATATATTTTTCATAATGATTTCATGTCTGACATTTGAGTGCCTCGTCTGACCAAACTTCTATAATTATTTTAACAAATAAGAGAGGCCTGTGTGTTCTGTCTCTCCTGAGGCAAGTAAAAGACCCCAACCGTATGACTATTGTGTACCATGGCGTGGAATCCAAGCTTATCATCTCATCATTACACACAAAAAGTAGCACTAGATGACCTTGCTATTACATGACATCATCTTTCTGCAGTGATTTTGTGTCATCAAGATTTTTGTGATTAGACCCTTTTTGTCATGGACTATTTCTTCAGTTGTTTATTCATAAAGTCATGTAATTTGCTGTTGTTGTGTCACATTGGTCAAATAAATTATCTCTCTCTCACTCTGTCTCTCTGTCTGTCTGTCTGTCTCTCTCTCCCTCTGTCTGGCACAGCCTGTATTGTGGGGATGCACGCCTGGACCTACCTTTATGGGGACATTTCAGGTTTTGTAGTTAGAACAAATCTGATTCGTCCTGCACATTTCTTTAACATAAATTATTTTAATCTCACTTTGCTGTTACCAATACTTGCACTATTTTGCTGTCTCTCGTCTGTTCAGTTTCGTTCTTGAGGGGACATCATCCAGTGAAAGCTGATTGGCTGGTCTTGTTTCTTACATAAATGTGGGGACAGCAGTGTGCCCCTGTAAAGTTTGTCCTTACAAAATTTTTAAACCACTATTCCCTTCCAATAAGCTTTCGATATGGATGACTCGAGCCCAGTTCCCATCTTCCTGGCGACAGTTTACGACCCCAAATATGTGATTGTGTGTGGCAGTTTAACAATGACTATTACAATTTATTTACTTTAAACTGCAGTCTTCCTATATCAGCCTACGTTGCTATGATTATGCTATGCATTACAACTTCCTTGACTAATAACTGTGACAGATGGTGCACCATGGATATGATTAGCCCCGACCCATGGCGTTAAAGCAACGTTTTGCCTGCGATGTTTTGCGTTAACTTACAATGTTCTTTGGAAACATATACGAAGAGTTACTAAATAATTACGTATGAAAGTGTCAACTGGGCATAGAAATTATTCACTAAATTTCCTTCTAAGAATCTCTACTCGTTAGTTGTTTGATGACAGAAAATACATTTTGAACTATGTGACATCATCAGCTACAGAACTTAATTAGACATGTTAACACTAGCTAATATTGGACACAAATCACAAGCAAATATGTATAAAATGTGCCAATGTTATTAGGCCACTTAAGATATGACCAGGTGGCCTCTAATGTCCTGCTGGTCTTTGATTGTCACTCAGCTCGATATGACCATTATTTTACTTTGGTTATTGTATAAAAAAGGGCAATATAAAATATGTTGAATTGAAATTGCATTGAATCATTGACTATTCTATTATCCAGGCGAGTATACACTCGGTTTGTTCTTATTTCCACTCTGATGACATAACCACATTGTTCTGTGAAGGGCAAGCAGTGGCAGCATTGTTCTGTGAAGGGCAAGCAGTGGCAGCTCTAGATTTGACACTGAAAGGGGTCCAATTCAATTATTTGTTTGATTTTTAAGTCCTGCATATGTAATTTTCAGGGCTTAACAGCCACTGAGGGCAAGCTGTATGATATCACTGTCATTTGGCACAAGTTAACTGTTTGTTTTCGCTGCCCTCCCAACTGTACATGTCAAAATATGTGTAGAGCACTATGAACTTCGGTTGGTTCCGCTTTTTGGTGTTGTAACTCTTGTCCGACGTTTTGAGTATGCTTATTTCGAAGATTTGAGACGTCTGATTGGCTGAGAGGCCGGAAATTTAATTATTTTTTGTAAGCGATGACGGACAAATATAATAATCTGAAAAAGTGTAAACCGTGACCCATCGCGACCTAAAATCCAGGTAAACTAATCATAGTGGAGAGTCCTATGCCATATATTATGATTCTGCAATCCCAATACTTTCATCAGGACTGTCCAGGGCTATAGCCAAATTTATTAGTCACACAAAATGTATGACTCTGGATTATGTAAAGTCTCTCACACTGGCCTATAAATATGGCACATCTTAGGTTTTGAAACAGTTCTTATTCCGATGATAGATTAATCAAAGAACTGGCTGGTCAACTGTGCAATCTGGGGCAACCCCATGAGGTTTTTTTTCAACTTTTAATAACAAATGCAAGACAAAAAGCATTGAATAGGGTCTCCAGTCTGCGGCAAGGGCCTTTCCCCACATCGACTAAATTTAGTATTTCTTTGTAACCATTGCATGTACATTATTGCATCAGGGCAACATGAAATGAAATGAAATGAAATGAAAATAAAAACAAAGAGTATTAGGTCTAATACAATAAACTAATGCATGGGATGTATGCATTAAAAGAAAGTTTGTTTAATAAAATTGTAAACAAATTAGGTTAGAGAATAATCTATATAATATTATCTTGAGATATTACATAAGAAACAGGATGACATTATTTTAATGAACTCCCCACTTTTTTTAAATGGAACAGCCCTAAGGGGGAATATGCCTGAAATGTTCTGGGTAAAGCTATGGGAACAAAGGACAATTGTTAATTATTATAATTGTGCACTCCAGTTTATTTTATGATACACAATGTAAACATACGATTTACAGCATTAAAACGAAGTCAGATCTTTCATAAGTGCCATCCTACACTGCAAAATCCACGCACTTCGCGTTATCTTTGTCACCTGGTCCACATGTTGTCACGTTATCATTCTAAAATGGATGAATTTTAATAGGTTATGAGCCCAGGAACGCTGAATATAAGTGGAAAACGTCCAAGAAAACACTATGGAGGTTATACATTGACATTTTGTGAGTTTTACTAGTTGGGAGAGACTTTAAGTAGACAATAAAGTTTGGAATTTCCCATGTGGATTAGTAGCTCAAAATGGCAGCGAATGCCATCAATATCATTCCACTAAATGGTTCGAACTACCCCACGTGGAGTTTGCAGTGTAGGATGGCACTTATGAAAGAAGGATTGTCAATGGTATGGAGGCATGACTGGCCGACAGAGATGCAGACAAAACGGCTAAATTTAACCAGCGTTTGGACAAGGCATTGGCGATGGTGGTGCTGTCAGTTGACCCACATTAGGGGACTTGTTGTCAGAAAAAGTCATGGGCTACTAAGTTACACCTTAGGAGAGAGTTGTACTTGTTTCGGTTGAAGGAAGGTTGGTCAATGCAAGAACACGTTAAATGCATGACGGAAACTTTTAATGCACTGTCAGTGATAGGGGATGCACACTGTAGCTGTCTACCAGACAGCTACAATGTGCTTGTCACAGCACTGGAAGTGAATCCCGAGGTGCCAAAGATCAAAGTTGTACCTGAGTGCCTGTTGCATGAGGAAAGAAAAATGTCAGACGGAAACTTTTCGTTACAGGGAGAAAGGTGGGAAAGCTATAATTTCTTAACTGTAGAGAAAATCAGCAGTAGGCAGCAGTGGCAAAAAGAACTGATGAAACTTCATCGTTCAAAGTATCCCGAGCAATGGTGGCAAATGAAGTGACTCTGTGTTAGGATTAGTACACAGCGATGTATGCGGAAAGATCAGCACTCAATCATTGAGTGGTTGCGAGTGTTTTGTGACCTTCATTGAAGATAAAACCCGTTATACCTGGGTGTATTTTCTGAAGGAGAAGAGGAAAGTCATGGCAGAGATGTTGACAGAAACTCAAGATCTTACAAAGTGACAATGGGGGTGAATATACATCAAAGATATTCTCGAGTTTCCTGAGAAAGGAGGGAATCTGACACAAATTTACCATACCCAAGAGGCCAGAGCAAAATGGGGTGGCTAAAAGAATGAACCGGACCATAGTTGAGATGGCTCGTAGCATGCTGGCTGAATCGAAACTTCCATGCAGATTCTGGGCGGAAGCTGTATAGACAGCAGTCTATTTGAGGAATTGGAGCCCAACTGTAGCAGTGGAGGGGATTATGCCATTTGAGTCTCTCACTGGAGAAAACCATGTGTCGACATAGTAAGAATGTTTGGATGTTTGACGTACGTTCACATACTTAAGGATGAGAGGCACAAGTTTGACTCAAAGGCTCGGAGAAGCATTTTCCTTGGCTATTGGGCGAACATTAAGGGATACATTATGACGGCTTTTCTGAATGGAACTCCGGAGGAAGAAGTGTTTATGAAGCAGCCAGAGATATTTGTTGTGCTAGGAAAGGAGGATCTTGTTTGCAAATTGAGCAAGAGCATATATGGGCTCTAAAACAATCATCACGATGCTGTAACGCTGCACTACACAAACTACTGTGCAAAATTGGATTCTGTCAATCAGCCAGCGATCCATGCATCTACACCTCAGATGGAGGAAGGGAGATTTTGGCTGTCTATGTAGACGATATCATATTGGCAGCAAACTTCCGAGTGTTCCTTCCTAATTTCTCCAAGGTATCATGAAGTTAAAGGCCACAGACCGCCATTTTGTTTATTGTATTTTCATGCAATGTAATTGGGGGGAAAATGCTGCAGGAAAAAATAAAATGATAGACAGACGCAGTACAGCAGCCTGGACATAATTTGTGTCCATGACAGAAAGCGAGTAGGGTAAAATTATCTCGTAAAAGGTATGATATATAAGAAAGCATCCTTTGTAGGAAAATATTTCTGTACTTGTAAAAAACAACTGAAATATAATGGACTTCACAGAATGAGAGTATGGGCATTACCATTTCCTACCCTGTAGCCAGCTCACCCCAGACAAATTATATGATCTAATCACTCCCCAGAAAGTGAATTGTTCATTGAAAATGAGAAAACATACTTCACTCTCAGCAATCAAACTGCTATAATGAATACATAATAAATACAGCTTTCTTCAGTGGTCGTCTTGGATTGAAGATCAGATGAAAAGTCAAGAGTGCATTTATTTTAAATGAGGCACATGACATTAAAATTATTACTAACCTTCAGATTCAGATTCATGTTGCTTTTTTAATGATGGTAGCCTTTTGACTGGTGGTAGTTGCTCACCTGAAACATTCCATAACAAATAAGTTGTTAATTGAGAGAATTACCTAGGATCCCATACATTGCATTATTTAACTGAAAAAGTATACAGCTTTTTCACATGATACAGAGTAACATCACACATCTACATGATTGTTCCTGCCTTTACCTTTTTTTCCAACCTTGTACATTAAACGTGCTCTTTACCTGTGTGCACATTGTATCATTCCTATCAATCTAAGATGATTTCAAGCAAATTCATAAATGTCATGTATAAGCAATAATTGATGGTCAGTTGTACTCAATGTGTATGCTGAGGCAAGCAAATGATCTCCCACATGGGGTAAATGTGACATGGCGTGGACTCCTCTCTCCCTCTCAAATCACTTATCAACCCTTGCTAGTGACAAGAACTTGCTTTAGAGGGCTGCACTATCTCAATCAATCATGAATTTATGATGGAGTATTGCATCGCTACAAAAGACACCAATATCATGATCTATGTTAAAATTTACTAGAATTGTTTCCCACAAGTTGAAATAAACCCCCAATTGGCCCACAAGGGAATGAGTATAGCTGCGTCACTGTTCTGGCAATAATGAATATCTGGTCATTGTACCTGGCGAAACCAACCGAAACAGAACAGAAAGGGAGTCACTTTAAAAAACTCCGGACAGAATGAATGCAGCTGAGTAAATATAAATGTATGAGGGTCTTATGTCTGCGGTCCTCACACAAACTCTGCCAACATTAAAATTTACACCTTTGGCAGGTCTGATCAAGCTTGGAACCTTCTCAACTCCATAAGGAGTACACATTGGCATGCAAAAATTATGGTGTTTCTTGGTGAAGCATTCTACAATCGTCATCACAGCTTATAGTGTATAAACAAGTACCCATTTGCACCTGGTCCGAGATATGCATTGTTTTGAAGAGGATCTGCACAGTCCCTGCATTCGCTACAGAAAATGCTGCAAAGCGCAGCAGATGCTGCAAGTTGCGGCAAATGCTGCAAAGCGCAGCAGACTCTGCAGGTCGCAGCAAATGCTGTAAAGTGCTGCAAATCGCAGCAAACGCTGCAAAAGCATAGCAAATGCTGCCGTTACAGCAAATGCTGCAAATGCTGCAAACATTACAGCTGCAGCAAATGCTGCAAGGAGTCTGTAGCTGCAGCATATTTTTACAGCTGCAACAGATTTTTGCAGCTGCAGCAGCAGCTAACATAATTTTGCTTTAGGCCTATTATTCACCACATCAATATACAATTTGATCGGCATGAATTGCAGGCAGCAGTGTAATTTAAATGTACATTAGTGTCTAATAAACCAATTCTGTAGTTTATTGTTGTAGTTGTTTATTCTTGTGTTAGTTTGGTTGGTGTCAGGGGCACCAGAAGGTGAAAAGGGCAGGGGTGCAGCTCAAATGAGTTCAGGCGCCCCTGCATGGTTGATGTCCACTAGGGCGTTTGTGACAGTGTTTTGCAGCACCACTTAAGATTGAAAATCTAGAAATTGTTGCATTTTCGAGATTTTATAGTTTTAAGGTAATTCAAGGGTCATTAAATGGTTAGAGCAATAGAGATTAATAATGTTCCTTCCTCAGCACACTTGCAGCTTTAATGGCAGAAGGGCCGTAGCAGAGGTAGTTCACATTCCAGGGCTAGGGAAAGGGGAACAACTGTCCTCCCCCCATACATGTGTCCAGTTCTGGCGCCCCTGAATATGATGTGATAATTCCACTGCTTGGCCTATATACATGTGTGGTGGCTGGGGTATTAATCCAGGGTGGGGACAACTTTTAACATCACCAGATATATATTTCTAAATTCTTGTGATATATAGTTCAAATAAAATGAGAATGAGATATGTCAGACGGCAGAAAAAAAGCAGCATCAGCAGAAACAAGCAGTGCTCAGCAACAATTAAGCAGCTGCAGCAGAAACCATTGTAGATGCAGAGTTTGCTAGCATTTGCTGCAAGATTAAACAATTCACTCGTAGAACGTCCGCCAAAGTTTTAAACATGCTTAAAAACATTTGTCCTCTCTATGGATGCTCATGAGTGGTCAAGCGCGACCAGGTGCATCCTACAAATTAGCAAGAGTATCCTTGAAACCCTTGGCGGGCGAATCACGGATGAGCAAGAGTAAAAAAAAATTTCATCCGTCGTCATACGTAGGTCTTATACTTGATAGTGTGAAAGCCCCTTTATTCTTGATTGCTATTGATAGGCAAAACACCTACAAAGTTTTGTACATAATACATTTTGAATTTTTAAAACTTGACGAAGAGTGACATCAGCAGATTGGCTGGAAAGTCTTTGATCCTTTGATCCAGCGCTTTACTGCCACTGATGGCGCCATCATCATGTGACCGCTGGGTGGGTGGAGGGGGGAAAAATGCCCAAATACAATCATGAAATAAAATTTACGACTGAAATATTGAAAATGTATGACCAATTTAACGGCGAAACCATGGACTTTATTAAAGCTGCATTGACACATACAAACATGAAGTGTCACTTTTTTCAATGACAGAACACATTGGTTGAGAAGTGTAGCCCTCCCAACTATCTATCTATCTATCTATCTATCTAGTGCCAGATTGAAGGAAGGGAACTCTCTTGTCACCAAAAATTCAGGAACTCATCCGCTCTTTCTCTCATCACATTTATCAAGCCACTTAGCACTTTTCTCTCAGATACAATGTCATCTTATTTCCACCTTCTACAATTCGCCGGAAGTCAGATTAAAAGAATTTATTACTCTTTCAGAGTCTTTCTCCCCACAAATACTGGGGACTCCTCCTCTCTCTCTTTTTCTCTCACTCATCTGATTAATCAACCCCTGTGAGCATAATGAACTTAACTAAGAGGGCTGCACTTTCCATATCTATCTGTCCCAATTGTCTATCTATCTATCTATCTATATCTCTCTATTTATTTATCAAGCTTGTTATCTTTTTATCTATCTATCTATCTATCCAATGTCATCTTACTTCTACCTTCCACAATTTCACTAGAAGTCAGAATAGAATAATTAATTAACTCTCGTCCCCACAACTTCACGGGACACCTCCACTCTCTTCACTCATCCCATCGAAGGGCTTTTATGGCTAGAGATTGATACGTGCGCTTCCATCTTTATTGTCCCAATTAATCTGCGGGGTCATGATCAACGAATCTAGGTCAACTTTTGTGATGACATTACAAAGAATTGCCTTTTGCGCTGCTGCGAGGCACACATTCACTCATCATTATATATTTATATATATATATATACACTAGTTTTAATGACAATTCATCAAGTGACCTGAAGTGTGAATTACAATTAGCCAAAGGCGTTCAAGAACAACAAACTACAAAGAGTATTGAATCAGCTTCTTTTAAGAGTTACCAAATAATTAAAAGATGTAACATTAACAAACATTAATAGAAAGAAAAAAATTATAGAATTAGGCCCTATAATAAAACTTACAATTAAAGAACCTAGCCATGAATGGGAGTAACTATTTCATTATTAAAACTAGAGTTATAAGTATTAATTTGTTTTCGTCTATTTAGTGTATATCATCAAATTTTATATAGTTTGGCAATTCCTTTTTATCAGTTTTTATGCTTTAGCCAGCGGCGAAAGCTGTTGTGTTGTCGTTTTCTGAGATTTGAAAATATTTTTGCCACTGTTGCTTGTAGAGCACCCAGGAAATGTACCCCAGGCAAATCTAGCGAAGTTGGGGTATGATAATTCATGTGGCCCACGTTGTCATATCTGTCAAACTAACAGAAACATTAACATATGGGCTTGTCCTCCGTTCAAAGCGTATGATATCCATTCGTACAGAGTGTGAAGACAGGTTACTTGTTCAGAGTCACTTTTCATAGCTTTAATTCATGTATATAACAAATTTTACCCTTTTTGAGTTGAAGGCCTGAACCCGTTGGCCAGGGGTAGTGGTCAGATCATGTCATGGCGGGGTCAACCCATTTACATATAAAGTTTGGGTCTCTGCTAATTGGCTAGTTTGGAGCCCAATCTCGACTTATTTACTGGAGCCTTTGCTGGAGTGTTGTAGAGCGACTCGGGCAACAAATTTGCCCTCATTTGCCACCAAACTCGCCAAAACAGTGTATACCATAGCACTGACCTGAACCTCCTTTTCCCACGCAATGTCATGGTGAATTTTATGCAATAATCAACGATTTTCACTTGATCACGATCAACTGCCTTCACGGAATTCACTTTGATTAGTTTATCTGGATTTTAGGTCGCAATGGGCCTCGGTTTACACTATTTCCGAAAAATTTTCTTTTTTTATTTGACAAGTATTTAGACAAGAATGATCATTGCCAACAAAAGATATTTAAATTTACAGCTTCTCAGCAAATCAGACATCTCGAATCTTCGAAATTAGCATACGCAAAACGTCAGACAAGAGTTGCAATGCCAAAAATGGAACCAACCAAAGTTCAGTGTGAAAGTCGGGTCGGTCTAAAAAAATAATTCAATGACTTGATCAAGCTTTCTTAAGAAAATTGTGACATATTTGCAGTTCCAGTAAAATTATACATTTGTTTAAGTTTTTCCACCAAAAAAGTATTTCATTTTTTTGCACTTGGAATGCCTCAAGCTCACCGTTTCTGTGGAATGACCCAATTCAGGTGCTGTAATTGAGGGAATCATGCAGACCCAATGCTGGACGTAGCTAAGAACTAATTAGCTGTAATTTCGAATTACCTTGATTTCGGCCGTCGGTGATTTCGGCCTGTTGATTTCGGCCGACCATAATTTCGGCCTCCGAAATTAAGGTAATTCCTCTTTATAGAACTGACTGTTATTGCACTGACTGTTGTTGCACTGAACTGCACGTAATTTGGTATTTTTCACTTAGTCTTGCTCTCCCAGAATTAAGCACATAGCCCACAATAAAACGGTGACAGGTGAATTCGGCGCGTATCAATTTTGGCGCTGCCGAATTCACTAGAATGGACTGGTGGAGTTTATTGAATTCGGCGATCGCTTTTGGTGAATTCGGCGCGTACTTCAATGTGGAATTACTTTAGCATCTATATGTGTAACTGCAATTTACATGTTCTGTGATTAACAAACCAATTTATACTGCATAATATATAAATTGTTATATGTACTTCAAGTAGTTTATAGTATATATGGACTGTACATGTATGCATGAAAACGTAACGTGTGTTTGTCTGAAATCAACTTGAATTGAATTGAATTGAAATTGCAGTTATCAGGCACTAGCAGTAATATGTTCTGTGATTGCTAAAATAAATACCATTATAACCTCCTTTTTTAGTTCTTCTTTGATTGATATAATATGTTAACAAACAATTGCAAGAGATTGTGCGAAGGTCTACGCACCTGTGTAATTCTGTAAATTGCATGTAATCAATAAATTAAAATATCATGTTGCAAATCCCAATTAGTGTCCCAGGTTTATTCTGTTTGACCACTTTTCCTAAAACTAGACCGACTAGATATTTTAAATGATAACATGGAGCTTGCAAGAAATTAGTTCCATTCTCATCTAGCTGTGGCGCCACCAGCGGGTTCTATTGTGGGATATGTGCTTAATTCTGGAGGTGCAAGGCTGAGCGAAAAAATATCAAACACAGACAAACACTGTTACACAATCCAGAAGAACTAAAAAAGGAGGTATATATTTTAGCAACCACAGAACTTAAAACAATTAATTCGGCCGAAATCAACCTGGGCCGAAATCAACAGGCCAATATCACCGACGGCCGAAATCATTGTATACCGTAATTTCAAAGACTTTATGACAAATTTAAACTTAAGGTGAATACTGTTTTGCTTGAGCATTTCCGGGTCAAATACATTAAAAAAAAGAGAAGAGGCCCTCGACGGGTTCTTCATAGTTGAACAACCAATCAAATCAAAGCTTCTGTAAGACTACCTTGACCTAATCTCTTTCACCCACCAAAGTTAAAGTTTGTAATATATACCTGGCATTGCCACAAACCATTTCTTTCATAGATATATTGTGTCATAGGTCTAAACGCCAGATATAAAAATACTGTATTAATTATTCAAATGTTGTGTTTGTTATAATTCACATGTTCACTCAGGTATATCTTATAATTTGCCTCTTACAACATTTATCAATGAGGTTGCGTTGAAAATGCAACGAGCGATCGTAAGAAATGCCAAATTTCTGCTATTTCGAAATTTTTTATGGTCAGCAAGTATGTTAATCTGTCACAAATTGAACGAATACAGGTCAATTCATCGACACGCAAAAGCGTTGACAGCCAACCCGTTGACATGAGGACGGCAAGCTCGTTGACAAGCAACCCCCTTGGCCTGACCATCTCGTTGACAGAAAATCGTGGCTATACTAACTCGTTGACCTGTCGACGAGTTGGTTCGGCTAACTCATTGACACAGGTTTCCCCCCCCCCCTCTATCACGGTTTTATGGTATTTTATCCGTTCATCCTTGTAGTACAGAAATGTCATGGACATCTTTTTATAGATCTCATTCCTGCAAATATATTCATAGTAAGTATACCGCCGTGGCAGTTTTATCAACTGAGTAATCCCCGGAGTCTGGTTTGTTGATGAATGGTCATTGGGCAGATTAGCTGTCAATGGTATTGCACTAATATGTCAATGAGATGGTAATGACCTGTCAACGAGTTGGTTCTTGTGGTCAAACGTTTGTCAACGACTTTGTGTCTGCCAAATTTACATGAGTTGATTTGTCAAGAAATTTGTACCAAGCCTTCTAATTTGTCAACGACTTGGTATGTCGACGAATTTGCATGTCAACGAATTGACCTGTATTCGACATTCAACAGCTTGACAATACCGGAAGGAGCAGACGAAAGCGTTTCGAAAGCTTTCCGCTCCATATAAATAAAACAATTCTTGTCCCCACAAGTTCTGGGGACACCTCCACTCTATCTTTCTCACTCATGCTTCAATCAACCCTTGTGAGCACAAAGAACTCTTGTGGAAAATAGATGTCGCCAGTGTATGTAGTTAAGAGAATCCAAGCTTATTATGTAAGCAAATTATATTTTATGTCCCCATAAAAAAGTAAAATAAAAGGAGGATGAATCAAACAAAGTTATGCAAAAAAAGACCACCGTAATTGAGTAATTTTAATGACTTAGCATGTAATTTCCGGTCACAGCCTCATAATATTATCCTATATAAAATGTACTGTGTAAGGTGTATTTGTCAAGCATTGCTGTTGGACAAGATTACTTCAAAAATAAACTTTGCATTGAATTTTCTTGCACCATCAAATTTAGCAAATCATCTATTCAGGGTCACAGAGGTGAGAAACTTCTTATGTGACAGTCAAATAATATTAATAATATATTGTTTGTCTACACAATGTACATATCCTCACTGACACTAGGGACCATGGCCCCTGCTGGCACAGCCATTCAGAAGTTGAAATTAGTAATTAGGCTTCACCATCACTATGGTGAAGACTATTGTTTTTGGTATTATTATTATTATTACAAGTCAACCACCACACAATGATATATATCAATTATATATCTTTATCATAAACGCTGTCAAACACTGTGTAAAAGTCCATGTCATTACAGACTCCAATATAATGACATTTCAGTCTAGACTTTCAACTGAGTCTCATCTCAGCTTGAAGCAAGTCAAGTTCTTCCAGTTCCAAAGTGGGTAGAGTCCAAAGTGCAGTAAGCACAATATATGCAGAGTCCAAAGTGTACAAGTAATAACACAAGAGTGGTTTTGCTTCCTCAGCTGGCAAGATGAAACTCTCCTATTTTTATTGTGCACAGGGTATATGTATTAAAGGTACAATTCATGCAGTTTCCCCCCAGCAGGGCTGAGAGGGAATTATCAACCAATCACAATACAGTAAACTTCACTGCTGCTGACCATTTGCTCAATTATCATTCACATTGTGTGGGGTGATACCTCCCCCAAACAGGGTTGCTACCAGCATCTTTGGCTGAGATCTGGCAGGGATTAGTGAAGCTAAGACAATGGAGCTAAAGTGGACCCCCTGCAGTGCTCTGCATTGTGCTGAGGCTATTTATAGCTCAAGTCACAATGGGCTATTGTACTGAGTGTCAACTTTGGCTTGGTCAGTAGAATAAGGAGGGAAAGTTTTGGATGGAAATTTAGTAAGCTCCTTCCACAATTTAGGACTCAACAGTGAGGCATCTTAACAGGGCAATGCACTCACATAACACTGACAATAAATCAATATGAAAGCAAAAGGAATAATACAATCTATCAATTGACAATTGGACACAAACATCAATCAATTAATGACTCAATCAATCAATTAACTATGTAATCAATACTAATAATATAATCAATATTAATAACATAATCAATATTAATAATATAATCAACATTCCTTGCAGCAGGCTAAACTAGCTAAGACTAAGCATAATTAACAAGCAACTACTGGCACATGTGAGTAGAGCAGTGACTAGCTAAAAATGTAGTGATGAGCACACACTACTACTGCATAGAGTCACACATGAGCAGAGGGCAAGTGTAATGATGTGTACATATAATAACTTGTACCTAATACATCCATTCAATCTGACAGGTATTTGCTTAAGGCAAGTGTAATGTAGTGTACATATAATAACTTGTACCTAATACATCCATTCAATCTGACAGATATTTGCTTAAGGCAAGTGTAATGAAGAGCATAACACAATCTGACCTGCCTGTACAACCTTGCTTAAGGCAAGTGTAATGCAGAGTGCACACCATCAATGCACCTGTCATATAACTCTAACTGACGTATATCCTTTGCCTAGGGCAAGTGTAACGAGGAGTATACAATAGTGCACCTGTCATATAATTCTAACTGACATATAATAAGTGGTTGCCAGGGGCTGCACTTTACATCACTCCCCCCCTTATTCTAGCTCATTGATGGCAATCAGCAAGGAGCGCGCTTGGGGATGACCAAGAAGTTATCAGCCTGGCAATATAAACAATACTGACATGCTAAACAATTCTGACATGCTAGATAATTCTGACATGCTAAGTAATTCTGACATGTTTAAACAATTCTGATATGCTAGATAATTCTAACATGCCAAGCAGTTCTGACATGTTTAAACAATTCTGATATGCTAGATAATTCTAACATGCTAAGCAATTCTCAGTGACATCAATATATGAAGCACAATGAGTAAAAAGATAAAATGGCTACAATAATGCTGCAAGGATAAAACAAATGGTGATAAGCCTGAGGAAACAAAAGGTATTTCTCATTTTATCTAAGCTAAGAACAGTTCTAATATTGTGGGGATCTCATGACTACATGTCGTCCTGACCATGTCTCCCCTTGAGGTTAAGTTCAAGGTATCCGGCACATTGAAGATGCATGCTGGGGTGCATGGCATGCTAGAGTTAATTGTCTTGATGTCTCGAGGCTGCCTAGGCGGTAGTGCCCAAGGCCAGCCTGTTCTCTAGTGATGCATCGGACAGTCAATTCCACGTGAAAGTAGCTGGTCATTTCCATGAGACACTAGCTAGTCATTTCCAGTAGATAATTCGTTCCAGTGGACATCGAATTCCGGCAGTGGATGGTAAAATCCAGTAGAGCGAATTCCAGTAGAGGCGAATTCCAGTAGCTAGTGAATTCCAGTAGACGGCGAATTCCAGTAGCTAGTGAATTCCAGTAGACGGCGAATTCCAGTAGCTAGTGAATTCCAGTAGACGGCGAATTCCAGTAGCTAGTGAATTCCAGTAGACGGCGAATTCCAGTAGACGCGAATTCCAGTAGCTAGTGAATTCCAGTAGATGGCAAATTCCAGGAGTGGATTGTAAAATCCAGTGAGCAGCTCCATCCCTGGGCAACAAGGAGGGGTAAGGTAATTCAGCCAGGGCCCAGATCCATGATTACCAGGAGACTGCACTGTGGAAAGGCGAAATCGATAAATTTAACTCTCACTGCAGTAGAGAAGTTAAGGTGGGTTGCGACCAGCACAATCCAGAGTATATCGCCTGACCACTCACAGTCCCTCGGAACGCCTGGCGAGCTGGTCGACAGGCAGATTCAACATCCTCCACCTCGTACCAGGTTCCAGAGTGTGCTCATCAGTTCTCGGCAGCGAATTCCAGTAGCTAGTGAATTCCGTATAGTGAATTCCATCAGCCAGTGAATTCTAGTAGACAGTGAATTCCAGTGGTCAGTGAATTCCGTATAGTGAATTCCATCAGCCAGTGAATTCTAGTAGATAGTGAATTCCAGTGGACAGTGAATTCCGCATAGTGAATTCCATCAGCCAATGAATTCTAGTAAATAGTGAATTTCAGTCGACAGTCAATTCCAGTCGACAGTCAATTCCAGGAGACAGTCAATTCCAGGAGACAGTCAATTCCAGGAGACAGTCAATTCCAGGAGACAGTCAATTCCAGGAGACAGTCAATTCCTTGATTTTCTTGCCAGAGGCCGGCTGATCCTGGTCGTGTGTGCGGTGAGTGGCTGTCCTGTGCAGACGCTTGAAGTCCTTGTTCCTGGGAGGTGCAGCTCTGGTCACTGCAGAGGTCCTGGGGTCAGGAGGGTCACCAGGAGACTGGAGGTCCATCCTGGAGGCTGCACACCTTTTAGGGTGATTTAGAGCATAAATGCCTCACTAGCTCATCTGAGCCTCAAACACATTGTCAATATGTGCTTGGCTGTACTTGCAGTTGCAAGTGTTGACATCACAGTGAAGGGCTTGTCTCTCTCTCCTTCCTGTGGCATAAGTGTGTTGTCTGTCCTGGTCCATAATCACGTCAGGGTCACCAATGTAAAAGTCCATGTCATTACAGACTCCAATATAATGACATTTCAGTCTAGACTTTCAACTGAGTCTCATCTCAGCTTGAAGCAAGTCAAGTTCTTCCAGTTCCAAAGTGGGTAGAGTCCAAAGTGCAGTAAGCACAATATATGCAGAGTCCAAAGTGTACAAGTAATAACACAAGAGTGGTTTTGCTTCCTCAGCTGGCAAGATGAAACTCTCCTATTTTTATTGTGCACAGGGTATATGTATTAAAGGTACAATTCATGCAGTTTCCCCCGAGCAGGGCTGAGAGGGAATTATCAACCAATCACAATACAGTAAACTTCACTGCTGCTGACCATTTGCTCAATTATCATTCACATTGTGTGGGGTGATACCTCCCCCAAACAGGGTTGCTACCAGCATCTTTGGCTGAGATCTGGCAGGGATTAGTGAAGCTAAGACAATGGAGCTAAAGTGGACCCCCTGCAGTGCTCTGCATTGTGCTGAGGCTATTTATAGCTCAAGTCACAATGGGCTATTGTACTGAGTGTCAACTTTGGCTTGGTCAGTAGAATAAGGAGGGAAAGTTTTGGATGGAAATTTAGTAAGCTCCTTCCACAATTTAGGACTCAACAGTGAGGCATCTTAACAGGGCAATGCACTCACATAACACTGACAATAAATCAATATGAAAGCAAAAGGAATAATACAATCTATCAATTGACAATTGGACACAAACATCAATCAATTAATGACTCAATCAATCAATTAACTATGTAATCAATACTAATAATATAATCAATATTAATAACCAATATTAATAATATAATCAACATTCCTTGCAGCAGGCTAAACTAGCTACGACTAAGCATAATTAACAAGCAACTACTGGCACATGTGAGTAGAGCAGTGACTAGCTAAAAATGTAGTGATGAGCACACACTACTACTGCATAGAGTCACACATGAGCAGAGGGCAAGTGTAATGATGTGTACATATAATAACTTGTACCTAATACATCCATTCAATCTGACAGGTATTTGCTTAAGGCAAGTGTAATGTAGTGTACATATAATAACTTGTACCTAATACATCCATTCAATCTGACAGATATTTGCTTAAGGCAAGTGTAATGAAGAGCATAACACAATCTGACCTGCCTGTACAACCTTGCTTAAGGCAAGTGTAATGCAGAGTGCACACCATCAATGCACCTGTCATATAACTCTAACTGACGTATATCCTTTGCCTAGGGCAAGTGTAACGAGGAGTATACAATAGTGCACCTGTCATATAATTCTAACTGACATATAATAAGTGGTTGCCAGGGGCTGCACTTTACAACTTGTTGCATCACTTTAAGTCAAAGCAATCTCAAAATTCCACTTGGACTCATCATACAGGCTTACATCATGTGTATAAAGAGGTTTTGGCAACGCTCTGTAGGGTTAGGTTGAGGCAAAAAAGCTAGAATCTGACAATAATTAGTTGCGAGACTGAGATGAGGTCACTGTTTGTCCTCTTTAATTTTGTTTGACAGTGGGACTGCAAGTGTAATAGGGAACTGGTATTTATTTTACTTAAAATTCCTTGCATAGATCGAGCATGGTAACATAAGGAGAAGACCACAGAGTCCATTCTTTTCATACATATCTCTAAAATACTCTTTTATTGTACAAATTGCTGATGGCCATTTTTCATTATCCGAATCTCAAAAAAAGCATAATTTTGTAACATTCAAACTTGGACAAAACAATAATCAATATGTCAACCATTCACAATGTATTTATCAGGGTGATCGTACAAGAGTGACATCAGAAAGATACCTTGCAGGATGTCCTGTCATATATAACTCGTACAATACAATAGTTTTCTGTAATCTTCTCTCATATATGATGAATAAAAAAGTAGAACTTTTTTTCCATGACATTCACATGCTATATCATCACTAAGCATTTTAAAGTGACTATATTTTTTTGATGAAATTCACATGCTATATTAGTACTCTGCATTTTCAATGGCCTTTTATGAAATTTATGGACAGTCAGTAATCGCCTTACCACAATGTTTCATACATTTTCTTGGGTGACTAGTCAACCGACAAGCCAACCCAGCGACAACGGTGACAGCTGTTTTTACAATGCATGCGACAGTGATAACCTGCCATGAAGCAGGGTCGTGTGAATCGCGTCACAAGCACCTTGGCAGTTGGAAGTTCTGTTAAGTACTGAATCCGACCATGTCCGACCCATGTCCTTGAATTCACCGAATTCACTGTTGCAGAGTTAGTTGTCGACGGGTTAGTGCATCTCAGAGTTGACTGGCAATAATTGTCTTGTGTACCTTTTTACACAAGATATACGGTAAACCCAGGCCATTTAATGAAATTCACATGCTGTTTAAGCTAAGCAATTTCCGAAGCAGCCTATGGGTAAAATATATAAGAAGTCATGTTTTTACACTTGACTATGATATTCAATATACTGTCCTTGCCAAGTAGAACTTGCCTACACCGAAACACAAATCAAACCATGCAGTTTCAGAACATTTATTTCTAAATACTTTCTTATCAATTCATAAATCTTTTTGGAAGTCAAATTATTCAAATTATAACAGGTGGTGGCTGTGGTTCATTTGAGTTTGACTTGCTAATGTTTACTGCATAAGCACTATGACTAGTTTTTAAACATAGATGACAGGCATCACTTCACACAAATTATTTTAAATGAAGTCGCTGTCCATACAAAGTACTCTAAAATAGCAACAAACAACTGTCTTCATGAAGATGTGTTGAAGGTTTCAGCATATGATCTATCTGAAATGTGCCACTTTATTTACTGGTTAAAGACAAATTTGTTTCGACTTAAAATTCAATAAATTTTCGAAAAACATTTTGTACAGTCATATTCAAAGTGTAATCCAAACTACAAGGCACACTTTCACAGATCAACACTGCCATCTGTGAGTGTAGTACCACTGTTGATCACCGTTAATGTCTGTTGACCCTGTGAGGCAAAGTAGTTTCATGCCGAGGAAGTTTGTCAGCTGCCATTTCTGAAATTAAAGTCATATAAGAAAAGTTCACATGATTTCCAGCAATCCAGGTGAAGGAAAATTAAAAATTTTGCCATCACTTAATTGTACAGTATTCCTCAAGAAGCCTAAGTTGGATGGCTGTTTCATCCTTCATCTCAATGCCATGGTCTCTGCCTGTCCTAATTATCTCTTCTGAATTATTATTACATGGTTTTGATACAAAATACTTTCTCAATGATGCTTGTATATTAGGTGTCAAACTTCAACACTTGCCATTCTGGCTGATACAGGTAGATTTCCACTGATAGTCAGACAACATGCTTCAGCAATCAAATTTCTAGGCAGGCTAAGGTCAAATACATGCCCCTTGCTTTTGCGTAGCTGTTATGACATTCAGACTAAGTTACATCAAAGAGGTGTTCCTTGCTGGCTTACAAGACTTTATAAAGTCACAGAAACTCTAGATACAGATTCTGACAATTCCAGCATAAACAAGCTAATTTTATCCTTGTTCGAAAAGGCTCATACTAAGATGCTCACTGAGATAAATGATAGTACGCTAAACCCAAAACTCAGAACATACAAAACCTTCAAGAATGATATTAGAATAGAGCCCTATCTGAATTATACCCTACCTAAATCCGTCTATTGTAATATAGCACGTTTTAGACTAAGCTCACACAACCTTAATATTGAATTAGGCAGACACAAACGTCCTTATGTTCCTGCAGATGAAAGAATATGTGAAAAATGCAATCTGAACCAAGTAGAAGATGAGTTTTATTGTTTAATGAGGTGTAAAAAATGGAATGATATCCGCTTAAACTTATTCCACATTGCTTGTAAATACATTGAGGGCTTTACTATTTTTGATCCAACTGAACAATTCTTACAAATATTAACAACTAAGAACACTAACCTTAACTTTGCTCTTGGTAAATTTCTGCAGGTAGCATTAAAATTAGACAGTAAAATATAAATGTTTTATATAAATAGCAACTTAATGTCTCCTGGAACTGAGTGGCTGGCGGCACATTGACGAAACTGCTTCCGTGTGTGTATGACTTTGTACATTTGTATATTTGTAAATATCTACCATTGTATGTCACTTCATATTGTATGTCACTTCATATTGTATGTCAACATTCCCATCTCATATTGTATATCACTTCATATTGTTTACCATGTTGATAGCAGTTAAAGAGTACATCATGTATATATATATCTATATATCTTATGCTTAGTGTCTAGTATTGTTATTGAACCTGAATTGTTGTGCTAAAACTATTTGTTGGTGCTTTTTAAACAGTATTATTACTATTATTTGTTTAGTTCCGGGTGCTTTAGAACTTTTTAGACAGACTATGTAGTGTTGATTAGTGTTAGTTGATTAGTATATTAGTCATAATATAGCTCCACTTATTTAATTATTTTAACTGTTGATCCATGTATTTCTATTATTTTTTTTTTTTTTTTTTTTTTGCCATTTATTATTTTGTCATGCTGACACATGTATCAATTTGATATTTTGCTGTCAATAAAAATCTATATATATTTGAAACCATTGATGAGTAAGCTAAGAATTCCCAGCATCCATTCTTTCATGCATGCACAGCTCCTCTGATTGACAATGGTAATATATCTGAGATTATTTTAAAATGAAATAGCATTTCAACTTTTAAAAATGAAAAGTTTCCTAATGGTTCCAACTTGCAAGGTTTTTGAATAGTGCAGCAAAGGCGGGGACATGACTAGCAACACCGTTTTCTGATTGATTCATGTACAAACAAATTTGTTTTACCTCTACCTAAGTCTATTTCAATCCAAAAACATGCACTAAATCAGTATAAACTATATTAAACAAGAATGTTGGACCTGCTGCTCTTTTACATGCAACTGAATCGGACAATGCTCTTCATGAAGTTGGCCACGACACACGAGAATCTGCTTTTTGCACTCATTTAACATGTCATCTGAATATACATAATGAATGCTTATAGGCTACACTATTCGATGAGATTATTAATCTTAATGTACACAGCCTGTCTGTTGCATAAAAACGCTGGTCTGCTACTCTGTTACATAAGAACATTTAAAAAAAGTTACGACTCGGGCTAAGTTCTTCATGACAATCTAGAAGCACTTCACTATAGCAGAATTTCATATCGTCACTGTGGTCAGTCCAATATTGACTTGTGTTCAGAGAACGTTCACAGGTTACACTCGGCGACGCTGAAATGAGCCACAACATTGAGATTCACCACACTGAAAAATGCACAAGTGCACATATCGCAACTTCGTGGTTTGTCACAAAACTAATGGTTTACCTCATTGCCAGCAGCAGTCCAATAATTCTTTATTGCACTTTATTGCAAGTGGCGAATTTCGGTGTCGTAGGAAATTTCAGTGTTGCCGAGTGTAACGTAGCAATCGAAAATCTATTTCATATACACAATTATAAGTGCGTCGCTACAGTCTGGCAAGCAATGCATGCGGACAATCGTCGACGATAGTAAATAATGGCAGAAAGCTTCCCGACCAAATCTTTGCTGTGAGTCGTTAGCATGAAGAGACTTTTGACACAAAAGTTACTTTTCCACTTGTTAAATGGCTCAGCATTTTAGTGTTAAAATAACTACATTCGCTAGCTAGTCACGTTTTTGATTGGTAGCAATGCCCCTCTTATAATATAAAGGCTCTACAGTAATATAATTTTAACGACCTGTCAAAGAATCTGGCTTAGCAAAGACAATTGTGCCTACGTTGAGCTTACTGTGTACATATTCGACAACGTTTATTCAATAAACGACTATATGAAAAACGGTTATGATTTGAATACGGCTACAAGGTGAGTGGTTAGTTAGTTAGTTAGTGTTATTGTTTAACGCCTCATCAGCACCTGAGTGGGGCTATGTAGAGGCTCTCTAAGGTAAGATTGATTATCTATAGTTGGTAGTAGAAACCAGAAGCATGTAAAAAATCAATAATTGTCTGTGTTGGATAGCTGGAGCAGCTTGTGCAATGCGCACTGTCCTGTTTTAGCCACTGGGGATAGAGGACTTCACCCCAAGTGTTTCCATCCTCGTCGGGTGGAGGCCCAGGACCTTCGAGGGCACACGGTGAGAGGTAGATTTCGACTTCGTTGTGAGCAGTTTCTGACTCAAATGACCAAATGACAGAAAGTAGCTAATAGCCGCCCATGGCATTGTGTCCGCATGGGTCACGGCAAGTATTGCACTGGTCAGACGAAACGGCTACACGCGAAAACGTCAACACCCAAAGCGTCCACAATCCATGATATCAACACCGAAAACAGCTACACGACTATAACCAAAATTTCTACACCAATATTCGGGGACATTACCATAACGTCAACAGTGCTTCCCCCCCCCCCAAAAACAATGATACCAAAACAGCTACAGACCTTGTATTGATCACCTGCCCCTTGTCATCATAAAAAGTAGAAGTTTGCTGTATAAAAGTGTAGCCGTTTTGGTGTATAAAGACAAAGTGTAGCCGTTTCAATGTATGAACACGTAGCAGTTTCGGACATAAATTTATGACTGTAGCCTTTTTGGGCCATTTGTACACATAGCCTGTAGCTGTTTTGACATATATGACTTATGAGTGGTTGATGGGGTATCAGATTAACTCACCGCCAATGCCAACTCACCGCTCACCGCCCATGGTCAGCTCACCGCCCATGGTCAGCTCACCGCCCGTTTTTTATCGGCGGTGACTTGACTACCAAAATCAAGGTCAAGTCACCGCCCTGCATCCATTTTCCTGCTCAGATAACAAAACTCCTGAATTGCTAATGTTAGTTTATTGCAATAGGAGGGGCGGAGGCCTAGCTCAAAGGTAGCGCTCTGGGCTTCCAACCGCTGGGTCCTGGGTTCGATTCCCGGTCGAGCCTAAGTTGGATGGCTGTTTCATCCTTCGTCTCATTGTCATGGTCTCTGCCTGTCCTAATTAGCCCAATTGGTGCAGAAATACAGGACGTAAAGCCCTAATCACCCACCCACCCACCCATTGCAATAGGAGAGTTCAGGGATGCCTAAACCAAAACGTCAAGATCCCATGAGACTAATTTTTTTTAATGAATATTTGGAAAGAAGCCAAACACATTATTATTCATTATAAAAATATTTTATTATCCAAAATATGAATATTGTTGCGTCGCGCTTAATACGTAATACTACGTCTTAAGAATTGTTGACTGTAGTATACCTACTATTTGTGCTTAGAAATGATCTTACGACAATTTCTAGGAGTTTTTAATTCTGAAAATCGGACTAGAAATGACAAAGTTATGCTGGATTAATGATGCAGAAGGTTACTCCCATTTCGGTGACACTTAATGAATGACCTCTCGCCCCTCTTGTAGCCCCGGCAATAAATCCTAACAACCTTATCAACGAAACGAAGACACCATTGGTGGCAACCTCCATCATTACTAGTATTGAAAGAATATTCATCATATATATATGTTCACAAGTTCGTAAATTTTCAAAATTTAAAATTCAACTTGGCTATGATTGTAATCGGCAGCGGTGAGTTAACTCGGTGGGCTGACCATTAAGGCAGTGACTACTAAATAAGGGTGGTGAGTTGACTAACCCTACCTGGCTGTGAGTTGGCAGAAGCGGTGAGTTGACTAGTAATCGTCGAGGGTATGTTGCTGCAGCAGCCTATGTTTTCTTTTTTTTACTTAAGATTGACTTTCCATCACGTTTTGCTCTTTAGTATCTTTAATTCTAGTCTGATTTTAAAAATTCTAACTTTCACAAAGAGCTCAATATTTTATCTTTTAAGTGGTGCACAAATAGTGATTCCGACAACAGTATTTTAGCCACGGCGCTCAATTAACGGCGTTCGAAGCGCCGAGCTATTTGTCGAATGTAATATATCTGTCAAACCGGTGTAACAAAAATGCTCTAAAATCCTTAATAATTGGTCTTTTTTTAATCTGAAAGAAATGACAGATAGGCCTAAGACTTGTGCATGTTTTCACTGACACTTATTTGACCTTTAATTTTTATTTCTGCAAAAACGAAGGCATTTTCTTCGGCGCTAAGCTATACTGATTAAACGGAACAGATACAAAACTTACCTCAAATTGACTCTTTCAGTCAGCAGTTCATTTCAGATGACGAATTTGGAATGTAAAATGTGTATAATTACAGGTGTAGTCCATGCCAAATCCATTTTGAAATTCCACTTTTCCTGTCAGTGTCAGTGCAGTGTCACTGCTTTGAAAATCCACGAACTAACATGGGTCGTACAATCCTCATCTTGGTGTTATTTTGATCCTTAGGACCCCAGGCAGCCAAATCTCACCACTGCTGAAGGCCAAAAGTCATTTTGGGCCGTAACAAAGCCCTTTCTGGTGCTAAAATCAATCTGTTGACAACAAACATCTTGCAGACAGTTCCCATCTAAACTTTGTGAAATGTATTCCTACGCATTCAATAAACACTGTTAGACCGTCAAGGTAAACGCCTTGCCTTCTATCCAAATTTCTTCATTCATGGATTTTGAATGTATGTTATCATAATTATGCTCAAATATATCGTTATCATTAAATAATTGGCTAGTTTGGAGCCCAATCTCGACTTATTTACTGGAGCCTTTGCTGGAGTGTTGTAGAGCGACTCGGGCAACAAATTTGCCCTCATTTGCCACCAAACTCGCCAAAACAGTGTATACCATAGCACTGACCTGAACCTCCTTTTCCCACGCAATGTCATGGTGAATTTTATGCAATAATCAACGATTTTCACTTGATCACGATCAACTGCCTTCACGGAATTCACTTTGATTAGTTTATCTGGATTTTAGGTCGCAATGGGCCTCGGTTTACACTATTTCCGAAAAATTTTCTTTTTTTATTTGACAAGTATTTAGACAAGAATGATCATTGCCAACAAAAGATATTTAAATTTACAGCTTCTCAGCAAATCAGACATCTCGAATCTTCGAAATTAGCATACGCAAAACGTCAGACAAGAGTTGCAATGCCAAAAATGGAACCAACCAAAGTTCAGTGTGAAAGTCGGGTCGGTCTAAAAAAATAATTCAATGACTTGATCAAGCTTTCTTAAGAAAATTGTGACATATTTGCAGTTCCAGTAAAATTATACATTTGTTTAAGTTTTTCCACCAAAAAAGTATTTCATTTTTTTGCACTTGGAATGCCTCAAGCTCACCGTTTCTGTGGAATGACCCAATTCAGGTGCTGTAATTGAGGGAATCATGCAGACCCAATGCTGGACGTAGCTAAGAACTAATTAGCTGTAATTTCGAATTACCTTGATTTCGGCCGTCGGTGATTTCGGCCTGTTGATTTCGGCCGACCATAATTTCGGCCTCCGAAATTAAGGTAATTCCTCTTTATAGAACTGACTGTTATTGCACTGACTGTTGTTGCACTGAACTGCACGTAATTTGGTATTTTTCACTTAGTCTTGCTCTCCCAGAATTAAGCACATAGCCCACAATAAAACGGTGACAGGTGAATTCGGCGCGTATCAATTTTGGCGCTGCCGAATTCACTAGAATGGACTGGTGGAGTTTATTGAATTCGGCGATCGCTTTTGGTGAATTCGGCGCGTACTTCAATGTGGAATTACTTTAGCATCTATATGTGTAACTGCAATTTACATGTTCTGTGATTAACAAACCAATTTATACTGCATAATATATAAATTGTTATATGTACTTCAAGTAGTTTATAGTATATATGGACTGTACATGTATGCATGAAAATGTAACGTGTGTTTGTCTGAAATCAACTTGAATTGAATTGAATTGAAATTGCAGTTATCAGGCACTAGCAGTAATATGTTCTGTGATTGCTAAAATAAATACCATTATAACCTCCTTTTTTAGTTCTTCTTTGATTGATATAATATGTTAACAGACAATTGCAAGAGATTGTGCGAAGGTCTACGCACCTGTGTAATTCTGTAAATTGCATGTAATCAATAAATTAAAATATCATGTTGCAAATCCCAATTAGTGTCCCAGGTTTATTCTGTTTGACCACTTTTCCTAAAACTAGACCGACTAGATATTTTAAATGATAACATGGAGCTTGCAAGAAATTAGTTCCATTCTCATCTAGCTGTGGCGCCACCAGCGGGTTCTATTGTGGGATATGTGCTTAATTCTGGAGGTGCAAGGCTGAGCGAAAAAATATCAAACACAGACAAACAGTTACACAATCCAGAAGAACTAAAAAAGGAGGTATATATTTTAGCAACCACAGAACTTAAAACAATTAATTCGGCCGAAATCAACCTGGGCCGAAATCAACAGGCCGATATCACCGACGGCCGAAATCATTGTATACCGTAATTTCAAAGACTTTATGACAAATTTAAACTTAAGGTGAATACTGTTTTGCTTGAGCATTTCCGGGTCAAATACATTAGAAAAAAGAGAAGAGGCCCTCGACGGGTTCTTCATAGTTGAACAACCAATCAAATCAAAGCTTCTGTAAGACTACCTTGACCTAATCTCTTTCACCCACCAAAGTTAACGTTCGTAATATATACCTGGCATTGCCACAAACCATTTCTTTCATAGATATATTGTGTCATAGGTCTAAACGCCAGATATAAAAATACTGTATTAATTATTCAAATGTTGTGTTTGTTATAATTCACATGTTCACTCAGGTATATCTTATAATTTGCCTCTTACAACATTTATCAATGAGGTTGCGTTGAAAATGCAACGAGCGATCGTAAGAAATGCCAAATTTCTGCTATTTCGAAATTTTTTATGGTCAGCAAGTATGTTAATCTGTCACAAATTGAACGAATACAGGTCAATTCATCGACACGCAAAAGCGTTGACAGCCAACCCGTTGACATGAGGACGGCAAGCTCGTTGACAAGCAACCCCCTTGGCCTGACCATCTCGTTGACAGAAAATCGTGGCTATACTAACTCGTTGACCTGTCGACGAGTTGGTTCGGCTAACTCATTGACACAGGTTTCCCCCCCCCCTCTATCACGGTTTTATGGTATTTTATCCGTTCATCCTTGTAGTACAGAAATGTCATGGACATCTTTTTATAGATCTCATTCCTGCAAATATATTCATAGTAAGTATACCGCCGTGGCAGTTTTATCAACCGAGTAATCCCCGGAGTCTGGTTTGTTGATGAATGGTCATTGGGCAGATTAGCTGTCAATGGTATTGCACTAATATGTCAATGAGATGGTAATGACCTGTCAACGAGTTGGTTCTTGTGGTCAAACGTTTGTCAACGACTTTGTGTCTGCCAAATTTACATGAGTTGATTTGTCAAGAAATTTGTACCAAGCCTTCTAATTTGTCAACGACTTGGTATGTCGACGAATTTGCATGTCGACGAATTGACCTGTATTCGACATTCAACAGCTTGACAATACCGGAAGGAGCAGACGAAAGCGTTTCGAAAGCTTTCCGCTCCATATAAATAAAACAATTCTTGTCCCCACAAGTTCTGGGGACACCTCCACTCTATCTTTCTCACTCATGCTTCAATCAACCCTTGTGAGCACAAAGAACTCTTGTGGAAAATAGATGTCGCCAGTGTATGTAGTTAAGAGAATCCAAGCTTATTATGTAAGCAAATTATATTTTATGTCCCCATAAAAAAGTAAAATAAAAGGAGGATGAATCAAACAAAGTTATGCAAAATGAGACCACCGTAATTGAGTAATTTTAATGACTTAGCATGTAATTTCCGGTCACAGCCTCATAATATTATCCTATATAAAATGTACTGTGTAAGGTGTATTTGTCAAGCATTGCTGTTGGACAAGATTACTTCAAAAATAAACTTTGCATTGAATTTTCTTGCACCATCAAATTTAGCAAATCATCTATTCAGGGTCACAGAGGTGAGAAACTTCTTATGTGACAGTCAAATAATATTAATAATATATTGTTTGTCTACACAATGTACATATCCTCACTGACACTAGGGACCATGGCCCCTGCTGGCACAGCCATTCAGAAGTTGAAATTAGTAATTAGGCTTCACCATCACTATGGTGAAGACTATTGTTTTTGGTATTATTATTATTATTACAAGTCAACCACCACACAATGATATATATCAATTATATATCTTTATCATAAACGCTGTCAACACTTGTTGCATCACTTAAAGTCAAAGCAATCTCAAAATTCTACTTGGACTCATCATGCAGGCTTACATCATGTGTATAAAGAGGTTTTGGCAACACTCTGTAGGGTTAGGTTGAGGCAAAAAAGCTAGAATCTGACAATAATTAGTTGCGAGACTGAGATGAGGTCACTGTTTGTCCTCTTTAATTTTGTTTGACAGTGGGACTGCAAGTGTAATAGGGAACTGGTATTTATTTTACTTAAAATTCCTTGCATAGATCGAGCATGGTAACATAAGGAGAAGACCACAGAGTCCATTCTTTTCATACATATCTCTAAAATACTCTTTTATTGTACAAATTGCTGATGGCCATTTTTCATTATCCGAATCTCAAAAAAAGCATAATTTTGTAACATTCAAACTTGGACAAAACAATAATCAATATGTCAACCATTCACAATGTATTTATCAGGGTGATCGTACAAGAGTGACATCAGAAAGATACCTTGCAGGATGTCCTGTCATATATAACTCGTACAATACAATAGTTTTCTGTAATCTTCTCTCATATATGATGAATAAAAAAGTAGAACTTTTTTCCATGACATTCACATGCTATATCATCACTAAGCATTTTAAAGTGACTATATTTTTTTGATGAAATTCACATGCTTTATTAGTACTCTGCATTTTCAATGGCCTTTTATGAAATTTATGGACAGTCAGTAATCGCCTTACCACAATGTTTCATACATTTTCTTGGGTGACTAGTCAACCGACAAGCCAACCCAGCGACAACGGTGACAGCTGTTTTTACAATGCATGCGACAGTGATAACCTGCCATGAAGCAGGGTCGTGTGAATCGCGTCACAAGCACCTTGGCAGTTGGAAGTTCTGTTAAGTACTGAATCCGACCATGTCCGACCCATGTCCTTGAATTCACCGAATTCACTGTTGCAGAGTTAGTTGTCGACGGGTTAGTGCATCTCAGAGTTGACTGGCAATAATTGTCTTGTGTACCTTTTTACACAAGATATACGGTAAACCCAGGCCATTTAATGAAATTCACATGCTGTTTAAGCTAAGCAATTTCCGAAGCAGCCTATGGGTAAAATGTATAAGAAGTCATGTTTTTACACTTGACTATGATATTCAATATACTGTCCTTGCCAAGTAGAACTTGCCTACACCGAAACACAAATCAAACCATGCAGTTTCAGAACATTTATTTCTAAATACTTTCTTATCAATTCATAAATCTTTTTGGAAGTCAAATTATTCAAATTATAACAGGTGGTGGCTGTGGTTCATTTGAGTTTGACTTGCTAATGTTTACTGCATAAGCACTATGACTAGTTTTTAAACATAGATGACAGGCATCACTTCACACAAATTATTTTAAATGAAGTCGATGTCCATACAAAGTACTCTAAAATAGCAACAAACAACTGTCTTCATGAAGATGTGTTGAAGGTTTCAGCATATGATCTATCTGAAATGTGCCACTTTATTTACTGGTTAAAGACAAATTTGTTTCGACTTAAAATTCAATAAATTTTCGAAAAACATTTTGTACAGTCATATTCAAAGTGTAATCCAAACTACAAGGCACACTTTCACAGATCAACACTGCCATCTGTGAGTGTAGTACCACTGTTGATCACCGTTAATGTCTGTTGACCCTGTGAGGCAAAGTAGTTTCATGCCGAGGAAGTTTGTCAGCTGCCATTTCTGAAATTAAAGTCATATAAGAAAAGTTCACATGATTTCCAGCAATCCAGGTGAAGGAAAATTAAAAATTTTGCCATCACTTAATTGTACAGTATTCCTCAAGAAGCCTAAGTTGGATGGCTGTTTCATCCTTCATCTCAATGCCATGGTCTCTGCCTGTCCTAATTATCTCTTCTGAATTATTATTACATGGTTTTGATACAAAATACTTTCTCAATGATGCTTGTATATTAGGTGTCAAACTTCAACACTTGCCATTCTGGCTGATACAGGTAGATTTCCACTGATAGTCAGACAACATGCTTCAGCAATCAAATTTCTAGGCAGGCTAAGGTCAAATACATGCCCCTTGCTCTTGCGTAGCTGTTATGACATTCAGACTAAGTTACATCAAAGAGGTGTTCCTTGCTGGCTTACAAGACTTTATAAAGTCACAGAAACTCTAGATACAGATTCTGACAATTCCAGCATAAACAAGCTAATTTTATCCTTGTTCGAAAAGGCTCATACTAAGATGCTCACTGAGATAAATGATAGTACGCTAAACCCAAAACTCAGAACATACAAAACCTTCAAGAATGATATTAGAATAGAGCCCTATCTGAATTATACCCTACCTAAATCCGTCTATTGTAATATAGCACGTTTTAGACTAAGCTCACACAACCTTAATATTGAATTAGGCAGACACAAACGTCCTTATGTTCCTGCAGATGAAAGAA
The DNA here is from genome assembly GCA_932294295.1 of Alitta virens. Taxonomy (NCBI): domain Eukaryota; kingdom Metazoa; phylum Annelida; class Polychaeta; order Phyllodocida; family Nereididae; genus Alitta; species Alitta virens. Next base: position 34,252,718 of record OW028585.1, read on the forward strand.
TATGTGAAAAATGCAATCTGAACCAAGTAGAAGATGAGTTTTATTGTTTAATGAGGTGTAAAAAATGGAATCATATCCGCTTAAACTTATTCCACATTGCTTGTAAATACATTGAGGGCTTTACTATTTTTGATCCAACTGAACAATTCTTACAAATATTAACAACTAAGAACACTAACCTTAACTTTGCTCTTGGTAAATTTCTACAGGTAGCATTAAAATTAGACAGTAAAATATAAATGTTTTATATAAATAGCAACTTAATGTCTCCTGGAACTGAGTGGCTGGCGGCACATTGACGAAACTGCTTTCGTGTGTGTATGACTTTGTACATTTGTATATTTGTAAATATCTACTATTGTATGTCACTTCATATTGTATGTCACTTCATATTGTATGTCAACATTCCCATCTCATATTGTATATCACTTCATATTGTTTACCATGTTGATAGCAGTTAAGAGTACATCATGTATATATATATCTATATATCTTATGCTTAGTGTCTAGTATTGTTATTGAACCTGAATTGTTGTGCTAAAACTATTTGTTGGTGCTTTTTAAACAGTATTATTACTATTATTTGTTTAGTTCCGGGTGCTTTAGAATTTTTTAGACAGACTATGTAGTGTTGATTAGTATTAGTTGATTAGTATATTAGTCATAATATAGCTCCACTTATTTAATTATTTTAACTGTTGATCCATGTATTTCTATTATTTTTTTTTTTTTTTTTTTTTTGCCATTTATTATTTTGTCATGCTGACACATGTATCAATTTGATATTTTGCTGTCAATAAAAATCTATATATATATGAAACCATTGATGAGTAAGCTAAGAATTCCCAGCATCCATTCTTTCATGCATGCACAGCTCCTCTGATTGACAATGGTAATATATCTGAGATTATTTTGAAATGAAATAGCATTTCAACTTTTAAAAATGAAAAGTTTCCTAATGGTTCCAACTTGCAAGGTTTACTTTTGGATAAATGTCTAATATCAATAAACCTGTGATAAACTGGCAAGAATATGCAGTTTTTCATCAAAAATCATCACAGTGCATACCTTACATGCCTGTACGTCATTCGGTAATTGGGGTGTCACTGTTCAAGCACCAGGATTCATAGCTGGGACATTCAAGTAGACTGCAACAGAAACAAAATCTATTTAGTGAGTCAAAATATGCACTCTGGCAGTTAGATTTCACAAAAATCAGTCCTTAAAAGATGTTGAATTTAGCAGTTATACTCAAATGCCATTATGATATGCCAGGCCGACTCTGCAAAGAGTACAGGAAATTAAAAAAATACAAAGGTACTGCATCCTCAACTTCGATTCTTGCATTCTGAATATTTGCCGAGATTGCCCAGATATTGCTTTCCAAAAAGGTGAGAAAATATCAAACAAGCATTTTAACTGCCAAAATTGGGGAAAGACTTGATATTTTGAAAATCAGAACCTTGCGATGTCCAATGATGTATTGGCTGGAGCTTGCGGCTATTTTTGGAAGTAACACATTGTATAATACAATGTATATTAGAATGTTTAGGAGAAAAAATAAACAAACTGTATGGTGCATCACGTAATGTAGGGGAAACAAAAGCTGAAAAAAGTGAATGTAGACATATAAACATAACAAAAGTATACCAAATTTGTGCTGCGCTGAATTTACCAAAAGATGAAAAACAATGAAAAAAGTGGCAACTAACAAAGGTGGGGCGATGTAGGACAATGAAATGGAATAATGTAACACAGTTGAACAATATTACCGCTTACCTACATGTATATCTTAGACTGTGCACTTCTGTTCATGTGGTTTCCTGGTTTCTTTTTCAATATTTCTGATCATATTTTCAGGATTTTATGAATGATTTGCCTCCATCTCCAAGGAATCTGTGAAGAATAAATTAATTTATTAAAAATTGAATGCAATTTTATTTTTTGCATTGACAGGCGTAAAATAATTTTTTTTATTTGCATTTAAAAATGGGAATACGAGATTTTTCATGAAAAGATGCTATTATTATTCATGTATATACTTTTATGAACGAATTTCATGATGCCAGAGCACATGATTAAGTACTGGTAATTATGAGCGAAACATTGCCAAGCTGCTTTATATTAGGTCAAGTTGTATCAGACAATTCAACTGAACTTAGGTATAATTAAATATTGTAGGCTTATGACATGTAAATGATCATAATTTTTTGAAGACCTGTAAAGTGAGATCAATCGAAATTAAGCAATGTTCAAAATTACCTTATGCATTGAACTTTGTCAAATAATTTTTTTTCCAAAATCTTCAAAAATAATCTACATGTATATAAGTTACCTTCGCAGTACGATACAGTCGGTTTCCCTCCTCATGGTGTTCAGAATCTGAAATCATTACAAATTACAAAACAACAGTCTGGCATATTTGCAAAATGGTCATTTCAGAGTATGCACTTTGTAATAAGTTAATGCCCAGAGCACACTAGCCGAGGTGAATAGTGCAGCAAAGGCGGGGACATGACTAGCAACACCGTTTTCTGATTGATTCATGTACAAACAAATTTGTTTTACCTCTACCTAAGTCTATTTCAATCCAAAAACATGCACTAAATCAGTATAAACTTTATTAAACAAAAATGTTGGACCTGCTGCTCTTTTACATGCAACTGAATCGGACAATGCTCTTCATGAAGTTGGCCACGACACACGAGAATCTGCTTTTTGCACTCATTTAACATGTCATCTGAATATACATAATGAATGCTTATAGGCTACACTATTCGATGAGATTATTAATCTTAATGTACACAGCCTGTCTGTTGCATAAAAACGCTGGTCTGCTACTCTGTTACATAAGAACATTTAAAAAAAGTTACGACTCGGGCTAAGTTCTTCATGACAATCTAGAAGCACTTCACTATAGCAGAATTTCATATCGTCACTGTGGTCAGTCCAATATTGACTTGTGTTCAGAGAACGTTCACAGGTTACACTCGGCGACGCTGAAATGAGCCACAACATTGAGATTCACCACACTGAAAAATGCACAAGTGCACATATCGCAACTTCGTGGTTTGTCACAAAACTAATGGTTTACCTCATTGCCAGCAGCAGTCCAATAATTCTTTATTGCACTTTATTGCAAAGGGCGAATTTCGATGTCGTAGGAAATTTCAGTGTTGCCGAGTGTAACGTAGCAATCGAAAATCTATTTCATATACACAATTATAAGTGCGTCGCTACAGTTTGGCAAGCAATGCATGCGGACAATCGTCGACGATAGTAAATAATGGCAGAAAGCTTCCCGACCAAATCTTTGCTGTGAGTCGTTAGCATGAAGAGACTTTTGACACAAAAGTTACTTTTCCACTTGTTAAATGGCTCAGCATTTTAGTGTTAAAATAACTACATTCGCTAGCTAGTCACGTTTTTGATTGGTAGCAATGCCCCTCTTATAATATAAAGGCTCTACAGTAATATAATTTTAACGACCTGTCAAAGAATCTGGCTTAGCAAAGACAATTGTGCCTACGTTGAGCTTACTGTGTACATATTCGACAACGTTTATTCAATAAACGACTATATGAAAAACGGTTATGATTTGAATACGGCTACAAGGTGAGTGGTTAGTTAGTTAGTTAGTGTTATTGTTTAACGCCTCATCAGCACCTGAGTGGGGCTATGTAGAGGCTCTCTAAGGTAAGATTGATTATCTATAGTTGGTAGTAGAAACCAGAAGCATGTAAAAAATCAATAATTGTCTGTGTTGGATAGCTGGAGCAGCTTGTGCAATGCGCACTGTCCTGTTTTAGCCACTGGGGATAGAGGACTTCACCCCAAGTGTTTCCATCCTCGTCGGGTGGAGGCCCAGGACCTTCGAGGGCACACGGTGAGAGGTAGATTTCGACTTCGTTGTGAGCAGTTTCTGACTCAAATGACCAAATGACAGAAAGTAGCTAATAGCCGCCCATGGCATTGTGTCCGCATGGGTCACGGCAAGTATTGCACTGGTCAGACGAAACGGCTACACGCGAAAACGTCAACACCCAAAGCGTCCACAATCCATGATATCAACACCGAAAACAGCTACACGACTATAACCAAAATTTCTACACCAATATTCGGGGACATTACCATAACGTCAACAGTGCTTCCCCCCCCCCCAAAAACAATGATACCAAAACAGCTACAGACCTTGTATTGATCACCTGCCCCTTGTCATCATAAAAAGTAGAAGTTTGCTGTATAAAAGTGTAGCCGTTTTGGTGTATAAAGACAAAGTGTAGCCGTTTCAATGTATGAACACGTAGCAGTTTCGGACATAAATTTATGACTGTAGCCTTTTTGGGCCATTTGTACACATAGCCTGTAGCTGTTTTGACATATATGACTTATGAGTGGTTGATGGGGTATCAGATTAACTCACCGCCAATGCCAACTCACCGTTCACCGCCCATGGTCAGCTCACCGCCCATGGTCAGCTCACCACCCGTTTTTTATCGGCGGTGACTTGACTACCAAAATCAAGGTCAAGTCACCGCCCTGCATCCATTTTCCTGCTCAGATAACAAAACTCCTGAATTGCTAATGTTAGTTTATTGCAATAGGAGGGGCAGAGGCCTAGCTCAAAGGTAGCGCTCTGGGCTTCCAACCGCTGGGTCCTGGGTTCGATTCCCGGTCGAGCCTAAGTTGGATGGCTGTTTCATCCTTCGTCTCATTGTCATGGTCTCTGCCTGTCCTAATTAGCCCAATTGGTGCAGAAATACAGGACGTAAAGCCCTAATCACCCACCCACCCACCCATTGCAATAGGAGAGTTCAGGGATGCCTAAACCAAAGCGTCAAGATCCCATGAGACTAATTTTTTTTAATGAATATTTGGAAAGAAGCCAAAGACATTATTATTCATTATAAAAATATTTTATTATCCAAAATATGAATATTGTTGCGTCGCGCTTAATACGTAATACTACGTCTTAAGAATTGTTGACTGATGTATACCTACTATTTGTGCTTAGAAATGATCTTACGACAATTTCTAGGAGTTTTTAATTCTGAAAATCAGACTAGAAATGACAAAGTTATGCTGGATTAATGATGCAGAAGGTTACTCCCATTTCGGTGACACTTAATGGCGGACCGCTCGCCCTTCTTGTAGCCCCGGCAATAAATCCTAACAACCTTATCAACGAAACGAAGACACCATTGGTGGCAACCTCCATCATTACTAGTATTGAAAGAATATTCATCATATATATATGTTCACAAGTTCGTAAATTTTCAAAATTTAAAATTCAACTTGGCTATGATTGTAATCGGCAGCGGTGAGTTAACTCGGTGGGCTGACCATTAAGGCAGTGACTACTAAATAAGGGTGGTGAGTTGACTAACCCTACCTGGCTGTGAGTTGGCAGAAGCGGTGAGTTGACTAGTAATCGTCGAGGGTATGTTGCTGCAGCAGCCTATGTTTTTTTTTTTTTACTTAAGATTGACTTTCCATCACGTTTTGCTCTTTAGTATCTTTAATTCTAGTCTGATTTTAAAAATTCTAACTTTCACAAAGAGCTCAATATTTTATCTTTTAAGTGGTGCACAAATAGTGATTCCGACAACAGTATTTTAGCCACGGCGCTCAATTAACGGCGTTCGAAGCGCCGAGCTATTTGTCGAATGTAATATATCTGTCAAACCGGTGTAACAAAAATGCTCTAAAATCCTTAATAATTGGTCTTTTTTTTAATCTGAAAGAAATGACAGATAGGCCTAAGACTTGTGCATGTTTTCACTGACACTTATTTGACCTTTAATTTTTATTTCTGCAAAAACGAAGGCATTTTCTTCGGCGCTAAGCTATATTGATTAAACGGAACAGATACAAAACTTACCTCAAATTGACTCTTTCAGTCAGCAGTTCATTTCAGATGACGAATTTGGAATGTAAAATGTGTATAATTACAGGTGTAGTCCATGCCAAATCCATTTTGAAATTCCACTTTTCCTGTCAGTGTCAGTGCAGTGTCACTGCTTTGAAAATCCACGAACTAACATGGGTCGTACAATCCTCATCTTGGTGTTATTTTGATCCTTAGGACCCCAGGCAGCCAAATCTCACCACTGCTGAAGGCCAAAAGTCATTTTGGGCCGTAACAAAGCCCTTTCTGGTGCTAAAATCAATCTGTTGACAACAAACATCTTGCAGACAGTTCCCATCTAAACTTTGTGAAATGTATTCCTACGCATTCAATAAACACTGTTGGACCGTCAAGGTAAACGCCTTGCCTTCTATCCAAATTTCTTCATTCATGGATTTGAATGTATGTTATCATAATTATGCTCAAATATATCGTTATCATTAAATAATTAGTGTGTGAACACGGAACTACTTGTTTGTGCGTAGCGCCATATCAAGCATGGCAGTAAAAAGGTGTCTGCAACAACAACATCGTCTGGGTTTTGATTTAGACAAAAGTGAACATATAATCGCTTTCAAAGTAAGTCAATTTTACAGATATTAACATTTCAGGTGGTAGTTTGTGTTAATAGCTTGCAACTATGCTCGGTTTTTCCACAATTTGGCATAAAATATTCGAAGTGATGACGTTGTGTTCAGATGGTTCTGGCAGCTGATTGGCTCACAGCACTTGTTGATTTTGTAAGAGCTAGAGTGGTTGAAAAGTGATTGCTCATCCTCCCTCTGCAAAATAGCCAATTTATCAGTTCGGGCCCTTCAACATCCCTAAAAGCCGTACATGCTCGAATAATAATGGAGTTTTTCTTATAATTCTTGAATTTTTCTTTCAAATTATGCCAATTACACTCAAATCCATCCTATTAATCTAAAACGCAAGCTTTTACCAAAATGCCCTACGAAAGCTTGTTTATTTTATTATTATTATATATGGTTGAAATGAAACCACACTGTCATGCAATGCCTGTTACATCTTCAACAGCACATTTTTGCAAAATAAAGTTCATTGTAGCCTGATAGATATATATATATATATAATATGATAATGCAATGTGCATGAGAGGCCGCAGGTGTGATTTACTCAAATTATACTTTGATGCCATTTTCATACGTATACATATGTATGTAATATCACACACTTTTGCAGAAAAAAGTTGCTTATTTTCAGTTTTTCTTTACTCTAACCTTACTTCATGGGAGCAGAAAAGCAAGTGTATAAGCAGGAATGCTTAAATTATTTATTTTTCTTGAAATTGTTGGTTAAATAATGCATTTTTAAAACGTCCTGATTTTCTGCTTATTGCCAATCAATGAAGCAGAGAAATGGGTAATAAATATTGATAAACTACCAAGTTCAACCAGCTTTATAATTCAGGTACCAAATTGATGAAATACTTGAAATTTGACATGAAAGTAGTAAACAGAGTGGTAATTATTATTTATCCCCCGCCACTCATATGTGTAGCTGCTACTGCTATATCTAACAGATAAATGAATCCAGAAACGTTTACTTTTGTCTGATGAAACATGCCACTGATCTAAGGAACTTTCTGGTATTAAATTTTTTTTTTCCTGTAAATCTCCACTATAGGAGGTTTCAAGTTCAGCCGTAAACAAGGTTGTAATTGTTTTTTTCAAGTGAGGAGACACATATTTCTAGTCATCAAAAATTGCATTTGTCATATGTTTATAGGCATATAATTTAATAACTCCAAGCATTAGGCCTTTATGGACTTCATGTGACTATAATTAGATTGGTAAAATGTAGTTATTACAGAACCGTCACAATAAACTACATTTCTTGAATATTTAACATAATTTAACCTGCCAATTATAACTATTTACATTTTCGGCTAAATAATAATGTAATTAATATCTAGGCCTATTTGACTGGTGAAACATTGTTAAATGCAATTGAGAATGCAAAACAGAAAAAACTAAAAAAAATATATATTGGCATTATTGCTCAATAGTGTCTTCTTCATCTACGTAGATATCTATATACTCTTTTGAGTTTAATCAAATAATCAAACTAGGACCGACCAATTCAAGCCTAATGTCAAATGTAAAGTGCAATTAAAAACTTGAAAAAGCATTTATCATATACATGCTTTCATGTCTTATGGCAATTAGTTACGTAACAGTCTAGGCATCCAAAATCGCGATCGTTCCGGTTGAGCGAACACGTCGTTTTTCAGCGCAAACTTCAGCGCAAACTTGTATAACATGCCTCGCAGTGGTGCAGCGTCAAAGGCAATTCTCTGTGACGTCATTGATAATAGTTAGTTGTGACGTTTTGGACTATTTCGTCTGGGCGCATCATGATCGCACATTGATTTCTAAAACCTATTTATAAGCGCCAATCACAGAGTTTGTGAGAGGTCGTTGCCTAGCAAATGACCTAGCATTAAAATAAGCTCTGCTCTGATTGGTCGAACGTTCATTTAGTTGGCTAGCTTTATGGAAAATCACGGCAATGGACGTAGCTACCATGGAACATTCAAAACCATAGTTCTACTGCTTGTCTTGTCTTGAATCTCATGGAACTGATGATTAACAGTGTTCTAACGTGAGTTTCTTCAAATTTGTTGGGTAAATCTGTATCATTTTAAGTTAAGAATCATTTTTGCGTAAGTAGGTCATTATAAGATTTTGCGCATCATGGCCGCGCAGATTAATTAGGACAACACAGTCCGATCCGGTCATTTGAGAATAGTACGTCAGTAGATTTTGTTTTTGGCCAATCTCTAAATATAAAAGCCCTACGGGCGGCCCCTACGGGGCCGCTTCTGCGGCCTATTAAATATAAGTGAGGCATCATATGCTGCAACACACCTGAAAAGTAATTCTATGCAATTATGATTACTTAAGCTATAAATGGGGATTTTTTTTTTAAATATGAAGATGTAACAATGACATTTTTTGTAAAGTTTTCTTTCTTTTTCACTTATTTCAAACATGATTTTAAGAGCCATTGTTGCACATTTTTTTGGAAGACCTTTTCTAGAAGTAGTGGCAACTGTCACTGCCACCCACAGAATAGCATGCAATGAAATAAAATGGATTATGTCTTGCAGATGTAACAAGACACCAATTACCCATTTTAATTGTTTACAGTGTCACAGGAATGCATTACAGTGGCAAGACGTGGTGTTAATAAATTGGCTTTGAGGTTCATTTAGTTTTTTTAAATTGAAATTGATGAATTCACAGTGCACAATTGCAAGAAAAAGACATTTTAATATTTCGGTGTCTTGTTACATCTTCAAGGTATCCAATTTTGTCTTGGGCCATATTTAGACTTAAATAATTTGGGTTCATGTGGGTATTGCTAGCCACTGTGCCATTACCTGGGACTTATCATTTCAACAATACCACCACATGATATCATGAGGGTATAAATTAACCTTATACAGTACTCAAGCCCCCAATAATGTAAGGGTTTTGTCTTCAACTCCCTCAGAACAGCTCTTCGGAAGGCAATTATGGCCATGGATACACACGTTTAGGCTGGAAATGTTAGCTCACCATTTATTTTGGATATTAGATGCACTAAGTCCTGTTGAAAAGTACTTTTGTGCATTTTCGGTGAAAATATAAGATGACCAGCTTGATGCAATTTATCCAGCATTTTTAGCTATCAATGTTTAAGATGCAACCAAGACACAAAACATATTTCTGTAAGATGTAACCAGGAAACAAAACATGGCTTGTGTCAGTGTTACATCTCCAACTGAAAAGCTGTCGTTAGGCCATCTCCAGGGCATCTACATCAACGGCAAGAAGTTCTTAATCTTCAACTTTGTGTTTCTGACACATATTACACCAAAAAAGGATGCCTATTCGGCAGCATAGTGTTTCTGTGTATAAGATCACAGTTTCTGTTGAAGATGTAACAAGCTAAAATCTATCATTTTCAACAAACTTCTCTTTCAGAATTTACACATTCCTCCATTCCAGTCTCTCTTTCCCATCAATGTACCTGCAGAAATGGCGGGAAACTTGATTTGCGACAGCTGCATAAGTGAAAGTAGCCTGTGCCTGGTGGCATCCCAGTTTTATTAAGAATTTTAACTTTGTTGTTGAAGATGTAACATTTTCCTGGATTGCTGCTGTACCAGTTTTAATGTCTCAAAATATCAAACTCCCAAACCTGATTAACCATTGCACATGTTGTAAAAGTGAAAGTACACTAAATTTGGCAAGAGACTTTCCACAAGGGGGTGTAGTAACTCCTTTCAGTTTTCTGTGTGAAAGCAAGTTTAAGATGTAACAAAGAGGACACCAAAGTCCATTATAAAATTAGATGGAGAATTTTTCATGTACTTTCATTATTTAAAAATTGACATAGTTTGATTAATTTTCATAAAAAACACAACTCAACACCTGATCATTTAGCATAGTCTAGTGGCCTCTATGGCTCAAGTTAGTGGAGAAATACCTCACCAAAATGAGGGTAGCTCAAATAGGACACAAAAATTTAACCATATTTTAGCAGGACACCAAACCAAAATGAGTCTTTTCCTCTGTTAACTGGCATTTATGGTTTGAAAAAAATTCTCAAAACACTAATTTGATGTACCTTTTATCTGTTGACATTAATTTCATTTTCCTCACATAAGTTTCTGTCTCGAAATTGACCCAATAAGTTGCAAGTTGAAGATGTAACAGGCATTACATGACAGTGTGGTTTCAACCATATATCATTGGTAATTATTTCCAGAAAAATTTCATCCTAGAAGGACCAAACTTTATCACAAGGTATCTTGGGATGACCTCATTACGTTGACCTAGTTTGAGTGACCTTGACCTATTTTTCAAGGTCACTTTTAGTGGAAAATTGAAAGAATTTCACTTCACATATCTCTCAAACTATTACAGTTACATACAAATGGCCTTGGATCTTGTGATTAAATTGTGTTTTTAAGTGTTTTGACGTTACGTAATTGTGAATCACTCATGCGGAACATGTCACAATGGAACATGGTGCACTTTTCAGTCTGCCTTCGAAATGTGAAAAACAAGCAATTTTCACACCACCACAAAAATACCTTGGAATTAAGCTTTTAAGCTGAAGGTATTTGCTTTGGAAGACATTAACCAGTACTATAAGGATATGTATTCGGTTTTGACCGAAATTAATTTGTTGATTTTTAAAAATTTCATAAATTCAGACAACTGATTTTTTAGTAACAAAATAGTTAAAATGGTCATTTTCAATGAGAAATATTCACTTTAGACAAATGCAAAGCATTGTTGACCCCCCACAATTCACATGTGACCTTTCAGAATCTGCTGTAATTTTTGACCTTTGACCTATACATCAAGGTCAAAGTCAAGGTCAACCGTTTTATCAATACTGAAATACTTTTATTGATTAATTACATGAATAAAAAGCTTCAATTTGACTCAAACACGGTTTGAGTAATCATGGTACACTAGAACTATGGAAACCCCACCCTAACCCTTACTTTTACCTTAACGATAACCTTAATCGTAGCTGTAACCTTAACCTTCACAGTTACCTTTTTAACCTTAACCCTAACTTTAACCCTAACGTTCACATTAACTGTTTAACATTTATTGCATAATCAAATTGGTGAAGCCTAGTAACTGTTAACAGTTACAGAGTTCTAGTTTGTGTTTACATTCAGTAAATGCAATATTGAGACTATTGATGCCAACGTCCACTTAAGTGTTTTTCATGTTCATGATGCTGCAGTGGAAATTTGAAGAGGCAACCCGATATCATCAAATAGTAATAACTTCAAGTGATAACTTTTCATGGATTTGCATGTTTCTTTTGTGGGAAAAAGCATCCTTCACAAATTTGAATAGATATCTAATTCCAAAATATAATTGATAGCATCAAATTTATTGAAGGTTGTGCTTTCGGGTATCATTAGACTAAAATCACAATATAAAACCTGGACACTGAGTGCTTTAATGGAATCAAAATGTAATGTGAACATGCATTAATTCAGATGGATGTTTATTTTTTTTTTAAAGAAAGGCCATGATTAATGTCTTTATTTTTGTAGATATCCATCAGTATAATGAGATAGGGTTGTCTTGTTTTTGATTTTGATGTTATTTTTGGTTCTCTGATACTGAGATTTTAAAACCAGATTGATTGGCAATTTGATAATGTAATTTTCTTTATTTTTGAGACGTAATATTGAATATGAGGAGCACAGTCTCTTCTTCAGTCTTGAACATTGGTTGGTAGCGATTAGTTCACCTAAAGTCATGTTTCTCCTCCATCACAGAACATTCGTCAGAATTTTGTATCTCCTCCATGTCTTTCAGCTGAATACTTTGGGTAAGCATTTGTTGACTTAATTTACTTACCAAAAAATGTATATTGCAATGAGTTTAAAACAATATATGGAACAAGGCATTAACATTGAGCAAAATATGACACAGTGGGTGTTTATTCATTTTGGACCAAACAGTTTCAGACAATATGAAAGAAAAAAACATAATACCTCACAACATATCTCTTACTAAGAATAAAATACACATATGTACATATGCAGCAGGGACAATGTTAACCACTTTCTAGCTATCTTAAAATGTGATGACACTTACCTGCAAACCTCAAATTATACATATATTACAAAGATACACAAGTAACACTACCTTTCAGGTCTTTCTCGGTCTAGTACTGCACTTAGTGTTTTCCAGGGTTTTTGAGTCTAGCTGCAACAAGCGATTAAAATTTAAGTCTGCAGATTAAAATTATAATTTCAAAAAGTGTATATAATTATATGATACTTAATCTCACCTTTCTGCTCTCAGTGATAGGCGAGAGAAGTCCTTTGGAGTCCAGACCCTCCATGATATGTTTAAAGTGCTATGTCCTGCAGTATGTGGGTTTCATTAAAGAGGCCTGACTTGGAAGGAATAACTATGTCACCCGCCGTTTTAGGTTGTTTGTGTGTTTTTTCCATCAACCAAATTTGATTTGTAATATTCTACAATTTGTTCACACCAATTTTACATATATATACATTCAACGAACAACCAACATTCAGCACATTCATACAATTAATTTTAATACAATTTACAATATGATTTGTATATGTATGTATGTATGTAAATTTGTGGTACAATTATTTATCTATGTATTTCTTTGTTTTCATACTCTTTATATACTCCTTATGTATTACACAAATATTTTTATATTCTTTTGTTTTTTTTTCCTTTTTTTCCCTTTCTTATTGCACTAGGTGGCCTCCAAGCATGACTGAAAGATGGCCCTGTCGACCATTTCAATGCCCCCCCCCCTCCACCCCTGCTTGATCTGCCAATGAGTTCAAATGTAAAATTGAATATAATGCTTTGACATGAATGTATGTATGGAATAATTAACCTCGAAACATTTTTATCGTGCAAAATATGTGTAAATCTGTACCAAACAAGACATGCTATACAATATTATATTTATAATCATCTGATACAGTAGAATTAGTATTGACATTAATTTTATTTGACACAAGAAAGAAAGTTAAAATATACAAATATGGTATGAGAATTTCACAGACCCATGATTTTTAAAAAGCCGTAGGTGCAAGACTAAACTCCATGTACTGAATGGTGAAAAAAATGGACTATTAGCAAATAAATTTATGAAATGATCATCGAAGTTGCTCAAAAAACATCTTACACACCAGTCAGAAACTTCATCTAAATTTGCTCTGTGTGTTTCCAATTAATTCAGAATTTGTTGAGCATTGCTGTGACTTTCTTGTAGAGAAAAGAGCATCTTAAAAAGCTCCATCCCAATGATTTGATCTAAAGATCTTTATGGTGTATACTATCCTCTGTTTAAAATTACTATAGGTTGGATCACTATTTTATAAAGGCAAAATGTCTACAGCGTTTTATTTGCAAAAGGTGATTTCTGACTAATACTATGGGAGCAGCAGCCTTTTAAAGTATATACAACCCACCTCCACTGCTGCATGTACAAATTATCATTAGACGAGAGACTCGCTGGGTTTTACGGGTGACTCCGACTTTCCCGTTGTTATATTTCAAAATTAGACCAGGCGACGTACACGTCGCGTTAAACTCGTAGAAGCTGTCGAAGAAAAAAGCTGTTGCATAAACGTTACGTAATACTACGACTTTACTATGGCAAAACCGGCTATGTGAGACCTAGGCTTAGGATGAATAGTGGGAATGTACTGGCTGATGCTTTATTCAATGTAGCAAAGCATAACAAAAAAATGTCTGAAAAAAATGCTAAAGTGTCTTTTAATTACAGGTTCATGTCAATGTCCAAACCAAGGCCAGTGGATAACAAAGAATGACTCTAGATTACGAACAATGGTGTCAAAATATCACAACATTGAGTGGTCATATTGCAGACAGAATTCTTGCAGAGGACGCTGTGGATTTACTGTTCTGTACTCTCCATGCTCATGTGATGAACTTTGTGGAAAAATGGGAGACTGTTGTTTTGATTTTGTATTGTATTGTCCTCAGCATGCTAGGAGAAGCTTAATTAATGTGCAATACAGTGCAATTCCTTCTACTAATCAGTCAAAATCTGCAGCTGAATTTATCATAAATTATGCATTAGGACTGAAAGACTTTCACAGAGATGAGACCCAACATGAAAAATGCCTGTTATTGGATCATTGCAGTAGTATGCGTGTGATAACAGAATGTCCAGTTACTTCAGTGCACTCAAATAGAGATAATGTAGTTAAAAACAGCTGTCATTCTGATGCAAATGCCATACCACAGTATGTTCTATATACGAAGCAGGACAGATTCATTATTTTTCTTAATGCTCGCTGTGCAATATGCAATGGAGCAAATTCATCTCAACTACGGCCTTTCCATTTTGAATACTTTTGTAAAGAGGGTGATTTGGTTCCTTTGAAGGAAATATTATACCACAAGGGGCAAAATGATTTCTTCATAGCACTGAACCAGTATTGTATTCAAAGTTATCACTTGGATGCATCAGTAAAGGAAACCCTAAGAATGATGAGACAGCTTAAATGCTCAGCACAACTCGAGAATAGGTATCCTCCACAAGCGTCATATCCTATATTAAATTTACTTTGTAAGGTGTATTTGTCAAGTATTGCTGTTGGACAAAATTTTTTCAAAAATGATTTATGTGCTGCATATTCTCTTGACAACTTGGCTAACAAAGAGAGAAAGTGTATATATCCCCAATACAAGGACAGTACATCATGGGTAACCAACACAGTCAATTTTAAATTGCTGATGGATTTAAGTGGCAAGCCAAAACAAATCATGTTGGGAGCAAAAAGCATATGCTCCAATAATGGCGAAAAGAAACACTGCGAAGAATTTCATTGTCATCAGAGTCAAGTTCGAATCGGTATACACTGTTTTTTACCGAAATACCTAAATTTATTTGACAGTTATCAATATCATACATTGAAGTTCTCATTTACCATCAGATCCAATTCAACAAACACTGTTGATATAATAAAGAATATTAGCAAAATATATAACTCATTTCTTAAACTTGCTAGATGTGAAAATATTCCCGTTCCACAATTAAATAGGACTGAACATTTATTGCTTGTGTGTTCTACACGTTTTAATTATAAGTGGCTCAAACTATTAGAAATTGCTACAATCAATAATTCTCTGATATATTCAGTAAACATTAGACATACATTGAATGATAATGAAACTGTTAATAATATGTGCTCCAATGTAAGCTTCAGCACGATTCATGTTAATAATGCTGCACTGGAAATAACAAAGCATAAGGAGATTTTCTTAATTGATAAAGAGCATGGCTATTTTGTTGGCGCTGAATTTGTTCCATGGAACATGCATATATCTTCTGTTTATGGATTGAAGCTGAATTTCTCCACTTGCTATGCTAAAATACAACTCTGTCCTAATAAGGTGATGCTGACACAAAATGAATATTTACTGTTAGAAAATACATCGGAATCGTCAGTTGTCCTCAAGAAGACAGGAAAGTTCCTAACTCAAAACAAATTCGTCATTCTTGAAGATGGAAAGCTAATTGCCTGCGTGACTGAAAAACCAGAAACTGCCTTTCATGTCATAACACTAACTGGTACATGTTTGTCTGTCACTTCACTCGTTGCAACATTTTCTATTTATTTGTGGAAAAGCAATCTCAGAAAAATCCCTGGTAAAATGACAATGAACTACATTGTGGCTCTTGTGCTTGCTCAAATCCTTCTACAGAGTAATGATGATTTTGTTTCTTATCCGGGAGTCTGCAAAGCCATTGGGGCTCTTCAACATTACTTCTGGCTTACAACTTTTACTTGGTTGAATTGCATGGCTTACAGAATGTACAAGACTTTCGCGAATGATCAGTTTACACAGCATCGACTGCAGAGAGGATGCTGTGATCTTATAAAATTTGGGATTCATGGATGGCTGAGTCCTTTGTGTATTGTTTTGCCTTGCTTGTCTTTAGATTTGGTGGACACAGGTTGGTTTAAGTATGGTGACATTGATATTTGCTGGATATCCAAAACACATGCGCAGAGTGTTTTGTATGCCTTTGCTTGCCCGGTGCTATTATTTGTTTCTATCAACACAATCCTTCTAATTTGCTCTGCATTGTCACTTCGTAGGACTTTCCAGGCTGTGAGCACAGTCCACAAAATCAAACGGCGTCAAATATTCCGAATCTACCTGGGGCTGTTCACACTCATGGGCACCACCTGGTTGATAGGATTTCTTCCAGATTTAACTGGCATTGACATATTCTGGTACCCTTTTGTAATCTTGAATGCATTTCAGGGGGTCTTTGTTTTCTGCGTTTTTGGTTTGCCTAACATCATGTGTTAATTCAAGTCTAATTCAGAAGACATCAGACGCCCATATTCATGTTCAATACATTCAGGTAGATACTAACATGTGCAGTAAGCAGAGTTATAAAAAGGTTGTTGATATCAAATAACATATTTTATGATATAAAACTAAGAGGGTTGAATGGAAGGAAATGATGAACATTTTAGTGCATTTTTATAATGATGGTGATGATGATTTATTCAGGAACAATTTACAAACTGAAATTTATATAAAAAGGATGTGTGTGCCTTTGTGAGACTCCCCTAATGTCACTTTTGGGGAGCTACCCAGTGGAGATTCCAGTCATATACAAATTTACGTAGTTATTGGAAAAGTTGTTTTATTTATTCATTTTATAATAGAAATAACTATTGTCATATGATGCCAGGAGAGGCATCCAACGACCAGACAATGACAAAGAAGCCATATATACATGTACAGTAAAATGCCTAATATGTCTATCAGTATTGTATATATTATATGACTTTCAATGAATATTAATTATGTATTTTTTGCCTTTTAAATGTAATAATGTAAATGTGAGCCTTAAGCTGGAGCCCACAATGTAACTCATATGTCTCATATAATATAAAGACAAGAAATATATTGTTATATTATAAATGTATATAATTATGATCTATGTACTAATTACATATATACCTCGTTTGTTGATATCCTGTATAACATGTCTAATGTATTGCTATACTCTGTAGCTTTAGAATTTACTATTTATGCTTAACACTCTTAACTAGTTTCAATTGTCTAATGTAAACATATATAATGTATTGATGTTTATCTATAATATATCTAAATATAATTTGGATGCTGCTTATATTATAATTTAGTAGTATATGAAATGTGGATGATATGACATGATGAATTCGATTTTCCCACTATAAAGGGCTTTAGAAACACATTCCTTGGTCAGTAATACACAGCAGGGCAAAATAAGTTTAGACAAAATGCATACATAAGAACTTACTGCTGGGTGCAGACAGTGTTACCTACCGGCCAGACTTAGCAGAGAGAGAGAGTGGGGGGGGGGGGGTATGAGGTATATAAGATGGGGTAAGAGCCAAAATAGGCAGAGAAGAGAGAAGGGAGAAAAGAGCAGTCAGTTGGATGGAACTGAGCTCTAGGGAGTTGAAGTATTGAAGACTAGAAAGAAAGAAGGATTAGAGAGAAATTGGGATAGCTATTAAGTTTCAATAGAATTGACTGGTTATATGACAAGTGTATGGCCAAGGAATGGTGTCCAAATGTATTTAAGGTATGTGATTTTACTTGTTATTTGAATGTGTTCATATATATCACTTGCATAGTTATACTTGTGTGTTTTCTTAAAATATATTAAAGTGTTTGAAATTTACTTATTCTAGTGTCATAGTTCATTCTTATAATCAGAATCTAGTGACCTATAATGGAAAGACTAGAAACAATCTGAAAGAATTATGAAATAATAAAAAGCACAAGCAGGGTAACATCCCAATTTGCTTGATTGAAATACAACATTTTTATTGACAGATTATATTATAATTTAAGATTAGAATATTGACAGATAAGCTTCAGCTGAGTTTAGAATTTTTATACTCCTGATAAGACTTCTGTCACCTACTGTAAGATCCCGGATTTGGACTAACGAGCTTAATGAGCAATTAGTGCCAATCAATACTATAATAAGCTTCAGGATACAACACAGGTCCTGGCAACAAGAAATCATGTGAATGTGATGATCACATCCACAGGTTAAGTGCCTTGAACACTAAACAGACTGTTCTGAATGTGCTCGAAATACTTGTCAGGAATCATCTGATTAACAGAGCAAAGTCAGAGCTTTGTTCTTGAGTAGCAATGAAATTTGTGTTCTGATATTCCATAAGCAACCTCCCATGTATTTGTTTTATATTTCAGCATATTCAAGGTCCATTTGCACATTTATTTCCTATATATGTAATAAAATCTTGCATAAAACCAATTATCTTTAATTTTTTTAATTTTATGGTAAGTAATTGTAATTTACTGCATAAAAAAAGTCTTGACAGAACAGCTACAAGACTTTACCTCCATTAGGAGCAGTTAGTGTAGGGACTGAGTTCGAGTCTTGCACTGCATGTTCTGTTTGTGGCCTTTGGCAAGCCACTTAGTCTTCACTGGCACTTCTAGCAGGTGAATGGGTACTTCCCTCGAAAACATTTCTGTTTGTTTAGAAAACGGCCAATTACCCATGTGAAATACGTGTATCTGCTGCATACTTCCCAGGGAGGTGAGCTGGAGTGCCAGAGGAGCCACCATGAACAGCATGATTGACTTGGAGGCAATTAGAAATATTTTAAATTCCGATAATAAATACACATTGTAAAGCACCTTTGAACATGCTCGTGAAACCCCTCACCCGAATGGGGATAGGGGTTCTCTCTGAGAGTAAGTCTCACATAAAGGGGTTTCACTCTATTTTGTAAGACGTAACGTGACCTACACTGTGTAAAACCGTGCATTTTACATAGCCATAATCCCAACACAGAGGTGGGGAGGACCCTAGAATCAACCAGAGAACCCCAGGCCCAAGGAGGTGAGCCAAGTAAAACCTGGTAAAGGTGCCAGCATTGGCACACCACCCGGCCATCAGTATTTCCTTGAGGGATCTCATGAGCATGCACTCGAGGGTATGTCGGTGTTGTGGGCCGTCCAGATGCATTGGACAATCCACCGCAACACCGACTGAGCAGAAGGAGGACTATCACTCTGGATTTTCCGGAAGAGAGTGATCTTCCTGAAAATCACGGAAGCCTGTAAGTACCGGTGCATGCAGGCAACTGGGCAGAGCCTCTCATTTCGTTCTGGGGTCTCGACAGAAGGGACGAGAGAAGGAACAAAGAAAGGGGCATGATCATGACCCGGAACAGCATCTTTAGGCAAAAACCCCCACCACGGTGCACACCCAGAGGATCTCGTGAAAGGGTCTGCATATCGGATCTACTCTTGCCTGTGATGAGCACCAGTAAGAAAGCCAGCTTGGTCGTGAGAAATGACCCGTCAGCCTATGATAGAGGCCAGGGAAAGGAGTACCCGTGACAAGTCCCAGGCGGGTTTTCTGAGGGAACCAGTGACCGGAAAGGAGCTGATGCCTGAAGTGTGCACCCCAAACAACCAGACTGTGTCCGTAACCAAGGTCGAGGATGGGGTTGGAACACGCAGGGGCACCTGAGCGCTCAGCAATAGCTTGTCCGTCCAGGGGAACAAGGCTAGCCGGAGGCTCGGACACATGGGCAGGAAGGATTCTAGGTTGAGCCAAAGCGCCGAGAAAGAACTGAATGGACCGGACGAACAGGTGCCCTATGGTAGCCTAGTCCGCAACATGGCGGAGTACACCAATCAACTGCAAGGGGTACCGGTGGCAAATGCGAGATTGGGGCAGGAAACTGCCGACCAGTTGAACCACACCCTAGACTTTGACTGGAGGTGGAGCCACTGTCCCAAAAAGAGAGTTGAAATGGACCCTGTGGAAGACAGACGCTTCACGGGGAACCAGATCAGATTTTTCCATGTGAACCAACAAGCCAAAGCTGATGAATAGCCGAAGGGCGTGGTTTTTGTTGCTGTGGGCCTCCTGGGAGGATGAGGCTCAGATGAGCCAATCCTCCAGATAGTGGTGGACCCTGATGCCCTGCACCCGAAGGGAGGGGGCTTTAGGCGCTGGAAGCTGAGTGAAGGACCGAGGGGCAATGTTGAGGCCGAACTGCATGGCTCGAAATTGCTGAACTCGGTCTTGAACAGCTATCCCAAGGAACCGCTGGGAAGCTGGATCCACTGGGAAATGCAGATAAGCATCGACCAAGTCGTTGGAGGTTGGTAACTCTCCCACTCACAATTGCGGGTGAATGGAGTGGGGAGTCTCCATGCGGAATGTAGGGCACCTGATAAACTGGTTGAGGGCTTTCGGGTTTTAACAGGTCGAAAGCCTCCTGTTTTCTTTGTTACGTCGAAGAGATAGGAGTAAAAGCCGGGGGACGGCCAGGTCAGCGGGGATCAAGGCGGCTTTGTCAACAAGGGTCTGGATCTCTGTCAAGAGAACTTGATGCCGTACAGGGTCCTGAGGCAGAGAGATAAAGCGGGGTTGGCTGGATGCTGGTGGGGGTGAACCATATACCAGCGCAGACCCTGCCAGAGGATTTGGGCATCCCAAGGCGGAATAGGTAACACTACCTAGGCCCGGAGGAAGTGAAGCAGCCGGCCGTCCATGGGCAGTTCAGGGTCAATTGCTAAAACGGTCAGAAGAGCCCCCCATCCCCCCCCCAGGCCAAGGGTAGCGAGCCTCTTTGTGTAAGAGGCACTGGGTGCCGAACGCTGTCCCTGGCCTCCATGGCCTGAACCCTGGTGGTTTTGGGCTGGGGCAGCCTGAGCAGGTCACTGGCGGATAATTTTGGGCACCTAGGCTGCAGCCGGACCGAAAAGACCATCCAAAGTAGTGAGGCGGACCGGTTGAAGCTGGAGATAGTTGCAGGAAGTGGAACAAAGCAACTGGCCCAGTCGGTTCAGGATGGCTTGACGGCAGGCAAGAGTAGCCGATGCAAAAAGAGGTAGCCTGCTGTAATTCTCGCACTGCAAAGCCTGTGAGGGCTTATGGCTGAATGGGAGAGGCTCTAGATTAGGATGCGAAAAGGACCCCAAGGAACCACTCTAAGCAGGACAAGCAGGAGAGCTGGGCTCTGGTTATCATCTCCACATCCACCATCCAAGAATGGTCAATAAGAGGCTGTTGTACCATCAGATGTTTTGCTGCTCAGGCCATCATCACCGCAACTCTGGAAGTCCATAATAATTAGTTTACGT
The DNA here is from genome assembly GCA_932294295.1 of Alitta virens. Classification (NCBI taxonomy): domain Eukaryota; kingdom Metazoa; phylum Annelida; class Polychaeta; order Phyllodocida; family Nereididae; genus Alitta; species Alitta virens. The sequence goes on from OW028585.1 coordinate 34,274,351, forward strand.
CGAATATTCATGATTGCAAAACTTTATCCACATGTTGTCAGTACACAGCCAGAACAAGTTTCAGAAGAAACCTGAATTACATCTTGCAAACTGTTCGTGTTGTCAGATGTTTCCTGGTCACCATGGTAACCTGATAATATGAAGCCTGTTTTTGTTTGCATGGTCACTGAAAATGCATAAAATTTCACCTCGCTTGGAATTTCTGTCAGTGCAACGTTGACCCGCTTGTCGGCTATTTTCTGGTAAAGGCAATCACCCATTTCCATGTTATTATTCATGTGCTTGGATGTCAATTTCATAGGGTTCAAGCAAACTGAAGACAAAATTGAGAGTAGTTTCTATAATCTCAGCCATCTCACCATAATGGCTCTCATTTCTGTCGAGAGCTGGTGTTGGAATAACTAAGGTCTTCTTCTGAATCATGTCAATGTTTTCATCAACAAGATAGTTTGGCAAATGCTCTTTCAGAAATTGAAAGCTGGGAAAATATTGAAGAGCTATTTTGTGAGCCATGTATACATAGTCATCCACCGGTTGATCAATTTCTGACAAACTGAGACATACATCAGCAGCTGTTATGTCTTCTAGGCTTCTCTGAGGACCATTTTTTTGGCAATTTGGAAAGGCAGATCATGACCCAAGACAATAGAACCAAAGTAGTGCTCAATATGAGAATGGTGAAGGCGATTTTCATTCCTCACTTTGACCCAAAAGTTTATATTGTCTCCACAAATTTGAATCCGTAGGTTGGACTTAATTGCTCGCATGATTAAGACATCTCCATTTTCTTTTAAATCTTCAATTAGATCTAAAATAGACTCATATCGGATACTAATGCCAAGGTGTCCAAGACGGTCGAATACCTGAAGCCAATAAAACAACTCATTAATCCTTGTGACAAAATCATGGCTTGGATTACATATTAATAGGACAATCTGCTGTGCAGGCATGTTGCTAAAAATTCGAAAGTATTTTTCATTTCACAAATTTGACATGATGACCAGTCAATTACTAAATGTTTTTCCAAATTTAAGTAACCAGCTGTTTGACATTGACACATTTTCTAATATTATTACAAAAATACTACTCAGTATGTCTGACGAGAACCATTTTATATATATTTTCCTAATGCTACATATATAACTAAGTTACTGCCATATGGTTTCATTAGGGCAGATACATAACCTCTTGGTCTGTCTCAGTTCCAATGACTTCATCTTGCCTCCTAATAAGCTGATTGATACCAGTGAGATATAAACCAATGGATGTTTGTGACAAGGGAGTAAAACCAAGACTGTGGTCGATTGCAGACACAGGACTCTGTACGGGCCGTGGTAATAATCTCCGTTGTTTGGGAACAAGAAAGTCATGGTTGGATTCATTTTCCTTTTTTGGAGGATGTTGGAGTAGAAGGAAACAATTTCTTTTTAATGACTGTTTTTCTTTCTGCTTGATTTGTTGAATCATTAGGAACAAGCTTCTTGGGCACATGTTTACTTGGAGTAAACTTTGGTAAGGACTTGATGTAATCGCATAATGTTTCACACTGGATGTTTGCACAAATGCATTCATTGAATCTTGGCATTTTTTGTAGAAGGCAGTAGCTTTCTTGTAATTGAGTAGTTTGTCTTGGTCACTTGCACAAATTAAACCTTGTGATATGTTAAGGCCACCATATTTCAGTTACAGTACAGACAAATTCTTGTCCTTTCCAGCATCAGAATGAATTAAATTGTACCGTGAAACACCACTGTTTCCACACACAAAACAATCACAGGACACCGATTTCACAGATGTCTTGACTGGTACTTGAGAGATTTGCCCTTCTGAGTGATAGAACTGGGGTGCTGCCACAGGAGTATACATTGTGGTGCTCTGGAAAAGCAAAAGGTGTCAAAATCAAATCAAGCGGTTTGATACAAAGTCAGAAATTGAAAACATCATTGTCAATGAACTTAGAACAGGATATAGCTCGCAACATAGTAGGCTACAACTACTTGTACTTGAGAGATTTGCCCTTCTGAGTGATACAACTGGGGTGCTGCATTAGGAGTACATTGTGGTGTTCTCGAAACGAAAAAGGTGTCGAAATCAAATCAAGCAGTACATACAAATTAAATCTTAAATTGAAAACATCATGGTCAATGAACTTAGAACAGGATTTAGCTCACAACATAATAAGCTACAACTACTATACACAATTAGGATATTGTTTCATAAATTGTGTATATGACATAATTTTATGTACAAATGAATATATAATCGATTTTCATAATATGAATTGCATATTTCATATGCATAGACCCAGTGCAAAAGAAATGAAGCTGAAGTGTGCCATGTCCCAAGCCATACATTTTTTGATTTTCTCAGTCATTTTGAAATAAAAAGGCTCTACCTCTTCCAACAAAAATGTTTGGTATTAATTTAAGTAACATTACTATATACATATGCAGTTGTAGTCAAGCTCATTTTTGTGCCAATCACAGATTTGAATATTGAATTAAATGGCAAAATGACTCACCAGACATAGAGTTAGAGTTGGACATTGTTGATGTTGACTTGAACCCAAAAAATTGCAGGCTTTTAAACATCATCCATGCCATGAGCATGAAGTGAACATGTTGTCCATTATCCGCTGCATTAAACGGCAAAAAACGACCAGGACATTACACTCCATGTGCACATTTAGCATCCTTAGTTGTCCGGTTCATGAACATCCTGGTCAGAAAAAGATGACATTCATTAAGGAATCACCCTCAACGCAACTTTCACAGCTCAAATTCTAGTCTAACAGGTCGAATGCACCGCCATTGCTGTTTGATTTGTGAAGTACAAGTTTGGTGGATTACTACCCAGCTACCAGAAATTTGTTGACCAATGTAAATTTGTTTTGTGGAAAATGAAACATAAAAATCCGGAAGTGGGGTATTTAGAACGGTAGCAGAACTTTGGTAGTATATTTATTAGATAGCTTAATCTATTGGCTATATAATGGTACCAAATATTGGTGCTTACTGGATGGTAACTACCCAGCTACCAGAAATTTGTCAAGCAAAGTTAATTTGTTTTGTGGAAAATGACACAAAAATATCTGGGAGCTGGTATTTAGAATGGTAGCAGAAATTTGGAAGTGTATTTATTAGATAGCCTAATCTATTGGCTATTTAATGGTAGGGCTTACTGGATACCTAACTACCCAGCTACCAGAAATTTGTTGAGCAAGGTAAAAATCTTTTGAGAAAACAACACATTGAAATCTGGGATCTGGGTGTATAGAATGGTAGCAGAACTACCAAATATTGGTGCTTACTGGATAGGTAACTATACAGTTAAGAAAAATATGTTGAGCAAATTGAAATATTTTGAGTAAACCTTTCATAAAATCTGGAAGTTGGATACAATGAGTAATAGTACAAAGGTGGCAGTCTATTTATTAGATAGCCCAATGCCTCGGCTATTGAATGGTACCAAATATTGGTGCCTACTATTCCATCAGCTATTCATTGCTACAAATAATGATGTATTTGCTTTATAGCTAACTTTCCAATGACCAAACATTTGCCCAGATATTTTACTGGTAGCTGACTGGGAACTAGAACTGGGAACTGACTTCATGGATCTTATAATATTGTTACTTTTTTTAGAATGACAGTTCAACTCTTTTAGTGGTCTTCTCTGCTGTGTAGTTGAAATGGATTAGGCCTATCACACACCATACTGAACATTACAGCGATAAAATATTAAAGTTCCCAATCAGTAACTCATGCCAGCTTGCATCCCTTTAATGTAACTTAAGGCCATTAAGGATCCTAGAGGTTGCTAAAAAATTAGCAAATCCATGTTTTATTACTGGAAAAGTGAAGTTATTATTACGTCTAGAAGGATACTCGGATCGAAATTTTTCGATCTGAGTATCCTTCTAGATGTAATTATAACTTAGCTACAAAATTAGCTACAAAATTCCTCTGTTATGTAATACAGTGCACACTGAGCATCAAAAGAAAGTTATGGATTTCATTTTGAATTAAAGTTATTAGGAAAGATTATCTAGAAGGCTATAAGTTTTTAATTGTTGCATTTTAACTTGATGAATAACAACTTTGTCATGGTTTGGTGATTTTGTCACACTTTACTGGAGACTAGAAAGTGCACATTAACCCTAATTACCAAATCCTTATCCTGAGTGAAAGTTCTCTGCCCATTTCTGACAAGAAATATGTAGCAAAATTGAAATGCCATGTTTTACGTCTACACAACATTTCATGCAAAAGGGATGCTGAAAACTGGTGTGAAGCAGCATGAAGTTGCTAGGCAGCTCGGATGTTCACAGGCAGCTATATCTGGGCGGTATGCTGAGACTGGATTCTTCAACAACCAACCAAGGTCCGACAGACCACCACGCCAAACCAAGACAGACACATAATAGTGTCTGCGTGACAGCTTCCGTCCTGCCACCGAGACAGCTTTGGCAACAGAAGGGAGTAATAACGGATCAGTGGTTGTGGTTTGGCGGCAAGACGTCCCCGCTGAGGACCAGTACTTATTGCTGTTCACAGGAGGAACAGGCTGCAATGGTGCCAACAGCATCAATTATGGACACTGCAGCAGAAGATGCACAGCTTGTTTATGAACACAAGGAGGACACACCAGATACAGAGGACAGTGATTTGGTCCAGTTTGGGACACTGAGCAGTGATTTGGGGGAGTTCACTTTGGGACACTGAGCAGTGATTTGGGGGAGTTCAGTTTGGGACACTGAGCAGTGATTTGGGGAGTTCATTTGGGAAACTGAGCAGTGATTTGGGGGGGGAGTTCATTTGGGAAACTGAGCAGTGATTTGGGGGAGTTAATTTGGGAAACTGAGCAGTGATTTGGGGGGAGTTCAGTTTGGGACACTGAGCAGTGATTTGGGGGAGTTCAGTTTTGGACACTGAGCAGTAGTTGAAATTGCTGCGAATGTAGCAATGCATTTGTTTGTTTTCCTGTCTGAGTGCAAACCTCATCAATAGTGAACTAAATTTCAATTTTATGTCCAACTCTACTCCAAGTTAATTTATTGATGGGGACGCTCTAATCTAAGTGTCACATAGCATAAAGGAGTTGTGGCTTATGTCAGTATATCTACTCAGAAACATTAATGGAAATTTATTGGCATTCGCTTTCATGCTGTTTGATTTAAACTATTTCATGGATGATATGCATTACTATTGAGTTTAAGAAATAGAAAGTCTTTGATAAATGCATTGAATAAAAGTGGTCCTAAAATGAACCCTTGTGTAACGCCTATAATGTTATGGACCCAGGCGAATAATGTGTCTCCTATTTACACTCTTTGTTGTCTATGCATTACATAAGATTTCATAGCTCACAGGAGTTCATATCAAATCCATATGAGGATAATTAGCTTAGCATAGAAGAAGCCCATGTGGCATGCCTTTGAAAAATCAATTGCAATAATGCCTAACTTTTGGCCCTCATCAATAGATCGTCTAATATCTTCTGTCATTCTAATTAGTAGATCTTGACAACTATGACCTTTCCTGAAGCTTGTTAGATAGGTGTTAAACTGTGTTTTCATATATTCATATTTTGTTGATAAAGAACTTTTTTCATAATCATTTGATACTATTGGCAATCGATTTACTGATCTTTAGTTATCTTTTTTGAGCTTGTCCTTCTTTTTATATAAAGGTGTAATGTTTACTTTCTTCATTTTGGTTGGGAATGTATTTTATAATATGCATCTATTGATTAGCAGTGTCAGTGGCTTCACAAGTGTGCTTAACACTTTGATGAATTGAGCAGGGACCTCATCTTAACCTGCTGCTTTCCTTGGTGAAAGAGCTTTGAATTTCATGGGTTTTAATGTGTCTCTTTCTGTGATAAATTCAAACATGAAATTAGTCTAACGGGAGTTTCTTTTTATGTTCTTTAATGCACTTTACACTTTCATGGTTGGAGTAATGGCTTATAATATCACGAAGTGGCATTTCATTGTTTTCTGGATATCCCATGTCAGATCCTATGCTTTGAAAGAAAGTGTTAAATATGCCACAGACCTTTTGCTCATCTGTCAATATTTCACCATTTTCCTGCCGTGGAATATTATCAGACTTAGTTTTTGATTTGGAAAACAATAGTTTTACAGCATTCCAAAAATCTTTATTTCTTGTCCCTAATTGACATTTATCAAAGTATTTGCATATTTCCCTTCTTTTAATAGCATTAGCATGATTCATTTGTGCTTTGTTTAGGGATAAAGAATGATTTGATTTAAATTTGCAATATTTGTTTCTTAATCTGTTACTGTATAGCATTTCTTTTCCAAGTTCTTTTGACATACAATGGAAATCTCATTTTTGTGTTGTCTTTTGTTTCTTGGTTGCATGCTCATCAAGCAATCTGGAAAGTGTTAATTATATATAAATGTATTTCTTTTTCTTTTTTATAATCTGGAAAGGTGTCAATACATCACTTCATAAAGTGTTATTTATATATAAATGTATTTTTTTTCTTTTTTTCTTTTTAAAATATGAGCTTTAGGGGGCATCCACGTCAGGGTTTTTAAAAAATAAGAACTTAGTGGATGTCTCCTGACCAAAGTTAAAGAGTATATATGTATTTTGACTTTTCTCTCTCTCTCTCTCTCTCTCTCTCTCTCTCTCTCTCTCTCTCTCTCTCTCTCTCTCTTCTCTCTCTCTCTCTCTCTCTCTCTCTCTCTCCCTCTCTCTCTCTCTCTCCCTCTCTCTCTCTCTCTTTCTCTCACACACACACACACACACTCACTCTCTCTAATGCTGCATTTTACCTTAAAGGACTCCTTTTCAAAGTGGGAAGTGGATAAGAATAATGATGTACGATCAATTGAGTAATTTTAATGACTTGGCATGTAATTTCCTGTAACACCATCTTAATATTATCCTATATAAAATGTACTGTGAAAGGTATATTTGTCATGCATTGCTGTTGGACAAGATTACTTTAAAAATAAATTTTGCATTGAATTTTCTTACTAAAGCTTTGCACCATAACATTTTGCAAATCATCTATTCAGGGTCACAGAGATGAGAGTCAATTAATTTTAGTTTGTCTACACATTTGTCAATGTACATATCCTCACTGGCACCAGGGACCATGGTCCCTGCTGGCACAGCCTTTCTGAAGTTGAAATCAGTAATTTGTGTTTACATTCAGTAAATGCAATATTGAGACTATTGATGCAAACGTCGGCCTAAGTGCTAACAGTAAGCTAAAGAGCAGCTGCCTACCAGCCAGGTGCTAGTAGGTGAGGTAGTTGTGTACCCCGGGATCGTGATACTATATCCCCAATGACCACCTGAGGTTTTGACCACTCCTAGTCAACAACCTCACCACACTAACGGGATTTTGAACTACCCTACACATGGGGTCAGAGGGGACCAGATTCTCCACCATCTAGTGTGCAACTTTTCTGCACTCTAACAGTAAGCTAAAGAGCAGCTGCCACCAGCCAAGTGCTAGTAGGTGAGGTAGTAGTGTACACCTGGATCGTAATACTACAGTGCTTTTCATATCCAGGGATGCTGCAGTGGAAATTTTAAGAGGCAACCTGATATCAATGCATTCCCCACACCTGATACTCACGTCAGATAGTAATAACTGCAAAAGATAACTTTTGAGTTGATTTGTGCATGTTTCTTTTCATGGGAAAAAGCATGCTTCACAAGTTTGAATAGCTATCTAATTCCAAAATATAATTGATAGCATCAGATTTATTGAAAGTTGTGCTTTCGGGTATCATAAGAATATAATCACTAAATAAAACCTGGACACGCACTGCTTTAGTGGAATGGAAATGTAATGTGAACACGCATTAATTCAATAGGACGTTTATCGATGTTTAAAGAAAGGCCATGATTAATTTCTTTGTTTTTGTAGATATCCATCAGTATAATGAGATAGGATTGTCTTGTTTTTGATTTTGGTTCCCTGATACTGAGATTTGAAAAACAGATTGATTGGCAAAATAATGTAATTTTCTTTCTTTTTGACAGTTAATATTGAATATGACGAGCACAACCTCTTCTTCAGTCTTGAACATTGGTTGGTAGCGATTAGTTCACCTAAAGTCATGTTTCTCCTCCATCACAGAACATTCGTCAGAATTTTGTATCTCCTCCATGTCTTTCAGCTGAATACTTGGGGTAAGCATTTGTTGACTTAATTTACGTACCAAAAAATGTATATTGCAATAAGTTTAAAACAAAATTTGGAACAAGGCATTGACATTTAGCAATATATGACACAGTGGGTGTTTATTCATTTTAGACCAAACAGTTTCAGACAATATGAAAGAAAATAACCTAATACCTCACAACATATCTCTTACTAAGAATAAAATACACATTTTGATGAATGTGCAAATTTTAGGCAGTTGTTAAGAAACAGTTACTACTCGAATAACTGTCAATGTGGATCTTGTATCTTTTGTATACCAAATAACCTGTAACTTTACTAAGAACATTATATGTCATTTCTCATATCATTTGTAAATATTTATCATCTTGTTGTTTTTGTTATCTATTTGTCGGTTAAAAGCTACTGTAGCTTATGTTCTTTGTTTTATTGTCACCACCGATTGTAAATAGTTTTATCTTATCTCATCTTATCTTATGCAGCAGGGACAATGTTAATCCCTTTCTACCTATCTTAAAATGAGATGACATGCTTACCCGCAAACCTCAAATTATACATATATTACAAAGATACAAAAGTAACCCAACCTTTCAGGTCCTTCTCATTCTAGTACTGCACTTAGTGTTTTCCAGGGTCTTTGATTCTAGCTGCACCAAGCGATTAAAATGTATGTGTCCATATTAAAATTACAATTTCAAGAAGTGTAAATAATTATATGATACTTAATCTCACCTTTCTGCACTCAGTGATAGGTGAGAGAAGTCCTTTGGAGTCCAGATCCTCCATGATATGTTTAAAGTGCTATGTCCTGTAGTATGTGAGTTTCATTAAAGAGGCCTGACTTGGAAGGAATAACTATGTCACCTGCTGTTTTAGGTTGTTTGTTTTTTCCATCAACCCAATTTGAATTGTAATATTCTATAATTTATTCACAAGACCATTTATCATATACATACATTCAACGCACAACCAACATTCAGCACATTCATACAATTCATTTTAATACAATTTACAATATGATTTGTATATCTATGTATGTATGTAATTATGTGATACAATTATTTATCGGTGTATTTACTTCGTTTTTATACTCTTTATATACTCCTTATGTATTAAACAAATACTTTTTCCCCCTTTCTTATTGCACCAGGTGGCCTCCAAGCATGACTGAAAGATGGTCCTGTTGATCATTTCAATGACCCCCCGCCCCACCCCTGCTGGATCTGCCAATGAGTTCAAATGTAAAACTGAATGTAAAACTTTGACATAAATGTATGTATCAAATAATTAACCTCGAAACAAGACATGCTATACAATATTATATTTACCCCTTATACAGTAGAATTAGTATTGACATTGATTTTATTTGACACAAGAAAGAAAGTTAAAATATACAAATATGGTATGAGAATTTCACAGACCCATGATTTTTAAAAAGCTGTATGTGCAAGAGGAAACTCCATGTATTGAATGGTGAAAAGAATGGACTGTTAGTAAATAAATTTATGAAATGATTATCAAAGTTGCTCAAAAAACATCTTACACACCTGTCAGAAACTTCATCTAAGTTTGCTCTGTGTGTTTCCAATTAATTCAGAATTTGTTGACCATTGCTGCGACTTTTTTCACTATTTTATAAAGGCAAAATGTCTACAGCGTTTTATTTGCAAAAGGTGATTTCTGTAAGTTAATCATTTAAAGTGAAAAGTACTCCTTGTGTGATGCCCAAAGATCTTGGCAATGTGATTGTATAGGCTGTGACAGCAGAGCCATACTTTTGAGTAATCATTGAAGCCTATCTTTATAATGACATATAATCTAAACTACATTAGCATTGTTTCTTAGATTTTTATTTTACTTTATTCATTGAGATGGTTCATGGGAATGATGGGAACACCCATATTCTTAACAAGTCATGTTAAAGCAGGAGAATACCATAATTACAAAATTCTTGAATAATTTGGAATTTACAAACCCATCAACTTTCACCGCTAAGTTTCTCCTATATGAGTTATTTGTATGTCATCCCCTCTCGATCCTTAGTTACGCTAAAGGTCTAAAAAATCAGGCCATGTGGATTGCAGGACCCATTAGATGTTGCAGTTACCAGTCCAACTGGAGTAGTATTGGTGTAGAAATGTTATTTTAATTTGGGAAAAAAGTTCATTTCAAACCCTGGTTCCAAGTCAATGTTATCTAAATCATTAGTTATGTTGACTAACTTATGGTAAAACATGTACCGCTGCATGACATTGACTAAGGCTGATTACTTGCATTGATGAAGGCTTACTGGAGATGTGTCATTTGTGCACAGCTTTCTTAAGCATGAGGCTTATCTCCTAGGACCAATAACGTTCAACTGAAAATTACTTGTACTTCATGTTATTACTTTGTCAATTGTACAATTGGTTATTTGGTGTATTCCATCTGTAACTGACATTGTTGTTAAATAAACATACATATATATATATATAAATATATATATATATATATATATATATATATATATATATATATATGCAAGCTAAATATGCAGTTTGTGTAAGAAAAACCAATGCAAATAGCTCTACTAGTAAAATATTATTTTCAGTGTAAGATGAATAGTGGGAATGTACTGGCTGATGCTTTATTCAATGTAGCAAAGCATAACATTAAAAAATGTCACTATTGCCACTGAACAAAATGCTAAAGTGTCTTTTAATTACAGGTTCATGTCAATGCCCATACCAAGGCCAGGGGATAAGAAAGAATGACTCTAGATTACGAACAATGGTGTCAAAATATCACAACATTGAGTGGTCATATTGCAGACAGAATTCTTGCAGAGGACGCTGTGGATTTACTGGTATTCAATGCTCATGTGATGAACTTTGTGGAAAAATGGGAGTCTGTTGTTTTGATTTTGTATTGTATTGTCCTCAGCATGCTAGGAGAAGCTTAATTAATGTGCAATACAGTGCAATTCCTTTTACTAATCAGTCAAAATCTGCAGCTGATTTTATCATAAATTATGCATTAGGACTGAAAGACTTTCACAGAGATGAGACCCAACATGAAAAATGCCTGTTATTGGATCATTGCAGTAGTATGCGTGTGATAACAGAATGTCCAGTTACTTCAGTGCACTCAAATGGAGACAATGTAGTTAGATACAGCTGTCATTCTGATACAAATGCCATACCACAGTATGTTCTATATAAGAAGCAGGACAGATTCATTATTTTTCTTAATACTCACTGTGCAATATACAATGGTGCAAATTCATCTGAACTACGGCCTTTTGATTTTACATACTTTTGTAAAGAGGGTGATGTGGTTCCTTTGAAGAATATTATACCACCAAGGGCAAAACGATTTCTTCATAGCACTGAACCAGTATTGTATTCAAAGATATACCTTGGGTATATTAGATAAGGAAACCATGAGAATGGTGAGACAGCTTAAGTGCTCCGCACAACACGAAAATAGGTATCCTCCACTTGCATCATATCCTATATTAAATTTACTTTGTAAGGTGTATTTGTCAAGTATTGCTGTTGGACAAAATGTTTTCAAAAATGATTTATGCGCTGCATATTCTCTTGACAACTTAGCTAATAAAGAGAGAAAGTGTATATTTCAACAATACAACAACAGTACATCAATGGGACCCAACACAGTGAATTTTAAATTGCTGATGGATTTAAGTGGCAAGCCAAAGCAAATCATGGGGAAATTTATAAGCTTATGCTCTAATAATGGCGAAAAGAAGCACTGCGAAGGATTTCAGTGTCATCAGAGTCAAGTTCGAATCGGTATACACTGTTTTGTACCGAAATACCTAAATTTATTGAACATAGTATATAATCATGATACATTGAAGTTCTCATTTTACATCAGATCCAATTCAACAAACACTGGTGATATAATAAAGAATATTATCAAAAAATATAACTCATTTCTTAAATTTTCTAGATGTGAGAATATGCCCATACCACAATCAAATATGACTGAACATTTACTGCTTGTGTGTTCTTCACCTTTTAATATGGACTGGCACAAACTATTAAACATTGCTACAATCAATAATTCTCAAATACATTCAGTAAACATAAGACATACATTAAATGATATTGAAACTGTTAATGATATATGCTCCAATTTAAACTTCAGCACGTTTCATGTTAATGATGCTGCTCTGGAAAAAGCACCAAATACAAAGGTTTTCTTAATTAATAAAGAGCATGGCTATTTTGATGACGCTGAATTTGTTCAATGGAACATGAATATATCTTCTGTTTATGGATTGAAGCTGAATTTCACAACTTGCTATGCTAAATACCACTCTGTCCTGATAAGGTGATGCTGACACAAAATGAATATTTACTGTTAGAAAACACATCGGAATCCTCAGTTGTGCTCAAGAAGACAAGGAAGCTCCTAACTCAAAATGAATTCATTATTCTTGCTGATGGAAAGCTTATTGCCTGCGTGACTGAAAAACCAGAAATGGCCATGTATGTCATCACACTAACTGGTACATGTTTGTCTGTCACTTCACTCGTTGCAACATTTTCTATTTATTTGTGGAAAAGCAATCTCCGAACAATCCCTGGTAAAATTACAATGAAGTACATTGTGGCTCTTGTGCTCGCTCAGATCCTTCTACAGAGTAATGATGATTTTGTTTCTTATCCGGGAGTCTGCAAAGCAATTGGGGCTCTTCAACATTACTTCTGGCTTACAACTTTTACTTGGTTGAATTGCATGGCTTACAGAATGTACAAGACTTTCTCAAATGATCAGTTTACACAGCATCGACTGCAGAGAGGATGCCGTGATCTTATAAAATTTGGGATTCATGGATGGCTGAGTCCTTTGTGTATTGTTTTGCCTTGCTTGTGTCTAGATTTAATGGACACAGGTTGGTTTAAGTATGGTGACATTGATACTTGCTGGATATCCAATACACAATCTAATAGTGTTTTATATGCCTTTGCTTGCCCAGTGCTATTATTTGTTTCTACCAACACAATCCTGCTAATTTGCTCTGCATTGTCACTTCGTAGGACTTTCCAGGCTGTCAACCTAGTCCACAAAATCAGTCGGCGTCAAATATTCCGAATCTACCTGGGGCTGTTCACACTCATGGGCACCACCTGGTTGATAGGATTTCTTCCAAATTTAACTGGCATTGACATCTTCTGGTACCCTTTTGTAATCTTGAGTGCATTTCAGGGGGTCTTTGTTTTCTGCGTTTTTGGCTTGCCTAGCATCATGTGTCGATTCAAGTCTAATTCAGAAGACATCAGACGCACAGATTCATGTTCGATGCATTCAGGTAGATACTAACATGTGCAACAAGCAGAGCAATAAAAAGGTTGTTAATATTAAATAACATATTTTATGATATGAACCAAGAGGGTTGAATGGAAGGAAATGATGAACATTTTAGGGGCCTTTTTATAATGATGGTGATGATTTATTCAGGAACAATTTGCAAACTGAAATTTATATGAAAATGATGTGTGCCTTTGTGAGACTCCCCTAATTTCACTTTTGGAAAGCTACCCAGTGGAGATTCCAGTCATATACTGTTGTTTTATTTATTCATTTTATGATAATAAATAACTATATCAAGCTTCAGGATATAACACAGGTCCCAACAAGAAATCCTGTGAATGTGGATAATGATCTACAGGTTTGGTGCTTTTAACACCAGACAGACCATCCTGAATGTGCTCCAAATACTTGTCAGGGATCATCTGATTACCAGAGCAAGATTAGAACTTTGTTCTGAAGTGTCGGTGAATTTAAAAGTGCATGCTATAAGGACAAGTAGCAATGGACTTTGTTTTCCGATATTCCATAATCAACCTCCCATATATTTGTTCTACATTTTAGCATATTCAAGGTCCATTGACACCATTAGTGTAATATGTAATAAAAATATTGCATAAACCCAATTAAATTTTACTTTATGTACTGGTGTGTAGGTATGCCTGACTGTATTTCATCTATTTGGATCACCTACTTCTGAATTGAAAAATATCTGGCTCATATCTTGGCAGAAACTGTCTTTCTTCATACTTATTTTACACAATGACACTGTAAGCGGTGATGAAGATACTTGTTTCTTTTTATCCGGAAGGTTGCGAAAGCAACCCTTCAGGATAATGTCAAAGACCATAAAAATGTGAGTTGTGTTAGTTGGTTGAGATAATTTTAAATGATATAACTTGCCAGGGATCAGGAGATTCATAGAGCAATAACTCAAAATTGTTCGGCTCGAAAGTTCAAAAGAAATTAGGGTAAAGGCTGAAATGAGCTATAAAATCGCCTGTGATGACTGCTTGCAGACATTTTTTAAAGCCGCGCGAATTGAAAGTGGACAGGAAGTAAACAATATATCCGCACAAAATAGCAGCTTTATTAGTTCTGTGCAACTTTGTTATTTTGTGCGCTTAGTATTCATGTCAATATTCTCTATTCATTGACTTATAATATAAGACGGCATGAATTGCATGAATTTAGATGTTGAAATAAAAAAAAGTTAACTCCAAATTCCAAGGGTCTAAGTTCAAGTCTTGTCCACTGCACTTTCTGTTCCTGGCCTTTGGCAAGCCACTAAGTCCTCACTGCCACTGTCCACCTGGCGGATGGGTACCTGGCTCGATAAGACTTAGATAGATCAAAAGAAAGATATATCTGCCACCAATTACCCATGTGAAATACGTGTACCTGCTGTATACTCCCAAGGGAGCTGAGCTGGAGGGTCAGGGGAGCCTGCATGTACAGCATGGCTCTTTAAAATGAGTATTTGTTATAGAAATTTACTACTTACAATATTTTTAAGTACCTTTGAACATGCTTGTTCATTAAAAGATGCTAAAGGAATATAAAATATGATATATAATGATAAAAATATTGAATTTCTTTTTTTCATCATTTGAGGCAAGGAGGGTTCAAGCTATTTTGAAAGCTTGAACAAAGGCTAGATGTAAAACACATTGATTTAAAAAAATCAATGAATGTGGATAGTGATCTCAGTCTTGCTGGTGTCCAATTGGTCCAAACACTATAAAAGCTGCAAAGATCTCCATATATTTGCCAGGGGTTCCCTCATTATACCAGATTGATGCTGGTGGATTCAAGAGGCTGTGTATGATATGGACTGTGCATACAGCCTGTTTAGTATAGATTGTGCCTTTTGCTAGTATTTTGATACTCCATTATCAAGAATTCTGTTTGGCATACATGTTCAAGGGCCCATTAATGCCTGTGATCAACTAATAAAATGTTGCAAACAACTGACCTTCTTTGATTTATTTTACTGAATATATTAATGGTAGTTCATTTATTTGGACCATGAAACTTTCTGAACTGAAATAGTTTTTTCTGGATCCGCCCTTGTCAATTTAATGTTATGATGACGAATCAACTTTCTAATTAAAAAAAGGCAATTTACATAACATTCACTTATGCTACAGGGGCATACATTGCCATAAGTACGTCCTTGACATTACAAAGGAAGATATCAATATCTTGGTCAACGAGGTGATGACTAGTTAATCCAGATGCGGTTCTCTTAATTTTTCCATATATGTGTAGATTACTACATTATGAAAAAATAACTTTTGGTTGTTGCATTATGCAAGATCTTCGCAAGACAATTTTTGAGTCATTAACGATTGAGACTGGAGAATGAAACAAACATGTTTATTGAATATAAAGTGAACTTTTGAGTTTTTACCAAAGATTTGACTAATCAAGTTTAAAGTAAGATTTTCTATTTGATAAATATAAATGAAAAATAAAATAAAATAATAGGTATGTAGAATTAGTTTTTTCTGATATGTTTTTTTAATTTTATCAGAGTAAGAATAATACGGTCCCTGTAACAGCCAGTTTGGCTGTTAGTAGACCAAGCTGTTACTATTTAGTCCAGGTGGCAGCACCTCCTGGTTTGAATTTCATTTGGTTCTCCTGGTGGGAAATTTGTGTTGGTCCAATTGACCTAATTGCCTCTATTTCAATTTTGTTGATTGACAAATTGGATGTCATTTGGAGCTGAGAAGTTTTCCAGTCAGCAGGAAGCTTTTAGCTTCTTTTTATGTCAGCCTATTATGTCGACTTAGTTGGTTTTAACTACCCTAGGTATGTACTTTCTTTACTTATGTTAGATTATGTATAAATTGATATTTATTGGGTTATGAAACATTTATTATATTTTATATTTTATAAATGATATACATTGGTATGAAGAATTTTGGTTTGGTTCATGGCAGTCATATTGCAAATGATAAATTTTGAATGTCTTTATTTGAGATCAGGCTTTCTTGTATTATTTTATATACTTTGCTATTGTCTTTAAAGCTTTATATATGCATCAAGGTTTAAATGTATTCAAAGTTTGTATGGTGCAAATTTGTATTTATATTTAATTTAGAATTTTGATCACGTATAGATAATTGGTGATGTGGTATTGCGGCAAAGGTTTAACTTGGTTTTGCGTGGGTTACCTGAAGAGTCCACATATTTGTGAGTGTTATCTCGATGCTTGTGTGTACATATTTTGTTTTCAATTATTTATTTATTTATTTAGTCACACAAGTATTCATACATGTTTAATTATATTTTAGATTCACCGATATGTTCACCGATATGTTCACCGATACGGCACTAACTATATGAAATTGTAATCGAGTGAAGAAATCATTCTCTTCTCTCAAGTCGTCACGTTCGTTCATTATATCACCCCACCGAATCCAATCGTGAATAAATAACTGACACAAGACGTCATCCATCAGCAGATAATGGCAGACCATAAAGTTCAACGTAGAGTTTGGAAGACAGCCGTCACCAGGCAAATCAACAAGATCAAACAGCTCAGGGCCGAAGACAAGGCCGAACAAGTGAAAACCGAAGTTGAACAATTGGTTAACCAGTTTCATAGCTTTGAGTCTGAACATGATCAGTACCATGCTACTTTAGAAACAGATGATGAATTAGATGAAAGTGACAAGTATTTCATTGAAGCTCAAGATGTTTATGTTAACTTTCTAAATGGCTCAAAAGCATGGTTAAAGGGTACTGTTCAGGAACCAAGTAAAGTTGATCTTTCTGTGAAATCAGAGAAAGGTAATGAAGTGTATTCTAAGGAAATAATCCAAGCGCTTTCTCTACCCAAAATTGAACTTCATCAATTTAATGGAGATCCTTTAGAATACCATACATTCATCACCACATTTAGTGAGACTGTTGATCGCACAGCAGAAAGTGATAAAATCAAATTGACAAGGCTTTTACAGTACACATCTGGCAGGGCACATGCAGCCATTCGTGGATGTGCTTTGATGGATGAAGCTGCAGGGTATAAGCAAGCAAGAGATGTCCTGTTTCAGCAATTTGGCAACAACCATCTAGTTACAGAACGCCTGATTAGTTCTCTTCGTGACGGAAAACCCATTCGTGGGCCTCAAGATCTTCAAGAGTTTTGTGATGAATTGATGAATTGTAGCCTCACTTTGAAACAAATGAACAGATTTCATGAAGTACAAAATCAGTCTTATATTATACAAATTGTTGGTCATTTAGAATCTTACATTAGGAACAGGTGGACGAGACAGGCCATGGTAATCAAGAAGGCCAAAGATCGTTATCCTTCCTTTGAAGAGTTTGTAGAGTTTGTGCAAGAGCAGACAACATAAGCGACAGATCCAGTTTACGGCAAGCCTTCACCATCTATCAAAGATTCTGTGAAATACAAGAAAGCTAGCACATTTGATTCTGGTGTCAGTAACGATACAAAACCTGCTTTCAGGAATGACTGTGTTATTTGTAAAGGTGACCATCGTTTGTTTAATTTCCCACAATTTAAGGCTATGAAGCCTGTTGAAAGATTACGTGTTGTCACCAGTCATAAATTGTGTGAAAATTGTCTGTTATCTAATCACATGACTGATAAGTGTAGAAAGCCATCTGTATGTTCTGTGCCTGACTGTGGCAAACGCCATACAAAATTTATTCATGTGAATGATAGAAGTCATGAACCAAACAGTAATGCCCAAAACATTAGACTACTGAATGCCAATACTAGTGTAAGTTCAGAAGTTTACATGCCGGTAGTAGCAGTCAAGGTCAATGGCAAGTATGACACATGTACACTGCTTGACACAGCCTCTAGTAGTAGTTTCTGTACAATGAGTTTGCTGGATGGTCTTGATATTCGCGGTATGCCTGTCAGTTACTCATTGAGTACACTTGGTCGTTCAGAAAAGGTGCGATCCACAATTGTTAACCTTAGCCTTACTTCCCTTGATGGGCAAGAAAATTTGGAGATATCAAATGTTTATGTTGTGGATAGCACAACTGCTGGGGGTCAAAATGTTGAATTGTTGTTGGGTCAAGACAATGCCGAGGCCCTCATGCCATTTGAAGTCAAAAGCGGTGATAAATCAGACCCTTTTGCTTGTAGAACTTTATTTGGGTGGTCAGTAAATGGACCTTGTCGGGTCGATGGTCCTGTTAGCCGCAAGGTGGTATCACAATTCATTAGCTCTTCTCTGGAAGAAAATGTACAAAATTTGTGGAAAATCGAAAATGACGGGTTGGTTGACTCTGATGTTTCATGGTCTCAAGAAGACAGGCAAGTTATTGAATTGTGGGATAAAGAATGTAAGGTTGTGGATGGTCATTACGAGATTCCAATACCTTGGAAATCAAATGTGGATATCCCAAATAACCTTTCTTTGGCAATGTCAAGGTTAAAATCCCTCAAAGTCAGTCTCCATAAGCGTGATTTGGTCTCTAGATATGATCATGAGATCCAAAAATTGCTTCAAAGTGGCTATGCTGAAGATGTTCCAGGTGGTGAGTTGCGAAGTCCTCGAAATGTATGGTATCTTCCTCATCACGGAGTTATCTCTGACAAAAAACCAGACAAACTCCGTGTGGTGTTCGACTGTGCTGCGAAGTTTCATGGTGAGAGCCTCAATGATAAGTGCTTCCGTGGCCCAGATTTAAATAACAATCTCTTGAATGTCTTGGTTCGCTTCAGGGAGCATTGTTTTGCCATTCAAGCTGACATTGAAGCCATGTATTATCAAGTCAAAGTTCCACGTCCAGAAAGAGATGTGTTGCGTTTTCTTTGGTATGATGTTTCTGGAAATGTTCGGCACTATTGTATGACTGGTCATGTATTTGGTGGCATATAGTGCGCCAGCTCCTCAACATATGCCCTCAGACGTGTTGTCCTTGACAATCCTGATGTTGGTTCTCTTATTGTAGATTGCATCAATAGCAGTTTCTACGTTGATGACTGCCTCAAATCTGTCCCCAGTGCAGATGAAGTGAGTAAAGTAGTATCTGGCATTAGAGCTGTGTTGTCTAAGGGAGGCTTCAACCTGACAAAGTTTGTCATCAATGACGAAAAATTGTTACAATTGGTTCCAGAAGAACATATAGAGCCAAGGAAGTGATTCTTTCATCAAGTGTAAAGCTCACCGAGTGAAGTGGGACGTTTCAAATGACCAGTTTTATGTTGATGTGAATGTTGAATTTTGTGATCAAGTCACTCGACGGATTCTGCTCAGTGTTGCTTCATCCTGTTTCGATCCACTTGGTTTGATTAGCCCATTCTTAGTTGAAGGCAAGTTGTTGTTTCAAGAGGCCACACGGCTTAAGTTGTCATGGGATAAGATTGTCCCTTTGGTTCTTAAGGAAGCTTGGAATTCTTGGATTTCAGTTCTGCGAAAGATGTGCAGCTTTCGTGTACCAAGGTGCATCAAACCATTCATGTTCAATGATGCATTCATTGAATTGCATCATTTTAGTGATGCAAGTCTCAATGCTTATGGAACTTGTACTTATGTCCGTTGTGTCAACAAGTTAGGTGAGATCTTCACTCTGCTGCTTGCTAGTAAGGGAAAGGTTGCTCCTATCAATGCCACCACTATTCCACGTCTTGAACTGCAAGCTGCAGTGTTGTCTGTCAAAATGAATGAGTTCCTCCACAGAGAGCTTGATATTGCCCTTGGTCCCTCATACTTTTGGGTTGATAGCCAATTGGTGCTGTGTTATATTCGCAATGACAATAGAAGGTTTCATGTATTTGTGGGAAATAGGGTCAGCCAGATCAGAGAATCCACTGATCCTGATCAATGGTTTCATGTCCCAGGAAAGGACAACCTGGCTGATTCTATTACTAGAAAGCAAAGGTTTGATTCATTTGATTCTGATAGATGGTTGTACAGTCCAAGATTCCTTAGAACACATAAGAGTGAATGGGAAGTGTCAAAGGTTGATATTAAGATTCCAGTTGGTGATCCGGAAATTAAGAAGGAAGTTAAGGTCCATGCGTCTGTTGTAGATTCGTCTGCAGTTGATGCAGTGGAAGAGTTGCTGCAACAATATTCCTCTTGGTACAAGCTCAAGAGAGCTATTGCATGGTTCATGAGGTTTAAGGAGTTTTTGCAAGGTGTAAGGAAGTTTGAAACTTGTCTCACTGTCAACGAGCTTTCCAGAGCTGAAGCTACGATTATCAAATATGTTCAGAGAGTGACTTATCCCAAGGAGTGTCGTGCAATTTTTAGTGGTAACTTTGTGAACAAAGACAGTTCAATTAAGTCCCTTTCTCCGGTTGTGGATGATGCAGGTGTTCTTAGAGTGGGAGGCAGACTGAAATTTGCTCCTGATGGTGTGTGTGCTCAGCCTATTGTCATTCCACACAGTCATCCAGTAGCTCGTTGTATTGTGAATGATTATCACAGATTAGCACATCTGGGTACTGAATGGACAGTCAGTTTGGTTCGACAGAAATATTGGATCACCAAGGTCAGAGTTTTAGTCAAAGGGGTCTCTAGAAACTGTTTGACTTGCAAACGTCTTTTTGCTCCTGTATCTTCTCAAATGATGGCTAATCTTCCTTCAGAAAGGTTGGAGGCTCATAAAGCTCCTTTTGCTTGCACAGGTGTAGATTGTTTTGGTCCATTTTTGGTGAAGCAGGGTAGGTCTGCAGTCAAAAGATATGGCTGTATATTTACCTGTCTTTCCATCAGGGCAGTTCATATCGAGAGATTGTGCAACTTAGACACAGACAGCTTCATTTGTGCACTGAGGCGTTTCATTGCTCGTAGGGGTACTCCAGAAAAGATTTTTTGTGACAATGGCACAAATTTTGTTGGAGCCTGTTCAGAGCTCAAGAAAGCTATCAAGCAATTAGACAATGTCAAATTGCACCAAAAGTGTCTGGTCAAAGGCATCGAGTGGCACTTTAACCCTCCAGCAGCCTCCCACATGGGTGGAGTTTGGGAGAGGTTGATCAGGGTAATTAGAAAGTATTGGCAAGAATTTTTGATGTCAATGCCAGAATGTCTGATGAAATGCCGGAAACTGTACTTTCTTAAGTGGAAACTCTTATCAATGGTCGTCCTATCACCAAAGTAAGCGAGGATCCAAAGGATCAAAGTGCTCTTAGTCCTAGCCATTTTTTGTTACTGGGAAATCCACTTTCCAGTTCCCCTGGCGTATTTTGCAGTCAGGACATGTATAGAAGGAGGTGGAGATTTGTTCAGCATCTCGTTGATCAATTTTGGAAGCGTTGGTTGGCAAATTATATTCCTGAATTACAAAGACGCTCAAAGTGGTTAAAACCACAAGCAAATTTTTCAGTTGGTGATCGGGTCCTCATATCAGATGAAAATGTTCCTAGGAATGTGTGGCCGATGGGTCTTGTTGTTGAAGCTAATTGTAGCGATGATGGTCTCGTGAGATCTGTCAAGGTCAGAACCAAATCCACTGTACTGGTTAGACCAGTTCATAAACTTGTGCATTTGGAATCTGCGATTTAGAGTTTGAGTTTTGTGTTCTTGTTCTTTTACTTAAAGTTTACTCTTTTATGTACTTTGCATTTTTGTCTACTCACATGGGCAATATATTTTCGGATTGCTTTATCAACTCCAAAGGAGGCCAGTGTAACAGCCAGTTTGGCTGTTAGTAGACCAAGCTGTTAGTAGTATTTAGTCCAGGTGGCAGCACCTCCTGGTTTAAATTTTATTTGGTTCTCCTGGTGGGAAATTTGTGTTGGTCCACTTGACCTAATTGCCTCTATTTCAATTCAGAAGGTTGCGAAAGCAAGCCTTCAGGATATTGTCAAAGACCATAAAAAATGTGAGTTGTGTGAGTTGGTTGAGAATTTTTCAAATGATATAACTTGCCAGGGATCGAGTTGAGTCACACAGAGTATGGCTCAGGAGATTCATAGAGCAATTGCTCAAAATTGTTCGGCTCGAAAGTTCAAAAGAAATTAGGGTAATGGCTGATATGAGCTAAAAAATTGTCTGTGATGACTGCTTGCAGACATTTTTTAAAGCCGCACGAATTGAAGGTGGACAGGAAGTAAACAACATGTCCGCACAAAATAGCAGCTTTATTAGTTTAGTGAAACTTTGTTACTTTGTGCGCGTAGTATTCATGTCAATATTCTCTATTCATTGACTTATAATATGAGATGGCATGAATTGCATGAATTTAGATGTTGAAATAAAAAAAAGTTAACCCCAAATCCCAAGGGTCTAAGTTCAAGTCTTGTCCACTGCACTCTCTGTTCCTGGCCTTTGGCAAGCCACTAAGTCTTCACTGCCACTGTCCACCTGGCAGATGGGTACCTGGCTCGATAAGACTTAGATAGATCAAAAGAAAGATATATTTGCCACCAATTACCTATGTGAAATAAGTGTACCTGCTGTATACTCCCCAGGGAGCTGAGCTGGATAGTCAGGGGAGCCACCATGTACAGCATGGCTCTTAAAAATCTTGTAAATTTCAATAATCAATGCACATTTTAAAGTACCTTTGAACATGCTTGTTCATTAAAAGGCGCTATAAGAATATAAAATATGATATATAATGATAATAATATTGATTTTCTTTTTTTTTATCATTTGAGGCAAGGAGGGTTCAAGCTATGTTGAAAGCTTAAACATAGGCTAAATGTAAAACACATTGATTTGAAAAAATCAATGAATGTGGATAGTGATCTCAGTCTTGCTGGTGTCCAATTGGTCCAAGCACTATAAAAGCTGCAAAGATCTCCATATATTTGCCAGGGGTTCCCTGATTATACCAGAGTGATGCTGGTGGATTCAAAAGGCTGTGTATGATATGGACTGTGCATACAGCCTGTTTAGAATAGACTGTGCCTTTTGCTAGTATTTTGATACTCCATTATCAAGAATTCTAATATTTGTTTGGCATGGATGTTCAAGGACCCATTAATGCCTGTTATCAACTAATAAAATGTTGCAAACAACTGACCTTCTTTGATTTATTTTACTGAATGTATTAATGGTAGTTCATTTATTTGGACCGTGAACCTTTCTGAACTGAAATAGTTTTTTCTGGATCCGCCCTTGTCAATGTGATGTTATGATGACGAATCAACTTTCTAATTAAAAAAAGGCAATTTACATAACATTCACTTATGCTACAGGGGCATACATTGCCATAAGTACGTCCTTGACATTACAAAGGAAGATATCAATATCTTGGTCAACGAGTGATGACTAGTTAATCCAGATGCGGTTCTCTTAATTTTTCCATATATGTGTAGATTACTTTTTTATCTGATTTTCAAAATATAAAGTTTGCCAGATGAAAAAATAACTTTTGGTTGTTGCATTATGCAAGAAATTTGCAAGACAATTTTTGAGTAATTAACGATGGAGATTGGAGAATGAAACAAACATGTTTATTGAATATAAAGTGAACTTTTGGGTTTTTACCGAAGATTTGACTAATCAAGTTTAAAGTAAGATTTTCTATTAAATAAATATAAATGAAAAATAAAATAAAATAATAGGAATGTAGAATTAGTTTTTTCTGATATGTTTATTTTATTTTATCAGTGTAAGAATAATACGGTCCCCCTATTAAGACATGTCTATGGTGACCATGAGTTTATTCTCTAGTGCGAAGCTTCGCCCCCCGACATAAGAGATTTTACCCCCCGACAGTCCCTAGTTCTCACCACAAAGTTTCCAATTTTCACACCAAGAAAGTTGCGGACTTTATAGTACAAAGTAATGTAGGCTAATCAATTAACTGCAGATATGCAGGTTTTTTAAGAGTAACTCCTACTTTCACTACTTGTCACATCTATAAGCAACCTGTGAGGCATGCATTATGTAGGTATACCAATGGCTGTGCACCCAACTAGTGACTAATGGAAACCTATGTTTATGCAACCTTATTTATAGATCTATTTTATCTAGGATACTGGGTAATAAGTTATTATAGGCTGAAGTCATGCTCCCTTAGTTGTAGTAATATCATATTTCTGCAGTCTTTAGTTTTGGTACAATCTTGCGTTGAAAATGATGCAAAACACAATTTTTACTTACAAGATTAGTTGCATGTTGATTCATTGTGTTTTTGTCCTTTACTCGATTAATACTGCAACTATAGCATTGCACTTGAAAGAGGCATCCGTGGCTCTGCATAAAATATCTGAACGCTCAATATTTATGGAGATAATTATCTAAAGCCAGCCGTGAGGGGGGGGGGGGGGCAAGCTGATACTTTGTGACCAAAAATGGTATTTTGCTGGTGCCAAAATGGGTAACTTTCATGACACGAAATTGGGACTGTCGTGGTGCGAAAGTTGGGACTGTCGTGGTGCGAAGGTAACTGTCTCCCAAAGAAAACCAGGATACCACGAATTGAATCCTTTGCCACCATGCGTTCCCTTGCAATTATTGCAATTTTTACCATAAAAAGAAGATGGCTAATAGAAAAACATAATCATTACGTCTATCTCTGGCAGGTTGTCATATAAGTTGACTCAGTTTCAGACCCAGTAGCACCGAGACACTGAACCATAGAGACAGGGGTTATTAATATATATTTTTGCCTAATATTATGCAGTTTTGCATCCAGAGAACTGAGCACCCTTGTATGACTCCCATAGGGAAAATATCACCATTCATATCCGTTTCCTGTTTCAACTATTAGGACTATAGGGGTCTAAAATTTCATCAGTGATGACCATGGTGTTATGTTCCAAAATACATAAAATGTACACCTTACTGAAGCATTGTTGTTAATATGTCATTCCATACCTTCGGCTTGGTTGATATTTTTCTGACAAGAGACTCTTCATCAAAATTTGAAAGATATCATCCTTGTGTGTATTTTAGGCCTATGCCTATATTGATAAGAAAAGAGCCCCATGTCCCCCTGATCCCCCTGAATTAATACCCAATCACATAAATAGAATAGAAATGTGTACCTACAATATTCTCTGCCATGCTATGATAATTCAAAGTATATTGTTGCATAATAACAGAATACAGAATCAAACATCTTCAGTCCAATGTACATAAATAAAAACTACAAAAACAAAACCAAGTACACACAAGTAATTATATGCTTCTGACCTATGATGTCCCAAGTTTGAAGCAGACAACATTTTGAAGTGATTTTCATAGTGCTCCATTCAGTTTTCAGTATAAATCTCTAGAGGCAGTGTCTGCAATATATTTTTCATAATGATTTCATGTCTAACATTTGAGTGCCTCGTCTGACTAAACTTCTATAATTATTTTAACAAATAAGAGAGGTCTGTGTGTTCTGTCTCTCCCGAGGCAAGTAAAAGACCCCAACCATATGACTATTGTTTACCATGGCGTGGAATCCAAGCTTATCATCTCATCATTACACACAAAAAGTAGCATTAGATGACCTTGCTATTACATGACGTAATCTTTCTGCAGTGACTTTGGGACGTCACGTTTTTTGTGTTTAGACCCTTTTTGTCATGGAATATTTCTTCAGTTGTGTCATCATACAGTCATGTAATTTGCTGGTGTTGTGTCACATTGGTCAAATAAATTATCTCTCTCTCTCTCTCTTGCTCTCTCTCACACGCACACTCTCTCACACGCACACTCTCTCTCTCAAATGCTGCATTTTACCTTAAAGGACTCTTTTCAAAGCGGGAAGTGGGATAAGAATAATGATGTACGATCAATTGAGTAATTTTAATGACTTAGCATGTAATTTTCTGTGACAGCATCATAATATTATATATACATATATAAAATGTACTGTGTAAGGTGTATTTGTCAAGCATTGCTGGAC
This sequence comes from Alitta virens, assembly GCA_932294295.1. NCBI lineage: Eukaryota > Metazoa > Annelida > Polychaeta > Phyllodocida > Nereididae > Alitta > Alitta virens. The sequence continues at coordinate 34,300,643 of OW028585.1, forward strand.
AAGATTACTTTAAAAATAAATTTTGCATTGAATTTTCTTACTGCAGCTTTGCACCATCAAATTTTGCAAATCATCTTTTCAGGGTCACAGAGGTGAGAGTCAAATGATATTAATAATATATTGTTTGTCTAGACAATGTACATATCCTCCCTGGAACCAGGGACCATGGCCTTTCAGAAGTTGAAATCAGTATATTGTATTTAAAGAGCAGCTGCCCACCAGCCAAGTGCTAGTAGGTCAGGTAGTTGTGTACTCCTGGATCGTAATACTATATCCCCAATGACCACCTGAGGTTTTGACCACTCCTAGTCAACAACCTCACCCCACTAACGGGATTTGAACAAACTATCCTACACATGGGGTTAGAGGGGACCGGATTCTCCAGCATCTAGTGTGCAACTTTCCTGCACTTTAACAGTAAGCTAAAGAGCAGTGGAAAGTTTAAGAGACAACTTGATATCAATGCATTGCCCACGCCTGATACTCACATCAGGTAGTAATAACTTCAAGTGATAATTTTTGAGTTGATTTGCATGTTTCTTTTCATGGGAAAAACCATGCTTCACAAGTTTGAATAGATATCTAATTCCAAAATATAATTGATAACATCAAATTTATTAAAAGTTGGGCTTTCTCGCATCAAAAGAATAAAATCACAAAATAAAACCTAGACACGGATTGCTTTAGTGAAATGAAAATGTAATGTGAACATGCATTAATTCAATTGGACGTTTATCGATGTTTAAAGATAGGCCATGCTAAATTTCTTTATTTTTGTAGATATCCATCAGTATAATGAGATAGGATTGTCTTGGTTTTGATTTTATTGTCATTTTGGTTCTCTGATACTGAGATTTTAAAACCAGATTGATTGGCAATTTGATAATGTAATTTTCTTTATTTTTGAGACGTAATATTGAATATGACGAGCACAGCCTCTTCTTCAGTCTTGAACATTGGTTGGTAGCGATTAGTTCACCTAAAGTCATGTTTCTCCTCCATCACAGAACATTCGTCAGAATTTTGTATCTCCTCCATGTCTTTCAGCTGAATACTTTGGGTAAGCATTTGTTGACTTAATTTACTTACCAAAAAATGTATATTGCAATGAGTTTAAAACAATATATGGAACAAGGCATTAACATTGAGCAAAATATGACACACTGGGTGTTTATTCATTTTGGACCAAACAGTTTCAGACAATATGAAAGAAAATAACATAATACCTCACAACATATCTCTTACTAAGAATAAAATACACATATGTACATATGGAGCAGGGACAATGTTAACCCCTTTCTAGCTATCTTAAAATGTGATGACACTTACCCGCAAACCTCAAATTATACATATATTACAAAGATACACAAGTAAACCTTTCAGGTCCTTCTCGGTATAATACTGCACTAAGTGTTTTCCAGGGTTTATGAGTCTAGCTGCACCAAGCGATTAAAATTAAAAGTCTACAGGTTAAAATTAAAATTTCAAGAAGTGTAAATAATTATATTATACTTAATCTCACCTTTCTGCTCTCAGTGATTGGCGAGAGAAGTCCTTTGCAGTCCAGATCCTCCATGATATGTTTAAAGTGCTATGTCCTGTAGTATGTGAGTTTCATTAAAGAGGCCTGACTAGTTTTAGGTTGTTTGTGTGCGTTTTTTCCATCAACCCAATTTTATTTGTAATATTCTATAATATTCACAAGACCATCTAACATATATATACATTCAACACACAACCAACATTCAGCACATTCATACAATTAATTTTAATACAATTTACAATATGATTTGTGTATGTATGTATGTATGTAAATATGTGGTACAATTATTTATCTATGTATCTACTTTGTTTTTATACTCTTTATATACTCCTTATGTATTATACAAATACTTTTTATATTCATTTGATTTTTCCCTTTTTCCCCTTTCTTTTTGCACCAGGTGGCCTCCAAGCATGACTGAAATATGGCCCTGTCGGTCATTTCAATGCCCCCCCACCCACCCCTGCTGGATCTGCCAATGAGGTCAAATGTAAAACTGAATATAAAACTTTGACATAAATGTATGTAGGGAATAATTAACCTCGAAACATTTTTATCGTGCAAAATATGTGTAATCTGTACCAAACAAGACGTAAATGCTATACAATATTATATTTATAATCCCCTTATACAGTAGAATTAGTATTGACATTAATTTTATTTGACACAAGAAAGAAAGTTAAAATATACAAATATGGTATGAGAATTTCACAGACCCATGATTGTTAAAAAGCCGTATGTGCAAGAGGAAACTCCATGTACTGAATGGTGAAAAGAATGAGCTGTTAGTAAATAAATTTATAAAATGATTATCGAAGTTGTTGAAAAAACATCTTACACACCTGTCAAAAAATTCCATCTAAGTTTGCTCTGTGTGTTTTGAATTAATTCAGAATTTGTTGAGCATTGCTGTGACTTTCTTGTAGAGAAAAGAGCATCATAAAAAGCATATTGATTTGATTTAAAGATCTTTATGGTCTATACTATCCTCTGTTTAAAATAACTATTGGGTTGATCACTATTTTATAAAAAAAAAATGTCTAGAGCGTTTTATTTGCAAAAGGTGATTTCTGTAAGTTAATCATTTAGAGTGAAAAGTGCCCATTGTGTGATGCCCGAGAGATCTTGGCAATGTGATTGTATAGGCTGTGACATCCTTTTGGGTAATCCTTGAAGCCTATCTTTATAATGACATATAATCTAAATTACATTAGCATTGTTTCTTAGATTCTTATTTCATTTTATTCATTGAAATGGTTCATGGGAATGACGGGAACACCCATATTCTTAACAAGTCATGTTATTGCACGAGAATACCATAATTAGAAACTTCTTGAATAATTTGGTATTTACAAAACCATCAACTTTCACCGCTAAGTTTTTACTATATGAGTTATTTTAATATCATCCCCTCTCGATCCTTAGTTACTCAAATTTGTTAAGACGAAGGTCAAATAAATCAGGCCATGTGGTGTGTAGGACCCGTTAGATGTTGCAGTTACCAGTCCAACTGGAGTAGCAAAAGTACTGTAGAGATGTTGTTGAGAACTCAGGCCCAATGATAAATGATTCCGTTTTGATTTCTTCAATTTATTTCACACTGCCCCCAACGACAGTTAAATCTACAAATTTACATAAAACATTTCATATAAATAGATACAATTCAACTAATATGTACACATGAAATGTATATCAGTTACGTCGTACAATTATAGTCTGTATCATTACATTTACCATTCCATATTTGGTACAATATTACACTCTTCGAATTTACTATACATGGATAGAGCAATATTATGCAATCACATATCATACAAACAAAAAATACTAATGAAGGGTAAAGTAAGAATAACACAGTGTACAACTTGAAGAACCTAGGGCCACAAGTTTCTAGTTGACATAAAATAATAATTAAGTGTCCATTTTGTCATAACATGTTGACTGTTCAGTGTCTCAGAGCTCTCTGAATAGTGAGGCCACTTCCTTTTCACACTTATAAAATATTAACACTGTAAACAGTGCTAACCATGGCATCCATATGCAAGATTGTGTTTATTTAGGATCGATAAATTCAAAACTGCAAAAAAACCCAATTCAGGAATGATATTAATATACTGATTTTGGATCAATGAATCCAACAGATGTCATTTTAATTTGAGAAAAAAGTTCATTTCAAACCCTTGTTCCAAGTCAATAGTAAATCATTAGTTATAATGACTAACTTATGGCAAAACATGTACCACTGCCAGACATTGACTAAGGCTGACTACTTGCATTGATGAAGGCCTACTAGGGGATGAGTCATTTGCAGCTTTCTTAAGCATGGGACTTATCTCCTCAGAATGTTCAACTGAAAATTATTTGTACTTCATGTTATTACTTTGTCAATTGTACAAGTGATTATTTTGTGTATTCAATCTGTAACTGTCATTGTTGTCAAATAAACCATATATATATATGAATATATATATATATATATATATACAAGCTAAATATGTAGTTTGTAAGAAAAACCAATGCAAATAGCTCTACCAGTAAAATATTATTTTCAGTGTAGATGAATAGTTGGAATGTACTGGCTGATGCTTTATTCAATGTAGCAAAGAATAACATTAAAAAATGTCACCATTGCCACTGAACAAAATGCTAAAGTGTCTTTTAATTACAGGTTCATGTCAATGTCCATACCAAGGCCAGTGGATAACAAAGAATGGCTCTAGATTACGAACAATGGTGTCAAAATATCACAACATTGAGTGGTCATATTGCAGACAGAATTCTTGCAGAGGACGCTGTGGATTTACTGGTATTCAATTCTCATGTGATGAACTTTGTGGAAAAATGGGAGTCTGTTGTTTTGATTTTGTATTGTATTGTCCTCAGCATGCTAGGAGAAGCTTAATAAATGTGCAATACAGTGCAATTCCTTTTACTAATCAGTCAAAATCTGCAGCTGATTTTATCATAAATTATGCATTAGGACTGAAAGACTTTCACAGAGATGAGACCCAACATGAAAAATGCCTGTTATTGGATCATTGCAGTAGTATGCGTGTGATAACAGAATGTCCAGTTACTTCAGTGCACTCAAATAGAGATAATGTAGTTAAAAAAAGCTGTCATTCTAATACAAATGCAATACCACAGTATGTTCTATATAAGAAGCAGGACAGATTCATTATTTTTCTTAATGCTCGCTGTGCAATATGCAATGGAGCAAATTCATCTCAACTACGGCCTTTCCATTTTGAATACTTTTGTAAAGAGGGTGATTTGGTTCCTTTGAAGGAAATATTATACCACAAGGGGCAAAATGATTTCTTCATAGCACTGAACCAGTATTGTATTCAAAGTTATCACTTGGATGCATCAGTAAAGGAAACCCTAAGAATGATGAGACAGCTTAAATGCTCAGCACAACTCGAGAATAGGTATCCTCCACAAGCGTCATATCCTATATTAAATTTACTTTGTAAGGTGTATTTGTCAAGTATTGCTGTTGGACAAAATTTTTTCAAAAATGATTTATGTGCTGCATATTCTCTTGACAACTTGGCTAACAAAGAGAGAAAGTGTATATATCCCCAATACAAGGACAGTACATCATTGGTAACCAACACAGTCAATTTTAAATTGCTGATGGATTTAAGTGGCAAGCCAAAACAAATCATGTTGGGAGCAAAAAGCATATGCTCCAATAATGGCGAAAAGAAACACTGCGAAGAATTTCATTGTCATCAGAGTCAAGTTCGAATCGGTATACACTGTTTTTTACCGAAATACCTAAATTTATTTGACAGTTATCAATATTATACATTGAAGTTCTCATTTACCATCAGATCCAATTCAACAAACACTGTTGATATAATAAAGAATATTAGCAAAATATATAACTCATTTCTTAAACTTGCTAGATGTGAAAATATTCCCGTACCACAATTAAATAGGACTGAACATTTATTGCTTGTGTGTTCTACACGTTTTAATTATAAGTGGCTCAAACTATTAGAAATTGCTACAATCAATAATTCTCTGATATATTCAGTTAACATTAGACATACATTGAATGATAATGAAACTGTTAATAATATGTGCTCCAATGTAAGCTTCAGCACGATTCATGTTAATAATGCTGCACTGGAAATAACAAAGCATAAGGGGATTTTCTTAATTGATAAAGAGCATGGCTATTTTGTTGACGCTGAATTTGTTCCATGGAACATGCATATATCTTCTGTTTATGGATTAAAGCTGAATTTCTCCACTTGCTATGCTAAAATACAACTCTGTCCTAATAAGGTGATGCTGACACAAAATGAATATTTACTGTTAGAAAATACATCGGAATCGTCAGTTGTCCTCAAGAAGACAGGAAAGTTCCTAACTCAAAACAAATTCGTCATTCTTGAAGATGGAAAGCTAATTGCCTGCGTGACTGAAAAACCAGAAACTGCCTTTCATGTCATAACACTAACTGGTACATGTTTGTCTGTCACTTCACTCGTTGCAACATTTTCTATTTATTTGTGGAAAAGCAATCTCAGAACAATCCCTGGTAAAATGACAATGAACTACATTGTGGCTCTTGTGCTTGCTCAAATCCTTCTACAGAGTAATGATGATTTTGTTTCTTATCCGGGAGTCTGCAAAGCCATTGGGGCTCTTCAACATTACTTCTGGCTTACAACTTTTACTTGGTTGAATTGCATGGCTTACAGAATGTACAAGACTTTCGCGAATGATCAGTTTACACAGCATCGACTGCAGAGAGGATGCTGTGATCTTATAAAATTTGGGATTCATGGATGGCTGAGTCCTTTGTGTATTGTTTTGCCTTGCTTGTCTTTAGATTTGGTGGACACAGGTTGGTTTAAGTATGGTGACATTGATATTTGCTGGATATCCAAAACACATGCGCAGAGTGTTTTGTATGCCTTTGCTTGCCCGGTGCTATTATTTGTTTCTATCAACACAATCCTTCTAATTTGCTCTGCATTGTCACTTCGTAGGACTTTCCAGGCTGTGAGCACAGTCCACAAAATCAAACGGCGTCAAATATTCCGAATCTACCTGGGGCTGTTCACACTCATGGGCACCACCTGGTTGATAGGATTTCTTCCAGATTTAACTGGCATTGACATATTCTGGTACCCTTTTGTAATCTTGAATGCATTTCAGGGGGTCTTTGTTTTCTGCGTTTTTGGTTTGCCTAACATCATGTGTTAATTCAAGTCTAATTCAGAAGACATCAGACGCCCATATTCATGTTCAATACATTCAGGTAGATACTAACATGTGCAGTAAGCAGAGTTATAAAAAGGTTGTTGATATCAAATAACATATTTTATGATATAAAACTAAGAGGGTTGAATGGAAGGAAATGATGAACATTTTAGTGCATTTTTATAATGATGGTGATGACGATTTATTCAGGAACAATTTACAAACTGAAATTTATATAAAAAGGATGTGTGTGCCTTTGTGAGACTCCCCTAATGTCACTTTTGGGGAGCTACCCAGTGGAGATTCCAGTCATATACAAATTTACGTAGTTATTGGAAAAGTTGTTTTATTTACCATTTTATAATAGAAATAACTATTGTCATATGATGCCAGGAGAGGCATCCAACGACCAGACAATGACAAAGAAGCCATATATACATGTACAGTAAAATGCCTAATATGTCTATCAGTATTGTATATATTATATGACTTTCAATGAATATTAATTATGTATTTTTTGCCTTTTAAATGTAATAATGTAAATGTGAGCCTTAAGCTGGAGCCCACAATGTAACTCATATGTCTCATATAATATAAAGACAAGAAATATATTGTTATATTATAAATGTATATAATTATGATCTATGTACTAATTACATATATACCTCGTTTGTTGATATCCTGTATAACATGTCTAATGTATTGCTATACTCTGTAGCTTTAGAATTTACTATTTATGCTTAACACTCTTAACTAGTTTCAATTGTCTAATGTAAACATATATAATGTATTGATGTTTATCTATAATATATCTAAATATAATTTGGATGCTGCTTATATTATAATTTAGTAGTATATGAAATGTGGATGATATGACATGATGAATTCGATTTTCCCACTATAAAGGGCTTTAGAAACACATTCCTTGGTCAGTAATACACAGCAGGGCAAAATAAGTTTAGACAAAATGCATACATAAGAACTTACTGCTGGGTGCAGACAGTGTTACCTACCGGCCAGACTTAGCAGAGAGAGAGGGGGGGGGGGTATGAGGTATATAAGATGGGGTAAGAGCCAAAAAAGGCAGAGAAGAGAGAAGGGAGAAAAGAGCAGTCAGTTGGATGGAACTGAGCTCTAGGGAGTTGAAGTATTGAAGACTAGAAAGAAAGAAGGATTAGAGAGAAATTGGGTTAGCTATTAAGTTTCAATAGAATTGACTGGTTATATGACAAGTGTATGGCCAAGGAATGGTGTCCAAATGTATTTAAGGTATGTGATTTTACTTGTTATTTGAATGTGTTCATATATATCACTTGCATAGTTATACTTGTGTGTTTTCTTAAAATATATTAAAGTGTTTGAAATTTACTTATTCTAGTGTCATAGTTCATTCTTATAATCAGAATCTAGTGACCTATAATGGAAAGACTAGAAACAATCTGAAAGAATTATGAAATAATAAAAAGCACAAGCAGGGTAACATCCCAATTTGCTTGATTGAAATACAACATTTTTATTGACAGATTATATTATAATTTAAGATTAGAATATTGACAGATAAGCTTCAGCTGAGTTTAGAATTTTTATACTCCTGATAAGACTTCTGTCACCTACTGTAAGATCCCGGATTTGGACTAACGAGCTTAATGAGCAATTAGTGCCAATCAATACTATAATAAGCTTCAGGATACAACACAGGTCCTGGCAACAAGAAATCATGTGAATGTGATGATCACATCCACAGGTTTAGTGCCTTGAACACTAAACAGACTGTTCTGAATGTGCTCGAAATACTTGTCAGGAATCATCTGATTAACAGAGCAAAGTCAGAGCTTTGTTCTTGAGTAGCAATGAAATTTGTGTTCTGATATTCCATAAGCAACCTCCCATGTATTTGTTTTATATTTCAGCATATTCAAGGTCCATTTGCACATTTATTTCCTATATATGTAATAAAATCTTGCATAAAACCAATTATCTTTAATTTTTTTAATTTTATGGTAAGTAATTGTAATTTACTGCATAAAAAAAGTCTTGACAGAACAGCTACAAGACTTTACCTCCATTAGGAGCAGTTAGTGTAGGGACTGAGTTCGAGTCTTGCACTGCATGTTCTGTTTGTGGCCTTTGGCAAGCCACTTAGTCTTCACTGGCACTTCTAGCAGGTGAATGGGTACTTCCCTCGAAAACATTTCTGTTTGTTTAGAAAACGGCCAATTACCCATGTGAAATACGTGTATCTGCTGCATACTTCCCAGGGAGGTGAGCTGGAGTGCCAGAGGAGCCACCATGAACAGCATGATTGACTTGGAGGCAATTAGAAATATTTTAAATTCCGATAATAAATACACATTGTAAAGCACCTTTGAACATGCTCGTGAAACCCCTCACCCGAATGGGGATAGGGGTTCTCTCTGAGAGTAAGTCTCACATAAAGGGGTTTCACTCTATTTTGTAAGACGTAACGTGACCTACACTGTGTAAAACCGTGCATTTTACATAGCCATAATCCCAACACAGAGGTGGGGAGGACCCTAGAATCAACCAGAGAACCCCAGGCCCAAGGAGGTGAGCCAAGTAAAACCTGGTAAAGGTGCCAGCATTGGCACACCACCCGGCCATCAGTATTTCCTTGAGGGATCTCATGAGCATGCACTCGAGGGTATGTCGGTGTTGTGGGCCGTCTAGATGCATTGGACAATCCACCGCAACACCGACTGAGCAGAAGGAGGACTATCACTCTGGATTTTCCGGAAGAGAGTGATCTTCCTGAAAATCACGGAAGCCTGTAAGTACCGGTGCATGCAGGCAACTGGGCAGAGCCTCTCATTTCGTTCTGGGGTCTCGGCAGAAGGGACGAGAGAAGGAACAAAGAAAGGGGCATGATCATGACCCCGAACAGCATCTTTAGACAAAAACCCCCACCACGGTGCACACCCAGAGGATCTCGTGAAAGGGCCTGCATATCGGATCTACTCTTGCCTGTGATGAGCACCAGTAAGAAAGCCAGCTTGGTCGTGAGAAATGACCCGTCAGCCTATGATAGAGGCCAGGGAAAGGAGTACCCGTGACAAGTCCCAGGCGGGTTTTCTGAGGGAACCAGTGACCGGAAAGGAGCTGATGCCTGAAGTGTGCACCCCAAACAACCAGACTGTGTCCGTAACCAAGGTCGAGGATGGGGTTGGAGCACGCAGGGGCACCTGAGCGCTCAGCAATAGCTTGTCCGTCCAGGGGAACAAGGCTAGCCGGAGGCTCGGACACATGGGCAGGAAGGATTCTAGGTTGAGCCAAAGCGCCGAGAAAGAACTGAATGGACCGGACGAACAGGTGCCCTATGGTAGCCTAGTCCGCAACATGGCGGAGTACACCAATCAACTGCAAGGGGTACCGGTGGCAAATGCGAGATTGGGGCAGGAAACTGCCGACCAGTTGAACCACACCCTAGACTTTGACTGGAGGTGGAGCCACTGTCCCAAAAAGAGAGTTGAAATGGACCCTGTGGAAGACAGACGCTTCACGGGGAACCAGATCAGATTTTTTCATGTGAACCAACAAGCCAAAGCTGATGAATAGCCGAAGGGCGTGGTTTTTGTTGCTGTGGGCCTCCTGGGAGGATGAGGCTCAGATGAGCCAATCCTCCAGATAGTGGTGGACCCTGATGCCCTGCACCCGAAGGGAGGGGGCTTTAGGTGCTGGAAGCTGAGTGAAGGACCGAGGGGCAATGTTGAGGCCGAACTGCATGGCTCGAAATTGCTGAACTCGGTCTTGAACAGCTATCCCAAGGAACCGCTGGGAAGCTGGATCCACTGGGAAATGCAGATAAGCATCGACCAAGTCGTTGGAGGTTGCTAACTCTCCCACTCACAATTACGGGTGAATGGAGTGGGAAGTCTCCATGCGGAATGTAGGGCACCTGATAAACTGGTTGAGGGCTTTCGGGTTTTAACAGGTCGAAAGCCTCCTGTTTTCTTTGTTACGTCGAAGAGATAGGAGTAAAAGCCGGGGGACGGCCAGGTCAGCGGGGATCAAGGCGGCTTTGTCAACAAGGGTCTGGATCTCTGTCAAGAGAACTTGATGCCATACAGGGTCCTGAGGCAGAGAGATAAAGCGGGGTTGGCTGGATGCTGGTGGGGGTGAACCATATACCAGCGCAGACCCTGCCAGAGGATTTGGGCATCCCAAGGCGGAATAGGTAACACTACCTAGGCCCGGAAGAAGTGAAGCAGCCGGCCGTCCATGGGCAGTTCAGGGTCAATTGCTAAAACGGTCAGAAGAGCCCCCCATCCCCCCCCCCCCAGGCCAAGGGTAGCGAGCCTCTTTGTGTAAGAGGCACTGGGTGCCGAACGCTGTCCCTGGCCTCCATGGCCTGAACCCTGGTGGTTTTGGGCTGGGGCAGCCTGAGCAGGTCACTGGCGGATAATTTTGGGCACCTAGGCTGCAGCCGGACCGAAAAGACCATCCAAAGTAGTGAGGCGGACCGGTTGAAGCTGGAGATAGTTGCAGGAAGTGGAACAAAGCAACTGGCCCAGTCGGTTCAGGATGGCTTGACGGCAGGCAAGAGTAGCCGATGCAAAAAGAGGTAGCCTGCTGTAATTCTCGCACTGCAAAGCCTGTGAGGGCTTATGGCTGAGTGGGAGAGGCTCTAGATTAGGATGCGAAAAGGACCCCAAGGAACCACTCTAAGCAGGACAAGCAGGAGAGCTGGGCTCTGGTTATCATCTCCACATCCACCATCCAAGAATGGTCAATAAGAGGCTGTTGGGTACGGGTCCAACGACAGGGGGTGGGCAGAGCTAGTCTGAGAGGAACTTGGTTTGCTTCAACAGCAGCAATGTCAAATCTGCAGTGTCCAGTACCTTTGTTTAATTTCCGAATGTGGCTTGCCATATCCTGAACACTGCTGAACAACATCGTAACAGCAGTACCATCAGATGTTTTGCTGCTCAGGCCATCATCACCGCAACTCTGGAAGTCCATAATAATTAGTTTGCGTCGAATATTCATGATTGCAAAACTTTATCCACATGTTGTCAGTACACAGCCAGAACAAGTTTCAGAAGAAACCTGAATTACATCTTGCAAACTGTTCGTATTGTCAGATGTTTCCTGGTCACCATGGTAACCTGATAATATGAAGCCTGTTTTTGTTTGCATGGTCACTGAAAATGCATAAAATTTCACCTCGCTTGGAATTTCTGTCAGTGCAACGTTGACCCGCTTGTAGGCTATTTTCTGGTAAAGGCAATCACCCATTTCCATGTTATTATTCATGTGCTTGGATGTCAATTTCATAGGGTTCAAGCAAACTGAAGACAAAATTGAGAGTAGTTTCTATAATCTCAGCCATCTCACCATAATGGCTCTCATTTCTGTCGAAAGCTGGTGTTGGAATAACTAAGGTCTTCTTCTGAATCATGTCAATGTTTTCATCAACAAGATAGTTTGGCAAATGCTCTTTCAGAAATTGAAAGCTGGGAAAATATTGAAGAGCTATTTTGTGAGCCATGTAGACATAGTCATCCACCGGTTGATCAATTTCTGACAAACTGGACATACATCAGCAGCTGTTATGTCTTCTAGGCTTCTCTGAGGACCATTTTTTTTGGCAATTTGGAAAGGCAGATCATGACCCAAGACAATAGAACCAAAGTAGTGCTCAATATGAGAATGGTGAAGCCGATTTTCATTCCTCACTTTGACCCAAAAGTTTATATTGTCTCCACAAATTTGAATCCGTAGGTTGGACTTAATTGCTCGCATGATTAAGACATCTCCATTTTCTTTTAAATCTTCAATTAGATCTAAAATAGACTCATATCGGATACTAATGCCAAGGTGTCCAAGACGGTCGAATACCTGAAGCCAATAAAACAACTCATTAATCCTTGTGACAAAATCATGGCTTGGATTACATATTAATAGGACAATCTGCTGTGCAGGCATGTTGCTAAAAATTCGAAAGTATTTTTCATTTCACAAATTTGACATGATGACCAGTCAATTACTAAATGTTTTTCCAAATTTAAGTAACCAGCTGTTTGACATTGACACAATTTCTAATATTATTACAAAAATACTACTCAGTATGTCTGACGAGAACCATTTTATATATATTTTCCTAATGCTACATATATAACTAAGTTACTGCCATATGGTTTCATTAGGGCAGATACATAACCTCTTGGTCTGTCTCAGTTCCAATGACTTCATCTTGCCTCCTAATAAGCTGATTGATACCAGTGAGATTTAAACCAATGGATGTTTGTGACAAGGGAGTAAAACCAAGACTGTGGTCGATTGCAGACACAGGACTCTGTACGGGCCGTGGTAATAATCTCCGTTGTTTGGGAACAAGAAAGTCATGGTTGGATTCATTATCCTTTTTTGGAGGATGTTGGAGTAGAAGGAAACAATTTCTTTTTAATGACTGTTTTTCTTTCTGCTTGATTTGTTGAATCATTAAGAACAAGCTTCTTGGGCACATGTTTACTTGGAGTAAACTTTGGTAAGGACTTGATGTAATCGCATAATGTTTCACACTGGATGTTTGCACAAATGCATTCATTGAATCTTGGCATTTTTTGTAGAAGGCAGTAGCTTTCTTGTAATTGAGTAGTTTGTCTTGGTCACTTGCACAAATTAAACCTTGTGATACGTTAAGGCCACCATATTTCAGTTACAGTACAGACAAATTCTTGTCCTTTCCAGCATCAGAATGAATTAAATTGTACCGTGAAACACCACTGTTTCCACACACAAAACAATCACAGGACACCGATTTCACAGATGTCTTGACTGGTACTTGAGAGATTTGCCCTTCTGAGTGATAGAACTGGGGTGCTGCCACAGGAGTATACATTGTGGTGCTCTGGAAAAGCAAAAGGTGTCAAAATCAAATCAAGCGGTTTGATACAAAGTCAGAAATTGAAAACATCATTGTCAATGAACTTAGAACAGGATATAGCTCGCAACATAGTAGGCTACAACTACTTGTACTTGAGAGATTTGCCCTTCTGAGTGATACAACTGGGGTGCTGCATTAGGAGTACATTGTGGTGTTCTCGAAACGAAAAAGGTGTCGAAATCAAATCAAGCAGTACATACAAATTAAATCTTAAATTGAAAACATCATGGTCAATGAACTTAGAACAGGATTTAGCTCACAACATAATAAGCTACAACTACTATACACAATTAGGATATTGTTTCATAAATTGTGTATATGACATAATTTTATGTACAAATGAATATATAATCGATTTTCATAATATGAATTGCATATTTCATATGCATAGACCCAGTGCAAAAGAAATGAAGCTGAAGTGTGCCATGTCCCAAGCCATACATTTTTTGATTTTCTCAGTCATTTTGAAATAAAAAGGCTCTACCTCTTCCAACAAAAATGTTTGGTATTAATTTAAGTAACATTACTATATACATATGCAGTTGTAGTCAAGCTCATTTTTGTGCCAATCACAGATTTGAATATTGAATTAAATGGCAAAATGACTCACCAGACATAGAGTTAGAGTTGGACATTGTTGATGTTGACTTGAACCCAAAAAATTGCAGGCTTTTAAACATCATCCATGCCATGAGCATGAAGTGAACATGTTGTCCATTATCCGCTGCATTAAACGGCAAAAAACGACCAGGACATTACACTCCATGTGCACATTTAGCATCCTTAGTTGTCCGGTTCATGAACATCCTGGTCAGAAAAAGATGACATTCATTAAGGAATCACCCTCGACGCAACTTTCACAGCTCAAATTCTAGTCTAACAGGTCGAATGCACCGCCATTGCTGTTTGATTTGTGAAGTACAAGTTTGGTGGATTACTACCCAGCTACCAGAAATTTGTTGACCAATGTAAATTTGTTTTGTGGAAAATGAAACATAAAAATCCGGAAGTGGGGTATTTAGAACGGTAGCAGAACTTTGGTAGTATATTTATTAGATAGCTTAATCTATTGGCTATATAATGGTACCAAATATTGGTGCTTACTGGATGGTAACTACCCAGCTACCAGAAATTTGTCAAGCAAAGTTAATTTGTTTTGTGGAAAATGACACAAAAATATCTGGGAGCTGGTATTTAGAATGGTAGCAGAAATTTGGAAGTGTATTTATTAGATAGCCTAATCTATTGGCTATTTAATGGTAGGGCTTACTGGATACCTAACTACCCAGCTACCAGAAATTTGTTCAGCAAGGTAAAAATCTTTTGAGAAAACAACACATTGAAATCTGGGATCTGGGTGTATAGAATGGTAGCAGAACTACCAAATATTGGTGCTTACTGGATAGGTAACTATACAGTTAAGAAAAATATGTTGAGCAAATTGAAATATTTTGAGTAAACCTTTCATAAAATCTGGAAGTTGGATACAATGAGTAATAATACAAAGGTGGCAGTCTATTTATTAGATAGCCCAATGCCTCGGCTATTGAATGGTACCAAATATTGGTGCCTACTATTCCATCAGCTATTCATTGCTACAAATAATGATGTATTTGCTTTATAGCTAACTTTCCAATGACCAAATATTTGCCCAGATATTTTACTGGTAGCTGACTGGGAACTAGAACTGGGAACTGACTTCATGGATCTTATAATATTGTTACTTTTTTTAGAATGACAGTTCAACTCTTTTAGTGGTCTTCTCTGCTGTGTAGTTGAAATGGATTAGGCCTATCACACACCATACTGAACATTACAGCGATAAAATATTAAAGTTCCCAATCAGTAACTCATGCCAGCTTGCATCCCTTTAATGTCACTTAAGGCCATTAAGGATCCTAGAGGTTGCTAAAAAATTAGCAAATCCATGTTTTATTACTGGAAAAGTGAAGTTATTATTACGTCTAGAAGGATACTCGGATCGAAATTTTTCGATCTGAGTATCCTTCTAGATGTAATTATAACTTAGCTACAAAATTAGCTACAAAATTCCTCTGTTATGTAATACAGTGCACACTGAGCATCAAAAGAAAGTTATGGATTTCATTTTGAATTAAAGTTATTAGGAAAGATTATCTAGAAGGCTATAAGTTTTTAATTGTTGCATTTTAACTTGATGAATAACAACTTTGTCATGGTTTGGTGATTTTGTCACACTTTACTGGAGACTAGAAAGTGCACATTAACCCTAAATAACCAAATCCTTATCCTGAGTGAAAGTTCTCTGCCGATTTCTGACAAGAAATATGTAGCAAAATTGAAATGCCATGTTTTACGTCTACACAACATTTCATGCAAAAGGGATGCTGAAAACTGGTGTGAAGCAGCATGAAGTTGCTAGGCAGCTCGGATGTTCACAGGCAGCTATATCTGGGCGGTATGCTGAGACTGGATTCTTCAACAACCAACCAAGGTCCGACAGACCACCACGCCAAACCAAGACAGACACATAATAGTGTCTGCGTGACAGCTTCCGTCCTGCCACCGAGACAGCTTTGGCAACAGAAGGGAGTAATAACGGATCAGTGGTTGTGGTTTGGCGGCAAGACGTCCCCGCTGAGGACCAGTACTTATTGCTGTTCACAGGAGGAACAGGCTGCAATGGTGCCAACAGCATCAATTATGGACACTGCAGCAGAAGATGCACAGCTTGTTTATGAACACAAGGAGGACACACCAGATACAGAGGACAGTGATTTGGTCCAGTTTGGGACACTGAGCAGTGATTTGGGGGAGTTCACTTTGGGACACTGAGCAGTGATTTGGGGGAGTTCAGTTTGGGACACTGAGCAGTGATTTGGGGAGTTCATTTGGGAAACTGAGCAGTGATTTGGGGGGAGTTCATTTGGGAAACTGAGCAGTGATTTGGGGGAGTTAATTTGGGAAACTGAGCAGTGATTTGGGGGAGTTCAGTTTGGGACACTGAGCAGTGATTTGGGGGAGTTCAGTTTTGGACACTGAGCAGTAGTTGAAATTGCTGCGAATGTAGCAATGCATTTGTTTGTTTTCCTGTCTGAGTGCAAACCTCATCAATAGTGAACTAAATTTCAATTTTATGTCCAACTCTACTCCAAGTTAATTTATTGATGGGGACGCTCTAATCTAAGTGTCACATAGCATAAAGGAGTTGTGGCTTATGTCAGTATATCTACTCAGAAACATTAATGGAAATTTATTGGCATTCGCTTTCATGCTGTTTGATTTAAACTATTTCATGGATGATATGCATTACTATTGAGTTTAAGAAATAGAAAGTCTTTGATAAATGCATTGAATAAAAGTGGTCCTAAAATGAACCCTTGTGTAACGCCTATAATGTTATGGACCCAGGCGAATAATGTGTCTCCTATTTACACTCTTTGTTGTCTATGCATTACATAAGATTTCATAGCTCACAGGAGTTCATATCAAATCCATATGAGGATAATTAGCTTAGCATAGAAGAAGCCCATGTGGCATGCCTTTGAAAAATCAATTGCAATAATGCCTAACTTTTGGCCCTCATCAATAGATTGTCTAATATCTTCTGTCATTCTAATTAGTAGATCTTGACAACTATGACCTTTCCTGAAGCTTGTTAGATAGGTGTTAAACTGTGTTTTCATATATTCATATTTTGTTGATAAAGAACTTTTTTCATAATCATTTGATACTATTGGCAATCGATTTACTGATCTTTAGTTATCTTTTTTGAGCTTGTCCTTCTTTTTATATAAAGGTGTAATGTTTACTTTCTTCATTTTGGTTGGGAATGTATTTTATAATATGCATCTATTGTTTAGCAGTGTCAGTGGCTTCACAAGTGTGCTTAACACTTTGATGAATTGAGCAGGGACCTCATCTTAACCTGCTGCTTTCCTTGGTGAAAGAGCTTTGAATTTCATGGGTTTTAATGTGTCTCTTTCTGTGATAAATTCAAACATGAAATTAGTCTAACGGGAGTTTCTTTTTATGTTCTTTAATGCACTTTACACTTTCATGGTTGGAGTAATGGCTTATAATATCACGAAGTGGCATTTCATTGTTTTCTGGATATCCCATGTCAGATCCTATGCTTTGAAAGAAAGTGTTAAATATGCCACAGACCTTTTGCTCATCTGTCAATATTTCACCATTTTCCTGCCGTGGAATATTATCAGACTTAGTTTTTGATTTGGAAAACAATGGTTTTACAGCATTCCAAAAATCTTTATTTCTTGTCCCTAATTGACATTTATCAAAGTATTTGCATATTTCCCTTCTTTTAATAGCATTAGCATGATTCATTTGTGCTTTGTTTAGGGATAAAGAATGATTTGATTTAAATTTGCAATATTTGTTTCTTAATCTGTTACTGTATAGCATTTCTTTTCCAAGTTCTTTTGACATACAATGGAAATCTCTTTTTTGTGTTGTCTTTTGTTTCTTGGTTGCATGCTCATCAAGCAATCTGGAAAGTGTTAATTATATATAAATGTATTTCTTTTTCTTTTTTATAATCTGGAAAGGTGTCAATACATCACTTCATAAAGTGTTATTTATATATAAATGTATTTTTTTTCTTTTTTTCTTTTTAGAATATGAGCTTTAGGGGGCATCCACGTCAGGGTTTTTAAAAAATAAGAACTTAGTGGATGTCTCCTGACCAAAGTTAAAGAGTATATATGTATTTTGACTTTTCTCTCTCTCTCTCTCTCTCTCTCTCTCTCTCTCTCTCTCTCTCTCTCTCTCTCTCTCTCTCTCTCTCTCTCTCTCTCTCTCTCTCTCTCTCTCCCTCTCTCTCTCTCTCTCCCTCTCTCTCTCTCTCTTTCTCTCTCACACACACACACACACTCACTCTCTCTAATGCTGCATTTTACCTTAAAGGACTCCTTTTCAAAGTGGGAAGTGGATAAGAATAATGATGTACGATCAATTGAGTAATTTTAATGACTTGGCATGTAATTTCCTGTAACACCATCTTAATATTATCCTATATAAAATGTACTGTGAAAGGTATATTTGTCATGCATTGCTGTTGGACATGATTACTTTAAAAATAAATTTTGCATTGAATTTTCTTACTAAAGCTTTGCACCATAACATTTTGCAAATCATCTATTCAGGGTCACAGAGATGAGAGTCAATTAATTTTAGTTTGTCTACACATTTGTCAATGTACATATCCTCACTGGCACCAGGGACCATGGTCCCTGCTGGCACAGCCTTTCTGAAATTGAAATCAGTAATTTGTGTTTACATTCAGTAAATGCAATATTGAGACTATTGATGCAATCGTCGGCCTAAGTGCTAACAGTAAGCTAAAGAGCAGCTGCCTACCAGCCAGGTGCTAGTAGGTGAGGTAGTTGTGTACCCCGGGATCGTGATACTATATCCCCAATGACCACCTGAGGTTTTGACCACTCCTAGTCAACAACCTCACCACACTAACGGGATTTTGAACTACCCTACACATGGGGTCAGAGGGGACCAGATTCTCCACCATCTAGTGTGCAACTTTTCTGCACTCTAACAGTAAGCTAAAGAGCAGCTGCCACCAGCCAAGTGCTAGTAGGTGAGGTAGTAGTGTACACCTGGATCGTAATACTACAGTGCTTTTCATGTCCAGGGATGCTGCAGTGGAAATTTTAAGAGGCAACCTGATATCAATGCATTCCCCACACCTGATACTCACGTCAGATAGTAATAACTGCAAAAGATAACTTTTGAGTTGATTTGTGCATGTTTCTTTTCATGGGAAAAAGCATGCTTCACAAGTTTGAATAGCTATCTAATTCCAAAATATAATTGATAGCATCAAATTTATTGAAAGTTGTGCTTTCGGGTATCATAAGAATATAATCACTAAATAAAACCTGGACACGCACTGCTTTAGTGGAATGGAAATGTAATGTGAACACGCATTAATTCAATTGGACGTTTATCGATTTTTAAAGAAAGGCCATGATTAATTTCTTTGTTTTTGTAGATATCCATCAGTATAATGAGATAGGATTGTCTTGTTTTTGATTTTGGTTCCCTGATACTGAGATTTGAAAAACAGATTGATTGGCAAAATAATGTAATTTTCTTTCTTTTTGACAGTTAATATTGAATATGACGAGCACATCCTCTTCTTCAGTCTTGAACATTGGTTGGTAGCGATTAGTTCACCTAAAGTCATGTTTCTCCTCCATCACAGAACATTCGTCAGAATTTTGTATCTCCTCCATGTCTTTCAGCTGAATACTTGGGGTAAGCATTTGTTGACTTAATTTACGTACCAAAAAATGTATATTGCAATAAGTTTAAAACAAAGTTTGGAACAAGGCATTAACATTTAGCAATATATGACACAGTGGGTGTTTATTCATTTTAGACCAAACAGTTTCAGACAATATGAAAGAAAATAACCTAA
Source organism: Alitta virens (assembly GCA_932294295.1). Lineage (NCBI taxonomy): Eukaryota > Metazoa > Annelida > Polychaeta > Phyllodocida > Nereididae > Alitta > Alitta virens. Next base: position 34,320,749 of record OW028585.1, read on the forward strand.
TACCTCACAACATATCTCTTACTAAGAATAAAATACACATTTTGATGAATGTGCAAACTTTAGGCAGTTGTTAAGAAACAGTTACTACTCGAATAACTGTCAATGTGGATCTTGTATCCTTTGTATACCAAATAACCTGTAACTTTACTAAGAACATTATATGTCATTTCTCATATCATTTGTAAATATTTATCATCTTGTTGTTTTTGTTATCTATTTGTCGGTTAAAAGCTACTGTAGCTTATGTTCTTTGTTTTATTGTCACCACCGATTGTAAATAGTTTTATCTTATCTCATCTTATCTTATGCAGCAGGGACAATGTTAATCCCTTTCTACCTATCTTAAAATGAGATGACATGCTTACCCGCAAACCTCAAATTATACATATATTACAAAGATACAAAAGTAACCCAACCTTTCAGGTCCTTCTCATTCTAGTACTGCACTTAGTGTTTTCCAGGGTCTTTGATTCTAGCTGCACCAAGCGATTAAAATGTAAGTGTCCATATTAAAATTACAATTTCAAGAAGTGTAAATAATTATATGATACTTAATCTCACCTTTCTGCACTCAGTGATAGGTGAGAGAAGTCCTTTGGAGTCCAGATCCTCCATGATATTTTTAAAGTGCTATGTCCTGTAGTATGTGAGTTTCATTAAAGAGGCCTGACATGGAAGGAATAACTATGTCACCTGCTGTTTTAGGTTGTTTGTTTTTTCCATCAACCCAATTTGAATTGTAATATTCTATAATTTATTCACAAGACCATTTATCATATACATACATTCAACGCACAACCAACATTCAGCACATTCATACAATTCATTTTAATACAATTTACAATATGATTTGTATATCTATGTATGTATGTAATTATGTGATACAATTATTTATCGGTGTATTTACTTCGTTTTTATACTCTTTATATACTCCTTATGTATTAAACAAATACTTTTTCCCCCTTTCTTATTGCACCAGGTGGCCTCCAAGCATGACTGAAAGATGGTCCTGTTGATCATTTCAATGACCCCCCGCCCCACCCCTGCTGGATCTGCCAATGAGTTCAAATGTAAAACTGAATGTAAAACTTTGACATAAATGTATGTATCAAATAATTAACCTCGAAACAAGACATGCTATACAATATTATATTTACCCCTTATACAGTATATTGTATTGACATTGATTTTATTTGACACAAGAAAGAAAGTTAAAATATACAAATATGGTATGAGAATTTCACAGACCACTGATTTTTAAAAAGCTGTATGTGCAAGAAGAAACTCCATGTATTGAATGGTGAAAAGAATGGACTGTTAGTAAATAAATTTATGAAATGATTATCAAAGTTGCTCAAAAAACATCTTACACACCTGTCAGAAACTTCATCTAAGTTTGCTCTGTGTGTTTCCAATTAATTCAGAATTTGTTGAGCATTGCTGTGACTTTTTTCACTATTTTATAAAGGCAAAATGTCTACAGCGTTTTATTTGCAAAAGGTGATTTCTGTAAGTTAATCATTTAGAGTGAAAAGTACTCCTTGTGTGATGCCCAAAGATCTTGGCAATGTGATTGTATAGGCTGTGACAGCAGAGCCATACTTTTGAGTAATCATTGAAGCCTATCTTTATAATGACATATAATCTAAACTACATTAGCATTGTTTCTTAGATTTTTATTTTACTTTATTCATTGAGATGGTTCATGGGAATGACGGGAACACCCATATTCTTAACAAGTCATGTTAAAACAGGAGAATACCATAATTACAAAATTCTTGAATAATTTGGAATTTACAAACCCATCAACTTTCACCGCTAAGTTTCTCCTATATGAGTTATTTGTATGTCATCCCCTCTCGATCCTTAGTTACGCTAAAGGTCTAAAAAATCAGGCCATGTGGATTGCAGGACCCATTAGATGTTGCAGTTACCAGTCCAACTGGAGTAGCAATAGTGGTGTAGAAATGTTATTTTAATTTGGGAAAAAAGTTCATTTCAAACCCTGGTTCCAAGTCAATGTTATCTAAATCATTAGTTATGTTGACTAACTTATGGTAAAACATGTACCGCTGCATGACATTGACTAAGGCTGATTACTTGCATTGATGAAGGCTTACTGGAGATGTGTCATTTGTGCACAGCTTTCTTAAGCATGAGGCTTATCTCCTAGGACCAATAACGTTCAACTGAAAATTACTTGTACTTCATGTTATTACTTTGTCAATTGTACAATTGGTTATTTGGTGTATTCCATCTGTAACTGACATTGTTGTTAAATAAACATACATATATATATATATAAATATATATATATATATATATATATATATATATATATATATATATGCAAGCTAAATATGTAGTTTGTGTAAGAAAAACCAATGCAAATAGCTCTACTAGTAAAATATTATTTTCAGTGTAAGATGAATAGTGGGAATGTACTGGCTGATGCTTTATTCAATGTAGCAAAGCATAACATTAAAAAATGTCACTATTGCCACTGAACAAAATGCTAAAGTGTCTTTTAATTACAGGTTCATGTCAATGCCCATACCAAGGCCAGGGGATAAGAAAGAATGACTCTAGATTACGAACAATGGTGTCAAAATATCACAACATTGAGTGGTCATATTGCAGACAGAATTCTTGCAGAGGACGCTGTGGATTTACTGGTATTCAATGCTCATGTGATGAACTTTGTGGAAAAATGGGAGTCTGTTGTTTTGATTTTGTATTGTATTGTCCTCAGCATGCTAGGAGAAGCTTAATTAATGTGCAATACAGTGCAATTCCTTTTACTAATCAGTCAAAATCTGCAGCTGATTTTATCATAAATTATGCATTAGGACTGAAAGACTTTCACAGAGATGAGACCCAACATGAAAAATGCCTGTTATTGGATCATTGCAGTAGTATGCGTGTGATAACAGAATGTCCAGTTACTTCAGTGCACTCAAATGGAGACAATGTAGTTAGATACAGCTGTCATTCTGATACAAATGCCATACCACAGTATGTTCTATATAAGAAGCAGGACAGATTCATTATTTTTCTTAATACTCACTGTGCAATATACAATGGTGCAAATTCATCTGAACTACGGCCTTTTGATTTTACATACTTTTGTAAAGAGGGTGATGTGGTTCCTTTGAAGAATATTATACCACCAAGGGCAAAACGATTTCTTCATAGCACTGAACCAGTATTGTATTCAAAGATATACCTTGGGTATATTAGATAAGGAAACCATGAGAATGGTGAGACAGCTTAAGTGCTCCGCACAACACGAAAATAGGTATCCTCCACTTGCATCATATCCTATATTAAATTTACTTTGTAAGGTGTATTTGTCAAGTATTGCTGTTGGACAAAATGTTTTCAAAAATGATTTATGCGCTGCATATTCTCTTGACAACTTAGCTAATAAAGAGAGAAAGTGTATATTTCAACAATACAACAACAGTACATCAATGGGACCCAACACAGTGAATTTTAAATTGCTGATGGATTTAAGTGGCAAGCCAAAGCAAATCATGGGGAAATTTATAAGCTTATGCTCTAATAATGGCGAAAAGAAGCACTGCGAAGGATTTCAGTGTCATCAGAGTCAAGTTCGAATCGGTATACACTGTTTTGTACCGAAATACCTAAATTTATTGAACATAGTATATAATCATGATACATTGAAGTTCTCATTTTACATCAGATCCAATTCAACAAACACTGGTGATATAATAAAGAATATTATCAAAAAATATAACTCATTTCTTAAATTTTCTAGATGTGAGAATATGCCCATACCACAATCAAATATGACTGAACATTTACTGCTTGTGTGTTCTTCACCTTTTAATATGGACTGGCACAAACTATTAAACATTGCTACAATCAATAATTCTCAAATACATTCAGTAAACATAAGACATACATTAAATGATATTGAAACTGTTAATGATATATGCTCCAATTTAAACTTCAGCACGTTTCATGTTAATGATGCTGCTCTGGAAAAAGCACCAAATACAAAGGTTTTCTTAATTAATAAAGAGCATGGCTATTTTGATGACGCTGAATTTGTTCAATGGAACATGAATATATCTTCTGTTTATGGATTGAAGCTGAATTTCACAACTTGCTATGCTAAATACCACTCTGTCCTGATAAGGTGATGCTGACACAAAATGAATATTTACTGTTAGAAAACACATCGGAATCCTCAGTTGTGCTCAAGAAGACAAGGAAGCTCCTAACTCAAAATGAATTCATTATTCTTGCTGATGGAAAGCTTATTGCCTGCGTGACTGAAAAACCAGAAATGGCCATGTATGTCATCACACTAACTGGTACATGTTTGTCTGTCACTTCACTCGTTGCAACATTTTCTATTTATTTGTGGAAAAGCAATCTCCGAACAATCCCTGGTAAAATTACAATGAAGTACATTGTGGCTCTTGTGCTCGCTCAGATCCTTCTACAGAGTAATGATGATTTTGTTTCTTATCCGGGAGTCTGCAAAGCAATTGGGGCTCTTCAACATTACTTCTGGCTTACAACTTTTACTTGGTTGAATTGCATGGCTTACAGAATGTACAAGACTTTCTCAAATGATCAGTTTACACAGCATCGACTGCAGAGAGGATGCCGTGATCTTATAAAATTTGGGATTCATGGATGGCTGAGTCCTTTGTGTATTGTTTTGCCTTGCTTGTGTCTAGATTTAATGGACACAGGTTGGTTTAAGTATGGTGACATTGATACTTGCTGGATATCCAATACACAATCTAATAGTGTTTTATATGCCTTTGCTTGCCCAGTGCTATTATTTGTTTCTATCAACACAATCCTGCTAATTTGCTCTGCATTGTCACTTCGTAGGACTTTCCAGGCTGTCAACCTAGTCCACAAAATCAGTCGGCGTCAAATATTCCGAATCTACCTGGGGCTGTTCACACTCATGGGCACCACCTGGTTGATAGGATTTCTTCCAAATTTAACTGGCATTGACATCTTCTGGTACCCTTTTGTAATCTTGAGTGCATTTCAGGGGGTCTTTGTTTTCTGCGTTTTTGGCTTGCCTAGCATCATGTGTCGATTCAAGTCTAATTCAGAAGACATCAGACGCACAGATTCATGTTCGATGCATTCAGGTAGATACTAACATGTGCAACAAGCAGAGCAATAAAAAGGTTGTTAATATTAAATAACATATTTTATGATATGAACCAAGAGGGTTGAATGGAAGGAAATGATGAACATTTTAGGGGCCTTTTTATAATGATGGTGATGATTTATTCAGGAACAATTTGCAAACTGAAATTTATATGAAAATGATGTGTGCCTTTGTGAGACTCCCCTAATTTCACTTTTGGAAAGCTACCCAGTGGAGATTCCAGTCATATACTGTTGTTTTATTTATTCATTTTATGATAATAAATAACTATATCAAGCTTCAGGATATAACACAGGTCCCAACAAGAAATCCTGTGAATGTGGATAATGATCTACAGGTTTGGTGCTTTTAACACCAGACAGACCATCCTGAATGTGCTCCAAATACTTGTCAGGGATCATCTGATTACCAGAGCAAGATTAGAACTTTGTTCTGAAGTGTCGGTGAATTTAAAAGTGCATGCTATAAGGACAAGTAGCAATGGACTTTGTTTTCCGATATTCCATAATCAACCTCCCATATATTTGTTCTACATTTTAGCATATTCAAGGTCCATTGACACCATTAGTGTAATATGTAATAAAAATATTGCATAAACCCAATTAAATTTTACTTTATGTACTGGTGTGTAGGTATGCCTGACTGTATTTCATCTATTTGGATCACCTACTTCTGAATTGAAAAATATCTGGCTCATATCTTGGCAGAAACTGTCTTTCTTCATACTTATTTTACACAATGACACTGTAAGCGGTGATGAAGATACTTGTTTCTTTTTATCCGGAAGGTTGCGAAAGCAACCCTTCAGGATAATGTCAAAGACCATAAAAATGTGAGTTGTGTTAGTTGGTTGAGATAATTTTAAATGATATAACTTGCCAGGGATCAGGAGATTCATAGAGCAATAACTCAAAATTGTTCGGCTCGAAAGTTCAAAAGAAATTAGGGTAAAGGCTGAAATGAGCTATAAAATCGCCTGTGATGACTGCTTGCAGACATTTTTTAAAGCCGCGCGAATTGAAAGTGGACAGGAAGTAAACAATATATCCGCACAAAATAGCAGCTTTATTAGTTCTGTGCAACTTTGTTATTTTGTGCGCTTAGTATTCATGTCAATATTCTCTATTCATTGACTTATAATATAAGACGGCATGAATTGCATGAATTTAGATGTTGAAATAAAAAAAAGTTAACTCCAAATTCCAAGGGTCTAAGTTCAAGTCTTGTCCACTGCACTTTCTGTTCCTGGCCTTTGGCAAGCCACTAAGTCCTCACTGCCACTGTCCACCTGGCGGATGGGTACCTGGCTCGATAAGACTTAGATAGATCAAAAGAAAGATATATCTGCCACCAATTACCCATGTGAAATACGTGTACCTGCTGTATACTCCCAAGGGAGCTGAGCTGGAGGGTCAGGGGAGCCTGCATGTACAGCATGGCTCTTTAAAATGAGTATTTGTTATAGAAATTTACTACTTACAATATTTTTAAGTACCTTTGAACATGCTTGTTCATTAAAAGATGCTAAAGGAATATAAAATATGATATATAATGATAAAAATATTGAATTTCTTTTTTTCATCATTTGAGGCAAGGAGGGTTCAAGCTATTTTGAAAGCTTGAACAAAGGCTAGATGTAAAACACATTGATTTAAAAAAATCAATGAATGTGGATAGTGATCTCAGTCTTGCTGGTGTCCAATTGGTCCAAACACTATAAAAGCTGCAAAGATCTCCATATATTTGCCAGGGGTTCCCTCATTATACCAGATTGATGCTGGTGGATTCAAGAGGCTGTGTATGATATGGACTGTGCATACAGCCTGTTTAGTATAGATTGTGCCTTTTGCTAGTATTTTGATACTCCATTATCAAGAATTCTGTTTGGCATACATGTTCAAGGGCCCATTAATGCCTGTGATCAACTAATAAAATGTTGCAAACAACTGACCTTCTTTGATTTATTTTACTGAATATATTAATGGTAGTTCATTTATTTGGACCATGAAACTTTCTGAACTGAAATAGTTTTTTCTGGATCCGCCCTTGTCAATTTAATGTTATGATGACGAATCAACTTTCTAATTAAAAAAAGGCAATTTACATAACATTCACTTATGCTACAGGGGCATACATTGCCATAAGTACGTCCTTGACATTACAAAGGAAGATATCAATATCTTGGTCAACGAGGTGATGACTAGTTAATCCAGATGCGGTTCTCTTAATTTTTCCATATATGTGTAGATTACTACATTATGAAAAAATAACTTTTGGTTGTTGCATTATGCAAGATCTTCGCAAGACAATTTTTGAGTCATTAACGATTGAGACTGGAGAATGAAACAAACATGTTTATTGAATATAAAGTGAACTTTTGAGTTTTTACCAAAGATTTGACTAATCAAGTTTAAAGTAAGATTTTCTATTTGATAAATATAAATGAAAAATAAAATAAAATAATAGGTATGTAGAATTAGTTTTTTCTGATATGTTTTTTTAATTTTATCAGAGTAAGAATAATACGGTCCCTGTAACAGCCAGTTTGGCTGTTAGTAGACCAAGCTGTTACTATTTAGTCCAGGTGGCAGCACCTCCTGGTTTGAATTTCATTTGGTTCTCCTGGTGGGAAATTTGTGTTGGTCCAATTGACCTAATTGCCTCTATTTCAATTTTGTTGATTGACAAATTGGATGTCATTTGGAGCTGAGAAGTTTTCCAGTCAGCAGGAAGCTTTTAGCTTCTTTTTATGTCAGCCTATTATGTCGACTTAGTTGGTTTTAACTACCCTAGGTATGTACTTTCTTTACTTATGTTAGATTATGTATAAATTGATATTTATTGGGTTATGAAACATTTATTATATTTTATATTTTATAAATGATATACATTGGTATGAAGAATTTTGGTTTGGTTCATGGCAGTCATATTGCAAATGATAAATTTTGAATGTCTTTATTTGAGATCAGGCTTTCTTGTATTATTTTATATACTTTGCTATTGTCTTTAAAGCTTTATATATGCATCAAGGTTTAAATGTATTCAAAGTTTGTATGGTGCAAATTTGTATTTATATTTAATTTAGAATTTTGATCACGTATAGATAATTGGTGATGTGGTATTGCGGCAAAGGTTTAACTTGGTTTTGCGTGGGTTACCTGAAGAGTCCACATATTTGTGAGTGTTATCTCGATGCTTGTGTGTACATATTTTGTTTTCAATTATTTATTTATTTATTTAGTCACACAAGTATTCATACATGTTTAATTATATTTTAGATTCACCGATATGTTCACCGATATGTTCACCGATACGGCACTAACTATATGAAATTGTAATCGAGTGAAGAAATCATTCTCTTCTCTCAAGTCGTCACGTTCGTTCATTATATCACCCCACCGAATCCAATCGTGAATAAATAACTGACACAAGACGTCATCCATCAGCAGATAATGGCAGACCATAAAGTTCAACGTAGAGTTTGGAAGACAGCCGTCACCAGGCAAATCAACAAGATCAAACAGCTCAGGGCCGAAGACAAGGCCGAACAAGTGAAAACCGAAGTTGAACAATTGGTTAACCAGTTTCATAGCTTTGAGTCTGAACATGATCAGTACCATGCTACTTTAGAAACAGATGATGAATTAGATGAAAGTGACAAGTATTTCATTGAAGCTCAAGATGTTTATGTTAACTTTCTAAATGGCTCAAAAGCATGGTTAAAGGGTACTGTTCAGGAACCAAGTAAAGTTGATCTTTCTGTGAAATCAGAGAAAGGTAATGAAGTGTATTCTAAGGAAATAATCCAAGCGCTTTCTCTACCCAAAATTGAACTTCATCAATTTAATGGAGATCCTTTAGAATACCATACATTCATCACCACATTTAGTGAGACTGTTGATCGCACAGCAGAAAGTGATAAAATCAAATTGACAAGGCTTTTACAGTACACATCTGGCAGGGCACATGCAGCCATTCGTGGATGTGCTTTGATGGATGAAGCTGCAGGGTATAAGCAAGCAAGAGATGTCCTGTTTCAGCAATTTGGCAACAACCATCTAGTTACAGAACGCCTGATTAGTTCTCTTCGTGACGGAAAACCCATTCGTGGGCCTCAAGATCTTCAAGAGTTTTGTGATGAATTGATGAATTGTAGCCTCACTTTGAAACAAATGAACAGATTTCATGAAGTACAAAATCAGTCTTATATTATACAAATTGTTGGTCATTTAGAATCTTACATTAGGAACAGGTGGACGAGACAGGCCATGGTAATCAAGAAGGCCAAAGATCGTTATCCTTCCTTTGAAGAGTTTGTAGAGTTTGTGCAAGAGCAGACAACATAAGCGACAGATCCAGTTTACGGCAAGCCTTCACCATCTATCAAAGATTCTGTGAAATACAAGAAAGCTAGCACATTTGATTCTGGTGTCAGTAACGATACAAAACCTGCTTTCAGGAATGACTGTGTTATTTGTAAAGGTGACCATCGTTTGTTTAATTTCCCACAATTTAAGGCTATGAAGCCTGTTGAAAGATTACGTGTTGTCACCAGTCATAAATTGTGTGAAAATTGTCTGTTATCTAATCACATGACTGATAAGTGTAGAAAGCCATCTGTATGTTCTGTGCCTGACTGTGGCAAACGCCATACAAAATTTATTCATGTGAATGATAGAAGTCATGAACCAAACAGTAATGCCCAAAACATTAGACTACTGAATGCCAATACTAGTGTAAGTTCAGAAGTTTACATGCCGGTAGTAGCAGTCAAGGTCAATGGCAAGTATGACACATGTACACTGCTTGACACAGCCTCTAGTAGTAGTTTCTGTACAATGAGTTTGCTGGATGGTCTTGATATTCGCGGTATGCCTGTCAGTTACTCATTGAGTACACTTGGTCGTTCAGAAAAGGTGCGATCCACAATTGTTAACCTTAGCCTTACTTCCCTTGATGGGCAAGAAAATTTGGAGATATCAAATGTTTATGTTGTGGATAGCACAACTGCTGGGGGTCAAAATGTTGAATTGTTGTTGGGTCAAGACAATGCCGAGGCCCTCATGCCATTTGAAGTCAAAAGCGGTGATAAATCAGACCCTTTTGCTTGTAGAACTTTATTTGGGTGGTCAGTAAATGGACCTTGTCGGGTCGATGGTCCTGTTAGCCGCAAGGTGGTATCACAATTCATTAGCTCTTCTCTGGAAGAAAATGTACAAAATTTGTGGAAAATCGAAAATGACGGGTTGGTTGACTCTGATGTTTCATGGTCTCAAGAAGACAGGCAAGTTATTGAATTGTGGGATAAAGAATGTAAGGTTGTGGATGGTCATTACGAGATTCCAATACCTTGGAAATCAAATGTGGATATCCCAAATAACCTTTCTTTGGCAATGTCAAGGTTAAAATCCCTCAAAGTCAGTCTCCATAAGCGTGATTTGGTCTCTAGATATGATCATGAGATCCAAAAATTGCTTCAAAGTGGCTATGCTGAAGATGTTCCAGGTGGTGAGTTGCGAAGTCCTCGAAATGTATGGTATCTTCCTCATCACGGAGTTATCTCTGACAAAAAACCAGACAAACTCCGTGTGGTGTTCGACTGTGCTGCGAAGTTTCATGGTGAGAGCCTCAATGATAAGTGCTTCCGTGGCCCAGATTTAAATAACAATCTCTTGAATGTCTTGGTTCGCTTCAGGGAGCATTGTTTTGCCATTCAAGCTGACATTGAAGCCATGTATTATCAAGTCAAAGTTCCACGTCCAGAAAGAGATGTGTTGCGTTTTCTTTGGTATGATGTTTCTGGAAATGTTCGGCACTATTGTATGACTGGTCATGTATTTGGTGGCATATAGTGCGCCAGCTCCTCAACATATGCCCTCAGACGTGTTGTCCTTGACAATCCTGATGTTGGTTCTCTTATTGTAGATTGCATCAATAGCAGTTTCTACGTTGATGACTGCCTCAAATCTGTCCCCAGTGCAGATGAAGTGAGTAAAGTAGTATCTGGCATTAGAGCTGTGTTGTCTAAGGGAGGCTTCAACCTGACAAAGTTTGTCATCAATGACGAAAAATTGTTACAATTGGTTCCAGAAGAACATATAGAGCCAAGGAAGTGATTCTTTCATCAAGTGTAAAGCTCACCGAGTGAAGTGGGACGTTTCAAATGACCAGTTTTATGTTGATGTGAATGTTGAATTTTGTGATCAAGTCACTCGACGGATTCTGCTCAGTGTTGCTTCATCCTGTTTCGATCCACTTGGTTTGATTAGCCCATTCTTAGTTGAAGGCAAGTTGTTGTTTCAAGAGGCCACACGGCTTAAGTTGTCATGGGATAAGATTGTCCCTTTGGTTCTTAAGGAAGCTTGGAATTCTTGGATTTCAGTTCTGCGAAAGATGTGCAGCTTTCGTGTACCAAGGTGCATCAAACCATTCATGTTCAATGATGCATTCATTGAATTGCATCATTTTAGTGATGCAAGTCTCAATGCTTATGGAACTTGTACTTATGTCCGTTGTGTCAACAAGTTAGGTGAGATCTTCACTCTGCTGCTTGCTAGTAAGGGAAAGGTTGCTCCTATCAATGCCACCACTATTCCACGTCTTGAACTGCAAGCTGCAGTGTTGTCTGTCAAAATGAATGAGTTCCTCCACAGAGAGCTTGATATTGCCCTTGGTCCCTCATACTTTTGGGTTGATAGCCAATTGGTGCTGTGTTATATTCGCAATGACAATAGAAGGTTTCATGTATTTGTGGGAAATAGGGTCAGCCAGATCAGAGAATCCACTGATCCTGATCAATGGTTTCATGTCCCAGGAAAGGACAACCTGGCTGATTCTATTACTAGAAAGCAAAGGTTTGATTCATTTGATTCTGATAGATGGTTGTACAGTCCAAGATTCCTTAGAACACATAAGAGTGAATGGGAAGTGTCAAAGGTTGATATTAAGATTCCAGTTGGTGATCCGGAAATTAAGAAGGAAGTTAAGGTCCATGCGTCTGTTGTAGATTCGTCTGCAGTTGATGCAGTGGAAGAGTTGCTGCAACAATATTCCTCTTGGTACAAGCTCAAGAGAGCTATTGCATGGTTCATGAGGTTTAAGGAGTTTTTGCAAGGTGTAAGGAAGTTTGAAACTTGTCTCACTGTCAACGAGCTTTCCAGAGCTGAAGCTACGATTATCAAATATGTTCAGAGAGTGACTTATCCCAAGGAGTGTCGTGCAATTTTTAGTGGTAACTTTGTGAACAAAGACAGTTCAATTAAGTCCCTTTCTCCGGTTGTGGATGATGCAGGTGTTCTTAGAGTGGGAGGCAGACTGAAATTTGCTCCTGATGGTGTGTGTGCTCAGACTATTGTCATTCCACACAGTCATCCAGTAGCTCGTTGTATTGTGAATGATTATCACAGATTAGCACATCTGGGTACTGAATGGACAGTCAGTTTGGTTCGACAGAAATATTGGATCACCAAGGTCAGAGTTTTAGTCAAAGGGGTCTCTAGAAACTGTTTGACTTGCAAACGTCTTTTTGCTCCTGTATCTTCTCAAATGATGGCTAATCTTCCTTCAGAAAGGTTGGAGGCTCATAAAGCTCCTTTTGCTTGCACAGGTGTAGATTGTTTTGGTCCATTTTTGGTGAAGCAGGGTAGGTCTGCAGTCAAAAGATATGGCTGTATATTTACCTGTCTTTCCATCAGGGCAGTTCATATCGAGAGATTGTGCAACTTAGACACAGACAGCTTCATTTGTGCACTGAGGCGTTTCATTGCTCGTAGGGGTACTCCAGAAAAGATTTTTTGTGACAATGGCACAAATTTTGTTGGAGCCTGTTCAGAGCTCAAGAAAGCTATCAAGCAATTAGACAATGTCAAATTGCACCAAAAGTGTCTGGTCAAAGGCATCGAGTGGCACTTTAACCCTCCAGCAGCCTCCCACATGGGTGGAGTTTGGGAGAGGTTGATCAGGGTAATTAGAAAGTATTGGCAGGAATTTTTGATGTCAATGCCAGAATGTCTGATGAAATGCCGGAAACTGTACTTTCTTAAGTGGAAACTCTTATCAATGGTCGTCCTATCACCAAAGTAAGCGAGGATCCAAAGGATCAAAGTGCTCTTAGTCCTAGCCATTTTTTGTTACTGGGAAATCCACTTTCCAGTTCCCCTGGCGTATTTTGCAGTCAGGACATGTATAGAAGGAGGTGGAGATTTGTTCAGCATCTCGTTGATCAATTTTGGAAGCGTTGGTTGGCAAATTATATTCCTGAATTACAAAGACGCTCAAAGTGGTTAAAACCACAAGCAAATTTTTCAGTTGGTGATCGGGTCCTCATATCAGATGAAAATGTTCCTAGGAATGTGTGGCCGATGGGTCTTGTTGTTGAAGCTAATTGTAGCGATGATGGTCTCGTGAGATCTGTCAAGGTCAGAACCAAATCCACTGTACTGGTTAGACCAGTTCATAAACTTGTGCATTTGGAATCTGCGATTTAGAGTTTGAGTTTTGTGTTCTTGTTCTTTTACTTAAAGTTTACTCTTTTATGTACTTTGCATTTTTGTCTACTCACATGGGCAATATATTTTCGGATTGCTTTATCAACTCCAAAGGAGGCCAGTGTAACAGCCAGTTTGGCTGTTAGTAGACCAAGCTGTTAGTAGTATTTAGTCCAGGTGGCAGCACCTCCTGGTTTAAATTTTATTTGGTTCTCCTGGTGGGAAATTTGTGTTGGTCCACTTGACCTAATTGCCTCTATTTCAATTCAGAAGGTTGCGAAAGCAAGCCTTCAGGATATTGTCAAAGACCATAAAAAATGTGAGTTGTGTGAGTTGGTTGAGAATTTTTCAAATGATATAACTTGCCAGGGATCGAGTTGAGTCACACAGAGTATGGCTCAGGAGATTCATAGAGCAATTGCTCAAAATTGTTCGGCTCGAAAGTTCAAAAGAAATTAGGGTAATGGCTGATATGAGCTATAAAATTGTCTGTGATGACTGCTTGCAGACATTTTTTAAAGCCGCACGAATTGAAGGTGGACAGAAAGTAAACAACATGTCCGCACAAAATAGCAGCTTTATTAGTTTAGTGAAACTTTGTTACTTTGTGCGCGTAGTATTCATGTCAATATTCTCTATTCATTGACTTATAATATGAGATGGCATGAATTGCATGAATTTAGATGTTGAAATAAAAAAAAGTTAACCCCAAATCCCAAGGGTCTAAGTTCAAGTCTTGTCCACTGCACTCTCTGTTCCTGGCCTTTGGCAAGCCACTAAGTCTTCACTGCCACTGTCCACCTGGCAGATGGGTACCTGGCTCGATAAGACTTAGATAGATCAAAAGAAAGATATATCTGCCACCAATTACCTATGTGAAATAAGTGTACCTGCTGTATACTCCCCAGGGAGCTGAGCTGGATAGTCAGGGGAGCCACCATGTACAGCATGGCTCTTAAAAATCTTGTAAATTTCAATAATCAATGCACATTTTAAAGTACCTTTGAACATGCTTGTTCATTAAAAGGCGCTATAAGAATATAAAATATGATATATAATGATAATAATATTGATTTTCTTTTTTTTTATCATTTGAGGCAAGGAGGGTTCAAGCTATGTTGAAAGCTTAAACATAGGCTAAATGTAAAACACATTGATTTGAAAAAATCAATGAATGTGGATAGTGATCTCAGTCTTGCTGGTGTCCAATTGGTCCAAGCACTATAAAAGCTGCAAAGATCTCCATATATTTGCCAGGGGTTCCCTGATTATACCAGAGTGATGCTGGTGGATTCAAAAGGCTGTGTATGATATGGACTGTGCATACAGCCTGTTTAGAATAGACTGTGCCTTTTGCTAGTATTTTGATACTCCATTATCAAGAATTCTAATATTTGTTTGGCATGGATGTTCAAGGGCCCATTAATGCCTGTTATCAACTAATAAAATGTTGCAAACAACTGACCTTCTTTGATTTATTTTACTGAATGTATTAATGGTAGTTCATTTATTTGGACCGTGAACCTTTCTGAACTGAAATAGTTTTTTCTGGATCCGCCCTTGTCAATGTGATGTTATGATGACGAATCAACTTTCTAATTAAAAAAAGGCAATTTACATAACATTCACTTATGCTACAGGGGCATACATTGCCATAAGTACGTCCTTGACATTACAAAGGAAGATATCAATATCTTGGTCAACGAGTGATGACTAGTTAATCCAGATGCGGTTCTCTTAATTTTTCCATATATGTGTAGATTACTTTTTTATCTGATTTTCAAAATATAAAGTTTGCCAGATGAAAAAATAACTTTTGGTTGTTGCATTATGCAAGAAATTTGCAAGACAATTTTTGAGTAATTAACGATGGAGATTGGAGAATGAAACAAACATGTTTATTGAATATAAAGTGAACTTTTGGGTTTTTACCGAAGATTTGACTAATCAAGTTTAAAGTAAGATTTTCTATTAAATAAATATAAATGAAAAATAAAATAAAATAATAGGAATGTAGAATTAGTTTTTTCTGATATGTTTATTTTATTTTATCAGTGTAAGAATAATACGGTCCCCCTATTAAGACATGTCTATGGTGACCATGAGTTTATTCTCTAGTGCGAAGCTTCGCCCCCCGACATAAGAGATTTTACCCCCCGACAGTCCCTAGTTCTCACCACAAAGTTTCCAATTTTCACACCAAGAAAGTTGCGGACTTTATAGTACAAAGTAATGTAGGCTAATCAATTAACTGCAGATATGCAGGTTTTTTAAGAGTAACTCCTACTTTCACTACTTGTCACATCTATAAGCAACCTGTGAGGCATGCATTATGTAGGTATACCAATGGCTGTGCACCCAACTAGTGACTAATGGAAACCTATGTTTATGCAACCTTATTTATAGATCTATTTTATCTAGGATACTGGGTAATAAGTTATTATAGGCTGAAGTCATGCTCCCTTAGTTGTAGTAATATCATATTTCTGCAGTCTTTAGTTTTGGTACAATCTTGCGTTGAAAATGATGCAAAACACAATTTTTACTTACAAGATTAGTTGCATGTTGATTCATTGTGTTTTTGTCCTTTACTCGATTAATACTGCAACTATAGCATTGCACTTGAAAGAGGCATCCGTGGCTCTGCATAAAATATCTGAACGCTCAATATTTATGGAGATAATTATCTAAAGCCAGCCGTGAGGGGGGGGGGGGGGGGGGGGGCAAGCTGATACTTTGTGACCAAAAATGGTATTTTGCTGGTGCCAAAATGGGTAACTTTCATGACACGAAATTGGGACTGTCGTGGTGCGAAAGTTGGGACTGTCGTGGTGCGAAGGTAACTGTCTCCCAAAGAAAACCAGGATACCACGAATTGAATCCTTTGCCACCATGCGTTCCCTTGCAATTATTGCAATTTTTACCATAAAAAGAAGATGGCTAATAGAAAAACATAATCATTACGTCTATCTCTGGCAGGTTGTCATATAAGTTGACTCAGTTTCAGACCCAGTAGCACCGAGACACTGAACCATAGAGACAGGGGTTATTAATATATATTTTTGCCTAATATTATGCAGTTTTGCATCCAGAGAACTGAGCACCCTTGTATGACTCCCATAGGGAAAATATCACCATTCATATCCGTTTCCTGTTTCAACTATTAGGACTATAGGGGTCTAAAATTTCATCAGTGATGACCATGGTGTTATGTTCCAAAATACATAAAATGTACACCTTACTGAAGCATTGTTGTTAATATGTCATTCCATACCTTCGGCTTGGTTGATATTTTTCTGACAAGAGACTCTTCATCAAAATTTGAAAGATATCATCCTTGTGTGTATTTTAGGCCTATGCCTATATTGATAAGAAAAGAGCCCCATGTCCCCCTGATCCCCCTGAATTAATACCCAATCACATAAATAGAATAGAAATGTGTACCTACAATATTCTCTGCCATGCTATGATAATTCAAAGTATATTGTTGCATAATAACAGAATACAGAATCAAACATCTTCAGTCCAATGTACATAAATAAAAACTACAAAAACAAAACCAAGTACACACAAGTAATTATATGCTTCTGACCTATGATGTCCCAAGTTTGAAGCAGACAACATTTTGAAGTGATTTTCATAGTGCTCCATTCAGTTTTCAGTATAAATCTCTAGAGGCAGTGTCTGCAATATATTTTTCATAATGATTTCATGTCTAACATTTGAGTGCCTCGTCTGACTAAACTTCTATAATTATTTTAACAAATAAGAGAGGTCTGTGTGTTCTGTCTCTCCCGAGGCAAGTAAAAGACCCCAACCATATGACTATTGTTTACCATGGCGTGGAATCCAAGCTTATCATCTCATCATTACACACAAAAAGTAGCATTAGATGACCTTGCTATTACATGACGTAATCTTTCTGCAGTGACTTTGGGACGTCACGTTTTTTGTGTTTAGACCCTTTTTGTCATGGAATATTTCTTCAGTTGTGTCATCATACAGTCATGTAATTTGCTGGTGTTGTGTCACATTGGTCAAATAAATTATCTCTCTCTCTCTCTCTTGCTCTCTCTCACACGCACACTCTCTCACACGCACACTCTCTCTCTCAAATGCTGCATTTTACCTTAAAGGACTCTTTTCAAAGCGGGAAGTGGGATAAGAATAATGATGTACGATCAATTGAGTAATTTTAATGACTTAGCATGTAATTTTCTGTGACAGCATCATAATATTATATATACATATATAAAATGTACTGTGTAAGGTGTATTTGTCAAGCATTGCTGGACAAGATTACTTTAAAAATAAATTTTGCATTGAATTTTCTTACTGCAGCTTTGCACCATCAAATTTTGCAAATCATCTTTTCAGGGTCACAGAGGTGAGAGTCAAATGATATTAATAATATATTGTTTGTCTAGACAATGTACATATCCTCCCTGGAACCAGGGACCATGGCCTTTCAGAAGTTGAAATCAGTATATTGTATTTAAAGAGCAGCTGCCCACCAGCCAAGTGCTAGTAGGTCAGGTAGTTGTGTACTCCTGGATCGTAATACTATATCCCCAATGACCACCTGAGGTTTTGACCACTCCTAGTCAACAACCTCACCCCACTAACGGGATTTGAACAAACTATCCTACACATGGGGTTAGAGGGGACCGGATTCTCCAGCATCTAGTGTGCAACTTTCCTGCACTTTAACAGTAAGCTAAAGAGCAGTGGAAAGTTTAAGAGACAACTTGATATCAATGCATTGCCCACGCCTGATACTCACATCAGGTAGTAATAACTTCAAGTGATAATTTTTGAGTTGATTTGCATGTTTCTTTTCATGGGAAAAACCGTGCTTCACAAGTTTGAATAGATATCTAATTCCAAAATATAATTGATAACATCAAATTTATTAAAAGTTGGGCTTTCTCGCATCAAAAGAATAAAATCACAAAATAAAACCTAGACACGGATTGCTTTAGTGAAATGAAAATGTAATGTGAACATGCATTAATTCAATTGGACGTTTATCGATGTTTAAAGAAAGGCCATGCTAAATTTCTTTATTTTTGTAGATATCCATCAGTATAATGAGATAGGATTGTCTTGGTTTTGATTTTATTGTCATTTTGGTTCTCTGATACTGAGATTTTAAAACCAGATTGATTGGCAATTTGATAATGTAATTTTCTTTATTTTTGAGACGTAATATTGAATATGACGAGCACAGCCTCTTCTTCAGTCTTGAACATTGGTTGGTAGCGATTAGTTCACCTAAAGTCATGTTTCTCCTCCATCACAGAACATTCGTCAGAATTTTGTATCTCCTCCATGTCTTTCAGCTGAATACTTTGGGTAAGCATTTGTTGACTTAATTTACTTACCAAAAAATGTATATTGCAATGAGTTTAAAACAATATATGGAACAAGGCATTAACATTGAGCAAAATATGACACACTGGGTGTTTATTCATTTTGGACCAAACAGTTTCAGACAATATGAAAGAAAATAACATAATACCTCACAACATATCTCTTACTAAGAATAAAATACACATATGTACATATGGAGCAGGGACAATGTTAACCCCTTTCTAGCTATCTTAAAATGTGATGACACTTACCCGCAAACCTCAAATTATACATATATTACAAAGATACACAAGTAAACCTTTCAGGTCCTTCTCGGTATAATACTGCACTAAGTGTTTTCCAGGGTTTATGAGTCTAGCTGCACCAAGCGATTAAAATTAAAAGTCTACAGATTAAAATTAAAATTTCAAGAAGTGTAAATAATTATATTATACTTAATCTCACCTTTCTGCTCTCAGTGATTGGCGAGAGAAGTCCTTTGCAGTCCAGATCCTCCATGATATGTTTAAAGTGCTATGTCCTGTAGTATGTGAGTTTCATTAAAGAGGCCTGACTAGTTTTAGGTTGTTTGTGTGCGTTTTTTCCATCAACCCAATTTTATTTGTAATATTCTATAATATTCACAAGACCATCTAACATATATATACATTCAACACACAACCAACATTCAGCACATTCATACAATTAATTTTAATACAATTTACAATATGATTTGTGTATGTATGTATGTATGTAAATATGTGGTACAATTATTTATCTATGTATCTACTTTGTTTTTATACTCTTTATATACTCCTTATGTATTATACAAATACTTTTTATATTCATTTGATTTTTCCCTTTTTCCCCTTTCTTTTTGCACCAGGTGGCCTCCAAGCATGACTGAAATATGGCCCTGTTGGTCATTTCAATGCCCCCCCACCCACCCCTGCTGGATCTGCCAATGAGGTCAAACGTAAAACTGAATATAAAACTTTGACATAAATGTATGTAGGGAATAATTAACCTCGAAACATTTTTATCGTGCAAAATATGTGTAATCTGTACCAAACAAGACGTAAATGCTATACAATATTATATTTATAATCCCCTTATACAGTAGAATTAGTATTGACATTAATTTTATTTGACACAAGAAAGAAAGTTAAAATATACAAATATGGTATGAGAATTTCACAGACCCATGATTGTTAAAAAGCCGTATGTGCAAGAGGAAACTCCATGTACTGAATGGTGAAAAGAATGAGCTGTTAGTAAATAAATTTATAAAATGATTATCGAAGTTGTTGAAAAAACATCTTACACACCTGTCAAAAAATTCCATCTAAGTTTGCTCTGTGTGTTTTGAATTAATTCAGAATTTGTTGAGCATTGCTGTGACTTTCTTGTAGAGAAAAGAGCATCATAAAAAGCATATTGATTTGATTTAAAGATCTTTATGGTCTATACTATCCTCTGTTTAAAATAACTATTGGGTTGATCACTATTTTATAAAAAAAAAATGTCTAGAGCGTTTTATTTGCAAAAGGTGATTTCTGTAAGTTAATCATTTAGAGTGAAAAGTGCCCATTGTGTGATGCCCGAGAGATCTTGGCAATGTGATTGTATAGGCTGTGACATCCTTTTGGGTAATCCTTGAAGCCTATCTTTATAATGACATATAATCTAAATTACATTAGCATTGTTTCTTAGATTCTTATTTCATTTTATTCATTGAAATGGTTCATGGGAATGACGGGAACACCCATATTCTTAACAAGTCATGTTATTGCACGAGAATACCATAATTAGAAACTTCTTGAATAATTTGGTATTTACAAAACCATCAACTTTCACCGCTAAGTTTTTACTATATGAGTTATTTTAATATCATCCCCTCTCGATCCTTAGTTACTCAAATTTGTTAAGACGAAGGTCAAATAAATCAGGCCATGTGGATTGCAGGACCCGTTAGATGTTGCAGCTACCAGTCCAACTGGAGTAGCAAAAGTACTGTAGAGATGTTGTTGAGAACTCAGGCCCAATGATAAATGATTCCGTTTTGATTTCTTCAATTTATTTCACACTGCCCCCAACGACAGTTAAATCTACAAATTTACATAAAACATTTCATATAAATAGATACAATTCAACTAATATGTACACATGAAATGTATATCAGTTACGTCGTACAATTATAGTCTGTATCATTACATTTACCATTCCATATTTGGTACAATATTACACTCTTCGAATTTACTATACATGGATAGAGCAATATTATGCAATCACATATCATACAAACAAAAAATACTAATGAAGGGTAAAGTAAGAATAACACAGTGTACAACTTGAAGAACCTAGGGCCACAAGTTTCTAGTTGACATAAAATAATAATTAAGTGTCCATTTTGTCATAACATGTTGACTGTTCAGTGTCTCAGAGCTCTCTGAATAGTGAGGCCACTTCCTTTTCACACTTATAAAATATTAACACTGTAAACAGTGCTAACCATGGCATCCATATGCAAGATTGTGTTTATTTAGGATCGATAAATTCAAAACTGCAAAAAAACCCAATTCAGGAATGATATTAATATACTGATTTTGGATCAATGAATCCAACAGATGTCATTTTAATTTGGGAAAAAAGTTCATTTCAAACCCTTGTTCCAAGTCAATAGTAAATCATTAGTTATAATGACTAACTTATGGCAAAACATGTACCACTGCCAGACATTGACTAAGGCTGACTACTTGCATTGATGAAGGCCTACTAGGGGATGAGTCATTTGCAGCTTTCTTAAGCATGGGACTTATCTCCTCAGAATGTTCAACTGAAAATTATTTGTACTTCATGTTATTACTTTGTCAATTGTACAAGTGATTATTTTGTGTATTCAATCTGTAACTGTCATTGTTGTCAAATAAACCATATATATATATGAATATATATATATATATATATATACAAGCTAAATATGTAGTTTGTAAGAAAAACCAATGCAAATAGCTCTACCAGTAAAATATTATTTTCAGTGTAGATGAATAGTTGGAATGTACTGGCTGATGCTTTATTCAATGTAGCAAAGAATAACATTAAAAAATGTCACCATTGCCACTGAACAAAATGCTAAAGTGTCTTTTAATTACAGGTTCATGTCAATGTCCATACCAAGGCCAGTGGATAACAAAGAATGGCTCTAGATTACGAACAATGGTGTCAAAATATCACAACATTGAGTGGTCATATTGCAGACAGAATTCTTGCAGAGGACGCTGTGGATTTACTGGTATTCAATTCTCATGTGATGAACTTTGTGGAAAAATGGGAGTCTGTTGTTTTGATTTTGTATTGTATTGTCCTCAGCATGCTAGGAGAAGCTTAATAAATGTGCAATACAGTGCAATTCCTTTTACTAATCAGTCAAAATCTGCAGCTGATTTTATCATAAATTATGCATTAGGACTGAAAGACTTTCACAGAGATGAGACCCAACATGAAAAATGCCTGTTATTGGATCATTGCAGTAGTATGCGTGTGATAACAGAATGTCCAGTTACTTCAGTGCACTCAAATAGAGATAATGTAGTTAAAAAAAGCTGTCATTCTAATACAAATGCAATACCACAGTATGTTCTATATAAGAAGCAGGACAGATTCATTATTTTTCTTAATGCTCGCTGTGCAATATGCAATGGAGCAAATTCATCTCAACTACGGCCTTTCCATTTTGAATACTTTTGTAAAGAGGGTGATTTGGTTCCTTTGAAGGAAATATTATACCACAAGGGGCAAAATGATTTCTTCATAGCACTGAACCAGTATTGTATTCAAAGTTATCACTTGGATGCATCAGTAAAGGAAACCCTAAGAATGATGAGACAGCTTAAATGCTCAGCACAACTCGAGAATAGGTATCCTCCACAAGCGTCATATCCTATATTAAATTTACTTTGTAAGGTGTATTTGTCAAGTATTGCTGTTGGACAAAATTTTTTCAAAAATGATTTATGTGCTGCATATTCTCTTGACAACTTGGCTAACAAAGAGAGAAAGTGTATATATCCCCAATACAAGGACAGTACATCATTGGTAACCAACACAGTCAATTTTAAATTGCTGATGGATTTAAGTGGCAAGCCAAAACAAATCATGTTGGGAGCAAAAAGCATATGCTCCAATAATGGCGAAAAGAAACACTGCGAAGAATTTCATTGTCATCAGAGTCAAGTTCGAATCGGTATACACTGTTTTTTACCGAAATACCTAAATTTATTTGACAGTTATCAATATTATACATTGAAGTTCTCATTTACCATCAGATCCAATTCAACAAACACTGTTGATATAATAAAGAATATTAGCAAAATATATAACTCATTTCTTAAACTTGCTAGATGTGAAAATATTCCCGTACCACAATTAAATAGGACTGAACATTTATTGCTTGTGTGTTCTACACGTTTTAATTATAAGTGGCTCAAACTATTAGAAATTGCTACAATCAATAATTCTCTGATATATTCAGTTAACATTAGACATACATTGAATGATAATGAAACTGTTAATAATATGTGCTCCAATGTAAGCTTCAGCACGATTCATGTTAATAATGCTGCACTGGAAATAACAAAGCATAAGGGGATTTTCTTAATTGATAAAGAGCATGGCTATTTTGTTGACGCTGAATTTGTTCCATGGAACATGCATATATCTTCTGTTTATGGATTAAAGCTGAATTTCTCCACTTGCTATGCTAAAATACAACTCTGTCCTAATAAGGTGATGCTGACACAAAATGAATATTTACTGTTAGAAAATACATCGGAATCGTCAGTTGTCCTCAAGAAGACAGGAAAGTTCCTAACTCAAAACAAATTCGTCATTCTTGAAGATGGAAAGCTAATTGCCTGCGTGACTGAAAAACCAGAAACTGCCTTTCATGTCATAACACTAACTGGTACATGTTTGTCTGTCACTTCACTCGTTGCAACATTTTCTATTTATTTGTGGAAAAGCAATCTCAGAACAATCCCTGGTAAAATGACAATGAACTACATTGTGGCTCTTGTGCTTGCTCAAATCCTTCTACAGAGTAATGATGATTTTGTTTCTTATCCGGGAGTCTGCAAAGCCATTGGGGCTCTTCAACATTACTTCTGGCTTACAACTTTTACTTGGTTGAATTGCATGGCTTACAGAATGTACAAGACTTTCGCGAATGATCAGTTTACACAGCATCGACTGCAGAGAGGATGCTGTGATCTTATAAAATTTGGGATTCATGGATGGCTGAGTCCTTTGTGTATTGTTTTGCCTTGCTTGTCTTTAGATTTGGTGGACACAGGTTGGTTTAAGTATGGTGACATTGATATTTGCTGGATATCCAAAACACATGCGCAGAGTGTTTTGTATGCCTTTGCTTGCCCGGTGCTATTATTTGTTTCTATCAACACAATCCTTCTAATTTGCTCTGCATTGTCACTTCGTAGGACTTTCCAGGCTGTGAGCACAGTCCACAAAATCAAACGGCGTCAAATATTCCGAATCTACCTGGGGCTGTTCACACTCATGGGCACCACCTGGTTGATAGGATTTCTTCCAGATTTAACTGGCATTGACATATTCTGGTACCCTTTTGTA
Source organism: Alitta virens (assembly GCA_932294295.1). Classification (NCBI taxonomy): domain Eukaryota; kingdom Metazoa; phylum Annelida; class Polychaeta; order Phyllodocida; family Nereididae; genus Alitta; species Alitta virens. Next base: position 34,345,406 of record OW028585.1, read on the forward strand.
ATCTTGAATGCATTTCAGGGGGTCTTTGTTTTCTGCGTTTTTGGTTTGCCTAACATCATGTGTTAATTCAAGTCTAATTCAGAAGACATCAGACGCCCATATTCATGTTCAATACATTCAGGTAGATACTAACATGTGCAGTAAGCAGAGTTATAAAAAGGTTGTTGATATCAAATAACATATTTTATGATATAAAACTAAGAGGGTTGAATGGAAGGAAATGATGAACATTTTAGTGCATTTTTATAATGATGGTGATGACGATTTATTCAGGAACAATTTACAAACTGAAATTTATATAAAAAGGATGTGTGTGCCTTTGTGAGACTCCCCTAATGTCACTTTTGGGGAGCTACCCAGTGGAGATTCCAGTCATATACAAATTTACGTAGTTATTGGAAAAGTTGTTTTATTTACCATTTTATAATAGAAATAACTATTGTCATATGATGCCAGGAGAGGCATCCAACGACCAGACAATGACAAAGAAGCCATATATACATGTACAGTAAAATGCCTAATATGTCTATCAGTATTGTATATATTATATGACTTTCAATGAATATTAATTATGTATTTTTTGCCTTTTAAATGTAATAATGTAAATGTGAGCCTTAAGCTGGAGCCCACAATGTAACTCATATGTCTCATATAATATAAAGACAAGAAATATATTGTTATATTATAAATGTATATAATTATGATCTATGTACTAATTACATATATACCTCGTTTGTTGATATCCTGTATAACATGTCTAATGTATTGCTATACTCTGTAGCTTTAGAATTTACTATTTATGCTTAACACTCTTAACTAGTTTCAATTGTCTAATGTAAACATATATAATGTATTGATGTTTATCTATAATATATCTAAATATAATTTGGATGCTGCTTATATTATAATTTAGTAGTATATGAAATGTGGATGATATGACATGATGAATTCGATTTTCCCACTATAAAGGGCTTTAGAAACACATTCCTTGGTCAGTAATACACAGCAGGGCAAAATAAGTTTAGACAAAATGCATACATAAGAACTTACTGCTGGGTGCAGACAGTGTTACCTACCGGCCAGACTTAGCAGAGAGAGAGGGGGGGGGGTATGAGGTATATAAGATGGGGTAAGAGCCAAAAAAGGCAGAGAAGAGAGAAGGGAGAAAAGAGCAGTCAGTTGGATGGAACTGAGCTCTAGGGAGTTGAAGTATTGAAGACTAGAAAGAAAGAAGGATTAGAGAGAAATTGGGTTAGCTATTAAGTTTCAATAGAATTGACTGGTTATATGACAAGTGTATGGCCAAGGAATGGTGTCCAAATGTATTTAAGGTATGTGATTTTACTTGTTATTTGAATGTGTTCATATATATCACTTGCATAGTTATACTTGTGTGTTTTCTTAAAATATATTAAAGTGTTTGAAATTTACTTATTCTAGTGTCATAGTTCATTCTTATAATCAGAATCTAGTGACCTATAATGGAAAGACTAGAAACAATCTGAAAGAATTATGAAATAATAAAAAGCACAAGCAGGGTAACATCCCAATTTGCTTGATTGAAATACAACATTTTTATTGACAGATTATATTATAATTTAAGATTAGAATATTGACAGATAAGCTTCAGCTGAGTTTAGAATTTTTATACTCCTGATAAGACTTCTGTCACCTACTGTAAGATCCCGGATTTGGACTAACGAGCTTAATGAGCAATTAGTGCCAATCAATACTATAATAAGCTTCAGGATACAACACAGGTCCTGGCAACAAGAAATCATGTGAATGTGATGATCACATCCACAGGTTTAGTGCCTTGAACACTAAACAGACTGTTCTGAATGTGCTCGAAATACTTGTCAGGAATCATCTGATTAACAGAGCAAAGTCAGAGCTTTGTTCTTGAGTAGCAATGAAATTTGTGTTCTGATATTCCATAAGCAACCTCCCATGTATTTGTTTTATATTTCAGCATATTCAAGGTCCATTTGCACATTTATTTCCTATATATGTAATAAAATCTTGCATAAAACCAATTATCTTTAATTTTTTTAATTTTATGGTAAGTAATTGTAATTTACTGCATAAAAAAAGTCTTGACAGAACAGCTACAAGACTTTACCTCCATTAGGAGCAGTTAGTGTAGGGACTGAGTTCGAGTCTTGCACTGCATGTTCTGTTTGTGGCCTTTGGCAAGCCACTTAGTCTTCACTGGCACTTCTAGCAGGTGAATGGGTACTTCCCTCGAAAACATTTCTGTTTGTTTAGAAAACGGCCAATTACCCATGTGAAATACGTGTATCTGCTGCATACTTCCCAGGGAGGTGAGCTGGAGTGCCAGAGGAGCCACCATGAACAGCATGATTGACTTGGAGGCAATTAGAAATATTTTAAATTCCGATAATAAATACACATTGTAAAGCACCTTTGAACATGCTCGTGAAACCCCTCACCCGAATGGGGATAGGGGTTCTCTCTGAGAGTAAGTCTCACATAAAGGGGTTTCACTCTATTTTGTAAGACGTAACGTGACCTACACTGTGTAAAACCGTGCATTTTACATAGCCATAATCCCAACACAGAGGTGGGGAGGACCCTAGAATCAACCAGAGAACCCCAGGCCCAAGGAGGTGAGCCAAGTAAAACCTGGTAAAGGTGCCAGCATTGGCACACCACCCGGCCATCAGTATTTCCTTGAGGGATCTCATGAGCATGCACTCGAGGGTATGTCGGTGTTGTGGGCCGTCCAGATGCATTGGACAATCCACCGCAACACCGACTGAGCAGAAGGAGGACTATCACTCTGGATTTTCCGGAAGAGAGTGATCTTCCTGAAAATCACGGAAGCCTGTAAGTACCGGTGCATGCAGGCAACTGGGCAGAGCCTCTCATTTCGTTCTGGGGTCTCGGCAGAAGGGACGAGAGAAGGAACAAAGAAAGGGGCATGATCATGACCCCGAACAGCATCTTTAGACAAAAACCCCCACCACGGTGCACACCCAGAGGATCTCGTGAAAGGGCCTGCATATCGGATCTACTCTTGCCTGTGATGAGCACCAGTAAGAAAGCCAGCTTGGTCGTGAGAAATGACCCGTCAGCCTATGATAGAGGCCAGGGAAAGGAGTACCCGTGACAAGTCCCAGGCGGGTTTTCTGAGGGAACCAGTGACCGGAAAGGAGCTGATGCCTGAAGTGTGCACCCCAAACAACCAGACTGTGTCCGTAACCAAGGTCGAGGATGGGGTTGGAGCACGCAGGGGCACCTGAGCGCTCAGCAATAGCTTGTCCGTCCAGGGGAACAAGGCTAGCCGGAGGCTCGGACACATGGGCAGGAAGGATTCTAGGTTGAGCCAAAGCGCCGAGAAAGAACTGAATGGACCGGACGAACAGGTGCCCTATGGTAGCCTAGTCCGCAACATGGCGGAGTACACCAATCAACTGCAAGGGGTACCGGTGGCAAATGCGAGATTGGGGCAGGAAACTGCCGACCAGTTGAACCACACCCTAGACTTTGACTGGAGGTGGAGCCACTGTCCCAAAAAGAGAGTTGAAATGGACCCTGTGGAAGACAGACGCTTCACGGGGAACCAGATCAGATTTTTTCATGTGAACCAACAAGCCAAAGCTGATGAATAGCCGAAGGGCGTGGTTTTTGTTGCTGTGGGCCTCCTGGGAGGATGAGGCTCAGATGAGCCAATCCTCCAGATAGTGGTGGACCCTGATGCCCTGCACCCGAAGGGAGGGGGCTTTAGGTGCTGGAAGCTGAGTGAAGGACCGAGGGGCAATGTTGAGGCCGAACTGCATGGCTCGAAATTGCTGAACTCGGTCTTGAACAGCTATCCCAAGGAACCGCTGGGAAGCTGGATCCACTGGGAAATGCAGATAAGCATCGACCAAGTCGTTGGAGGTTGCTAACTCTCCCACTCACAATTACGGGTGAATGGAGTGGGAAGTCTCCATGCGGAATGTAGGGCACCTGATAAACTGGTTGAGGGCTTTCGGGTTTTAACAGGTCGAAAGCCTCCTGTTTTCTTTGTTACGTCGAAGAGATAGGAGTAAAAGCCGGGGGACGGCCAGGTCAGCGGGGATCAAGGCGGCTTTGTCAACAAGGGTCTGGATCTCTGTCAAGAGAACTTGATGCCATACAGGGTCCTGAGGCAGAGAGATAAAGCGGGGTTGGCTGGATGCTGGTGGGGGTGAACCATATACCAGCGCAGACCCTGCCAGAGGATTTGGGCATCCCAAGGCGGAATAGGTAACACTACCTAGGCCCGGAAGAAGTGAAGCAGCCGGCCGTCCATGGGCAGTTCAGGGTCAATTGCTAAAACGGTCAGAAGAGCCCCCCATCCCCCCCCCCAGGCCAAGGGTAGCGAGCCTCTTTGTGTAAGAGGCACTGGGTGCCGAACGCTGTCCCTGGCCTCCATGGCCTGAACCCTGGTGGTTTTGGGCTGGGGCAGCCTGAGCAGGTCACTGGCGGATAATTTTGGGCACCTAGGCTGCAGCCGGACCGAAAAGACCATCCAAAGTAGTGAGGCGGACCGGTTGAAGCTGGAGATAGTTGCAGGAAGTGGAACAAAGCAACTGGCCCAGTCGGTTCAGGATGGCTTGACGGCAGGCAAGAGTAGCCGATGCAAAAAGAGGTAGCCTGCTGTAATTCTCGCACTGCAAAGCCTGTGAGGGCTTATGGCTGAGTGGGAGAGGCTCTAGATTAGGATGCGAAAAGGACCCCAAGGAACCACTCTAAGCAGGACAAGCAGGAGAGCTGGGCTCTGGTTATCATCTCCACATCCACCATCCAAGAATGGTCAATAAGAGGCTGTTGGGTACGGGTCCAACGACAGGGGGTGGGCAGAGCTAGTCTGAGAGGAACTTGGTTTGCTTCAACAGCAGCAATGTCAAATCTGCAGTGTCCAGTACCTTTGTTTAATTTCCGAATGTGGCTTGCCATATCCTGAACACTGCTGAACAACATCGTAACAGCAGTACCATCAGATGTTTTGCTGCTCAGGCCATCATCACCGCAACTCTGGAAGTCCATAATAATTAGTTTGCGTCGAATATTCATGATTGCAAAACTTTATCCACATGTTGTCAGTACACAGCCAGAACAAGTTTCAGAAGAAACCTGAATTACATCTTGCAAACTGTTCGTATTGTCAGATGTTTCCTGGTCACCATGGTAACCTGATAATATGAAGCCTGTTTTTGTTTGCATGGTCACTGAAAATGCATAAAATTTCACCTCGCTTGGAATTTCTGTCAGTGCAACGTTGACCCGCTTGTAGGCTATTTTCTGGTAAAGGCAATCACCCATTTCCATGTTATTATTCATGTGCTTGGATGTCAATTTCATAGGGTTCAAGCAAACTGAAGACAAAATTGAGAGTAGTTTCTATAATCTCAGCCATCTCACCATAATGGCTCTCATTTCTGTCGAGAGCTGGTGTTGGAATAACTAAGGTCTTCTTCTGAATCATGTCAATGTTTTCATCAACAAGATAGTTTGGCAAATGCTCTTTCAGAAATTGAAAGCTGGGAAAATATTGAAGAGCTATTTTGTGAGCCATGTAGACATAGTCATCCACCGGTTGATCAATTTCTGACAAACTGGACATACATCAGCAGCTGTTATGTCTTCTAGGCTTCTCTGAGGACCATTTTTTTTGGCAATTTGGAAAGGCAGATCATGACCCAAGACAATAGAACCAAAGTAGTGCTCAATATGAGAATGGTGAAGCCGATTTTCATTCCTCACTTTGACCCAAAAGTTTATATTGTCTCCACAAATTTGAATCCGTAGGTTGGACTTAATTGCTCGCATGATTAAGACATCTCCATTTTCTTTTAAATCTTCAATTAGATCTAAAATAGACTCATATCGGATACTAATGCCAAGGTGTCCAAGACGGTCGAATACCTGAAGCCAATAAAACAACTCATTAATCCTTGTGACAAAATCATGGCTTGGATTACATATTAATAGGACAATCTGCTGTGCAGGCATGTTGCTAAAAATTCGAAAGTATTTTTCATTTCACAAATTTGACATGATGACCAGTCAATTACTAAATGTTTTTCCAAATTTAAGTAACCAGCTGTTTGACATTGACACAATTTCTAATATTATTACAAAAATACTACTCAGTATGTCTGACGAGAACCATTTTATATATATTTTCCTAATGCTACATATATAACTAAGTTACTGCCATATGGTTTCATTAGGGCAGATACATAACCTCTTGGTCTGTCTCAGTTCCAATGACTTCATCTTGCCTCCTAATAAGCTGATTGATACCAGTGAGATTTAAACCAATGGATGTTTGTGACAAGGGAGTAAAACCAAGACTGTGGTCGATTGCAGACACAGGACTCTGTACGGGCCGTGGTAATAATCTCCGTTGTTTGGGAACAAGAAAGTCATGGTTGGATTCATTATCCTTTTTTGGAGGATGTTGGAGTAGAAGGAAACAATTTCTTTTTAATGACTGTTTTTCTTTCTGCTTGATTTGTTGAATCATTAAGAACAAGCTTCTTGGGCACATGTTTACTTGGAGTAAACTTTGGTAAGGACTTGATGTAATCGCATAATGTTTCACACTGGATGTTTGCACAAATGCATTCATTGAATCTTGGCATTTTTTGTAGAAGGCAGTAGCTTTCTTGTAATTGAGTAGTTTGTCTTGGTCACTTGCACAAATTAAACCTTGTGATACGTTAAGGCCACCATATTTCAGTTACAGTACAGACAAATTCTTGTCCTTTCCAGCATCAGAATGAATTAAATTGTACCGTGAAACACCACTGTTTCCACACACAAAACAATCACAGGACACCGATTTCACAGATGTCTTGACTGGTACTTGAGAGATTTGCCCTTCTGAGTGATAGAACTGGGGTGCTGCCACAGGAGTATACATTGTGGTGCTCTGGAAAAGCAAAAGGTGTCAAAATCAAATCAAGCGGTTTGATACAAAGTCAGAAATTGAAAACATCATTGTCAATGAACTTAGAACAGGATATAGCTCGCAACATAGTAGGCTACAACTACTTGTACTTGAGAGATTTGCCCTTCTGAGTGATACAACTGGGGTGCTGCATTAGGAGTACATTGTGGTGTTCTCGAAACGAAAAAGGTGTCGAAATCAAATCAAGCAGTACATACAAATTAAATCTTAAATTGAAAACATCATGGTCAATGAACTTAGAACAGGATTTAGCTCACAACATAATAAGCTACAACTACTATACACAATTAGGATATTGTTTCATAAATTGTGTATATGACATAATTTTATGTACAAATGAATATATAATCGATTTTCATAATATGAATTGCATATTTCATATGCATAGACCCAGTGCAAAAGAAATGAAGCTGAAGTGTGCCATGTCCCAAGCCATACATTTTTTGATTTTCTCAGTCATTTTGAAATAAAAAGGCTCTACCTCTTCCAACAAAAATGTTTGGTATTAATTTAAGTAACATTACTATATACATATGCAGTTGTAGTCAAGCTCATTTTTGTGCCAATCACAGATTTGAATATTGAATTAAATGGCAAAATGACTCACCAGACATAGAGTTAGAGTTGGACATTGTTGATGTTGACTTGAACCCAAAAAATTGCAGGCTTTTAAACATCATCCATGCCATGAGCATGAAGTGAACATGTTGTCCATTATCCGCTGCATTAAACGGCAAAAAACGACCAGGACATTACACTCCATGTGCACATTTAGCATCCTTAGTTGTCCGGTTCATGAACATCCTGGTCAGAAAAAGATGACATTCATTAAGGAATCACCCTCGACGCAACTTTCACAGCTCAAATTCTAGTCTAACAGGTCGAATGCACCGCCATTGCTGTTTGATTTGTGAAGTACAAGTTTGGTGGATTACTACCCAGCTACCAGAAATTTGTTGACCAATGTAAATTTGTTTTGTGGAAAATGAAACATAAAAATCCGGAAGTGGGGTATTTAGAACGGTAGCAGAACTTTGGTAGTATATTTATTAGATAGCTTAATCTATTGGCTATATAATGGTACCAAATATTGGTGCTTACTGGATGGTAACTACCCAGCTACCAGAAATTTGTCAAGCAAAGTTAATTTGTTTTGTGGAAAATGACACAAAAATATCTGGGAGCTGGTATTTAGAATGGTAGCAGAAATTTGGAAGTGTATTTATTAGATAGCCTAATCTATTGGCTATTTAATGGTAGGGCTTACTGGATACCTAACTACCCAGCTACCAGAAATTTGTTCAGCAAGGTAAAAATCTTTTGAGAAAACAACACATTGAAATCTGGGATCTGGGTGTATAGAATGGTAGCAGAACTACCAAATATTGGTGCTTACTGGATAGGTAACTATACAGTTAAGAAAAATATGTTGAGCAAATTGAAATATTTTGAGTAAACCTTTCATAAAATCTGGAAGTTGGATACAATGAGTAATAATACAAAGGTGGCAGTCTATTTATTAGATAGCCCAATGCCTCGGCTATTGAATGGTACCAAATATTGGTGCCTACTATTCCATCAGCTATTCATTGCTACAAATAATGATGTATTTGCTTTATAGCTAACTTTCCAATGACCAAATATTTGCCCAGATATTTTACTGGTAGCTGACTGGGAACTAGAACTGGGAACTGACTTCATGGATCTTATAATATTGTTACTTTTTTTAGAATGACAGTTCAACTCTTTTAGTGGTCTTCTCTGCTGTGTAGTTGAAATGGATTAGGCCTATCACACACCATACTGAACATTACAGCGATAAAATATTAAAGTTCCCAATCAGTAACTCATGCCAGCTTGCATCCCTTTAATGTCACTTAAGGCCATTAAGGATCCTAGAGGTTGCTAAAAAATTAGCAAATCCATGTTTTATTACTGGAAAAGTGAAGTTATTATTACGTCTAGAAGGATACTCGGATCGAAATTTTTCGATCTGAGTATCCTTCTAGATGTAATTATAACTTAGCTACAAAATTAGCTACAAAATTCCTCTGTTATGTAATACAGTGCACACTGAGCATCAAAAGAAAGTTATGGATTTCATTTTGAATTAAAGTTATTAGGAAAGATTATCTAGAAGGCTATAAGTTTTTAATTGTTGCATTTTAACTTGATGAATAACAACTTTGTCATGGTTTGGTGATTTTGTCACACTTTACTGGAGACTAGAAAGTGCACATTAACCCTAAATAACCAAATCCTTATCCTGAGTGAAAGTTCTCTGCCGATTTCTGACAAGAAATATGTAGCAAAATTGAAATGCCATGTTTTACGTCTACACAACATTTCATGCAAAAGGGATGCTGAAAACTGGTGTGAAGCAGCATGAAGTTGCTAGGCAGCTCGGATGTTCACAGGCAGCTATATCTGGGCGGTATGCTGAGACTGGATTCTTCAACAACCAACCAAGGTCCGACAGACCACCACGCCAAACCAAGACAGACACATAATAGTGTCTGCGTGACAGCTTCCGTCCTGCCACCGAGACAGCTTTGGCAACAGAAGGGAGTAATAACGGATCAGTGGTTGTGGTTTGGCGGCAAGACGTCCCCGCTGAGGACCAGTACTTATTGCTGTTCACAGGAGGAACAGGCTGCAATGGTGCCAACAGCATCAATTATGGACACTGCAGCAGAAGATGCACAGCTTGTTTATGAACACAAGGAGGACACACCAGATACAGAGGACAGTGATTTGGTCCAGTTTGGGACACTGAGCAGTGATTTGGGGGAGTTCACTTTGGGACACTGAGCAGTGATTTGGGGGAGTTCAGTTTGGGACACTGAGCAGTGATTTGGGGAGTTCATTTGGGAAACTGAGCAGTGATTTGGGGGGAGTTCATTTGGGAAACTGAGCAGTGATTTGGGGGAGTTAATTTGGGAAACTGAGCAGTGATTTGGGGGAGTTCAGTTTGGGACACTGAGCAGTGATTTGGGGGAGTTCAGTTTTGGACACTGAGCAGTAGTTGAAATTGCTGCGAATGTAGCAATGCATTTGTTTGTTTTCCTGTCTGAGTGCAAACCTCATCAATAGTGAACTAAATTTCAATTTTATGTCCAACTCTACTCCAAGTTAATTTATTGATGGGGACGCTCTAATCTAAGTGTCACATAGCATAAAGGAGTTGTGGCTTATGTCAGTATATCTACTCAGAAACATTAATGGAAATTTATTGGCATTCGCTTTCATGCTGTTTGATTTAAACTATTTCATGGATGATATGCATTACTATTGAGTTTAAGAAATAGAAAGTCTTTGATAAATGCATTGAATAAAAGTGGTCCTAAAATGAACCCTTGTGTAACGCCTATAATGTTATGGACCCAGGCGAATAATGTGTCTCCTATTTACACTCTTTGTTGTCTATGCATTACATAAGATTTCATAGCTCACAGGAGTTCATATCAAATCCATATGAGGATAATTAGCTTAGCATAGAAGAAGCCCATGTGGCATGCCTTTGAAAAATCAATTGCAATAATGCCTAACTTTTGGCCCTCATCAATAGATTGTCTAATATCTTCTGTCATTCTAATTAGTAGATCTTGACAACTATGACCTTTCCTGAAGCTTGTTAGATAGGTGTTAAACTGTGTTTTCATATATTCATATTTTGTTGATAAAGAACTTTTTTCATAATCATTTGATACTATTGGCAATCGATTTACTGATCTTTAGTTATCTTTTTTGAGCTTGTCCTTCTTTTTATATAAAGGTGTAATGTTTACTTTCTTCATTTTGGTTGGGAATGTATTTTATAATATGCATCTATTGTTTAGCAGTGTCAGTGGCTTCACAAGTGTGCTTAACACTTTGATGAATTGAGCAGGGACCTCATCTTAACCTGCTGCTTTCCTTGGTGAAAGAGCTTTGAATTTCATGGGTTTTAATGTGTCTCTTTCTGTGATAAATTCAAACATGAAATTAGTCTAACGGGAGTTTCTTTTTATGTTCTTTAATGCACTTTACACTTTCATGGTTGGAGTAATGGCTTATAATATCACGAAGTGGCATTTCATTGTTTTCTGGATATCCCATGTCAGATCCTATGCTTTGAAAGAAAGTGTTAAATATGCCACAGACCTTTTGCTCATCTGTCAATATTTCACCATTTTCCTGCCGTGGAATATTATCAGACTTAGTTTTTGATTTGGAAAACAATGGTTTTACAGCATTCCAAAAATCTTTATTTCTTGTCCCTAATTGACATTTATCAAAGTATTTGCATATTTCCCTTCTTTTAATAGCATTAGCATGATTCATTTGTGCTTTGTTTAGGGATAAAGAATGATTTGATTTAAATTTGCAATATTTGTTTCTTAATCTGTTACTGTATAGCATTTCTTTTCCAAGTTCTTTTGACATACAATGGAAATCTCTTTTTTGTGTTGTCTTTTGTTTCTTGGTTGCATGCTCATCAAGCAATCTGGAAAGTGTTAATTATATATAAATGTATTTCTTTTTCTTTTTTATAATCTGGAAAGGTGTCAATACATCACTTCATAAAGTGTTATTTATATATAAATGTATTTTTTTTCTTTTTTTCTTTTTAGAATATGAGCTTTAGGGGGCATCCACGTCAGGGTTTTTAAAAAATAAGAACTTAGTGGATGTCTCCTGACCAAAGTTAAAGAGTATATATGTATTTTGACTTTTCTCTCTCTCTCTCTCTCTCTCTCTCTCTCTCTCTCTCTCTCTCTCTCTCTCTCTCTCTCTCTCTCTCTCTCTCTCTCTCTCTCTCTCTCTCTCCCTCTCTCTCTCTCTCTCCCTCTCTCTCTCTCTCTTTCTCTCTCACACACACACACACACTCACTCTCTCTAATGCTGCATTTTACCTTAAAGGACTCCTTTTCAAAGTGGGAAGTGGATAAGAATAATGATGTACGATCAATTGAGTAATTTTAATGACTTGGCATGTAATTTCCTGTAACACCATCTTAATATTATCCTATATAAAATGTACTGTGAAAGGTATATTTGTCATGCATTGCTGTTGGACATGATTACTTTAAAAATAAATTTTGCATTGAATTTTCTTACTAAAGCTTTGCACCATAACATTTTGCAAATCATCTATTCAGGGTCACAGAGATGAGAGTCAATTAATTTTAGTTTGTCTACACATTTGTCAATGTACATATCCTCACTGGCACCAGGGACCATGGTCCCTGCTGGCACAGCCTTTCTGAAATTGAAATCAGTAATTTGTGTTTACATTCAGTAAATGCAATATTGAGACTATTGATGCAATCGTCGGCCTAAGTGCTAACAGTAAGCTAAAGAGCAGCTGCCTACCAGCCAGGTGCTAGTAGGTGAGGTAGTTGTGTACCCCGGGATCGTGATACTATATCCCCAATGACCACCTGAGGTTTTGACCACTCCTAGTCAACAACCTCACCACACTAACGGGATTTTGAACTACCCTACACATGGGGTCAGAGGGGACCAGATTCTCCACCATCTAGTGTGCAACTTTTCTGCACTCTAACAGTAAGCTAAAGAGCAGCTGCCACCAGCCAAGTGCTAGTAGGTGAGGTAGTAGTGTACACCTGGATCGTAATACTACAGTGCTTTTCATGTCCAGGGATGCTGCAGTGGAAATTTTAAGAGGCAACCTGATATCAATGCATTCCCCACACCTGATACTCACGTCAGATAGTAATAACTGCAAAAGATAACTTTTGAGTTGATTTGTGCATGTTTCTTTTCATGGGAAAAAGCATGCTTCACAAGTTTGAATAGCTATCTAATTCCAAAATATAATTGATAGCATCAAATTTATTGAAAGTTGTGCTTTCGGGTATCATAAGAATATAATCACTAAATAAAACCTGGACACGCACTGCTTTAGTGGAATGGAAATGTAATGTGAACACGCATTAATTCAATTGGACGTTTATCGATTTTTAAAGAAAGGCCATGATTAATTTCTTTGTTTTTGTAGATATCCATCAGTATAATGAGATAGGATTGTCTTGTTTTTGATTTTGGTTCCCTGATACTGAGATTTGAAAAACAGATTGATTGGCAAAATAATGTAATTTTCTTTCTTTTTGACAGTTAATATTGAATATGACGAGCACATCCTCTTCTTCAGTCTTGAACATTGGTTGGTAGCGATTAGTTCACCTAAAGTCATGTTTCTCCTCCATCACAGAACATTCGTCAGAATTTTGTATCTCCTCCATGTCTTTCAGCTGAATACTTGGGGTAAGCATTTGTTGACTTAATTTACGTACCAAAAAATGTATATTGCAATAAGTTTAAAACAAAGTTTGGAACAAGGCATTAACATTTAGCAATATATGACACAGTGGGTGTTTATTCATTTTAGACCAAACAGTTTCAGACAATATGAAAGAAAATAACCTAATACCTCACAACATATCTCTTACTAAGAATAAAATACACATTTTGATGAATGTGCAAACTTTAGGCAGTTGTTAAGAAACAGTTACTACTCGAATAACTGTCAATGTGGATCTTGTATCCTTTGTATACCAAATAACCTGTAACTTTACTAAGAACATTATATGTCATTTCTCATATCATTTGTAAATATTTATCATCTTGTTGTTTTTGTTATCTATTTGTCGGTTAAAAGCTACTGTAGCTTATGTTCTTTGTTTTATTGTCACCACCGATTGTAAATAGTTTTATCTTATCTCATCTTATCTTATGCAGCAGGGACAATGTTAATCCCTTTCTACCTATCTTAAAATGAGATGACATGCTTACCCGCAAACCTCAAATTATACATATATTACAAAGATACAAAAGTAACCCAACCTTTCAGGTCCTTCTCATTCTAGTACTGCACTTAGTGTTTTCCAGGGTCTTTGATTCTAGCTGCACCAAGCGATTAAAATGTAAGTGTCCATATTAAAATTACAATTTCAAGAAGTGTAAATAATTATATGATACTTAATCTCACCTTTCTGCACTCAGTGATAGGTGAGAGAAGTCCTTTGGAGTCCAGATCCTCCATGATATTTTTAAAGTGCTATGTCCTGTAGTATGTGAGTTTCATTAAAGAGGCCTGACATGGAAGGAATAACTATGTCACCTGCTGTTTTAGGTTGTTTGTTTTTTCCATCAACCCAATTTGAATTGTAATATTCTATAATTTATTCACAAGACCATTTATCATATACATACATTCAACGCACAACCAACATTCAGCACATTCATACAATTCATTTTAATACAATTTACAATATGATTTGTATATCTATGTATGTATGTAATTATGTGATACAATTATTTATCGGTGTATTTACTTCGTTTTTATACTCTTTATATACTCCTTATGTATTAAACAAATACTTTTTCCCCCTTTCTTATTGCACCAGGTGGCCTCCAAGCATGACTGAAAGATGGTCCTGTTGATCATTTCAATGACCCCCCGCCCCACCCCTGCTGGATCTGCCAATGAGTTCAAATGTAAAACTGAATGTAAAACTTTGACATAAATGTATGTATCAAATAATTAACCTCGAAACAAGACATGCTATACAATATTATATTTACCCCTTATACAGTATATTGTATTGACATTGATTTTATTTGACACAAGAAAGAAAGTTAAAATATACAAATATGGTATGAGAATTTCACAGACCACTGATTTTTAAAAAGCTGTATGTGCAAGAAGAAACTCCATGTATTGAATGGTGAAAAGAATGGACTGTTAGTAAATAAATTTATGAAATGATTATCAAAGTTGCTCAAAAAACATCTTACACACCTGTCAGAAACTTCATCTAAGTTTGCTCTGTGTGTTTCCAATTAATTCAGAATTTGTTGAGCATTGCTGTGACTTTTTTCACTATTTTATAAAGGCAAAATGTCTACAGCGTTTTATTTGCAAAAGGTGATTTCTGTAAGTTAATCATTTAGAGTGAAAAGTACTCCTTGTGTGATGCCCAAAGATCTTGGCAATGTGATTGTATAGGCTGTGACAGCAGAGCCATACTTTTGAGTAATCATTGAAGCCTATCTTTATAATGACATATAATCTAAACTACATTAGCATTGTTTCTTAGATTTTTATTTTACTTTATTCATTGAGATGGTTCATGGGAATGACGGGAACACCCATATTCTTAACAAGTCATGTTAAAACAGGAGAATACCATAATTACAAAATTCTTGAATAATTTGGAATTTACAAACCCATCAACTTTCACCGCTAAGTTTCTCCTATATGAGTTATTTGTATGTCATCCCCTCTCGATCCTTAGTTACGCTAAAGGTCTAAAAAATCAGGCCATGTGGATTGCAGGACCCATTAGATGTTGCAGTTACCAGTCCAACTGGAGTAGCAATAGTGGTGTAGAAATGTTATTTTAATTTGGGAAAAAAGTTCATTTCAAACCCTGGTTCCAAGTCAATGTTATCTAAATCATTAGTTATGTTGACTAACTTATGGTAAAACATGTACCGCTGCATGACATTGACTAAGGCTGATTACTTGCATTGATGAAGGCTTACTGGAGATGTGTCATTTGTGCACAGCTTTCTTAAGCATGAGGCTTATCTCCTAGGACCAATAACGTTCAACTGAAAATTACTTGTACTTCATGTTATTACTTTGTCAATTGTACAATTGGTTATTTGGTGTATTCCATCTGTAACTGACATTGTTGTTAAATAAACATACATATATATATATATAAATATATATATATATATATATATATATATATATATATATATATATATGCAAGCTAAATATGTAGTTTGTGTAAGAAAAACCAATGCAAATAGCTCTACTAGTAAAATATTATTTTCAGTGTAAGATGAATAGTGGGAATGTACTGGCTGATGCTTTATTCAATGTAGCAAAGCATAACATTAAAAAATGTCACTATTGCCACTGAACAAAATGCTAAAGTGTCTTTTAATTACAGGTTCATGTCAATGCCCATACCAAGGCCAGGGGATAAGAAAGAATGACTCTAGATTACGAACAATGGTGTCAAAATATCACAACATTGAGTGGTCATATTGCAGACAGAATTCTTGCAGAGGACGCTGTGGATTTACTGGTATTCAATGCTCATGTGATGAACTTTGTGGAAAAATGGGAGTCTGTTGTTTTGATTTTGTATTGTATTGTCCTCAGCATGCTAGGAGAAGCTTAATTAATGTGCAATACAGTGCAATTCCTTTTACTAATCAGTCAAAATCTGCAGCTGATTTTATCATAAATTATGCATTAGGACTGAAAGACTTTCACAGAGATGAGACCCAACATGAAAAATGCCTGTTATTGGATCATTGCAGTAGTATGCGTGTGATAACAGAATGTCCAGTTACTTCAGTGCACTCAAATGGAGACAATGTAGTTAGATACAGCTGTCATTCTGATACAAATGCCATACCACAGTATGTTCTATATAAGAAGCAGGACAGATTCATTATTTTTCTTAATACTCACTGTGCAATATACAATGGTGCAAATTCATCTGAACTACGGCCTTTTGATTTTACATACTTTTGTAAAGAGGGTGATGTGGTTCCTTTGAAGAATATTATACCACCAAGGGCAAAACGATTTCTTCATAGCACTGAACCAGTATTGTATTCAAAGATATACCTTGGGTATATTAGATAAGGAAACCATGAGAATGGTGAGACAGCTTAAGTGCTCCGCACAACACGAAAATAGGTATCCTCCACTTGCATCATATCCTATATTAAATTTACTTTGTAAGGTGTATTTGTCAAGTATTGCTGTTGGACAAAATGTTTTCAAAAATGATTTATGCGCTGCATATTCTCTTGACAACTTAGCTAATAAAGAGAGAAAGTGTATATTTCAACAATACAACAACAGTACATCAATGGGACCCAACACAGTGAATTTTAAATTGCTGATGGATTTAAGTGGCAAGCCAAAGCAAATCATGGGGAAATTTATAAGCTTATGCTCTAATAATGGCGAAAAGAAGCACTGCGAAGGATTTCAGTGTCATCAGAGTCAAGTTCGAATCGGTATACACTGTTTTGTACCGAAATACCTAAATTTATTGAACATAGTATATAATCATGATACATTGAAGTTCTCATTTTACATCAGATCCAATTCAACAAACACTGGTGATATAATAAAGAATATTATCAAAAAATATAACTCATTTCTTAAATTTTCTAGATGTGAGAATATGCCCATACCACAATCAAATATGACTGAACATTTACTGCTTGTGTGTTCTTCACCTTTTAATATGGACTGGCACAAACTATTAAACATTGCTACAATCAATAATTCTCAAATACATTCAGTAAACATAAGACATACATTAAATGATATTGAAACTGTTAATGATATATGCTCCAATTTAAACTTCAGCACGTTTCATGTTAATGATGCTGCTCTGGAAAAAGCACCAAATACAAAGGTTTTCTTAATTAATAAAGAGCATGGCTATTTTGATGACGCTGAATTTGTTCAATGGAACATGAATATATCTTCTGTTTATGGATTGAAGCTGAATTTCACAACTTGCTATGCTAAATACCACTCTGTCCTGATAAGGTGATGCTGACACAAAATGAATATTTACTGTTAGAAAACACATCGGAATCCTCAGTTGTGCTCAAGAAGACAAGGAAGCTCCTAACTCAAAATGAATTCATTATTCTTGCTGATGGAAAGCTTATTGCCTGCGTGACTGAAAAACCAGAAATGGCCATGTATGTCATCACACTAACTGGTACATGTTTGTCTGTCACTTCACTCGTTGCAACATTTTCTATTTATTTGTGGAAAAGCAATCTCCGAACAATCCCTGGTAAAATTACAATGAAGTACATTGTGGCTCTTGTGCTCGCTCAGATCCTTCTACAGAGTAATGATGATTTTGTTTCTTATCCGGGAGTCTGCAAAGCAATTGGGGCTCTTCAACATTACTTCTGGCTTACAACTTTTACTTGGTTGAATTGCATGGCTTACAGAATGTACAAGACTTTCTCAAATGATCAGTTTACACAGCATCGACTGCAGAGAGGATGCCGTGATCTTATAAAATTTGGGATTCATGGATGGCTGAGTCCTTTGTGTATTGTTTTGCCTTGCTTGTGTCTAGATTTAATGGACACAGGTTGGTTTAAGTATGGTGACATTGATACTTGCTGGATATCCAATACACAATCTAATAGTGTTTTATATGCCTTTGCTTGCCCAGTGCTATTATTTGTTTCTACCAACACAATCCTGCTAATTTGCTCTGCATTGTCACTTCGTAGGACTTTCCAGGCTGTCAACCTAGTCCACAAAATCAGTCGGCGTCAAATATTCCGAATCTACCTGGGGCTGTTCACACTCATGGGCACCACCTGGTTGATAGGATTTCTTCCAAATTTAACTGGCATTGACATCTTCTGGTACCCTTTTGTAATCTTGAGTGCATTTCAGGGGGTCTTTGTTTTCTGCGTTTTTGGCTTGCCTAGCATCATGTGTCGATTCAAGTCTAATTCAGAAGACATCAGACGCACAGATTCATGTTCGATGCATTCAGGTAGATACTAACATGTGCAACAAGCAGAGCAATAAAAAGGTTGTTAATATTAAATAACATATTTTATGATATGAACCAAGAGGGTTGAATGGAAGGAAATGATGAACATTTTAGGGGCCTTTTTATAATGATGGTGATGATTTATTCAGGAACAATTTGCAAACTGAAATTTATATGAAAATGATGTGTGCCTTTGTGAGACTCCCCTAATTTCACTTTTGGAAAGCTACCCAGTGGAGATTCCAGTCATATACTGTTGTTTTATTTATTCATTTTATGATAATAAATAACTATATCAAGCTTCAGGATATAACACAGGTCCCAACAAGAAATCCTGTGAATGTGGATAATGATCTACAGGTTTGGTGCTTTTAACACCAGACAGACCATCCTGAATGTGCTCCAAATACTTGTCAGGGATCATCTGATTACCAGAGCAAGATTAGAACTTTGTTCTGAAGTGTCGGTGAATTTAAAAGTGCATGCTATAAGGACAAGTAGCAATGGACTTTGTTTTCCGATATTCCATAATCAACCTCCCATATATTTGTTCTACATTTTAGCATATTCAAGGTCCATTGACACCATTAGTGTAATATGTAATAAAAATATTGCATAAACCCAATTAAATTTTACTTTATGTACTGGTGTGTAGGTATGCCTGACTGTATTTCATCTATTTGGATCACCTACTTCTGAATTGAAAAATATCTGGCTCATATCTTGGCAGAAACTGTCTTTCTTCATACTTATTTTACACAATGACACTGTAAGCGGTGATGAAGATACTTGTTTCTTTTTATCCGGAAGGTTGCGAAAGCAACCCTTCAGGATAATGTCAAAGACCATAAAAATGTGAGTTGTGTTAGTTGGTTGAGATAATTTTAAATGATATAACTTGCCAGGGATCAGGAGATTCATAGAGCAATAACTCAAAATTGTTCGGCTCGAAAGTTCAAAAGAAATTAGGGTAAAGGCTGAAATGAGCTATAAAATCGCCTGTGATGACTGCTTGCAGACATTTTTTAAAGCCGCGCGAATTGAAAGTGGACAGGAAGTAAACAATATATCCGCACAAAATAGCAGCTTTATTAGTTCTGTGCAACTTTGTTATTTTGTGCGCTTAGTATTCATGTCAATATTCTCTATTCATTGACTTATAATATAAGACGGCATGAATTGCATGAATTTAGATGTTGAAATAAAAAAAAGTTAACTCCAAATTCCAAGGGTCTAAGTTCAAGTCTTGTCCACTGCACTTTCTGTTCCTGGCCTTTGGCAAGCCACTAAGTCCTCACTGCCACTGTCCACCTGGCGGATGGGTACCTGGCTCGATAAGACTTAGATAGATCAAAAGAAAGATATATCTGCCACCAATTACCCATGTGAAATACGTGTACCTGCTGTATACTCCCAAGGGAGCTGAGCTGGAGGGTCAGGGGAGCCTGCATGTACAGCATGGCTCTTTAAAATGAGTATTTGTTATAGAAATTTACTACTTACAATATTTTTAAGTACCTTTGAACATGCTTGTTCATTAAAAGATGCTAAAGGAATATAAAATATGATATATAATGATAAAAATATTGAATTTCTTTTTTTCATCATTTGAGGCAAGGAGGGTTCAAGCTATTTTGAAAGCTTGAACAAAGGCTAGATGTAAAACACATTGATTTAAAAAAATCAATGAATGTGGATAGTGATCTCAGTCTTGCTGGTGTCCAATTGGTCCAAACACTATAAAAGCTGCAAAGATCTCCATATATTTGCCAGGGGTTCCCTCATTATACCAGATTGATGCTGGTGGATTCAAGAGGCTGTGTATGATATGGACTGTGCATACAGCCTGTTTAGTATAGATTGTGCCTTTTGCTAGTATTTTGATACTCCATTATCAAGAATTCTGTTTGGCATACATGTTCAAGGGCCCATTAATGCCTGTGATCAACTAATAAAATGTTGCAAACAACTGACCTTCTTTGATTTATTTTACTGAATATATTAATGGTAGTTCATTTATTTGGACCATGAAACTTTCTGAACTGAAATAGTTTTTTCTGGATCCGCCCTTGTCAATTTAATGTTATGATGACGAATCAACTTTCTAATTAAAAAAAGGCAATTTACATAACATTCACTTATGCTACAGGGGCATACATTGCCATAAGTACGTCCTTGACATTACAAAGGAAGATATCAATATCTTGGTCAACGAGGTGATGACTAGTTAATCCAGATGCGGTTCTCTTAATTTTTCCATATATGTGTAGATTACTACATTATGAAAAAATAACTTTTGGTTGTTGCATTATGCAAGATCTTCGCAAGACAATTTTTGAGTCATTAACGATTGAGACTGGAGAATGAAACAAACATGTTTATTGAATATAAAGTGAACTTTTGAGTTTTTACCAAAGATTTGACTAATCAAGTTTAAAGTAAGATTTTCTATTTGATAAATATAAATGAAAAATAAAATAAAATAATAGGTATGTAGAATTAGTTTTTTCTGATATGTTTTTTTAATTTTATCAGAGTAAGAATAATACGGTCCCTGTAACAGCCAGTTTGGCTGTTAGTAGACCAAGCTGTTACTATTTAGTCCAGGTGGCAGCACCTCCTGGTTTGAATTTCATTTGGTTCTCCTGGTGGGAAATTTGTGTTGGTCCAATTGACCTAATTGCCTCTATTTCAATTTTGTTGATTGACAAATTGGATGTCATTTGGAGCTGAGAAGTTTTCCAGTCAGCAGGAAGCTTTTAGCTTCTTTTTATGTCAGCCTATTATGTCGACTTAGTTGGTTTTAACTACCCTAGGTATGTACTTTCTTTACTTATGTTAGATTATGTATAAATTGATATTTATTGGGTTATGAAACATTTATTATATTTTATATTTTATAAATGATATACATTGGTATGAAGAATTTTGGTTTGGTTCATGGCAGTCATATTGCAAATGATAAATTTTGAATGTCTTTATTTGAGATCAGGCTTTCTTGTATTATTTTATATACTTTGCTATTGTCTTTAAAGCTTTATATATGCATCAAGGTTTAAATGTATTCAAAGTTTGTATGGTGCAAATTTGTATTTATATTTAATTTAGAATTTTGATCACGTATAGATAATTGGTGATGTGGTATTGCGGCAAAGGTTTAACTTGGTTTTGCGTGGGTTACCTGAAGAGTCCACATATTTGTGAGTGTTATCTCGATGCTTGTGTGTACATATTTTGTTTTCAATTATTTATTTATTTATTTAGTCACACAAGTATTCATACATGTTTAATTATATTTTAGATTCACCGATATGTTCACCGATATGTTCACCGATACGGCACTAACTATATGAAATTGTAATCGAGTGAAGAAATCATTCTCTTCTCTCAAGTCGTCACGTTCGTTCATTATATCACCCCACCGAATCCAATCGTGAATAAATAACTGACACAAGACGTCATCCATCAGCAGATAATGGCAGACCATAAAGTTCAACGTAGAGTTTGGAAGACAGCCGTCACCAGGCAAATCAACAAGATCAAACAGCTCAGGGCCGAAGACAAGGCCGAACAAGTGAAAACCGAAGTTGAACAATTGGTTAACCAGTTTCATAGCTTTGAGTCTGAACATGATCAGTACCATGCTACTTTAGAAACAGATGATGAATTAGATGAAAGTGACAAGTATTTCATTGAAGCTCAAGATGTTTATGTTAACTTTCTAAATGGCTCAAAAGCATGGTTAAAGGGTACTGTTCAGGAACCAAGTAAAGTTGATCTTTCTGTGAAATCAGAGAAAGGTAATGAAGTGTATTCTAAGGAAATAATCCAAGCGCTTTCTCTACCCAAAATTGAACTTCATCAATTTAATGGAGATCCTTTAGAATACCATACATTCATCACCACATTTAGTGAGACTGTTGATCGCACAGCAGAAAGTGATAAAATCAAATTGACAAGGCTTTTACAGTACACATCTGGCAGGGCACATGCAGCCATTCGTGGATGTGCTTTGATGGATGAAGCTGCAGGGTATAAGCAAGCAAGAGATGTCCTGTTTCAGCAATTTGGCAACAACCATCTAGTTACAGAACGCCTGATTAGTTCTCTTCGTGACGGAAAACCCATTCGTGGGCCTCAAGATCTTCAAGAGTTTTGTGATGAATTGATGAATTGTAGCCTCACTTTGAAACAAATGAACAGATTTCATGAAGTACAAAATCAGTCTTATATTATACAAATTGTTGGTCATTTAGAATCTTACATTAGGAACAGGTGGACGAGACAGGCCATGGTAATCAAGAAGGCCAAAGATCGTTATCCTTCCTTTGAAGAGTTTGTAGAGTTTGTGCAAGAGCAGACAACATAAGCGACAGATCCAGTTTACGGCAAGCCTTCACCATCTATCAAAGATTCTGTGAAATACAAGAAAGCTAGCACATTTGATTCTGGTGTCAGTAACGATACAAAACCTGCTTTCAGGAATGACTGTGTTATTTGTAAAGGTGACCATCGTTTGTTTAATTTCCCACAATTTAAGGCTATGAAGCCTGTTGAAAGATTACGTGTTGTCACCAGTCATAAATTGTGTGAAAATTGTCTGTTATCTAATCACATGACTGATAAGTGTAGAAAGCCATCTGTATGTTCTGTGCCTGACTGTGGCAAACGCCATACAAAATTTATTCATGTGAATGATAGAAGTCATGAACCAAACAGTAATGCCCAAAACATTAGACTACTGAATGCCAATACTAGTGTAAGTTCAGAAGTTTACATGCCGGTAGTAGCAGTCAAGGTCAATGGCAAGTATGACACATGTACACTGCTTGACACAGCCTCTAGTAGTAGTTTCTGTACAATGAGTTTGCTGGATGGTCTTGATATTCGCGGTATGCCTGTCAGTTACTCATTGAGTACACTTGGTCGTTCAGAAAAGGTGCGATCCACAATTGTTAACCTTAGCCTTACTTCCCTTGATGGGCAAGAAAATTTGGAGATATCAAATGTTTATGTTGTGGATAGCACAACTGCTGGGGGTCAAAATGTTGAATTGTTGTTGGGTCAAGACAATGCCGAGGCCCTCATGCCATTTGAAGTCAAAAGCGGTGATAAATCAGACCCTTTTGCTTGTAGAACTTTATTTGGGTGGTCAGTAAATGGACCTTGTCGGGTCGATGGTCCTGTTAGCCGCAAGGTGGTATCACAATTCATTAGCTCTTCTCTGGAAGAAAATGTACAAAATTTGTGGAAAATCGAAAATGACGGGTTGGTTGACTCTGATGTTTCATGGTCTCAAGAAGACAGGCAAGTTATTGAATTGTGGGATAAAGAATGTAAGGTTGTGGATGGTCATTACGAGATTCCAATACCTTGGAAATCAAATGTGGATATCCCAAATAACCTTTCTTTGGCAATGTCAAGGTTAAAATCCCTTAAAGTCAGTCTCCATAAGCGTGATTTGGTCTCTAGATATGATCATGAGATCCAAAAATTGCTTCAAAGTGGCTATGCTGAAGATGTTCCAGGTGGTGAGTTGCGAAGTCCTCGAAATGTATGGTATCTTCCTCATCACGGAGTTATCTCTGACAAAAAACCAGACAAACTCCGTGTGGTGTTCGACTGTGCTGCGAAGTTTCATGGTGAGAGCCTCAATGATAAGTGCTTCCGTGGCCCAGATTTAAATAACAATCTCTTGAATGTCTTGGTTCGCTTCAGGGAGCATTGTTTTGCCATTCAAGCTGACATTGAAGCCATGTATTATCAAGTCAAAGTTCCACGTCCAGAAAGAGATGTGTTGCGTTTTCTTTGGTATGATGTTTCTGGAAATGTTCGGCACTATTGTATGACTGGTCATGTATTTGGTGGCATATAGTGCGCCAGCTCCTCAACATATGCCCTCAGACGTGTTGTCCTTGACAATCCTGATGTTGGTTCTCTTATTGTAGATTGCATCAATAGCAGTTTCTACGTTGATGACTGCCTCAAATCTGTCCCCAGTGCAGATGAAGTGAGTAAAGTAGTATCTGGCATTAGAGCTGTGTTGTCTAAGGGAGGCTTCAACCTGACAAAGTTTGTCATCAATGACGAAAAATTGTTACAATTGGTTCCAGAAGAACATATAGAGCCAAGGAAGTGATTCTTTCATCAAGTGTAAAGCTCACCGAGTGAAGTGGGACGTTTCAAATGACCAGTTTTATGTTGATGTGAATGTTGAATTTTGTGATCAAGTCACTCGACGGATTCTGCTCAGTGTTGCTTCATCCTGTTTCGATCCACTTGGTTTGATTAGCCCATTCTTAGTTGAAGGCAAGTTGTTGTTTCAAGAGGCCACACGGCTTAAGTTGTCATGGGATAAGATTGTCCCTTTGGTTCTTAAGGAAGCTTGGAATTCTTGGATTTCAGTTCTGCGAAAGATGTGCAGCTTTCGTGTACCAAGGTGCATCAAACCATTCATGTTCAATGATGCATTCATTGAATTGCATCATTTTAGTGATGCAAGTCTCAATGCTTATGGAACTTGTACTTATGTCCGTTGTGTCAACAAGTTAGGTGAGATCTTCACTCTGCTGCTTGCTAGTAAGGGAAAGGTTGCTCCTATCAATGCCACCACTATTCCACGTCTTGAACTGCAAGCTGCAGTGTTGTCTGTCAAAATGAATGAGTTCCTCCACAGAGAGCTTGATATTGCCCTTGGTCCCTCATACTTTTGGGTTGATAGCCAATTGGTGCTGTGTTATATTCGCAATGACAATAGAAGGTTTCATGTATTTGTGGGAAATAGGGTCAGCCAGATCAGAGAATCCACTGATCCTGATCAATGGTTTCATGTCCCAGGAAAGGACAACCTGGCTGATTCTATTACTAGAAAGCAAAGGTTTGATTCATTTGATTCTGATAGATGGTTGTACAGTCCAAGATTCCTTAGAACACATAAGAGTGAATGGGAAGTGTCAAAGGTTGATATTAAGATTCCAGTTGGTGATCCGGAAATTAAGAAGGAAGTTAAGGTCCATGCGTCTGTTGTAGATTCGTCTGCAGTTGATGCAGTGGAAGAGTTGCTGCAACAATATTCCTCTTGGTACAAGCTCAAGAGAGCTATTGCATGGTTCATGAGGTTTAAGGAGTTTTTGCAAGGTGTAAGGAAGTTTGAAACTTGTCTCACTGTCAACGAGCTTTCCAGAGCTGAAGCTACGATTATCAAATATGTTCAGAGAGTGACTTATCCCAAGGAGTGTCGTGCAATTTTTAGTGGTAACTTTGTGAACAAAGACAGTTCAATTAAGTCCCTTTCTCCGGTTGTGGATGATGCAGGTGTTCTTAGAGTGGGAGGCAGACTGAAATTTGCTCCTGATGGTGTGTGTGCTCAGCCTATTGTCATTCCACACAGTCATCCAGTAGCTCGTTGTATTGTGAATGATTATCACAGATTAGCACATCTGGGTACTGAATGGACAGTCAGTTTGGTTCGACAGAAATATTGGATCACCAAGGTCAGAGTTTTAGTCAAAGGGGTCTCTAGAAACTGTTTGACTTGCAAACGTCTTTTTGCTCCTGTATCTTCTCAAATGATGGCTAATCTTCCTTCAGAAAGGTTGGAGGCTCATAAAGCTCCTTTTGCTTGCACAGGTGTAGATTGTTTTGGTCCATTTTTGGTGAAGCAGGGTAGGTCTGCAGTCAAAAGATATGGCTGTATATTTACCTGTCTTTCCATCAGGGCAGTTCATATCGAGAGATTGTGCAACTTAGACACAGACAGCTTCATTTGTGCACTGAGGCGTTTCATTGCTCGTAGGGGTACTCCAGAAAAGATTTTTTGTGACAATGGCACAAATTTTGTTGGAGCCTGTTCAGAGCTCAAGAAAGCTATCAAGCAATTAGACAATGTCAAATTGCACCAAAAGTGTCTGGTCAAAGGCATCGAGTGGCACTTTAACCCTCCAGCAGCCTCCCACATGGGTGGAGTTTGGGAGAGGTTGATCAGGGTAATTAGAAAGTATTGGCAGGAATTTTTGATGTCAATGCCAGAATGTCTGATGAAATGCCGGAAACTGTACTTTCTTAAGTGGAAACTCTTATCAATGGTCGTCCTATCACCAAAGTAAGCGAGGATCCAAAGGATCAAAGTGCTCTTAGTCCTAGCCATTTTTTGTTACTGGGAAATCCACTTTCCAGTTCCCCTGGCGTATTTTGCAGTCAGGACATGTATAGAAGGAGGTGGAGATTTGTTCAGCATCTCGTTGATCAATTTTGGAAGCGTTGGTTGGCAAATTATATTCCTGAATTACAAAGACGCTCAAAGTGGTTAAAACCACAAGCAAATTTTTCAGTTGGTGATCGGGTCCTCATATCAGATGAAAATGTTCCTAGGAATGTGTGGCCGATGGGTCTTGTTGTTGAAGCTAATTGTAGCGATGATGGTCTCGTGAGATCTGTCAAGGTCAGAACCAAATCCACTGTACTGGTTAGACCAGTTCATAAACTTGTGCATTTGGAATCTGCGATTTAGAGTTTGAGTTTTGTGTTCTTGTTCTTTTACTTAAAGTTTACTCTTTTATGTACTTTGCATTTTTGTCTACTCACATGGGCAATATATTTTCGGATTGCTTTATCAACTCCAAAGGAGGCCAGTGTAACAGCCAGTTTGGCTGTTAGTAGACCAAGCTGTTAGTAGTATTTAGTCCAGGTGGCAGCACCTCCTGGTTTAAATTTTATTTGGTTCTCCTGGTGGGAAATTTGTGTTGGTCCACTTGACCTAATTGCCTCTATTTCAATTCAGAAGGTTGCGAAAGCAAGCCTTCAGGATATTGTCAAAGACCATAAAAAATGTGAGTTGTGTGAGTTGGTTGAGAATTTTTCAAATGATATAACTTGCCAGGGATCGAGTTGAGTCACACAGAGTATGGCTCAGGAGATTCATAGAGCAATTGCTCAAAATTGTTCGGCTCGAAAGTTCAAAAGAAATTAGGGTAATGGCTGATATGAGCTAAAAAATTGTCTGTGATGACTGCTTGCAGACATTTTTTAAAGCCGCACGAATTGAAGGTGGACAGGAAGTAAACAACATGTCCGCACAAAATAGCAGCTTTATTAGTTTAGTGAAACTTTGTTACTTTGTGCGCGTAGTATTCATGTCAATATTCTCTATTCATTGACTTATAATATGAGATGGCATGAATTGCATGAATTTAGATGTTGAAATAAAAAAAAGTTAACCCCAAATCCCAAGGGTCTAAGTTCAAGTCTTGTCCACTGCACTCTCTGTTCCTGGCCTTTGGCAAGCCACTAAGTCTTCACTGCCACTGTCCACCTGGCAGATGGGTACCTGGCTCGATAAGACTTAGATAGATCAAAAGAAAGATATATTTGCCACCAATTACCTATGTGAAATAAGTGTACCTGCTGTATACTCCCCAGGGAGCTGAGCTGGATAGTCAGGGGAGCCACCATGTACAGCATGGCTCTTAAAAATCTTGTAAATTTCAATAATCAATGCACATTTTAAAGTACCTTTGAACATGCTTGTTCATTAAAAGGCGCTATAAGAATATAAAATATGATATATAATGATAATAATATTGATTTTCTTTTTTTTTATCATTTGAGGCAAGGAGGGTTCAAGCTATGTTGAAAGCTTAAACATAGGCTAAATGTAAAACACATTGATTTGAAAAAATCAATGAATGTGGATAGTGATCTCAGTCTTGCTGGTGTCCAATTGGTCCAAGCACTATAAAAGCTGCAAAGATCTCCATATATTTGCCAGGGGTTCCCTGATTATACCAGAGTGATGCTGGTGGATTCAAAAGGCTGTGTATGATATGGACTGTGCATACAGCCTGTTTAGAATAGACTGTGCCTTTTGCTAGTATTTTGATACTCCATTATCAAGAATTCTAATATTTGTTTGGCATGGATGTTCAAGGACCCATTAATGCCTGTTATCAACTAATAAAATGTTGCAAACAACTGACCTTCTTTGATTTATTTTACTGAATGTATTAATGGTAGTTCATTTATTTGGACCGTGAACCTTTCTGAACTGAAATAGTTTTTTCTGGATCCGCCCTTGTCAATGTGATGTTATGATGACGAATCAACTTTCTAATTAAAAAAAGGCAATTTACATAACATTCACTTATGCTACAGGGGCATACATTGCCATAAGTACGTCCTTGACATTACAAAGGAAGATATCAATATCTTGGTCAACGAGTGATGACTAGTTAATCCAGATGCGGTTCTCTTAATTTTTCCATATATGTGTAGATTACTTTTTTATCTGATTTTCAAAATATAAAGTTTGCCAGATGAAAAAATAACTTTTGGTTGTTGCATTATGCAAGAAATTTGCAAGACAATTTTTGAGTAATTAACGATGGAGATTGGAGAATGAAACAAACATGTTTATTGAATATAAAGTGAACTTTTGGGTTTTTACCGAAGATTTGACTAATCAAGTTTAAAGTAAGATTTTCTATTAAATAAATATAAATGAAAAATAAAATAAAATAATAGGAATGTAGAATTAGTTTTTTCTGATATGTTTATTTTATTTTATCAGTGTAAGAATAATACGGTCCCCCTATTAAGACATGTCTATGGTGACCATGAGTATATTCTCTAGTGCGAAGCTTCGCCCCCCGACATAAGAGATTTTACCCCCCGACAGTCCCTAGTTCTCACCACAAAGTTTCCAATTTTCACACCAAGAAAGTTGCGGACTTTATAGTACAAAGTAATGTAGGCTAATCAATTAACTGCAGATATGCAGGTTTTTTAAGAGTAACTCCTACTTTCACTACTTGTCACATCTATAAGCAACCTGTGAGGCATGCATTATGTAGGTATACCAATGGCTGTGCACCCAACTAGTGACTAATGGAAACCTATGTTTATGCAACCTTATTTATAGATCTATTTTATCTAGGATACTGGGTAATAAGTTATTATAGGCTGAAGTCATGCTCCCTTAGTTGTAGTAATATCATATTTCTGCAGTCTTTAGTTTTGGTACAATCTTGCGTTGAAAATGATGCAAAACACAATTTTTACTTACAAGATTAGTTGCATGTTGATTCATTGTGTTTTTGTCCTTTACTCGATTAATACTGCAACTATAGCATTGCACTTGAAAGAGGCATCCGTGGCTCTGCATAAAATATCTGAACGCTCAATATTTATGGAGATAATTATCTAAAGCCAGCCGTGAGGGGGGGGGGGGGGGGCAAGCTGATACTTTGTGACCAAAAATGGTATTTTGCTGGTGCCAAAATGGGTAACTTTCATGACACGAAATTGGGACTGTCGTGGTGCGAAAGTTGGGACTGTCGTGGTGCGAAGGTAACTGTCTCCCAAAGAAAACCAGGATACCACGAATTGAATCCTTTGCCACCATGCGTTCCCTTGCAATTATTGCAATTTTTACCATAAAAAGAAGATGGCTAATAGAAAAACATAATCATTACGTCTATCTCTGGCAGGTTGTCATATAAGTTGACTCAGTTTCAGACCCAGTAGCACCGAGACACTGAACCATAGAGACAGGGGTTATTAATATATATTTTTGCCTAATATTATGCAGTTTTGCATCCAGAGAACTGAGCACCCTTGTATGACTCCCATAGGGAAAATATCACCATTCATATCCGTTTCCTGTTTCAACTATTAGGACTATAGGGGTCTAAAATTTCATCAGTGATGACCATGGTGTTATGTTCCAAAATACATAAAATGTACACCTTACTGAAGCATTGTTGTTAATATGTCATTCCATACCTTCGGCTTGGTTGATATTTTTCTGACAAGAGACTCTTCATCAAAATTTGAAAGATATCATCCTTGTGTGTATTTTAGGCCTATGCCTATATTGATAAGAAAAGAGCCCCATGTCCCCCTGATCCCCCTGAATTAATACCCAATCACATAAATAGAATAGAAATGTGTACCTACAATATTCTCTGCCATGCTATGATAATTCAAAGTATATTGTTGCATAATAACAGAATACAGAATCAAACATCTTCAGTCCAATGTACATAAATAAAAACTACAAAAACAAAACCAAGTACACACAAGTAATTATATGCTTCTGACCTATGATGTCCCAAGTTTGAAGCAGACAACATTTTGAAGTGATTTTCATAGTGCTCCATTCAGTTTTCAGTATAAATCTCTAGAGGCAGTGTCTGCAATATATTTTTCATAATGATTTCATGTCTAACATTTGAGTGCCTCGTCTGACTAAACTTCTATAATTATTTTAACAAATAAGAGAGGTCTGTGTGTTCTGTCTCTCCCGAGGCAAGTAAAAGACCCCAACCATATGACTATTGTTTACCATGGCGTGGAATCCAAGCTTATCATCTCATCATTACACACAAAAAGTAGCATTAGATGACCTTGCTATTACATGACGTAATCTTTCTGCAGTGACTTTGGGACGTCACGTTTTTTGTGTTTAGACCCTTTTTGTCATGGAATATTTCTTCAGTTGTGTCATCATACAGTCATGTAATTTGCTGGTGTTGTGTCACATTGGTCAAATAAATTATCTCTCTCTCTCTCTCTTGCTCTCTCTCACACGCACACTCTCTCACACGCACACTCTCTCTCTCAAATGCTGCATTTTACCTTAAAGGACTCTTTTCAAAGCGGGAAGTGGGATAAGAATAATGATGTACGATCAATTGAGTAATTTTAATGACTTAGCATGTAATTTTCTGTGACAGCATCATAATATTATATATACATATATAAAATGTACTGTGTAAGGTGTATTTGTCAAGCATTGCTGGACAAGATTACTTTAAAAATAAATTTTGCATTGAATTTTCTTACTGCAGCTTTGCACCATCAAATTTTGCAAATCATCTTTTCAGGGTCACAGAGGTGAGAGTCAAATGATATTAATAATATATTGTTTGTCTAGACAATGTACATATCCTCCCTGGAACCAGGGACCATGGCCTTTCAGAAGTTGAAATCAGTATATTGTATTTAAAGAGCAGCTGCCCACCAGCCAAGTGCTAGTAGGTCAGGTAGTTGTGTACTCCTGGATCGTAATACTATATCCCCAATGACCACCTGAGGTTTTGACCACTCCTAGTCAACAACCTCACCCCACTAACGGGATTTGAACAAACTATCCTACACATGGGGTTAGAGGGGACCGGATTCTCCAGCATCTAGTGTGCAACTTTCCTGCACTTTAACAGTAAGCTAAAGAGCAGTGGAAAGTTTAAGAGACAACTTGATATCAATGCATTGCCCACGCCTGATACTCACATCAGGTAGTAATAACTTCAAGTGATAATTTTTGAGTTGATTTGCATGTTTCTTTTCATGGGAAAAACCATGCTTCACAAGTTTGAATAGATATCTAATTCCAAAATATAATTGATAACATCAAATTTATTAAAAGTTGGGCTTTCTCGCATCAAAAGAATAAAATCACAAAATAAAACCTAGACACGGATTGCTTTAGTGAAATGAAAATGTAATGTGAACATGCATTAATTCAATTGGACGTTTATCGATGTTTAAAGAAAGGCCATGCTAAATTTCTTTATTTTTGTAGATATCCATCAGTATAATGAGATAGGATTGTCTTGGTTTTGATTTTATTGTCATTTTGGTTCTCTGATACTGAGATTTTAAAACCAGATTGATTGGCAATTTGATAATGTAATTTTCTTTATTTTTGAGACGTAATATTGAATATGACGAGCACAGCCTCTTCTTCAGTCTTGAACATTGGTTGGTAGCGATTAGTTCACCTAAAGTCATGTTTCTCCTCCATCACAGAACATTCGTCAGAATTTTGTATCTCCTCCATGTCTTTCAGCTGAATACTTTGGGTAAGCATTTGTTGACTTAATTTACTTACCAAAAAATGTATATTGCAATGAGTTTAAAACAATATATGGAACAAGGCATTAACATTGAGCAAAATATGACACACTGGGTGTTTATTCATTTTGGACCAAACAGTTTCAGACAATATGAAAGAAAATAACATAATACCTCACAACATATCTCTTACTAAGAATAAAATACACATATGTACATATGGAGCAGGGACAATGTTAACCCCTTTCTAGCTATCTTAAAATGTGATGACACTTACCCGCAAACCTCAAATTATACATATATTACAAAGATACACAAGTAAACCTTTCAGGTCCTTCTCGGTATAATACTGCACTAAGTGTTTTCCAGGGTTTATGAGTCTAGCTGCACCAAGCGATTAAAATTAAAAGTCTACAGGTTAAAATTAAAATTTCAAGAAGTGTAAATAATTATATTATACTTAATCTCACCTTTCTGCTCTCAGTGATTGGCGAGAGAAGTCCTTTGCAGTCCAGATCCTCCATGATATGTTTAAAGTGCTATGTCCTGTAGTATGTGAGTTTCATTAAAGAGGCCTGACTAGTTTTAGGTTGTTTGTGTGCGTTTTTTCCATCAACCCAATTTTATTTGTAATATTCTATAATATTCACAAGACCATCTAACATATATATACATTCAACACACAACCAACATTCAGCACATTCATACAATTAATTTTAATACAATTTACAATATGATTTGTGTATGTATGTATGTATGTAAATATGTGGTACAATTATTTATCTATGTATCTACTTTGTTTTTATACTCTTTATATACTCCTTATGTATTATACAAATACTTTTTATATTCATTTGATTTTTCCCTTTTTCCCCTTTCTTTTTGCACCAGGTGGCCTCCAAGCATGACTGAAATATGGCCCTGTCGGTCATTTCAATGCCCCCCCACCCACCCCTGCTGGATCTGCCAATGAGGTCAAATGTAAAACTGAATATAAAACTTTGACATAAATGTATGTAGGGAATAATTAACCTCGAAACATTTTTATCGTGCAAAATATGTGTAATCTGTACCAAACAAGACGTAAATGCTATACAATATTATATTTATAATCCCCTTATACAGTAGAATTAGTATTGACATTAATTTTATTTGACACAAGAAAGAAAGTTAAAATATACAAATATGGTATGAGAATTTCACAGACCCATGATTGTTAAAAAGCCGTATGTGCAAGAGGAAACTCCATGTACTGAATGGTGAAAAGAATGAGCTGTTAGTAAATAAATTTATAAAATGATTATCGAAGTTGTTGAAAAAACATCTTACACACCTGTCAAAAAATTCCATCTAAGTTTGCTCTGTGTGTTTTGAATTAATTCAGAATTTGTTGAGCATTGCTGTGACTTTCTTGTAGAGAAAAGAGCATCATAAAAAGCATATTGATTTGATTTAAAGATCTTTATGGTCTATACTATCCTCTGTTTAAAATAACTATTGGGTTGATCACTATTTTATAAAAAAAAAATGTCTAGAGCGTTTTATTTGCAAAAGGTGATTTCTGTAAGTTAATCATTTAGAGTGAAAAGTGCCCATTGTGTGATGCCCGAGAGATCTTGGCAATGTGATTGTATAGGCTGTGACATCCTTTTGGGTAATCCTTGAAGCCTATCTTTATAATGACATATAATCTAAATTACATTAGCATTGTTTCTTAGATTCTTATTTCATTTTATTCATTGAAATGGTTCATGGGAATGACGGGAACACCCATATTCTTAACAAGTCATGTTATTGCACGAGAATACCATAATTAGAAACTTCTTGAATAATTTGGTATTTACAAAACCATCAACTTTCACCGCTAAGTTTTTACTATATGAGTTATTTTAATATCATCCCCTCTCGATCCTTAGTTACTCAAATTTGTTAAGACGAAGGTCAAATAAATCAGGCCATGTGGATTGCAGGACCCGTTAGATGTTGCAGCTACCAGTCCAACTGGAGTAGCAAAAGTACTGTAGAGATGTTGTTGAGAACTCAGGCCCAATGATAAATGATTCCGTTTTGATTTCTTCAATTTATTTCACACTGCCCCCAACGACAGTTAAATCTACAAATTTACATAAAACATTTCATATAAATAGATACAATTCAACTAATATGTACACATGAAATGTATATCAGTTACGTCGTACAATTATAGTCTGTATCATTACATTTACCATTCCATATTTGGTACAATATTACACTCTTCGAATTTACTATACATGGATAGAGCAATATTATGCAATCACATATCATACAAACAAAAAATACTAATGAAGGGTAAAGTAAGAATAACACATTGTACAACTTGAAGAACCTAGGGCCACAAGTTTCTAGTTGACATAAAATAATAATTAAGTGTCCATTTTGTCATAACATGTTGACTGTTCAGTGTCTCAGAGCTCTCTGAATAGTGAGGCCACTTCCTTTTCACACTTATAAAATATTAACACTGTAAACAGTGCTAACCATTGCATCCATATGCAAGATTGTGTTATTTAGGATCGATAAATTCAAAACTGCAAAAAAACCCAATTCAGGAATGATTTTAATATACTGATTTTGGATCAATGGATTCCAACAGATGTCATTTTAATTTGGGAAAAAAGTTCATTTCAAACCCTTGTTCCAAGTCAATTGTAAATCATTAGTTATAATGACTAACTTATGGCAAAACATGTACCACTGCCAGACATTGACTAAGGCTGACTACTTGCATTGATAAAGGCCTACTAGGGGATGAGTCATTTGCAGCTTTCTTAAGCATGGGACTTATCTCCTCAGAATGTTCAACTGAAAATTATTTGTACTTCATGTTATTACTTTGTCAATTGTACAAGTGATTATTTTGTTTATTCAATCTGTAACTGTCATTGTTGTCAAATAAACCATATATATATATGAATATATATATATATATATATATATACAAGCTAAATATGTAGTTTGTAAGAAAAACCAATGCAAATAGCTCTACCAGTAAAATATTATTTTCAGTGTAGATGAATAGTTGGAATGTACTGGCTGATGCTTTATTCAATGTAGCAAAGAATAACATTAAAAAATGTCACCATTGCCACTGAACAAAATGCTAAAGTGTCTTTTAATTACAGGTTCATGTCAATGTCCATACCAAGGCCAGTGGATAACAAAGAATGGCTCTAGATTACGAACAATGGTGTCAAAATATCACAACATTGAGTGGTCATATTGCAGACATAATTCTTGCAGAGGACGCTGTGGATTTACTGGTATTCAATGCTCATGTGATGAACTTTGTGGAAAAATGGGAGTCTGTTGTTTTGATTTTGTATTGTATTGTCCTCAGCATGCTAGGAGAAGCTTAATTAATGTGCAATACAGTGCAATTCCTTTTACTAATCAGTCAAAATCTGCAGCTGATTTTATCATAAATTATGCATTAGGACTGAAAGACTTTCACAGAGATGAGACCCAACATGAAAAATGCCTGTTATTGGATCATTGCAGTAGTGTTCGTGTGATAACAGAATGTCCAGTTACTTCAGTGCACTCAAATAGAGATAATGTAGTTAAAAAAAGCTGTCATTCTAATACAAATGCAATACCACAGTATGTTCTATATAAGAAGCAGGACAGATTCATTATTTTTCTTAATGCTCGCTGTGCAATATGCAATGGAGCAAATTCATCTGAACTACGGCCTTTCCATTTTGAATACTTTTGTAAAGAGGGTGATTTGGTTCCTTTGAAGGAAATATTATACCACAAGGGGCAAAATGATTTCTTCATAGCACTGAACCAGTATTGTATTCAAAGTTATCACTTGGATGCATCAGTAAAGGAAACCCTAAGAATGATGAGACAGCTTAAATGCTCAGCACAACTCGAGAATAGGTATCCTTCACTTGCATCATATCCTATATTAAATTTACTTTGTAAGGTGTATTTGTCAAATATTGCTGTTGGACAACATTTTTTCAAAAATGATTTATGTGCTGCATATTCTCTTGACAACTTAGACAAAGAGAGAAAGTGTATATATCCACAATACAATGGCAGTGGATCAGGGGTAACCAACACAGTCAATTTTAAATTGCTGATGGATTTAAGTGGCAAGCCAAAACAAATCATGTTGGGAGACAAAAGCATATGCTCCAATAATGGCGAAGAGAAGCACTGCGAAGAATTTTATTGTCGTCAGGCTGAAGTTCGAATCGGTATACACTGTTTTGTACCGAAATACCTAAATTCATTTGACAGGTATCAACATGATACATTGAAATTTTCGTTTTACATCAGATCCAATTCAACAAACACTGGTGATATAATAAAGAAGAT
Organism: Alitta virens; assembly: GCA_932294295.1. NCBI lineage: Eukaryota > Metazoa > Annelida > Polychaeta > Phyllodocida > Nereididae > Alitta > Alitta virens. The sequence continues at coordinate 34,382,177 of OW028585.1, forward strand.
TGGCAAAAAATATAACTCATTTCTTAAACTTGCTAGATGTGAAAATATTCCCATACCACAATTAAATAGGACTGAACATTTATTGCTTGTGTGTTCTACACGTTTTGATTATAAGTGGCTCAAACTATTAGAAATTGCTACAATCAATAATTCTCGGATATATTCAGTTAACATTAGACATACATTGAATGATAATGAAACTGTTAATGATATGTGCTCCAATGTAAACTTCAGCACGTTTCATGTTCATAATGCTGCACTGGAAATAACAAAGTATAATGCGATTTACTTAATTGATAAAAAGCATGGCTATTTTTTTTACACTAAATCTGTTCCATGGAACATGGATATATCTTCTGTTTATGGATTGAAGCTGAATTTCTCCACTTGCTATGCTAAAATACAACTCTGTCCTAATAAGGCGATGCTGACACAATATGAATATTTACTGTTAGAAAACACATCGGAATCCTCAGTTGTGCTCAAGAAGACTGGGAAGCTCCTATCTCAAAATGAATTCATCATTCTGGAAGATAAAAAGCTTATTGCCTGCGTGACTGAAAAACCAGAAATTGCCTTGTATGTCATCACACTAACTGGTACATGTTTGTCTGTCACTTCACTCGTTGCAACATTTTCTATTTATTTGTGGAAAAGCAATCTCAGAACAATCCCTGGTAAAATGACAATGAACTACATTGTGGCTCTTGTGCTTGCTCAAATCCTTCTACAGAGTAATGATTATTTTGTTTCTTATCCGGAGTCTGCAAAGCAATTGGGTCTCTTCAACACTACTTCTGGCTTACAACTTTTACTTGGTTGAATTGCATGGCTTACAGAATGTACAGGACTTTCACGAATGATCAGTTTACACAGCATCAACTGCAAGAAGGATGCTGTGATCTTGTAAAATTTGGGATTCATGGATGTCTGAGTTCTTTGTGTATTGTTTTGCCTTGCTTGTTTTTAGATTTGGTGGACACAGGTTGGTTTAAGTATGGTGACATTGATATTTGCTGGATATCCAAAACACATGCGCATAGTGTTTTGTATGCCTTTGCTTGCCCAGTGCTATTATTTGTTTCTATCAACACAATCCTGCTAATTTGCTCTGCATTGTCTCTTTGTAGGACTTTCCAGGCTGTGAACCTAGTCCACAAAATCAGTCGGCGTCAAATATTCCGAATCTACCTGGGGCTGTTCACACTCATGGGCACCACCTGGTTGATAGGATTTCTTCCAAATTTAACTGGCATTGACATATTCTGGTACCCTTTTGTAATCTTGAATGCATTTCAGGGGGTCTTTGTTTTCTGCGTTTTTGGCTTGCCTAACATCATGTGTCAATTCAAGTCTAATTCAGAAGACATCAGACGCACAGATTCACGTTCGATGCATTCAGGTAGATACTAACATGTGCAATAAGCAGAGCTATCAAAAGGTTTGTAATATCAAATAACATATTTTATGATATAAAACCAAGAGGGCTGAAAAGAAGGAAATTATGAACATTTTAGTGCCTTTTTATAATGATGGTGATGACGATTTATTCAGGAACAATTTACAAACTGAAATTTATATAAAAAGGATGTGTGTGCCGTTGTGAGACTCCCCTAATGTCACTTTTAGGGAGTTACCCAGTGGAGATTCCAGTCATATAAAAATTTACGTAGTTATTGGAAATGTTGTTTTATTTATTCATTTTATAATAAAAATAACTATAATAAGCTTCAGGATACAACACAGGTCCTGGCAACAAGAAATCCTGTGAATGTGATGATCACATCCAAAGTCAGAACTTTGTTCTTGAGTAGCAATGAAATTTGTGTTCTGATATTCCATAAGCAACCTCCCATGTATTTGTTTTATATTTCAGCATATTCAAGGTCCATTTGCACATTTATTTCCTATATATGTAATAAAATCTTGCAGGCATAAAACCAATTATCTTTTATTTTTTTACTTTATGGTACGTAATTGTAATTTACTGCATAAGAAAAGTCTTGACAGAACAGCTACAAGACTCTACCTTTATTAGGAGCAGTTAGTGTAGGGACTGAGTTCGAGTCTTGCACTGCATGTTCTGTTTGTGGCCTTTGGCAAGCCACTTAGTCTTCACTGGCACTTCTAGCAGGTGAATGGGTACTTCCCTCGAAAACATTTTCTGTTTGTTTAGAAAACCGCCAATTACCCATGTGAAATACGTGTATCTGCTGTATACTTCCCAGGGAGGTGAGCTGGAGTGCCAGAGGAGCCACCATGTACAGCATAATTGACTTGGAGGCTATTAGAAATATTTTAAATTCCGATAATAAATACACATTGTAAAGCACCTTTGAACACGCTCGTGAAACCCCTCCCCCTAATGGGGATAGGGGTTCTCTCTGAGAGTAAGTCTCACATAAAGGGGTTTCACTCTATTTCGTAAGACATAAAGTGACCTACACTGTGTAAAACCATGCGTTTTACATAGCCATAATCCCAACACGGAGGTGGGGAGGACCCTAGAATCAACCAGAGAACCCCAGGCCCAAGGAGGTAAGCCAAGTAAAACCTGGTAAAGGTGCCGGCATTGGCACACCACCCGGCCATCAGTATCTCCTCAAGGGACCTCATGAGCATGCACTCGAGGGTATGACGGTGTTGTGGGCCGTCCAGATGCATTGGACAATCCACCGCAACACCGACTGAGCAGAAGGAGGACTTTCACTCTGGATCTTCCGGAAGAGAGTGACCTTCCTGAAAATCACGGAAGCCTGTAAGTACCGGTGCACGCAGGCAACTGGGCAGAGCCTCTCATTTCGTTCTGGGGTCTCGGCAGAAGGGACGAGAGAAGGAACAAAGAAAGGGGCATGATCATGACCCCGAACAGCATCTTTAGACAAAAACCCCCCACCACGGTGCGCACCCAGAGGAAAGAATGAAAGGGCCTGCATATCGGATCTTCTCTTGCCTGTGGCAAGAGCCAGTAAGAAAGCCAGCTTGGCTGATGCCCGAAGTGTGCGCCCCAAACAACCAAGCGGGTCCGTAACCAAGGTCGAGGAAGGGATTTGAGCACGCAGGGGCACCCGAGCGCTCAGTAATAGCTTGTCCGTCCAGGGGAACAAGGTCAGCCGGAGGCTCGGACACATGGGCAGGAAGGATTCTAGGTCGAGCCGAAGTGCCGAGAAAGAACTGAATGGACTGGACGAACAGGTGCCCTATGGCCACTTAGTCTGCGACATGGCTGAGTACACCAATCAATTGCAAGGGGTGCCAGAGGCAAATGCTAGATTGGGGTAGGATACTGCGGACCAGTTGAACCACTCCCTGGACTTTAACTGGAGTTGGAGCCACTATCCCAAAAAGAGAGTTGAAATTGACCCTGTGGAAGACAGACGGTTTTTATTGAAGCATGTGATTTGCACAGACCAGCAGTTAATTGGAGTAAAGCGCATTGGATTCTGAAGAGTATGTTGTATTTTTTAAATATAAAGTACTTCTTTTTAAAGTCAGCCATTTTTATTATCTTATAATATATTGGTTGTTGTCAAATCTTTAAAAACTTACCCAACTAGGACCTTTTACTTTGAAAATCTTGAATTAATTCAGTTTCCGCATCTAGTCAATATTGCTGCAGCGTTCATCACAGAACATTTCAGCTAGTTCAACTTCAACGTGTAAATAATCAAATGGCTAAAGTCTTAGACCAGGATCAAACTTAAGACTCTATTTAAATTAAAGTGCTTTGAAAAAGTGATAAAATAAGATACAAAAATCATACCTGTATATTGATGTTTACCAAGTAATTAATCTTCTAGGCAAAATATAAATAAAGTTCTCCAAATACTCCTTAATTGGGTTTGTTATATACATATAATTATTAGTTAGGTTCCCTTTTTGAAATTTCATTATTTATTGACATGAGGCTTCCATTTCAGCTTCAATTATTTTGTATTTTTTGCAATAACAAATTCATATTTACAATTTTATTCAAATGCACTTTATTATGCATATTTCTTGGACTAGTCATAATTGCTTATTTACATACTTCCAAATAAACTTTCCTGTTTAATTATTTACTTGTTTATTACTATTAGTTTTTTTTTTTGTTTGTTTTTTCTATCATTACATTTTTCTCTCTGTTATTTACTATTTATGAATCATTATCATATGTACCTGGGTATTATAATCGTTTTATTGAATACAATGTTACAAGTGTATCAATGCCAAATTAATGGCTGATCAAGTCTTATTGTAGTCAATACTGATTCAAATATTGGCACAAATAAAATAAAATAAAGAAGGCATTTGCATGATAGAAAATTCATTCCGATAATCGCGGAAGGAACTCCGCGAGTATAGTTAGTAGTCATGTGAGTATGCCAGAAGAATTAGGGCAATAGAAATGTTGATTGATTGTGTAAATGATTGTGTAAAGTTGACAAGTTGTCAAGTGTCATGTGTCATGTGTCACACATAACCAAAGAGTTACACAAACTAGATGCATTCATTATATTGGACACCAAAAAGTCACCTCACAATTATAAAGATTATTTATAAAATAGGGCAACATCTGTTTTAAAAGTATTCAACCTCCATTCCATACTGTTCAGTTAAACTGACAAAAATAAAGTCAACTGTAGCCATCCAGAGCTGGAACCAACTACTTAAAGCCAAAACAAGCCAATACAAGTTATAGCCACCCAGCTGTAGATATTAAAAAAAACTCTATGCTTGCTACTCTGTTTAGATGTTTGTTTTGGAAAAAATTGCATTACATTGCCATCTACACCAATAGTAAAATCTGTTAAAACTCATCAATCTGCAATCTTCCCCATTTTTATATGGTACATCGCCTATAAAAAATTATCTTGAAAATATTAACTTTTATTTTGTTATTGTTTGTAATTGTTGTCATTTGATGGATCCATTATCTTTTTTGTGTTGTTCTTGTTAAAAGATACTTGAACAATGTCAGTGAGTTATTTTAAATATTTCCTTGAGGAGCTTCAACAAGTAACCCCTTGAAGCCGTGATACTTTCTTTTAAACACACAATGAAATCTTTAGGCCATTTCATTTGATGATCAGTTTATTTGCAACAGGCCAAAACACACATTGAAATCTCCTTCTCACTCGGTGTCAGGGCCAGAAGTAAGGAGCTTTAGGCCAGCTCAGGAAATAGGTCAATGTCTAAAAATAGCTCACATAGCTGCTGCAAGGCTGCGTGACAGTAGACTGCAATGTTGTGCTAGGAGAACATGAAATCATAGTAAGTATATCTTCATTTGATGCTAGCACTTTAGCAGGTACATTCCTAATAATCTAACATACTCATATAGCTTGAAGTTCTATGATCTTCATGCCATTAAATGATTCAGGCAGGCATGTTGTAATCAGTTCCTATTGCCCTATGTTTATCTAGGGTGGGGGCCTAGCTCAGAGGTAGCGCTCTGTGCTTCCAACCGCTGGGTCCCGGGTTCCATTCGTATAGGGTTCGATTCCCGGTCGAGCCTAAGTTGGATGGCTGTTTCATCCTTCGTCTCATTGTCATGGTCCCTGCCTGTCCTAATTAGCCCAACTGGTGCAGAAATACAGGACGTAAAGCCCTAATCCACCCCCCCCCCTATGTTTATCTCAATATTATAGGCAAATGCCTCAGCTTGTAGCTTACACTATATAGAGGCCTATTTTGAGTATGTGTTATAAATGTACTTTGTCAAATTAATAGTAAAATGAAACTTTTAAATGAAAAAATATATATATACATGCACACATGTACACAATTAATAGTCTTAATTAGTGTTGATATAGAGATATAATAGTATTTATACTTTACATTAACTTCCTAATAGTAATATTTTATTTTATACCATATATTTCATTGCAGATTAATAGCCCACACACAGATAATGTCATTAGCATTCTACACTGAAACATATCAGATGCATTATGTTCATCATTAATACAGATGTTTCACTCCCATTCCCCGCCATTCAACTGACAGTTGCTGCCCTCTTAGGGTTGGTGTGGAGCAGGCAGGGCTGTTGTATCATTTGTATGTGATATACAAGCATGAAACGTGATGAATATTACAAATTCTCCATAACCAGAGGCTAATAGATTTAAAACAGTTTCCAGCTGCACTGTACAGTCTGTAGCAGCAGGGGCAGACTGGGCCGCCGGGAGGCCGGGAGATTTCCAGGTGGGCCGATGGTGTAAAAAAAAAATTATAATAAAAAAAATAAAATAAAAAAAAAGATAAAATACCCAGAGATACATCTGGGCCGCCGTTACTCAAATTTCCAGGGCCACCATTTCATCCCAGTCCGCCCCTGTGTAGCAGCACATATTAGTTAATTATCTGTCAAGTCAAACATAAATCAGAGAGCCGAGGATTCAATCAAAAGGCTGGCAGGTACTTTAGGGAATGTTTGTCAACCCTTAACATTTTCATTCAACCTCAGTTCACTCTTAACCGTAACCCTCATAATATTTCCAACTTGTAGCAAACAAATTTAACCTAGTAGGTTATTCAGTCAGTCTTTCCTGAAGCAAGGATATGTTGAGACCAACAGTTTAAGCCTTGGAATGTATTGCTATTGATTCGTAACAATTTTGAAGTTCAAAGGATACAGATTTCCAAACTTGTTAGAGAAAATAAGATGGGTTTTTAGTTTTTTGTTAATTGAAAAAACAAATTATGTTGACTGTCCATTTCAAGCTGTCAATCATACATGTGTACAATCTGAAATACAAATTTTTTTTTTAATACTTTCAATAAAAAGCAAAGAATTACTATCTACACTGATGTAATAGTTAAATGACTAAACACCCAACTTTTTACATTTGGTAAATGATTTGTTCACTAATTTATTTAAACTATTTTAATAGTGCAAATAGAAAATTATTTTTTGGCAAAAAATAAGCCATTTTTTTTATTTGACTCAGACTTTGTTAATTTTTCTTATATATGACAGGTTCAACATACTTTTTGTAAGCGCATTGGAGACCCCTCATAAAGTCAATTGCTGGCCAGCGATACAAGATACAAAAGACTTTATTGCAATATGTAAATAATGATCATTTGAAAATTTAGATATTGTATTTCAAAAAGCACTACTGAGATAACCTTGAGGAAATTAAAGCATAAGGGGTATATTCTTATTTCTGATAGTTGGTATAAAATCTGTCATGGGACTCTAAACTCAATGAGTCATATATAAATATACCCATGAAAAAATAATTTATTATGTGCACACTTTTTATCTTTCATAACTCTCATAATTTGAACTTTTAAATATTAAATTTTTTACTATATTGTATGTATATACCCTTCTATATCATGGCTTATCATAATAATTGAGCATCATTTACATTTCGAATCTGGATTTTAGAAATTTATCTCCTGATCAACCCAAGAATATATTCTTGAATCTTGAATATCTTGTATTTCCTAAAAAAAAGAGCCCTTTCTTTACTGCACAGATATAGATCAGATATGTTCATAGTAACAAGTTCATCCTGTATTTAGTTTATGGTGGTTTTATATTACATATGGCAGTTAACTCACTAATTGCAGCTCATTATGACTCTATTCTAAGGTGAATCAATGATGTGTAACTAGAATACTTGTAGTTGTTTCACTGACTATATATCAGATTATTGTCAACCTAAGTGAGTAGTTCATGGATAATTATATCATAATAATGTCGTGTATGCACATTTATGTTTAAAATATTTTTGCATAATAATGAATCCCCCTCCCCCAGTGGTTGTGGTTGTTGTCATACTTGATCATTGGTCATGAATGACAAGTAACATCTTTTCCCCATATAATTTAACACCCTGCCTAAGCCTGCTCCACACCACCCACTAGATGTCGCTATCTAGGTCAGTGGCACTATGGGGTTCAATGGGAGTGAAATGTGTGTATGTTGTCTGTGTCATTATACAGTTTATCAATGTCTGCTTTCAGGTATGCATTTCAGTCATCCGTGAAAAACTTGGTCATTGTGACCTATTTATGGAATCAGGTCATACAAAGAATTGCACCAGCAGCTACTAGCAATTTCTCGGCAACCATGGCCAGCCCAGTGGACCAACACTCTGACAAACTCCTGGAGCGTTTTTTTGCAACAATACTAACTGATTATGAACGTGCTGAATCTGTTAATTCACTTTTAGAGGAACACCCAGGATTGGTGAATGTCAGATCTAAAACAAGATGGGGGTTGGGGAAAAGTACTCCCCTGATTGAAGCATGCTACAAGGGTAAGCTAATTATTTCTAATCTCTGCTATAAGGCTTATTTCCTTTTATAGTTCTTGTATGTATGTATAGTATATAGACAGATAGATAGATTGATAGTTAGATGGACAGACAGACAGCTAGACAGATAGACAGATATAGATAGACATAGATAGATATAGATAGATACAGATAGATTAATAGATAGATTAATAGATAGATTGATAGATAGATTGATAGATAGATAGATTGATTGATTGAGTGATAGATAGATAGAGAGAGAGATAGATGGATAGATAGACATACATATAGACAAAAAATAGATTGTTCGAATGATTCATGGATTCATTGATTGAATGATAGCTAGATAGATAGATAGATTGATAGATAGATAGATAGAATTGTCATGGCATCAATTAACTATTGAAAGATTTGAAAGAACAGCCCTAGCTTATGATAAAGTTTTAATGAAGCATCAATGAATACATTGCTGATTTGCAAGTTGTATCACCGGCCGTGTCCTCAGTATTTGATTTGAAAGTAATACACAAGGTATATTTTCCACTCAGCTGCTGTGAGCTCGAGCCAATTAAAATACTTCATTGCCATCCAGTATAGGTGTATGTTGGACAGCTGCTAGTATATGTCGCATGGCTGGGGTGCATGTGCTGCTATCTTGTTGTAAGTAAGCCAAGTTGATGTTGGTAATTCATGACAATCATATCACATGCAGTTGGAAAAAAGCCAATTTATTTATCAGTCATATATACATGGAGCAGTACAAAATTGACCGAAATGTTAAGAAACTCCACAAATTCATGCATGAAATGTATTTGATTAAATTGAAAAAATAAGACAAACAAATATACAAGTATTTTTATATTGTCCTACTATTATCTTCCAGGTTCTCCAATCCTTGTCAAAATCCTACTCGACAAAGGAGCCAATACTTCTGCCACTGGTCACGTGATCGAGTTTTCTTTCAAAAATCGAAGCTATGACATATATGATGGAGATTATGGCACTTATGATGAAATATTTCCGTTGTATGTTGTAACCAAAAAAGGTCGGGCGACGATAGTGGAGGACCTCCTGCAAGCTGGTGCTCAAGTCAACCAAACAAATGCTATTGGACAATCAGCATTGCACATGGCAGTGATGAACCCTGATGGGAGTGATCCGCATCATGAATCACTGACATATGACGATGGAGATGATGAGTGTGTATCTGTAAAAGTTTTGAGGAAGCTGATAGATTATGGTGCTGATGTCAATCTACAAGACAAAAATGGCAAGGCACCGCTTCATTATGCATGTGCACATGGTAACAGACATATGGTGGAGATCTTGTTGACAAAACAGGCCAACATCAACATAAGAGATCACGATGGTCAGACAGCTTTGGAAATTGCTTCTCAGAGAGATTATAGCATAACAGAAATGATAATAGCCAAGTGTGACTTAAACGTTCAACAGGTCATTGAAGCTTATGAGACGTCAGTCTTTTTATGGAGCTGTCAATCTCCATATGAAGCTTTGAGCAAAGCAACTCAGTTACGAATTGCACATGACATTCCTAAAGTACCTTTAGAACCAATGGAATGTTATGATTTTCATAAGGAATTTGAAACTCTTGAAGACCTAAGAAGATATGAAAGTGAAGAAATTCAGCTTAGAATGCAATCCGTTCTGGCAGGGGAAAGGATTTTTCACGGAAGATACTTCAGTTTCACGTTATCTCAAATGGATAAATTAAGTAAGTGCATCCCTCGGAGAAAATGTTTCTCTATGTGAGATATATATTAATGCATGTGAAACAGTATAAATAAAACCTGCATTTTTGGAGACAAGACTGTGTTAGTAAAGGATAACCACAATAAATAATTACATGTTACCTCATACATGTATAATCATATATGATAATGGTGAATAGTTAGTTTTGTATTTCCATTGAAACAAATGTATCTCACACTTTTTATAACCACATAGAATAGAAGAGAATTTATTTGATCTCTGCAACTGGAAGGTTGAATTGTGCAGGTCCTATTCATCCCAGTGCATTTCATGCTGTACAAGCCATACAACCTCTTGGGTAGAGAAACACAGGTTTTTGCAGATGCAAGTCTGCTTGCGATAGTCTTTGAATCTAAATTTTTCTAGTTTGTTTACATTCGTTCAACAACCCAGTAATGAAGTTACCTGTGCTAGATACTGTGTAAGCTTGTAGTGTGATTCGTGTCTATTACAGTGAACCATAAATAAGAAAACAAAAAAAATTGAATATCTAGCTCGGATCCCCTGAAAAAATTTTGAATGGCAAAACACATTTTTTATTAAGTTAGAGGTCATAATATTATTCAATGAGGATATATATATTATAACTTTATAAGAAACGTCTATTTTATTAATTTTGGACACATTTTATTTATTATGAATCTTTTCATTTCTTTGCAGGTATTGTTGCATCTGGTAAAAACCAGCTAAATGCACTGATGTGCCATTATTTGGATATCTTCTGCAAAAATGATGATTACCTCCATTTTAACAGACTTATTGTTGATAATCAGATTTTAAAGACATTGTTATGTCCAATAGTTGAGTTGTACAGTGAAACAGTTTCTGAGTTCAACGAGGTTGCAATCGTTAGCTGTCGGAAAATGCAGAATGCGTTAGAAGTTGAAACCAAACCTGGCACCATCTTACAGTTGATTCGTCAGTTGGAAAAAACTTTTTTCATATTGGGTGGTTTGATAATGCATTTAATTAAAAAGGATGACCAATCAGAGAATGAAAAAAAACATAGCACATTCGTTGTACAGCTTTACAGAAATCTTTGGCAGGAGTTTCCTTGGGTTGTGTGTTCCACAACAGGTTATAGGACTCCTCTTCCACACGTTCTGTTCAACAACAAAGACCCAAAAGCACAAGTATTGCTCCAACACTTCCCCGAGTACCAGTACAACCTAATGAAAGTTATTATCGATTCGGGCTTTGATTTGAATTGCACTGACTCAGCTGGCAATACCTTACTGCACATAATCATCTTTGCTTTGCGTGATGAATTTTTCCGCAGGCAACGATACTTGGGTAATGGTTTCTCAACCTGTGCAAAAACCACAGAGAAAATAGTTTTTCTATTGTTGGAGGAAGGTGCATACGTAAATGCACGAAATAAGAAAAGGGAGACTGTCATGGATTTATTCAAGCAGCCGCTTTTCCATGATTGCCATAGCGGAACTCAAATTGTTAATGCATTGAGTGAATATAACCAGTTTCCAAAATTAAAGAATTTGGCTGCAATCAAGCTCAGACAATCAAATTTCCCGTATCTAGACCAACTACCAGCCGCTCTTGCACAGTTTGTTGATCTTCATTAAATGAAGAGTCAGGCGGTCATTAGTGACTCACTACACCATTTCTTAATTGGCCTAATTTAAGTTATTTAAAGCTAGTAGTCTGTTCTAGGAAAAAGATAAGATAAGATATGATAAGAAAATTTTTTATTTAAAGTCGGTGGTGATACAAATAACAATAAAACATAAGCTATAAAGTTTTTCGTCGACAGAAATGTTGGCAAAAGAGATTTTAGAAAACTACTTGGGTGACAATTCACCAAAAACAACTATTTGTTACATTTAAGCATTGATCTTTGCAACAATATTACGAAAGAGTCGAGCAGACACATCAACTGACTCTTGTACAACTTTCAACTTCTAACCATGCCGATAATATGTTCAACAAAAAAATATATAATGTTGAAAACATCAATCTTGAAAACTGCTATTAAAATTTAAATACTCAAACAAAAAGTGTTTCTGTTTTTTCTACTAATTTATTTGAAACATTTGGAAGTAAATAAGATTAACTGAACTGACATTCGGAATTGTCAAAATTCTTTTTGGAAATTGATCTCCTGCAAACTGGTGACAGGTTAGAATATCTTATATTATAAGTTAGTAACCTCGAATTTGTGTGTCAAGGGACGCCACCGTTTGGGCCTCGATCATGCCATGACCTACCTCATTCTTTCTATATTCTCCGGTTCTAACCCAGTGGGGTCTCATTGACGTCATTTTGACGTCTCTGCAAGACGTCTCATGACCAGCCCATACTGGTCTCATATGCAAACTTCAATGACGTCTTTTATGAGACATCGTAAAGACGTAATATGACGTCTTTTAGACATATTTAGTTTACCAATATCTGACGTCTAAAATCCGTCATCAGATGACGTCTTTTAGACGTATTTTGATGACCAATATCTGTCGTCTGAAATTTGTCTTTTAGACATATTTAGATGATTACTTTCAGACGAACTTTGATTACAATCTTTGGACATATTTAATGTACAGAGAACACACACAAGTTTAAAATGAAAAAACTTTATTGTATTGTGGGACATAGCATACTTCTCATTTATTGGTAGGTCTCAAGATCTAATTTATTGGATGCATGCATGCACATATTATGTAAATCTATATATGGGACTGCTTGCAATAATTTAGTTTTAAAGAAATATGTTTTTATTCATGTATTATATTAGAATTCTTTAGCTAAGTTGCATCCATAGTTTCCATAGGTCTCTGAAATGAATTTATATTCAGAAACAATATAATAAACCCCAAATCATATATGAATCAGCATGTGCAACATATATTCACAATGGTTTGAAAAAACTTACCATGCAATGATATGATGCATTTAGGTATATCCCTCCATAAATGAATTAAGTTTAAAATCAAACTTCACTAGTATCCCTCCAACTTTGCTGAATGAATTTCAAATTCTTAACTGACAAGTTGTGTCCTGATTCCAAGGGATCTGATTGGTCAACCAGTCCAGATAATGATAAGCACCGGGCTATAAGACTCAAGACTCAAGACTCAAGACACTTTATTTCCTGCACAATACATATTTCATAAACAATTAATATTATTCAACAAACATATTGATCAATTATAAGAAAAAAAAAAAAAAATTCACAAATGTACATATTATGTATGGGCAGATCAGGAGAGCACTCTAAGAAACCGGAGGGTAACGCTAGCGAGTGCCCACCTGGGTTCCAGAGAGACCTCAGCAAATGATTATGTGATCATGGTAATGATAAGTTATTTTAGGTATGATAAACCCTTTCTAGTGAACCATTGAAGACAATGATGATAGTTATAATGCCTCAGCAACATTTGCAATGTTATTTTAAGGTTAGAATATAAAGAATTTAAGTATGAAAGTCACATGCTAGGCATAATATGTATACTAAGCATTTTCCTGGCAAAATAAAATTGGAAAAACATTTCAAATAAGATCACAAAGAACTGTAGTATGAAAGTCACATGCTATATATACCAAGCATTTTCCTGCAAAGAACTTAGACAGCATATTTCATCACCGAAATTAAACAGTTTCACCTTTATGGAGAGGCAAAATCACCAAAACTCTTGTATGAAATTCACATGCCATGTATATCAAGCATTTTCCTGCAAAGATGAACAAAATGTCCGATTAGTCATACATATGAAAACTAATAATTACTGCATTCCAGCAGTAGCTCGACAGACAACAATTTTGAATTAAACATAAGGTATTATAATTGTTTAGAATATGTTTCTTTATGTATTTATCCTGGGTAACTATGTGTAGAGATTTTGCTTTTTATGCTATGTGGGCAGTTATTGTATACCAGAGGTAGTCTATATCTCACACTATTAACAACAAATCGATGTTTACTCTGAGGATTTCTTAATTCATTAGAATATCTGGTATCATAGTTATGTATATCTGACTGTCTGGTAAACATGCCTGTCAAGAAGTAAATGGGTAAATTATGATTTTCCATTTTATATAAAAATTTCCACTCTTGTGATTTCAGTATATCATTAATGTTTAGAATTTCTAAATTTTTAAACAATGGCTCAGTATGGGCATTATATTTTGCATTTGAAATTATTCGTATTGCCTTTTTTTGTAATTTTAACAAGCGTGTAGCACTCATTCCCCATACCATGATACCATACTTCAAATAAGGATCAATAAGAGAATTATAAAGAGTCTTTAATATAGCGCCCGGTAAAAAATGCTTAAGTCTGTTCAAGACACCAATTGACCTGGAAATTTTGTTGGATACTTTATTCAAATGAGGTTTCCAAGTCATATTTGAATCAAAAATGATGCCTAAATAGTCAATAATATAGGGTGCACTGGGTTCAGGGTGATATTATAAGCCCGTTAATCCCAGTTGATCAACTTCATCTTGGTTAGAGAAGTTATGTGTTACTAAATGTACAAGGAATGACTTCTTTTTTTTTTTTCCATCCTAAATTAATTATGACCAGTTTGAGACCAGAAAATGACGTCTTTTTAACGACTTGCGCTCACTGGGAACTAACTGTCACCATTACAACTCTCTATTTTCACTCTATTCCTCTATTTCACCCAGGCTACCTTTCCCTAAAGATGCATTCACACTATCACATATAAGACCTACGTATGACCATGTATGAAAAATGTTGCTCGTGGTCATCCTTGGCCATACTTGATTCACTCGCCGAGCGTTTTACGTACACTCGCGCTAATCCGTAGGATGCTCCTAGTCGTGCTTGACCACTCATGACCATACGTGGTGAGGGCAACATTTTTTAACATGTTTAAAACTTTGGCGGACGTTTTACGAGTGATTGTATATTAGTTACGTAACTGGCGGGGGGGGGGGGGGGTTCCATCGGCGAGCATCCTACGTAAGTTCCATGTACGTCCGTTGCCATCTTTTATCATACGAAGCCACTGTCCATCCGTATATACTTGTAAAACACTCGTAAAACACTCGGCAGGCGTCCGTCACCCTTTGTTCATTTACTCTCGAGTCACTCGCACTAGCGACCGGAGTGCCTCACGGATGTCTCGTAGATGCTTGGCTACGGACGTTTTGCGAGCGTTTAATGGATGTTTGGCGAGTGTTTAATGGAAGTCCAGCGTGCAATCTGCGATTGCCCCATGTACGCTCGTAGAAAGAAGTTAGCCAATTTTTGATGTATGTGGTCATACGTAGGTCTTATACATGATAGTGTGAACACCCTTATGTAAGCACATGCTTGCTACCAAAATGTCCACCATCACTTTCAGAAACTGATTGAATGGCACTGTACCGTGCCTGTGGGTCACATGATCCTCCCTAACAACCATGCTTTGCAAGATTCAGCTCCTTAACAACCATTCACACCATTGTTTCCAGGGCCTCAGAACGAGGCTGAATGGTAGGTCAAATGATCTCACAGAGCAAGTGACCTTTTTGAACTCTGAACAGGGAGACCAAATACACTGGCAGAGACAACATTTGCTTTTTAGAGGGGGGTGTTGATAAATTCAAGTGCATGTATTGTAATGGCTTTCTAGTTACTATAAGCACTTGGTTGGTCCAGTTGCAAGAACAAAGTAAATAGAATTATCAGCCAGGTGGCAGAAATTGCGCCACCTTGTGGAAATCATTAGAATTAGCATAATTCTTGTCAAAATTGTTAGTAGAGCTCAAACCCAGTGATGAAATAACCGGCCTTTCTTTTTTTTTTCAAATTTAAGTCATAGTTTTTTTTTACTAGTACTTGTAACGTAGTTTTAACAGATCAATTAAATAAGATAGGAAACAGTAAGTGGAGGAAAATATGTAATTAGCATCCCATACTTGTAACAACCTCTCCTATAACTATATAAGTAAAATATGGCTTGCCAGAATTTTCTTAAAACTGCCTATTTACATTCTGTTAAGTCCTTACAGCACCACTTGCGATATTGCTGTTTTCTGCGGAGGTATACCTATTGTCATAGAGAAATCAAACAGTGATTACTCTATGCTATCTATTTTTCTTGTGCTGGGGGCCACAAGTCTATACCTAGTATATATGTTGCCGGCTTTAGATATCTACTTTTTTAAAGTCAACCGTATAAATTATGCACATTACTTATTTCATTTTCCGCATCTAGTCAATATTGCGGATGCGTTCATCATAGAATTTCTGCTTAGTTCATTAAAGTGCTTTGAAAAAGTGATAAAATAAGATACAAAAATCACACCTGTATATTGATATGTTAACTGAGTAATTAATTTTCCAGCCAATATATATGTCATATATGTAATCATTAGTTAGTTTATAACTTAAGCATGATAATAAACCAAAATCTAATTTCACTTTTTGATCAGATAAAACACTAAAAATTAATTATTTCAAATTAATCACAAGCATAAATCTAACGTAATGTTCTTTTAATGACCTATTTATATAATCGATGTGTGATGTAACACACCCCAAGTTACACAACTTCTAAGAAGACTGCCCTAGTGGCAGAGAGCAGAACTAACTCCTTACCCTATCAAATAATTTGGGAAGCCAAGAGGCCGAAATCAATCTTGCCATAGCTGCAGCAGTGCACAGAGTCAAACCGTCCAAAGAAAGAATCGTCTGCATAGAATCTCCAACAAGGTAATTACAGTAGCCTACATATTACTTTCCCTTTTTGAAATTTCATTATTTATTGTCGTAAGGCTTACATTTCGGCTTAAATTATTTGGTATTCTGCAATAAAAAATTCATCTTTAAAATGTTTTTCAAAATTTCTTGGATTAGTCATTATTTTCTTACTTTCCATAGCGGGAGTAAATATATTTACTTCTGTATAAACTTTCTTATTTAATTATTTTTTTATTTGTTATTTTTTTGTTCTTTCTGTTCTCTTTCTTTCATTATTTCTGTCTATCTATTTTTTTATATTCATCTGAATCTTAATTAAAACATGCGCCTGTGTATAATTATATAAGCAACAAAGATGTTAGTTAACTCCCGACTATTAGGGATATAACTAACGTATACTCCATTAGGCATATTTACTAATTTGCTTGTTTGTTTGTTTGCCTTTATTATGCAAAACAAATTCAGTTTGCACTCAGGAGGGAGTTAACTAACATTTTTGTTGGTTAGATCCCACTCAGAACAATAGGAAAACTATCTAGGTGGAGTATAAATATAATTATTGGCTGATCAATTCTTATTATATCCAATAAATGACTGAAATATAAAATCTGTGGTCGCAAAATTCTCTCTAATAGTTTTTTCTTTTCTTTTCTCGATAGTTTCTGGTTTTCATCTTATAACAATATCATTTCATTATTCCAATGAGCGAATGATGTCTTGTATAACTCAGTTGTTACCCTAAAATAGTCACTATCCCATAATAGTTTTTGTGACATTAAAAGTCTTCCTTCGCAGAAGGAACTATTTTCTCCACATGAGCGCAGTAATCTGGCATACACGTGGCAGTAGTTAGCAGTCCTATGAGTGAGCCAGAAGAATTAGGGCCATATAAATGTTGATTGATTGTGTGAATGATTGTGTAAAGGTGACACATAAGTCACATTTGGCATGTGTCATGTGTCATGTGTCAAGTGTCACCTTTAACTAAAAAGTTACACAAAGTGGATAAATTCATTATATAGGTCACCGAAAAACCACCTCACATTAAAGATTACCTATCAAATAGGACAACATCTGTTTTAAAAGTATTCTAGCTCTATCCCAGCCTACAGCGTACTCCACACTTATACACACAAAACAAAAGTCAAATGTAGTCATCTAGAGCTGGAACCAGCTACTAAGAGCTACAACAAGCCAATACAAGCAAGAAACTCTATACTACTCTGTTTAAACTTCTGTCTTTTGTAAAATAAAAACAACGCAAAATTGGTCTCAGATGCGGACGCCCAAATGTGTTATTCTATCAAACATTACTATTATGAAGATTAATTGACACAACACATCTAGCGAAAGAACTCTATAATAATATTGTATTTTAATATCTATGTAAGAGTGTTTTAATATATTTTCCAGTACTTTCATGTTCCATAATTATTAATGAATCTGTGCCTTGAAAATGTTTGATTGCCAAGTTTTCAAAATTTTTCATAATACGATATATTCAATACCAAAGTGAATTAATCTTTTAAGATGAATAATTAATCAATATTTAAAAGAGATTTGTAATAATATTATTCTAGTTTGCATGACTTTCTTTCTTTATCTATTCTTTTCTCTACACAGATGACAATTTTGTACCCAAACATGGATGACAGTGACAACTCCACTTCTTCTCCTATAGAAGGCAGCAATTATGCTACATCCGGTGAATTTGACCCCGCAATGACCTTCACCGTACCCTACCTTCCTGATGGGTTATTTTTCCACCCCCATTGGAGACAATATAGAGAAATGCTGGAGAATGTGCCAGATGCTGTACATTATGCCCTGGCCATCTATATCACATTCGTTGGCTGTGCTGGAATTATAGGCAATGCTTGTGTCATCTACATATTCATTGTGTAAGTAAAAATATTTTATAATTGATTATTAACTCGCATTGTCAATTAGGTAGATTAGTGAAAAAAATTAATTAATTAAAAAAAGGAAAAAATTATGACAGAAGTATTTATTGAAGGCTTTTTTGCTTGTTTATTTGTTGTTTTGAATTGTTCATTTGGTATATGTAAAGGATACTTTTCAATGTTTATTTTGGTAATGAATAAATGAATTAATACAGCATAAATCTATTTTTTGAACCATAATAGTGCATTACATATTTTGATCCTAAATATAAGGGCCTGGATGATAACATTAACATATTTATCTGAATTTGACATTTTTAATGGTTCACTTTAGCTTAGATTTGACTGACTGACTAACTGACTGATTGACTGACTCACTGACCCATTGACTCACTGACTGACTGATTGGCTGATTGATTGATTGACTGAGCCTCAGATTCGGTAGCGTTGATTGATTGATTGATTGACTGACTGACTTAGTGTATGAAGTCCCGGGTACTGCAGAAAAGCCTCTCTCGGCAGAATAAAGCAATCAGTTTTAGGTCTAATCTATTTATGAAAATGAGACAAATCTATTTACATGTAACATATCCAGGCATGCTTTCATGTTACTTACATGCTGTGCTAAAGTGCCTAAGTTAAATGCTATTGATAACTGGAATATACATTTTATTTTGTTTGTTAATAAAGCACATACTTTTAAAGTGGTACTTATAATAATGTATATGACCTTCTAGTCCAACTGTGGTGCTATTTATACTATTTTATCTTTTTAATGTTTTTTTTTATTTTAATTTTTGTATATATGTACTCCGCTTTTATTTGCCATTTAGCATTTTATTGTATCTATGCTTTTTCCCCTGCTCAGGGAGTTCAAACAAATAAATAATAGGACACATGGCCTTTATTGCAACCCGAAGGTTGGATTTTTACATTGTATAATAGTGGACTATTTTTAAGAGCTGCTATACCCATTAAGTGGCAAACAGCAGCTCCCCTGACCTCAAACTCAGCTCGCTTGGGAGTATGCACGCCTAATCAGCGCTATGGCTTTGGACTTCATTCTGAAGCATTCCTGTGTCATTAGACAGTAGCAATGAGGACTGAGTAGCTTGCTAAAGGCCAAAAACATAAGTCAGTGGTGTTGCTCAAACCTAGTCCCTTGGGATTGGGAGTTTTGCACTCTACCGCTACACTACCTGCTCCTGTGAGATGACTTTTATTAGCGTTTTTTTTGGTGTGCATTTTTACTCTTAATTTTACACTTAATTTTAGTTGACCAATTGCCATTGACAGTCACATGATAATGATATAAATTTAACCTAAAATTATCAAAATAATTCCAACTGCATGTTTTAATAAATAGTATCATATCTTTCTTTTACAGGACAAAATCACTGAGGACTCCCTCCAACATGTTCATAGTGAATTTGGCCATCAGTGATTTGGGCTTCTCAGCAGTCAATGGTTTCCCCCTGATGACCATATCATCATTCATGAGAAAATGGTACTTTGGGAAAGTAGGTAAGTTCAAAAAGTATGACATTGTCAGTATAAATTGTTCAATTATCATAAGATTATGTCTGCTAAGTTATAATGTTTTTGATTAGTAAATGATTCTAAATTCATCCATCACTTTAAATATGACCTAAATACAGCTAGTGGGACACCCAAAACAAACTTGCATCCACTATATGATTACAAATAAAGTTGTGAATCAAATGGGCCAACATGTTTAATAATAAGAATTTAATTTAATGTAATGCTTAATTTCTTTTAGTTATTATATCATTATTCATCATTCAAATTAAACTTAAAACGTTTATATTAGCTTGCAAAAGTTCTAAAGTGATGCTAGTCTTCTAATGCACACTGTATATGATATTTAATATGTTTACGCTTAATATAAAAAATTCTGACAAATTGTATTTATACATGTAATTAGATAATTATTTTTAGCAATAAATCATTGTTATTTAATTTTTATATTTTTTTACAGCTTGTGACTTGTATGGAGTTTTCAGTGGCATTTTTGGCCTGACCTCCATCAACACTTTGGCTTTTATTTCATTTGACAGATTCTACGTCATTCAGTTTCCTCTCAGAGCAATGAGGACTGTCACGCACAGAAGGTGAGATCCTTGTGGTACACCTCGTTTAATATTACTAGTAGCTGTGGGTGTGTGTGATTAGGGCTTTACGTCCTGTATTTCTGCACCTGATGGGCTAATTAGGACAGGCAGAGACCATGGCAATGAGACGAAGGAGGAAACAGCCATCCAACTTAGGCTCGGCCAGGAATCGAACCCGGGACCCAGCGGTTGGAAGCCCAGAGCGCTACCTCTGAGCTAGACCCCCGCCCTGGTATTACTAATAGCTACACTCTTAAAAAAAAAGTGGGAAAAAAAAAAGATTTCATGTGAGGTAGAGTAGAGTAATATGTCAAGAATTAATAAAAAAAAAAAGGGTAAAACTTCTTTACAAATTGAGAGTAAAATTTACTCTCTATATGGAGTAAGCTCAGGACACTTCCATAGCCTGGGCACTCTTCGTGAGCTACATCTCAGCTGAATTTTGATTGCATGGGACGTTAAATTTGATGTGCCTTGTATTTAGTGTCTATGCTGAGGCAAGCAAAAGACCCAACCCATATGGTAAATGTGTAACGTGGGGTTGACTCCAAGTAGCCTTATCATATCATCATTATATCTGCCTCTGGCAGCTGGTCATATAAGTTGGCTTAGCTTCAGACCCAGTGGCATTGAGACATTGATTACACTGAGCTTCTCGTTAGCTTGACAACCACCAAGTTACCATGGCAACCCTCTTGATTTAACATGTCTAACTGGAGAAAAATTATTGTGTGGCCATTGGAAATTGTGACCCTTAGGCGTGGTTTAGTGTACAACGAGTTGAGTGGAAAAAGTGTGCATGCTAAAATGGCTCATTTTGACATGTTTCTTGAAGGAAAAAGAAAAAAGTTTTTAAAATTGGTCTATTGGAAGAGGTCTAATGGTTAAGTTCCTCCAAACGTACTGGTTTGAATTCCGGTCCCCGTGGTAGTTTGTGGCCATGACCTCTACGGAACAAAATACACGACTAAAGATAGTCAGGGCCTAGTACTCGGTGCCTTTGCTGGGGCAAGTAAAAGACCCCACCCATAGGGTGAATGTGTAATATGGTGTGGACTCCAAGCCTAATATATGGACCCTCATATTGAACTACATCTCAGCTGGATGTCGATTGAATGAGACGTAAAATTGGAGGCGCCTTGTACTCGGTGTCTATTCTGAGTAAAAGACCCCACCCATAGGGTAAATGTGTAACATGGTGTGGATCCCAAGCCTTATCTCATCATGACGTGCATATGACAGGTCGATGTTCGTCTAAGCTGATTTTTAATAAATAAAAAGCAAGA
The DNA here is from genome assembly GCA_932294295.1 of Alitta virens. NCBI lineage: Eukaryota > Metazoa > Annelida > Polychaeta > Phyllodocida > Nereididae > Alitta > Alitta virens. The sequence continues at coordinate 34,404,192 of OW028585.1, forward strand.
TATCAGGCACTAGCCCTTAACAGCTACCTTAATTTGGATCAATCATGGTCAACTCGTTTTGGGTTGATCTTATGATCTCTCATCACACAATTAGGTCAAGTAATTAGGGCACATAATGAGGTCATAATAATTAGGTCAAATTATATGATCAATTCACTTCCTTGCATTGGCCTAAAGCACTGAACCCCAATTATGAGGATCATAGCAAAGATGCTGTTAGGTGGTATGAATTTATACACAGTTATATCACGAATAGGAGGGAGTTAACTAACATTTTCGTTGGTTATATCCCGACGCCGAAGACTATGAGGGATACAACTAACTTAAACATGTACTCTACTAGACATATTTGTCATTTGCTTGATTGTTTGATTTGTTTGACTGCTGTTATTAAAGCAATTAATGTCGATTTTGCACATGTGGTTAATGATGCTAGTCAACTCTCCTAGGTGTCTTTGTATTAGTGCACAAGACTTGTAACTGTAAATGTGTGTGGGTTTTCTGTCTGCCATCTTCAAACCACTGGGTCCCGGGTTCAATTCCCGGTCAAGCCTAAGTTGGATGGCTGTTTCATCCTTCATCTCATTGCCATGGCTCCTGCCTGTCCTAATTAGCCCATTAGGTGCAGAAATACAGGACATAAAGCCCTAAAACCACCCACCATCTGTCTGCCATCTCGTCGTATATCGAGCTCAGCCGACATCATAATTTACACCTTTGGCAGGCCTGTTCAAGCATGAGCCATTCTCAACTCCCCGGGAGTATACGCCCAACCTGCAGCTTTTAAGGTGCACTTAGGGTTAACGCACTCTACAGTTACCATCACTGTTTGTAGCCAAGTACCCTTTCACACTTGGTTGGAGTGAAGCCGTGGTTCAAGGAGGATCTGCTCAGTTCCTCCATGCCATGGCTGGGACTGAACCGCACCTCATACATTACTTGTATATATTTTGTCAAAAGATACATCAAATTATTTCTTTTTATGAAACAATCAAATTTTGTAAATTATCCAAAAATATAATGAAAAGTTTTATTTCAGCAAGTTACTTTATTTGTTCCATGACAACAGAAAATTTGGTTTTGGTACAAGAAAATGTCAAGCATCAACAGTAAACTTTCTTTCTTTTTTTAAGTTATTTATCAAACATAAAATTCACACGAGATTTTGTCTTTAACATTATGTAACTGACTTGCTCTGCCAACATGAATATCTATGAGAAAAATTATTGTGTGGCCATTGGAAATTGTGACCCTTAAGCCTGGTTTAGTGTACAACGAGTTGAGTGGAAAAAGTGTGCATGCTAAAATGGCTCATTTTGACATGTTTCTTGAAGGAAAAAGAAAAATGTTTTTAAAATTGGTCTATTGGAAGAGGTCTAATGGTTAAGTTCCTCCAAACGTACTGGTTTGAATTCTGGTCCCCGTGGTAGTTTGTGGCCATGACCTCTACGGAACAAAATACAGGACTAAAGATAGTCAGGGCCTAGTACTCGGTGCCTTTGCTGGGGCAAGTAAAAGACCCCACCCATAGGGTGAATGTGTAATATGGTGTGGACTCCAAGCCTAATATATGGACCCTCATATTGAACTACATCTCAGCTGGATGTCGATTGAATGAGACGTAAAATTGGAGGCGCCTTGTACTCGGTGTCTATTCTGAGTAAAAGACCCCACCCATAGGGTAAATGTGTAACATGGTGTGGATCCCAAGCCTTATCTCATCATGACGTGCATATGACAGGTCGATGTTCATCTAAGCTGATTTTTAATAAATAAAAAGCAAGATATCAGGCACTAGCCCTTAACAGCTACCTTAATTTGGATCAATCATGGTCAACTCGTTTTGGGTTGATCTTATGATCTCTCATCACACAATTAGGTCAAGTAATTAGGGCACGGAATGAGGTCATATAATTAGGTCAAATTATGTGATCAATTCACTTCCTTGCATTGGCCTAAAGCACTGAACCCCAATTATGAGGATCATAGCAAAGATGCTGTTAGGTGGTATGAATTTATACACAGTTATATCACGAATAGGAGGGAGTTAACTAACATTTTCGTTGGTTATATCCCAACGCCGAAGACTATGAGGGATACAACTAACTTACACATGTACTCTACTAGACATATTTGCCATTTGCTTGATTGTTTGATTTGTTTGACTGCTGTTATTAAAGCAATTAATGTCGATTTTGCACATGTGGTTAATGATGCTAGTCAGCTCTCCTAGGTGTCTTTGTATTAGTGCACAAGACTTGTAACTGTAAATGTGTGTGGGTTTTCAGTCTGCCATCTTCAAACCACTGGGTCCCGGGTTCAATTCCCGGTCAAGCCTAAGTTGGATGGCTGTTTCATCCTTCATCTCATTGCCATGGTCCCTGCCTGTCCTAATTAGCCCATCAGGTGCAGAAATACAGGACGTAAAGCCCTAAAACCACCCACCGACTGTCTGCCATGTCGGTGTATATCGAGCTCAGCCGACATCATAATTTACACCTTTGGCAGGCCTGTTCAAGCATGAGCCTTTCTCAACTCCCCGGGAGTATACGCCCAACCTGCAGCTTTTAAGGCGCACTTAGGGTTAACGCACTCTACAGTTACCATCACTGTTTGTAGCCAAGTACCCTTTCACACTTGGTTGGAGTGAAGCCGTGGTTCAAGGAGGATCTGCTCAGTTCCTCCATGCCGTGGCTGGGACTGAACCGCACCTCATACATTACTTGTATATGTTTTGTCAAAAGATACATCAAATTATTTCTTTTTATGAAACGATCAAATTTTGTAAATTATCCAAAAATATAATGAAAAGTTTTCTTCTTCCATTTTGCATAGTAATACAAGCTGGAGAGACGATTTATTTCAGCAAATTACTTTATTTGTTCCATGACAACAGAAAATTTGGTTTTGGTACAAGAAAATGTCAAGCATCAACAGTAAACTTTCTTTCTTTTTTTAAGTTATTTATCAAACATAAAATTCACACGAGATTTTGTCTTTAACATTATGTAACTGACTTGCTCTGCCAACATGAATATCTATGAGTATAAGCCATACAATTTGCAGGGGTCAGTAACCCAGCCCCTAATGCAGCAATAAGCCAGAGCATTAGAAGACATAGATGGCATGTGACAGGCAGTTAGATTGGTGGGGAGGTGGTTTAGTTCAGCATTCGTCATGTAAGTCTAGGAGTTCCTTAACAAAAAGTATCCATTTACCTAGCCTTCTTAGGCGCTCTTGTTTATTTTCTGACATTTGTTGTGAGGGCTAGCGAATGGTGACTCACTCTAATCGTCACAATATGAATAAGAGCCGACAGCGGCCTGCGGTCAGGAAGGATTCCTCAGGCTACCATTTACCCAAACCCAGGGTTCGTATGCAGGACCAACTTCATACATACCTGTATACCATTGAAAATTGTTTTCAGATCAGATACATCTGTATAAGTGGTATCCAAAAATATTCCGCTAAAGTCAGTTATGTAATGGTATTAGCAAAGACAAATATTAGAATTTAGAGCCAATATGCTAATTAAAAAATAAATGCTGATCATAATATTATCATATTATATAGCAGAAGTTGTCTAGCCTTGCCTAGGTTCAATTTGACCATTAATTGGAGGTGTCTTGTACTCTGTTTCTATGCTGAGGCAAGTCAAAGGCCCCGCTAATGGGTTAACATATATATCCTATCTAAAATTAACAAAAAGCAAATGATTGATCTCTCTTATACCATTCTTTGCAGGTCAGCCATTCAAATTGTCTTCATCTGGCTTTGGGCGACGATCTGGTCAACTCCTCCTCTTCTTGGCTGGGGGCGGTATATTCCTGAAGGGTTGCAGACTTCTTGCGGTTTTGACTTCCTTTCGCAAGACATCTCGAACCAAGCCTTTAACTACTGTCTATTTTCTTGCGGCTTTGTTCTTCCTGTCTGTTTTGCTGTATGCAGTTACGCTGGAATCATATGCGCAGTTTCCGCTCAAGCGAAACACATGGGAAAGATAAAGCAAACGAAAGGATCGTCCAGAACAGACAAAGAAAAAAAGCAGGAGATAAGACTAGCGAAGATAGCGGCAGTGACAATCGGACTTTTTGTAATAAGCTGGTTGCCCTATGCTTCATTGGTGATCATAAGCACCTCAGGGCAACGATGGATGATGTCGCCTTACGTGTGTCAGATCCCGAGTGTTTTCGCAAAAGCATCAGCAATATGGAATCCCTTTGTTTACTCCATTTCACATCCTAGGTATCGGCTGGCATTACAGGAACAGTTTCCATGGTTACTATGTAAAAGGAGGGAGGATGAAACCAGTCACATTGCTGATGCGGCAACGAGACGGCCAAGTGTGGAGAGTGAAAATGTCAGCGTTATTTCTAGCGAATCCGAAACAGCACCAGAAACGCGATCGCCAACACTCACAAGTGTTCCAAAAACATCTTCTGCGGATGTCAATACAACAACTCCATGTAAGATACAACGTTCTCCAGAAATATCAGAAAAATCAAAGGTTGAATACAAAGATGTATCCAGATACACTTTACAGGAAGTCTTAGAGCTACGAGACAAGAAATGTCACAGTGCGGATGATATAACGATCGCCTTACAATCCATTTCAAGAATGGAAGCACCCGAACCAAACGTTTTAGTGTCTTCCTCATTGCCTATTTATTGCGTTGGCAAAAGTAACTCAGCGAATGATGTTATGAATACAGAGAATGATAGTAATTGCAAGCAAAATGGAAGAGATGGACATGCTGCAATTGCAATTGGTAACGTGAATCTGCCAGGTTTTACAACTTATAAAGATGCAAGGGCAACTAAGTCTGATTCCCTGCTACTAAACCCAGCTAAGTACATCATTAAAAGCACAGACACGAGAAAAGCCGCTTTTGCCGAAGGAGCGATAATAGAGCAAGGAAGCCACAAAGCATTGCAGGAACTCTTAAATGGCTCCCAAATGGGCAATGGTGCAGAAATTAATGATAAAAGTTTAAGTGGCAGCATCAAGGAGGTCAGAGGAAGTTTGCAGGAAATGAACCAGGGCAACGTGAGTCACATGGCAGGTGAACAAGAAGCCACGTGTTTGGTGTATTCATCCACTGAATGTCAGGTAGACCTAATTGCTCCCACTATGATTAACAGCCCTGGGATTAATTTTGATGCGGATGACCACCTGAGTTATCAAAGTGTTACGGAACTAAGTGACGATGTCACGGGGACTACTTTCATCTCAGAGGAACATGACCGAAGCACTCTGAGTGTGGATGAATATGACATTAATGGGACTAATTCTTTAAGTAGCATCATGGAAGGAACCATTTTAAGTTTAGACGATTGCAGCACAGTGTTGAGTGAAGATCAGTTTGATATAAATGAGTTAATCGATCCTAATTTTATGCATGCCAAGCAAACTTCACTTATATCTAGCGATGAAAAGCCTATTAATGGTCATGTTACAAAACCATCAAACTTAATGAAAATGCATAAGATGTCTTCATCGACCGGAAGTGTTCACAGTAGTATTGAAACCAATAGCAATGGCAGTAATGAAACTTTACAAGATACACCGTTTCGTGTCGAAGAAAACAGTACCGGGGGAACTACTTCATCCGTGGAGAAACGCCTCACTTCTGCAGAAAATGGACACGCAACTGGGCAGACATTTTCATTAAGAGAGGCAGGTGCAACTGACCTGAGTGATGGAGAGTTAATTGGGGATGAAGCTGAGGCCAAGACACTGCAAATAGCTTATGATGAAGGTTACGTGTAGCATCATTTTATTGTCCTGTATGTGTTGCAATCAAATGAGGGATAAACAATTTGGTGACTTTATATAAACTAACAGATCAATGTAGCAATAAAATATTTACAATTCATATTGTTTTGCTAATTGATTTCCTTTGTGTCTTCTTGAAAGATATTGATACAATATCACTAATCATATACATGTTGGTAAATTTTGTATTGCTCGACTTGGATTGGTAAATCACGTTTAACTTAATTTATTGGATATCACCATGCACAAGAGGTCATGCAGTTGAACTGAACTGAAATGAACTGAATTTATTCTCACAATGGCAATAAATTATAGTTCCACGTTCCATAATATCATAAGAACAAGTAACTAGACTTAAAATCATGGGGAGCAGTCACATTCACTTGATGAATAGATACATTAGTCATGATGTGCCAATGTGGGGGAGATCACACAGCAGAGGTGCTGAAGTTGGGACCATCCCTGGTGATAGTGCTGAGCTGAGAGATATAATTAGAGGGTGACATGATATAAGATGACTTATATTGTATATTTTAGACTTATTTCTCGTAAGTGTAATCATCGATAAATTCAACAGAAAAACTAAGAGTCATAATCTATATATATCAATAAAAGAATATATATATATATATATATATATATATATATATATATATATATATATATATATATATATATAACCAGATTACTCTGAACATATTCAATATCACTAGAAACACTTGCATAACAAAACTAAATTAAATATTTCGTTTTTGTAACAATGATAAGAATGACTAATATAACTTACTATTATTCCAACAATGACCAAAAGGGAAACAAAGTTAAAAAAAATTGTTTGCAAGACTTAAACTGATTGAAATGTTACGGAAGCTTTGGTTTTTATAAAGCTGAAACAGAAAAGACCCATACTTAACAATGCTTAATAACTGGATTATTGACAGAGAAACCTGCATAAAAGGTCAGCTAGTCATGACAAAAACTCCTTCCTTTGAAAGTACTGACGTAATAAGGTGCAAATTAAGTAATGAGGTCTTGTTGTGCCTGAAATAACATGCAATAAACATATTCATGCAGCACCAAGCCACCTTTTCTGTTGTCTTAGAAAAAAATATAACCAAAAGGTAAGTTCCACGCATATTTTATCTGTCTGGTTCACCTATTGGTAAATCGATCGGGTTAAGTGCAGTATAGCAGACCCAATTTTATGCCCATATTTGGCTTCCATGAAATATGAAAATGATAACCATTTTTGACCGAATTTTGTTCTTGCACACGACAAGAATACGTTTGTCTAGAATAGTCCCAAAAAAAAAGAAAAAAATAATATAATAAACTGCGTTTTTGATCACCGCCATCATTTTTGCTTGTGACGTCACTCGTTGAATTCAAGCATTTTACGTCATAGGCCTTTAATTGAGCTAGGAATAAATGTGCGTTGGAACCTTTAACAATGCTTGATATAAGATGTTAAGTCATATAAAACAATTGACCCCAGATCTAGGATCACTGCTTTTGTCAAATTAGTGAAGATCAAATTTACCGAGTGCCACTGGAATTTCTTCAAAATAAGGTACATTCATTTCTCACACAATTAATACCAGATATACAGTCATATAAATAACTGATGCCAGATATACAGTCAAATAAAAAATTTGATGCCAGATGTGAAATCATATAAAACAAAATGATGCCAGATGTGCAGTCATATGGAACAATTAATATCAGGTGTAAAGTTATATAAAATGAATAATAATATTAGATGTGAAGTCGTTTAAAACAATGACTGTTAGTTGTCAAATTACATAAAAAAATTGATGCCAGATGTGAAATCATATAAAGTAATTGATGCAAGATGTGCAGTCACATGAAACAATTAAAACCAGATGTACAATCACATAAGCCAGATGTACAGACATATGAATCATATTATGCCAGATGTGAAATCTTATAAAGTTATTGATAGACAAAATGTCATATAAAACAACTAAAACCAGACATGCAGTCAAATGAGTGATGTTAGTGCCAATATCTCATATCTGTAGAGAATGCATATTGGACTGGATATTGTGTCCCTTTGGGCAAATAGGCAGGTCTTTGGGCGACAAGCTAGATTTTGGGCTGGCTCGCTGAAAAGCCTATGACTTATTCAAAAGAATATATAGTCTTTGGGCTTACCAGCGAAAACGCCTCATACCGCTCACTGGTTTTTCCCAGAATGCTTTGCTCAGTGCGTTCCGTAAATTGCGGGCCATGCAGACCACTCGGACCGTTCGCATCTTTTTAATGTACTTTTGTGCTTTTAATTCCATTCTCAATTTCCCCCAATACAGGATGTACAATAAATAAATAAATATTTTTTGTAAATATCTGATTCTATATTTGTACTAAATGTTAGAAAATAAATTAAAATTAATTGTACTATTTTAAAGAAAAAATTTAAAATTTAGAGAGGGTCATTCAACCCTCCCAACTTTGTCCATGTCCATACATGGGATCACATCAGGGAATTCTATTTTAGAAAATTTAAGTATAGGTTCACAATTTTATTAAAAAGACCCACTTAATGCTGGCCTGTACCTGAAAGAGTGGTGATGGGCACTGATGGTCTTAAATGCCTTCAAGAATGAATAAGACAAGTTCTGGGGTGCACGAATGTAACAGACTGAAGAAATTTTAATAGAACATAAAACAGAAGTATAAATTTTATAATATTTTTAGACATTGGTCCTTACTCAATGCACAAGCAAGCTAAATGAACTTGATCAAGGTCCCGTGGAAAAAAAAAACCTTAGAGATTAAACCAAGATCTGCATATATCTGATCTGGTGCAATACAAATTTATTATTATCATCATCATTATTTGAAAATACTGCCAATTTTATTTCACCATTTGATGTAATACATTTTCTGGGTATTCATTAAAACTCATATTAAGAAAAGAATTATTTGTAACTACACGAATCGTTTGTACGCTGTATGCCTGTACACATTTAAAATGCATATTTTGTGCGAAGAAATCCAAAAAACTGGCACAGTTACATAAACAATTGATGTCAGATGTACAGTCATATAAAATGAATAATATCAGATGTAAAGTCATTTGTAACAATGGATGCCAGTTGTTAAATCATATAAAACAATTGATGCCAGATGTGAAGTCATATGAAACAATTAATGTCAGATGTACATATGAAATATATTATGTCAATTGTAAAACCTTATAAAACAATTGATGCCAAATATGGAATCATTTAAAGTATTTGATATACAGTCAAACAATTAAAGCCAGCGTACAGTCATATGAAACAATCGATGCCAGATGCACAGGGTACTACTACAGACATATTAACAATTGATGCCATGTATGCATTAATGTAAGATATTTGAGCCAGATGTACATTGCTCTTGATCAGTGAAGTTCAACAAATTTAGAGCTTTACTCTACACTACACGCTGAGTTGTCTTCCCTATTTTAATATATCTGACAGATTTTACAGCGCTGTCTGGTGCAGTTTTTATCAATCTTATCAGTCTTATAATCTGCATTTCACTTATATGGTGCAATTGCAGATCAACAAATTTTACTAGCCTCTGCGGGAGTACTTCAAAGTAAGGCACATTTATTTCTTGCACTTTGATAGCAGCAATATGTTGGAGTGTGGGAAACTGGTCATATTTTCAAACAGCAGTTTAACTCTTGTTTTCCCAGTTTATATAATATATGGGTTTGTGTGTGTGTTACTTTCTAGGGCAGTTTTTCTCCCTGAATTTCGAGCGTGTGGATATGTGCCATTTTCCAAAAGTAGCTCGACAATGTCAAGTGAGGTGTTTCTGTATAAAGAATGATTTTCATAGTATCTGTACACATTCCAGCTATTCCAGTCTTGAAAACATAAAACAACAACATGTAATAATGTGTTTCCATCGCTATCTGTGGCATTTACTTCCAACCCTGCATTGATAAACATTTTCATGAGCTCTTTTCGATATAACAAATAGGTTTCTGATGCTATTCCCCAATGATATTTTACATACTCTCTTCTGAAAAGAATATGACAAAGGGGGGCTCTGTAGCGTGAAAATGGTGAAACTACAAAAGGAAATCTGTTCAACATTTCCTTAAAGAATGCTTGAAGAAGTTCTCGATCAGCAGCATTTTCATCGTTTGTTTCATGGCATTTTCTCATCAACTGTGAAATCATGCTACCCACAGTGAACAGTGATAACTCCAACTGAGTGATCAACTGCAGCCAGCTCGCTTTTCGGTGTATAACTCTTCCTGCATCTTCGTGCAGCACTCAAATGCAACTTTCACAAGCTGAATGAGTGTATCGTGTGGTATAGTAAAGTTAAATCTACAAGTTCTGAGAAAGAACGAGCTTCAATACACTTATTAATGAAAAAAAAATAGTCCCCATTGCTTTTGAGGAGATCTAGCCGATACTGTAGCAAAGAATTCAGGCGTTCCTTTTAGCAACATCCACTTGTGAAGCAGCATCATCACAACCAAGCAGGGCTACAACACAGAAATACATTCATTTGTTTAATTCAAGGAAACACACCATCTACCTGAATATTTTTCATGAATAAATCCAATAAAATATTAAACCCATAATATATCTAGGGTCATTACATTTGCTGTATCCTATAGCCCCGGTAGAGTACAGGGCTCCTACAGACATGCAATATCCTGGAAAATTGGTTGTCATGGAAAGTTATGGAATTATAGAAATTTTAAAAAGGTCATGGAAAAGTGATGGAATTTTAGAAAGACAAAAAAAAGCATTGTCTGCAATAAAATGGGTGTTGAGGATGGGTGTAATGGGTGTGGAGGCCTTTGTTATTTTCCAAGTTGATTTTGTTGTGCAGATTTTATCAAAAGAAAATTCTGTGAATGGTCATGTAAAATGTCATGGAATTTAATTCATGATTTCTGTGGGAACATTATTAAATGCAGTAACAAAATGAGTATGTGAATCGCTTTCTCTGACATATTTAAGCATATAAGTACTCCTATAATAAACTTTCTTAGTACTCATACAGTTAGTTTCATTAAAAACGGCTTGACAATTTTAACCTAGACAAACCTGGACAACCTTTACTATGCGATGCTATTGGCCACTAAAGTAACTTTCTGGCTATAGCTGTCTACTCAAAGACGGGTTTCGAGGTACATGCAGCACCATTTATTACAATTACCAAGGTTTATATTTTTTCAGTGCTAGTAGTTTAAGCACACTTTATAAGGTACAAATAGACTGATTACAGTTACAGCCAGGAATATGTTGCTACAGCTGACTAGAGTTGATCGTATTTTATGAAACTAACTGTAGCTGCAATCTCCTGCATCAACTGGTATAAAACAACAGCTAGAATAAATGTTTTTTTAACACTTCATGAATTTGTTTCTTACCTTCATGCTTTGACATATCACCGAAGCTTACATATCGTCCTTTGAATATTTTTTCCTTTGCACTGCACTTCCAACTAACTTTCATTCCTGTATTCATAGAGTTCTTCCAGTGTCTCCCATTCCTTCATGAAACCATAGCATTCCAGTGGTTCTAAAACTACTTTAGGTATATTTAATTGCATGCGTAATTTTGATGCTTTTGTCAAAATTTCCATTCGATAAAATTCACAAGAAGTTGATGTGCCTGCCATTTCATATGCTTCAATTATGTCAATTGGTGAGAAATCACATCTGTTTATCAACATTACTTTCTGTTTGAGGTCAACTCTAGCGGCCATTTTCAGTACGCTGATTCTGCGGTTATCCCGTATTGTGATATCAGCTCCTGCATCCAGCAATAGGCCAATCAAATTGTGGTTATTTGCAATACATGCATAATGAAGAGGTGTAATTCCGTTCGCATCTTGTACGTTAATGTTAGCCCCATGCTCTAACAATTGTTGTGTTATATCAGCAAGCCATGATCTTGAACAAACAGCACTTTTACCCATATTCATGCAGACCCTATGTAATGCAGTTTGACCTATTGCATTTGTCTGGTTGACAGGGGCTCCAGCCTTCAAAAGTTCCTCTACAATAGACATCGCCTCTTCTTTTGTTGACACAAATAAGGAAAATATATCATCATAGGCACCATAGCCCCCTTCGTGGTAAATTCCTAATGCAAGTGATGCTCGATCACCTGCATGAGTTGTATACCCTGTTTCGCAAACATTTGCAGCTTTATCTAGAAGTAGCTTCACTATTTTCAGAGAACCGGAAAATAGAAATGAAATATTGGAATAACTAATTAAATTGTTTGAATGTCCACCTCAAAATGTTGCAACTCAGTTTGTCAAAAGGACATACAGTTAGTTTCATTAAAAACGGCCCGTCAAATTGAAGCTGGACAATATTATGATATATTAGATTAATTTCTTGCATTTACAAAGGTTTACATTTATCTGGTGACAGATTTAAGCCAATTATTAGCTATAGAAGTGGACAGCAGCATGTTTAGACCACAGCCAGATATAGGTTGCTACAGACAGCTAGAGTCTACCATATTTTATGAAACTACTGTAGGTGCTAATGCATGGAATTCTTCACCTTCAATTTGTAAGGATCTCTGCGACATTACCAGCTAGTTATTTTAATTGGCAATGTATGCATACATTGCATTGAAGTCTGTTTGTTTGTAGCCATTCATTATGTGGTCACCTTTCCATTGTGTTTTTCTTTGCAGATTATTTATTGTTATTGAAGGTGAAGATATTGGACCGCACGTGAGATCCCATTGACTGAAGATTGTTTTTCTTGAAAAATCAAATATAAGAATGATGTGTACAAGTCGATGGCTCGCGCCATCTGTGGTGATATTAATTACTGAGTGCATGTGCAGCGATCCTGAACAAAATCTCATTCATAGCAACTCACCAACATTGGTGCACAACTAACTCCACCACTTTTGATCTATGTTCATTGATTCAAAGTTGCTCAATATTGTTCAAGGAATATTACATGCTGTTTACGAAACAATCTACAGCGGTGAACATTGAACTAATTTGAGTGGCTAGCAATACATTGTACATGTGTAACGATACTAGGATTGTAGGCCGCTAGAATTTCCATGGACCCTGAACATTGAAAAGGTCCCAAACAGAGACAGATTTAAGATTCAAGGGTCCTGATCAGAGACATATAAGAATATATAACTGAAAGATCACTGCATTTTTAGTTGGATTACCTGCATAGCATGCTTCGCTAAGTGGAGTGCTGATTCCACATCTATGCCCAGAATTTGCTTTGGTGTTTAGTTGTTCTGGCTGTTCACATATCATACATTCCACTGTGTGGATCCTTTTCCTTGATATAGCTTCAAATAATTTGTCAATGGTTGATGCCATGATGTCCAAAGAAATAAGTAATCGTGAATATGCAACCCAGATTTGTTATCTTTGTTCTGGTCCCAAGCTGTCCAATTTCCGTAGTATACTTGATAAGGCCATTGAGCAATTACACCATTCACCGGCAATCAACAAAATGACATCAAATAAGTGAAATGAAGATTTTAAGACCGATAAGATTTATAAAAACTGCACCAGACAGCGCTGTAAAAACTGTCAGATATTTCAGTGTAATCTGGATGAGCAAACAATTTTAACAATGCTTGAATATAGGCATACATTTTAAGAATAATCTTGACAACAGTATAACCACATGTATGTAAAAATTGCAGTCAATATCTCAATGCTCTGGTACTAATTGGTGACAACAAATTTAGAGCAAAACCATATCACATGAGATGTTAAATTGGAGATCACCTTCCTTGTACTTGGTGTCCATTATGGGGCAAGTAAACGATTCCACCCATGGGGTAAATGTGTCACATGGTATGGACTCTTAGCAGCCTTATCATCTCATCATTACATCTGCCATTGGCAGCTGATGATATAAGGTGACTAAGCTGCAGATCCAGTAGCATTGAGACATTGACATTGACATCAAGGGCCACAAATCTAGTTGTTGGCTGTACGGCAGGTAGCTTCATTCAAATGTATTCGAAAAAAATGCCAAAAAATTACAGCATACAAAATTAAAATGTATGATCTATACCACAATATGCCAACAAGACCCGTGTTTGGTTTTTAGTTAATTAATGTCCGTTGCAACATAATGGCCTTTGCCAGAAAGCCTTGGTTAGTGCGTTCCATCAATTGCCGGCCATGCAGACCGTTCGTACCGTTCGCATTGTTTTTATGTTATTTTGTACTTTTACTCTACTCTTATTTTTCCCCAATATTGGGATGAACAATAAATAAATAAATAGTTTTTGTAGATATTTGATTCTATATTTGTACAATATGTTACAATAAAGTAAAAAATTAATTATACTATTTTAAAGAAAAATTTTAAAGTTTATATGCAACCCACTAAATTTGGGGTGGTTGGGGGGTGGGGGGGGGGGTTTGAAAGGCTCATTCGACCCACCTAACTTGGTCCATGTTCACACATTGGTCCACATCAGGGAATTCTACTTTAGAAAACTGTAGTAAAGGTTCACAATTTTATAAAAAATACCCAGCCAACGCTGATGGTTGGCTACTACAGGACTGTACCTGAAAGAGTGGTGATGGTTTTAAATGCCTTTAAGATTGCATTAAGAAGATTTTGGGGTGCATGCATGTACCAGGCTGAAGGAATTTGAAATATGAATTTGAACAACTAATGCTAGAGCTACATAGAATATAAAACAGAAGTATAATTTTTATTTTATTTTTTTTTAAATACACATGAATCATTATTCAATGCACATTGCACAAGCAAGCTGAATGAATTTGATAAATGTCGTGTGAAAAAAAAAAACTTTGAGATATTGACCAAGATTTGCATATATCTGATCTGGCACAATGCAAATTTATTATCATCATCATTATTTGAAAATACTTCCAATTTTATTTCACTATTTGATGTAATATGATTCGTTAAAACTCTTATTGAGAAAAATAATTATTTGTAACTACATGAATCGTTTGTACCCTGTATGCCTACGTGTATTTATTTAATAATAATACAAGAAATCAGATACACAACAAAAGTGTACATATTCAGCTAAAAAATAAAAAAAAACAGGTACATATATATAAACAATTGATGCCAGATATGCAGTCATGTGAAACAGTTAATGTCAGATATATAGTCATATAAAACGAAATATATCAGATGTAAAGTCATTTGAAACAATGGATGCCAGTTGTCAAATCATATCAAACTATTGATGCCAGATATGAAATCATATAAAGTAATTGATGCCAGATGTGCAGTCACATGAAACAATAAATGTCAGATATACAGTCATATAAAACAAATTATATCAGTTGTAAAACCTCACCAAACAATTGATGCCAAATGTGGAATCATTTAAAGTAATTGATATGCAGTCATATGAAACAATTAAAACCAGCGTACAGTCATATGAAACAATCGATGCCAGATGCACAGGGTACTGCTACATACATAATAACAGTTGACACCATATATGCACTAATGTAAGATATTTGAGCCAGATGACCATCATAGCTTTTCCCAAATCAGTGAAGATCAACAAATTTTACAAGCCTCTGTGGGAGTACTTCAAAGTAAGGTACATTTATTTCTTGCACTTTGATAGCCGCAATATGTTGGAGTGTGGGGAACTGGTCATATTTTTCAAACAGCTGTTTAACTCTTGTTGCCCAGTTTATAGGATCTGATTTGGTGATACTTTCTAAGGCAGATTTTCTCAATGAATTTCTAGCGTGTGGATATGTGCCATTTTCCAAAAGTAGCTCGACAATGTCAAGTGAGGTGTTTCTGTATAAAGAATGATTTTCATAGTATCTGTACACATTCCAGCTATTCCAGTCTTGAAAACAGGAAATAACAACATGTAATAATGTGTTTCCATCGCTATCTGTGTCATATACTTCCAACCCTGCATTGATAAACATTTTCATGAGCTCTTTTTGATATAACAAATGGGTGTCTGTTGCTATTCCCCAATGATGTTTAACATACTCACTTCCAAAAAGAATATGAGAAAGGGGGGCTCTGTAGCGTGAAAATGGTGAAAATACAAGAGGAAATCTGTTCAACATTTCCATAGAGAATGCTTGAAGAAGTTCTCTATCAGCAGCATTTTCATCGTTTGTTTCATGGCATTTTCTAAACAACTGTGAAATCATGCTACCCACAGTGAACAGTGATAACTCCAACTGAGTGATCAACTCCATAATGCAGCCAGCTCGCTTTTCGGTGTATAACTCTTCCTGCATCTTCGTGCAGCACTCAAATGCCACTTTCACAAGCTTAGTGAGTGTGTTGTGTGGTATAGTAAAGTTAAATCTACAAAGTTCTGAGAAAGAACGAGTTTCAATACAGTTATTAATGAAAAAAAAGTAGTCCCCATTGCTTTTGAGGAGATCTAGCCGATACTGTAGCAAAGAATTCAGGCGTTCCTTTTTAGCAACATCCACTGGTGTAGCAGCATCATCATATCCGAGCAGGGCTACAACACAGAAGAATGTTCATTTGTGTTTAATTCAAGGATACACACCATCTACATGAATATTTTTCAAATAAAATATTATACCAGTATAAGAATATATCTAGGGTCATTACATTTGCTGTATCCTATAGCCCCAGTACAGTACAGGGCTCCTACAGACATGGAATATCCTGGAGAATTGGTTGTCATGGAAAGTTATGGAATTATAGAAATTTTAAAAAGGTCATGGAAAAATCATGGAATTTTAGAAAAAAGGCATGGTCTGGAATATAATAGCATTGTCTGCAATAAAATGAGTGGTGAGGACTGCTGTAAGGTGTGTGGAGGCCTTTGTTTATTTCCAAGTTGATTTGTTGTGCAGATTTCATCGAAAGAAAATTATGTGAATGGTCATGGAAAACTCATGGAATATAATTCATGATTTTTGTGGGAAAAAAATGCAGTAACAAAATGAGTATGTGAATCGCTTTCTCTGATATATTTAAGCATATAGGTACTCCTATAATAAAGATTCTTAGTACTCATACAGTTAGTTTCATTAAAAACAGCTTGACAAATTTACCCTAGACAAACCTGGACAACCTTTACTATGCGATGCTATTGGCCACTAAAGTTACTTTCTGGCTATAGTTGTCTACTCAAAGACTGGTCTTATGGTACATGCAGCACCATTTAGTGCGTCAGTTGAGAGTTATACATATTAAAAATCTTTTGTTGAAAGATGCAAGTCGATTGCACATACATAACTATGATATACTACATCAATTTCTAACATTTACCAAGGTTTATATTTTTTCAGTGGTGGTAATTTAAGCACACTATAAGGTAGAAATAGACAGATTACAGTTACTGCCAGGAATATGTTGCTACAGCTGACTAGAGTTGACCGTATTTATGAAACTAACTGTAGCTGCAATCTCCTGTATAAACTGGTATAATACAACAGCTAGAATAAATGTTTTTATAACATTTCATGAATTGGTTTCTTACCTTCATGCTTTGACATATCACCGAAGCTTACATATCGTCCTTCGAATATTCTTTCCCTTGCAAGGAGAGACTGCACTTTCAACTGATTTTCATTCCTGTATTCATAGAGTTCTTCCAGTGTCTCCCATTCCTTCATGAAACCATAGCATTCCAGTGGTTCTAAAACTACTTTAGGTATATTTAATTGCATGCGTAATTTTGATGCTTTTGTCAAAATTTCCATTCGATAATATTCACAAGTAGTTGATGCGCCTGCCATTTCATATGCTTCAATTATGTCAATTGGTGAGAAATCACATCTGTTTATCAACATTTCTGTCTGTTTGATGTCAACTCTAGCTGCCATTTCCAGTACGCTGATTTTGCGGTTATCCCGTATTGTGATATCAGCTCCTGCATCCAGCAATAGGGCAATCAAATTGTGGTTATTTGCAATACATGCATAATGAAGAGGTGTAATTCCATTCGCATCTTGTACATTAACGTTAGCCCCATGCTCTAACAACTGTTGTGTTATATCAGCAAGCCATGAACTTGAACAAACAGCACTTTTACCCACATTCATGCAGACCCTATGTAATGCAGTTTGACCTATTGCATTTTTCTGGTTGACAGGGGCTCCAGCCTTCATAAGTTCCTCTACAATAGACACAGCCTCTTCTTTTGTTGCAATGAATAAGGGAAATATATCATCATAGGCACCATAGCCCCCTTCGTGGTAAATTCCTAATGCAAGCGATGCTCGATCTCCTGTACGTGTTGTATAACCTGTTTCGCAAACGTTTGCAGCTTTATCTAGAAGTAGTTTTACTATTTTTAGTGAACCTGAAAATAGAAATAAAATATTGGGATAACTGATTGAATTGCATGAATGTCCACCTCAAAATTTTGCAACTCAGTTTGTCAAGAGGACCGTCAAATTGAAGCTAGACAATATTATAACATTTTAGATTAATTTCTTTCATTTACCAAGGTTTAAATTTATCTGGTGAAAGATTTAAGCCAATTATTTGATATTGGAGTGGACAAAAGCTTTAGCACGTTTAGACACCTAATGCATGGAATACTTCACCTTCATTTTGTAACGATCTCTGCAATATTACCAGCTAAATATTTTAATTGGCTATGTATGCATACATTGCATAGAACTCTGACAACATAATGAATGGCTTCAAACGAACAATTTTCCATTGAGTTTTTCTTCACAGATTATTAATTGTGATTTAACTTGTATATGTATTATTTTGCCTGCCTCTAGCAAGAATGTAGGTGCAGTATGGATTTTTTTATAAACATCTTTGCAGTACTTATACAACAAACTCAAGAATATGAAGATATTGCACCGCATGTGAGATCCCATTGACTGACGATTGTTTTTCTTGAAAAATCAAATATAAGAATGCTGTGTACAAGTCGACGGCTCACGCCATCTGTGGTGATTTTAATCACTAAGCGAATGTGCAGCAATCCTGAACAAAATCTCATTCATAGCAACTCACCAAAAGTTTTGCACAACTAACCCAACCACTTTTGACCTATGGTCATTGATTCAAAGTTGCTCAATATTGTTCAAGGAAAACAAAACCGGCAAAATTAGGATATTACATGCTGCTTGTGCAACAATCTGCAGCGGTGAACATTGAACTAATTTGAGTGACTGTCAATACATTGTGCATGCGTAGCGATACTAGGAATGTAGGCCGCTAGAAGTTCCATGGACCCTGAAGATTCAAAAGGTCCATCAGAGACAGATATAAGATTCATGGGTCCTGATCAGAGACAGATAAAAATGTGTAACTCTGAAAGATCACTGCATTTTTAGTTGGATTACCTGCATAGCATGCTTCGATAAGTGGAGTGCTGATTCCGCATCTATGTCCAGAATTTGCTTTGGTGTTTAGTAGTTCTGGCTGTTCACATATCATACATTCCACTGTGTGGATCCTTTTTCTTGATATAGCTTTAAATAATTTGTCAATGGTTGATGCCATGATGTCCAAGAAATGAGTAATCGTGAATATGCAACCCAGTTTTGTTATGTTTATATCAGTCCCAAGATGTCCAATGTCCATAGTATACTTGATAACGCCATTCAGCAATTGCACCATATAAGTGAAATGCAGATTATAAGACTGATAAGATTGATAAAAACTGCACCAGACAGCGCTGTAAAATCTGTCAGATATATTAAAATAGGGAAGACAACTCAGCGTGTAGTGTAGAGTAAAGCTCTAAATTTGTTGAACTTCACAGATCAAGAGCAATGTACATCTGGCTCAAATATCTTACATTAGTGCACATCTGGCATCAATTGTTAACATTTCTGTAATAGTATTCTGTGCATCTGGTATCGATTGTTTTATGTGACTGTATGCTAGTTTTAATTGTTTGATATGACTGTATATCATTGTTTTGTAAGGTTTTACAACTGATATAATTTGTTTTATATGACTGTTCATCTGACATTAATTGTTTGATATGACTTCACATCTGTCATCAATTGTTTTATATGATTTGACAACTGGCATCCATTGTTTCAAATTACTTTACATCTGATATTATTCATTTTATTTGACTGCACATCTGATATTAATTGTTTCGTAAGACTGCATTTCTGGCATCAATTGTTTATATAATTGTACGTGTTTATTTTATTTTATTGTACAATATGTGCATTTGTATTGTGTCCCAGAAAACATATTACATCAAAAAGTGAAATAAAATTGGGAGTATTTTCAAATAATGATGATGATAATAAATTTGCATTGCGCCAGATCAGATATATGCATATCTTGGTTCATATCTCTTTGGTTTTTTTTTTTCACAGGACATTTATCAAATTTATTTAGCTTGCTTATGCATTGAATGAGGATTCATGTGTATCTAAAAAAAAATTTAATTAAAATTATACTGCTGTTTTATGTTGTATTGTAATAGCTTTAGCTTTAGTTGCTCAAATTCATATTTAAAATTTCTTCGGCCTGGTACATACGTGCACCCCAGAACTTGTCTAATGCATTCTTGAAGGCATTTAAAACCATCAGTGCCCATCACCACTCTTTCAGGTACAGGCCTGTAGCCAACCGCCAGTGTGGGGTGCGTATTTTTTATTAACTTTTTCTTTCAAATAGTAAAATTAATTTTACTTATTTACTTTGTACAGGAGATTGCAACTACAGTTAGTTTCATAAAATACGGTCAACTCTAGTCAGCTGTAGCAGCATATTCCTGGCTGTAACTGTAACTGGCTAAAGCCAGCCGCTTATGTCTGTATGTATACTAAGATTGTATTTATAGAAGTTCTTATATGCATAGATATATCAAAGAAAGTGATTCAAGTACTCGTTTTGTTACTGCACTTAATAGTGTTCCCACAGAAATCATGAATTATATTCGATATGATGACTTTTCCATGACCATTTACAGAATTTCCCGATTTTCTTTCGATAAAACATGCACAACAAACATTTTTTTGTCTTTCTAAAATTCGAAGAACTTTTTTTAATTTCTATAATTCCATGACTTTCCATGACAGCTCATTTTTTCCATTTTTTTTAGGATTTTCTATGACTGTAGGACCAGGGCTGTACTGTACTGGGGCTATAGCATGACCTTAGAGAAATTTTTGTATGGATTTATGGTCAGCTGACTAAGCTTCAGACCCAGTACCATGGCATTGGTGGATCCAGGGGGGGGGGGGTGCCCAGGGTGAAATATTTCACCTCTTTTCTCATTGAGCACTAGAAAGAAGGCTCAAGAAAGCCAAAGCAACCATGATGATATCCTGGCCAGTATAGCTTTTTCTGAACTGATCTCTTTTGCTGAACTGGTGCAGCACTTGTCTGTCCACTAGCTGACTTAGTTGTGAACTGTGCTAATCATTCAAGTCTTCTTTTTAGTTTGGTTGTGGCACCTGATCAAAAGGTGTAAAGAACAGTAGGCCAAAGCTCTTGGACATGGTAATTACAATTGCTAAAACTGCCAAGGTCATTTGAAAGCATTATTTGAAAACAAAAAGGCTTGGATTCTTGAAATGCTGCTTTAAATTAAATTCTCACTGGAATATATAACTTTTATGCTCATTTGGGCCCCCACTCCTGTGTATTCTGTGCATTTTGTAAAATATTTGAAGGATATTTGACTTAATTTCTGCACGCTTCCAGTATGCATTGATTAAAATTACTCAAGGTATAAATACAATGAACCCACAATGCTCCTGAATAAACTCTAGGGTTTAAAAATAATTGAGTAGCATACATGGAGAAACCTTAATTTTACAGTGAAATTGATAGAGTTGGAAACCAAGCTCAGAGACTTGAAAGCTATATGCTCCAGATGATGTCATGTGAACCCAGAACTACAATTGGCAAAGGCAGTCCCTCAACCAATTAGATTCGATTCACATAACATCATCTGGAGTTAAGCTTCCAAGTCTGAGATAGTTTCCAAGTCAAAGAATTTCGCTGTAACGCAAAAGGTAAAAAAATTTGGAAAATGTTTAAATGCTTGACTTTAAAATTTTTGATTTTTCACACCACAGAGAACTTCATGATAACCAGGCTTAGAAAACAGGAACTAAAGGTGTATGAAAAAGGAGGACGTCTATGTTCTGACAAATCATTAAAAACAAATTATCAAGAAATCTATCAAGGCAATTATTTTTACATTGTATGGCTTCTATTAGTTGTGGTAACTTAAATCTGTTTTTCAGATGAGTTAGTCCCATGAACTTGCAAAACAGCAAAACCTTCTGATATTGTTTATTGCCATAAAATGAGCCCTTAGAATGCTGATAATGACCACACGAAGATATATGTCCTTCACCTTGCATTAATTATGGGCATGGACTGGATTACTGACTTTAAGGGATATTTTCAATTTATTGCTTGGCCAAGAAAAGGTTATCAATAAATATAATTAACTCATGATTATTAGTATTGATTTGCAATAAGCAGTATCCAGCACTCCATAATGTACAATAGATGAAGTAAAGGGTAAAATTAGAGTTAAGATTTAACATACCCACAACATTTTGCAAAGAAACTAAAAGTAAAGATTCAAAAGATAACATGATGCTATTAATTTTGTGATTAAAAAATGCCTGCATTACAAGTGCATGTGTGTGATGCTGATTGATATGACTGCCAAGATTGCTATATCACTGCCCCCTGAAAGTGACTAATGTGAATGTCAATACATTGAATTTTTTCAACATCAACACTCAACAGAGAAGAAACTTGACACACATTCTAAGTTCATGTGGAATCATATATTTTTTTTGGTCACAGCACAATGTTAGAAAGTAATTTGGAACAATATAAATTTATCTCTGCACCCTGAATGTAAATGTTATTTCTTGTATGTTCCTTTCTACTGAGCCCCTAAATGAACAAGTCTCTTAGAGGACATGCAAGGAAATATTATTGCGTTCCCTCACGATCATCTCGTTCAATCTTGAAGTTTTAGTGTTCTCTTGAAATGTTTCCACCTTCCCTCACGATGTTTTTGTATTTCCTCACGTGTTCTATCAAGCTATCATCGCATTCCCTCGTGAAAAATCCGTTCCCTGATTTTCACATTCTCTGGTGAAATTAACTTGAGGTAATGCATAGATAAAACGAGGGAATGCGAAAAGTAAATAATCATCACATTTAAGGGAACACATTTTTTTTGTGAGGGAACATCTACTCGCAAGGGAATGCATTTTTTACAATGGGAACATGTTCTTTCCCAAGGGAATGCAAATTTTTATGTGAAGGATCGTAAAAATCTGACATTTTCATGTTGCTAAGAGGTTCCATGGGCATGTCAGTAAAAATAATTTTCGTGTTCACTAGCAATCATCGCATTCCCTCTCGATGTTTTCGTGTTCTTGTCACATTCCCTTGCAATTGTATCATGTTCCCTCATGATCATATCACGTTCTATCACTATCATTATGTTCCCTCACAAACGCATTCCCTCGTGATCATGTTCCCTCATGAAGTTATCAAGAGGGAGTGCAAAACATTGCGAGTATTGTAAAGTATCGTGAGGGAATGTGATCATCAGGATAGAATGCGGTCATCATGAGGGAAAGTGATCATGGTAAGAGAACACATTATTTTTTGAGAGACACAAATATCTGAGAGAATGATATTTTTTATTTGCGGGTAAACAAAAGAATGTTTTTATTTCTAACGTCTGCATGCGTTTATCTCATGGAAAACGCACATGGCACATTTGGCCATGTAGATTTATCTATATCAAAAATAAATCCTGGATCCGCCTATGGCATGGAGACATTGACATTGACATTAATCAAGTTATTGTTTGGGAAGAAAAAAATACAACTAAATCAAATCACACACTCAACAAGACCTTGATTGACTTCGTTAATTAATGTCAGGAAACATACTGTGTTCAGTCCGGCATGACCTTGTAATTGCAAATTAATTTGACAATCTGGAATGTTGAAAGCAGCTAGACGGTAATTAAATTTTTTTTTTCAAGGTTGCACACTTCATAATGACAAATGGGGCTTATGTGGTGATAAGCATATGGGTTTGGCTTCTAGCCAGGATTTATTGACTTATTTTGCCAATGTTCCAGTTAAGCAAAATTGGGGGCGCTCCAAGCGCACCGTGCTTGTGCTGCCACCTGGTGTAAACCACTGTGGTTGCTTAGCGACGACAGACACACAACTTCAATCGGTTTGCTCGCCAGGCACATTCATAACACAGGTACTGATTTCTCATTTATTTATATGTAAGGGAATGCTATTTTGTCATGGCTTTTTTTTTAATACAACACAGTGCAGTGTCCGTACATTGTACACCAGATGAAAACAGGCTGAATTGATAATTAAAGATAATTAAAAGGAAGATTATTTCCAAATTTATGACTCATATTGTATATATGAGACATTGAGAGAGAGGGGAAAAAAAAGAACTTAATTTAACTTATAACTAAGTTCTAATACATATATTAATTGAGAGGTGTAAAGCTTTAAAATACAGTTTTGTTGCACTATGAGTTATGGTGTAATGTTTTTTCTGCGTTACTCTTTTGCTTTTAGTTGATTAGGCAACACAGATTATTTCAAGATGGGTCAGACGCTCAACCGAGCCGCGGAATGGACGTCTGCAAAATCTAGTCAAAGAGGAAAGCTGGAATACACGAGTCAAAACGAAGCTATACTCAACAAAATTATTTCCTTCTGCGAGAGCTTTCCCTCTTCACATTCTGAGGAAAGTGAACTGCAATTTAAATCACCTCTCACATGGGAGACAAAACTAAACCCAGACCACTTCTCTCCTGGCGATTTTGCGACAAGGTAGATTGGGGATATAGGGTTTCCTGATGGCTTAATTTTACGTTTTTTTGTTGTTTTTTTTTGGTGGGGAGAGAACTGCATGTGCTATTCTCCCCGGCCTGAGCCATTTTTCTAAAATGAAATGTAAAATTTCCGCTCAAGGTGATCATCTACCCCACACTCCCTCCCGAATATCTTCACATACGGTATGATACCGTTCACACTGACAGTCTCCAAGAAACCCTGTGACAGACAGACAGACAATACATTTATTTGACTTAATTTGGTACATTACTTTTCATAAAAATATACAGTCGGGAGATAATATATATGTCTAACAATGCATTAATTGTTAACAATTCCTTTGATGTAATGTTATTTGGCAATTTGATGATAAAATTGTCCCAAATTAATAACATTATGTCATATGTCTCTCCTGTGGTCAAATATTTGAAAGAAATTGGGAATATTATACAATTGAATTTACTAAAATTGATGTAATATTTATCCATTTTTTTAATGAATTGCGTATTTCTTTGATAATTATGAAGACATATCTAAGTTAATTTTAGTTTTACTAATCATATATTTTTTTATTTAATTAGCTTAAAAGCTTGATGCAATACACATGCATTGCATTTTTTGCTAATATCAATCGCAATTATATATCAAATTAAACAGATTTTAAATGGATTTACACATCTGATTTAATTAAATTTTGGTGTGAATAATATGTATATATATTGAATATATATATTTATTGACATTTCAAATATCAAAGTTTGATACATATGTCACAAATTCACAATGTTATACAGAGTAATAAATACAGTTTTGAGGAGTACATAATATATATATTTCATCGATATAAAATTTATAAACAATTTTAATTTATTTACATTATTTCAGTGGTGACTCGGTGTCCTCTACGAAAAAAGGAAAGGACGGCACTGCACTTCTCACCTTGGAACGCAAGGACAACAGAAAATACCTCATTTCCGTCAGATCCTTCCAGCTCATCGCGAAAGTTTTGGACGCTGCAGGAAATGAGAAAAAAATTGATGAAGTCCGAGCTTGCTTAGAAGGTATACAACACATTACACATGTTTAGACCTACATTCTTAAAAAACTTTTTTTTTTTAAAAGGTGCAAGAAAAAGTGAAATTATTACTAAGTTTTTTTGTTTTATTATATATTTAGATCATTAGAGATAGATTAAATGGAAAGACGGATAGACAGATAGATAGATAGATAGATCAGATGGATCAGATAGATCAGACAGATGGATAGATGGATAGATAGTTAGATAGATAGTTAGATAGATAGATGGACAGACAGACAGACAGATAGACAGACAGATAATCGATGTGGTAAAAGACTACAGAATGTGAATTAAAATTAATGACAAACTTATTCATCCATTTTCAGCTAACCAGGACCCGGTGGCCAAAATGCTTGGTGATCGCTTCGCATACATCGAAGACGGAGACTTAGACTCCTCCGATTACCGTTATGTTGAGGAAATTATGAAAACGGGACGAAAAACGGGAGATGACAATGAGGAGTCTGACGAAACGGCGGAAAAAATGCTCGTTCTGAAAATGCTTTTTTACTTGAGAGAATTTGATAAGAAACTGCTGGCCGAAGCAATAAAAATTGTGTCATCGTAAGTGAAAGACTTTGAAAATGCTGAATTTTTTAGGCTATTGACTTAGAAATGATATAGCACTCATGTATATTGATACTATCATGATATTATATAAATTTGTAGCTACCATCATGATATTATATAAATGTAGTTCCCAATTGTAGAGCAAAACAATTATATTCACTGCATTAGTAAATTAGTAATTAATAATCTATCGATATGTACTGTATGGGGAATGAAATATTTACCTATAGATATTCACAGTTACTTTGCAATATCATCTGTGCATTAATAAGACCAGTGGACTTGGCACCCAAGTTTGTCGTAACATTGAACTTCCGCCACCAATCTACTGATTGCGATTTGACCGTCACAGAAAGAGCTTTAAATATCCAATTTTCATGACTTGATATTTAAATAAAGTGTGATTATTAATTCTGTGATTCAGCGAAATTCGCCTGGATGCTGCAGAAGTGGACAGAAAAGTGAAATTGTTTTCGAAATATTCGGGAGATAATGAGGAGCGACATATTCTCAAATATATCCACTACACTGAACGTGAGTATTAAAGATATGTAAACAATGGGGTTTAGTGCAGTATAGCGGACCCAAATTTATGCTCATATTTGGCATCCATGAAATATTAAATAAAATCACAATTTTTCTCCAAATATTGTGCCAGCACATAATAAGAATATTTCTGTAGCATAGCAGGGGTTTGGGGGCGGCAGTAAAAAGTAATGTCTTGCCTTGAAATTGAAATCCACCATCATTTAATTGTGACGTCATACATTAATTTCAAGCATTTGACGTCATATATATGCATGGCAACGAGGTTCGCTAAATATGGTCATACATTTGGGTCCGCTATACTGCACTTTTTCCAAACAAAGTATCGATTGTGTAGAAAATAATTGAATTGTATCTGAAACCTAATCAGCTGATATGACAAGTTGATAGTGGTAGGTTTAATAATGAGATGATAAGACTTAAAGTCTATAGCATGTGTAACATTTACTCCATGGGTGGGAAATTTTACTTGCCCTAGCACCCTGGCACAAGCTAATATAAACTGTGTGCCAGGGGCTTGCGCAATGATGAGATGATAAGGTTCGGATTAAGTCTACAAAGATCGCTATACATCATTAATTTAAACCTACTCTGTGGTTTGGAGTCCTCACGACGTTACACATTTACCCTTATGTGTGGGGTCTTTCAATTGCTCCAGGATAGACACCAAGCATCATATAAATTAATGCCGGAAGCCATCTTGGTTCTGTTCTCCCATTCGAAATTTAAAACGCTATCTCCTCCCTGGATAATCCTTCTATATCCTTCCCGCTTAGCCAGGACCTTCTACGCGTATTTCTTAAGGGAGCTAAGATCCGGTTTCCTTCCTTAACCTAAATTTGTTGTTTTTTTACCGTTATAAATTAAATTCAAAACCAGAAAGAAGCTGACCCCCTCTAACGACCATGCTTGCAAGTAGAATTAAGGCTCTTGAATGAAACTCACAATGAGGCTGAATGGCAGGTCACATGATCTCACAGAGCTAGTATATATTATGCGATCGACATACAGCTGAGATGTCGATCGCCGTAACTTACGAAGGGTGCCTGGTCAGTGATGTAGCTATTAGGTCACCCAGTAATACAATATGGCACAAGAAAGTCTCTAAGAAGTCTTTGCTCGTTTATTTGTTACAGCCGATTTTAAAATATCATTTCAGCATACACAATACCGTTTGAAAATGGAGCTCGCGCATATCCCCAGCGTCAAATCCACGGAGATATTGCTTATATTGAGATTAAACCACATGACACTGAAGTGTTTTACGTGACGGCCAGTACGAGTGGATATTACCAAAATAGAGTATGTAATCGTTCCGATTTTTTTTCTTGCTCGAAGTTATAAGAAATGCAGACCATGTATGAGTAATGAATTATATGACATAACATTTTATTTTATCAGTGGCTTAATTAATTTTACAAATCCAACCATGATGTATGACTCCATGTAGGAGAATGATCTGTATATGATAAGACAAGGTATTAATTACGTTTATTTAATCGTGTCAATGCAGGGTTTTGATTCTGAGACGAAAGAAATTAGCTACAATAAGGAGGGAGATGTTTACAAGGACCTGGCCGCTTTGTGTCGAGAGAAGAGTGCAAAGTTTAATGAACTCATCGATCAACATGTGAGAACCACCACTTTAATTAATTAAAGCTCCAATTTCTTCTTTTTTTTTTCTTTACTAAGTAAAAGTATTTTTCTTTTTTTAAAGTTTTCTTTAACTTTTAATTACAATTTATTTGGAAAGTTTTTTGCACTTTCTATGTCTATAATAAATTAACTGAAGCTGTTGATTATTTGAAAAATTTGAGTAATTCATGCCATCAATGTACGAAATGTAACTTAAATGAAGTTGAGGATGAGATACACTCATTAATAATATGTCCAAATAACACATCACTGCGCCTACGACTGTTTGATCTAGCTAGAGTTAACATATATGAATTTGACATAATGAATGTCACCAATAAATTTATATCTATCATGTGCTCAAAGGAATCTGAGCTACTGAGGTGCCTGGGAAAATTCTTAATTGATATTGATATGTGAGTTATATGTTCTCCATCTTCTGACACTGTACAGTATACATACATAGATGTTACTATAAACATTATTTAAAAAAAAAAAAGTTTGGGGGCTGGAACCGCGTTACTAGTATAGCATATCATGTTTACAAATTTTATTTGAACATTTCTGTATTTTCTGTATTCCTGTATTTTATGTTCTTTATTTTATTTATGACATATATATCATGGATGATATTTTACTGTCAATAAAAATTATATATATATATATATATATAATGTAAGGCTTATGACACGCGGCCAAACTGACCTCGATTGAGTTGAATACATTTCAAGTTTTAACTGTTAAGATATATCAACACATTTGTCTAATTTGCAGCAAATTTTCAACCTTGAGGCCGGTTCAGGAAAACAGAAAGTGGATCACGATTATGACACAAACCACGAGCGAGATTCGTCTCGATACGGAAGAGATGACCAGGTTCACAGGTAAATATTGGCCAAAAATATTCTTGCGTTGGGGGATGCACAGCTCGCAAGTGATCCTCATTTGGCGGGTCTGACCAGCATTTAATGTCAAAACCCTCTGACCAGCAAACATAGCTAAAAACCCTCTTTTTTGGCTCATTGCCCAGTTTACATGGTTATGGTTAGTGTTAAAAGGTAGTAAAATTGTCTATTGCTCAATAGTGGGCGGCATAATTAAACAATACAATTTAAATTCCATAAATCTAAATTATATTATTAGCTCTTAAATGGCACCACAGGGCACCTTAGATGCCAAAGCTTCTGGGGGGGGGGGGTCTCTGGCAGTCCCCCCCCCCCCCCCCCCCGGTCCCCTTACAGACTAGATCTCGGCAGAATTTTTACTCACATGATAATTGGCAGATCTTATCCATGAAATAATGAGGAAAAGTACCTACAGAGGTCAATGTCACTAGCGGATAATTATTGTTTAATGATGTCATCTATACTGTGACGTCATCCATGCACCAATGATAGAATGACAACATCTTATTGTCCTTTTATGTGCTACAGTCATAGTGCCCTCTGTAGGCTCTGTTACTTTTTCTCCCCATAATGTGTGTAATATGATATGGATTAATTCTCAGTTGTATGTACAGATAAATACCAAAGAAATTTATAATAGTTTGACCTCTGTTTTAACTTAGATCTAACAAACTGTTAATTTTAGCAAATCATTACTGAAAAGACTTGAAAAAAGTAAGTTTCTTTTATTGCCAGTGATCATTTCATCATCACTTCTGCCTCAATACTGGTCATATAGGTCGGTTAATCTTCAGAATAATAAATATTGCTGTTTGACAACAATGTTACAAAAACAAATAAGATACCAAAAATTTTATTTAACGCATGACCAAATTTATTTTACAGGTCTCATATGCATGACAAAGACGGCAAAAAGCAGGACAAGAAAAAATCTGACGAAAAGAAGAAAAAGTTGGAACCTTCGTTAAAATGGAAGGCTTTGGAAGTTGAAGATGAGGAGTAAGTCAGGCGGAACTTAGTCTTATAAACACATCGCTATAAAGTCACCTCTCTTTTAAGACTACCATATTTATTTTTCACCCCCGCTGTATTCTTACCAATGTAAGGAGCATTATTTTACGTCAACCATGAGATAATCTCGTCATTGAGACAGTTATATATTCACAGATTAAAATAGATCGATTTCTAAACTTATTCCTTAAATAGCAAAATTATGCATATTTCTGCAGTTCACTTGGAGCAGTTCCTATTTGCACTTTACTAAATTGCTCGCTTTGAAAATGAAAACAATAATATTATTGATTTAACAGAGATGTAAATACAACACTCTGACAAGCAAATTTAATAAAAAATTTCGTAAAGATCAAAATCCTGTATTGATAATCAACATTTCAAAGAGGAAAAAAATATGTCAATAATTTTATATTAATGATAAAATTATAGACATATTTTTTTAATATAGGACATGTACAATTGGGACCTTGGGAGGCCATTTGTGTTGAGTTTTGAATTATTACATGTGCATAAAGAAAACAAATAACACTATTTATCTATTTTACTAGTTTTACTGAACATCAAAATTTATATTGGCTTTAGATTGAATTGATTCCTCATATGTAAATTTATTGTAAATAATGATTATTGATAAAAAATGTTTTAATTTCAGCAAAGAAAACCAAGGGGAGGTCGCGAGAAAGAAATCTTCTGTGAAGAAAAGAAAGGGAAGGTCAGTTGTCAGTCTTTTGCGCACAGTTTGCTTTGCTTTCATCAGTTGAATAGTCTAGTGGTTAAAGGCTAGCTCCTCTTTAGGTATGGGGTCGGAAATCCCATCATAAGTTGCAGCTTGGCACGGTGTTTTTACACCACACATTGGATCGGTAGTGCCTTGCACTTGGTGTCTATGCTGAGACATGTAGATGACCCCACTCTGGGGGACGGGCAACGTAAGGTAAACTCCAAGTATGCCAGTTTTTGGCGACTAGTCATAAAAGCTGACTTACCTTGACTTTTAGAACTCGGAAAATACACACTTGTGACAATGTAACACATTACAATCAAAATATAACATATGGTGTGGACTCCCAATTCTCATCACTAAGTCTACCTTTGGCAGCTCGTCATATAATCTGACTTCAGACCCATGGCAGTAGCATCAGACATTGGCAATTAATCTATAGATTTAATGGCTTTAGTGCGGTATAGCGGACCCAAATGTATGCCCATATTTGGCGTGCATGAAACAAAAATCTAAAATTTTATACCAAATTTCATTCTGGCACAATAAGAATGACATTTGTGTAGAGTAGTGAGGGTTTGGGGGCAGCAGCACCCGAGAAAACAAAAATAAACAATAATAAGCTGTGTTCTTGCCGTGAAATGATCACCGCCGTTCAAGCATTTGATGTCATTGGCCTGGCACCGAGGCTCACTAAATATGGTCATAAATTTAGTCCGCTATATTGCACTTTTTCCGATTTAACTCCAGTCGCTAATTATGCATTTGTGTTGCAGTAAAAATGAGCCAGTCTGAAGCCTGATTGTTTATATCGTTTTATCCATCCGCCTCTCCCATGCATACATTTGTGTATCTATCTGGCAATAATTTTTCACAGTCACAAGATGAGCCGGTCCGGAGCCTGGAGTGATGGAGACGAGTCGTTTGAAGAAAGTTCTTCCGAATCAGAAGAAGAAGAAGAAACGCCAGACAGAAGAAATGAGACAAGTTCCGACCTTCCTTCCGAATATTGGCAAATACAGAAACTAGTTAAATACTTGAAGGTATGACAGTTCATGCAGATATTTTGAGAGAATAGTTTGGCCAGTAAGGCAGTCTCTGCCAAAATTATTGATTCACTGAAATGATGGACATAATGATATCTGGAAAGGCAATCAAAAATTTTTTCTTCACTGAAATGGGGTATAAGCACATACTAAAGTTGTGTATATCTATTTATTTGCTTTATGTTGTTCGAAGTGTACAATTTAATACTGGAAGGTATTTGGAGAGACAGCTTTTTGAATGCACATTTCACTTTTATGGAAAAACACTTTTTTTTGGGGGATTTCTGAAATTTCTTTTTTGATGGAGGGCGAGGTGTGTAAGAGTGGTTAGGTTTCAAGGAAGTCTCTCCACGCAAAACAGGCAGAAAGATTGATAGCAGAATTTTCTGCGAAAAAAAACATGTATTTGCTCGCTGGCACATGTACACATGCACCTAAATCTGGCGCGAATATGTCAGTCTTGTCTGGAAATTAGAAGTCCTTTATTTAGACCATCATTCCAAGTCACACCATGATTAATTAACTGCTCCTCGATGCTGTTTTACAAATAATTGCTGTTAGCTCATCAAAGGCCACGACATGTGGCTTCATGCTGGCCGAGAGCAAAAGCAACCAATATTAGGGCTGTTACATTTAAAAAAGAGGGGGGGTGGACCTGAAATTTTTAGACCCCCCCCCCCAACCCCGATATCTGGTTTTTGACAGACCCCCCCCCCCCCCCCACCCCCGCTTTTTTCTACATTAAGATATTAAGAAAATACCAGTAAACCACCCCCCCCCCCATCCCCAATATCAGTTTTACCCAGACCCCCCCCCCTTCCTCCATCTGAAAAATCTTTAAGTGTGCCCTCCCCCCCCCCCCCCACTCTTTATTAAATGCAACAGCCCTTAGAAACGACTGCAAGAATAGTAGATCAATGAAACTGATTTGGCAGGGCTTGACATGGGAGGATGTATTTAGATACACTAAATTCTGTCAACATTTTCAATTATGCTATTCTTTTGTTGTAAATTTCAGGGTGGTAATCAGACATCCACGATAATAGCTCTGTGCGCTTTGAGGGATTTCAATCTAGCACAAGAGACTTGCCAACTGGCAATCCGAGACGTCGGAGGACTGGAAGTGCTGATTAATTTGCTGGATACTCAAGAAATCAAATGCAAGGTAATGTTAATATTATGATGAGTGACAATGAAATAAATCAATGCAGCTCTCTAAAATAACTGTCATTTTCAATGACAATGGTAAATTCATTGAATCTGACCACACCCCCGATTTCTGGTTTTTGACACCCCCGCTGTTTTCTACATTAAGATATTAAGAAAATACCGGCCAACCACCCCCCCCCCCCCCTCCCCTCCCCCAATATCAGTTTTCCCCCGACATCTGAAAAATCTTCCGATAAAATATAAAGTTTTGTGATACGAAACGACTGAAATAAAGGCTATTTGAATTGTTTACAAGTCACAATTGAATCTTGGTATAGGCACATTGTATTTAGTTTCACCAGCGAGCTAAGTATGATTCAATAACAGGCTCAAACTTATGCAAGTTAAAGTAGATATGTTCAATCTTGGCTGGTTCCGTCACATTCTATAGGAAGGGTGAC
The DNA here is from genome assembly GCA_932294295.1 of Alitta virens. Classification (NCBI taxonomy): domain Eukaryota; kingdom Metazoa; phylum Annelida; class Polychaeta; order Phyllodocida; family Nereididae; genus Alitta; species Alitta virens. The sequence goes on from OW028585.1 coordinate 34,437,900, forward strand.
GTTACTTATATATTGCTACTTTTATTTTAGAATTGTCAAATAAAATGTTATACTTACCAAATCACTTTTTGTTTGTTCAACAGATTGGAGCGCTCAGAATTTTGAAGGAAATTTCCAAGAATTCGCAAATAAGACGAGCGATTGCTGACTTAGGGGGGTTACAAATGATGGTCAAAATTCTGAAAGACTCCAACAAACAACTGAAATGCTTAGCTGCGGAAACTATCGCAAATGTAGCCAAGTTTAGACGAGCAAGGCGAGCTGTTAGGCAACATGGAGGAATAAAGAAATTGGTAAGGAAAATCTTGAATGTAGATTTATTGCCAAATTCATGCAAGATTGGAAAATCTATCTTCGGAAAATTTTGGTATTTTCATAGTCAACACCAGTGAAAAGCTGTCAGAAGTTTTGGTTTCATATTTCCCGGAAATGTATTCACCAATGTGTCTATCGTGTTGTTTTGTTTATTTAAAAAAAAAATACCAGCCTACACATCAAAGCACTTTATATATCTAAAATTTAGAGAAAAAAGGTGTAAATATAAGGCCTGTTCAAGCCTGAATCTCTCTCAGCTCATTGGGAGCTTACAAGGCTGATCGAACACTGTGGGTCCGGGGGAAGTTTTTGTTTTGTGTAAATTTGCATCAAAGTTTGTTGGTTCATTAAGAGATTTCGAACCTCTCAGGTTGTGAATGACATCCGTTGTAATCTCTTCCAGGTCGGTCTTTTAGATTGCGTTCCGATGGGTAGCGTGTCTTCCAAAGAACAAGAAGCCGATGTTGAAGTAGCGAAAAGTGGCGCCCTCGCGCTGTGGAGTTGCAGTAAGAGTACCCACAACAAGGCGGTCATGAGGAAGGCGGGGGTCATCCCACTGCTGGCTCGGTTATTGAAGTCGCCACATGAAAACATGCTCATTCCTGTTGTCGGAACTCTTCAAGAATGTGCTACCGAGGTACTGGACATTAAAATAGCGGCTGCTAGCCTTTCAGTTATTGAAAATATCCTGAGATTTACTGATGGAACCACATTTGTTTATTAAATGATTAGTACTCACTGCAGTTTTACTTTTAAAATACTGCAATGTGGCCTGTACATATCACCAAACAAATTTCCTCATTTGAAATCAGCCAGATATCAAATGTCATACACCTTTTTCATGTCAGCGCTTCATGCAAATTTAGTGTGTATTCACTTGAAATGTAATTATATTGTAACATCTTTTGTTTTATTTGCAGGATAGCTACAGATTAGCGATAAGAACGGAAGGAATGATCGAAGATTTAGTGAATAATTTGAAATCGGAAAACCAGGAACTGCAGATGCATTGTGCCAGTGCTATATTCAAGGTACAGTGTGAAAAGAACAGAATATTGCTTTTCTAATTCAATATTTACCGACCATACACACTGGCAATTCCATTTTCTCTTTATCTTATCGTGTAACTGCTTATTGTAGTATGTGGTCGTCTATATTGAATCCACTAATCTCATTCGGTAACTTTGAGAAAATGCAATACGTGTATCTTTCATAGCGCTTCCGGACTGATTAATATATGTATACAAGCTCTGTTAGTCTAAGTTTTCTATAATGAAACAAACAAAGGTTTATTGTTATTAAATTTTTGTAAAAATTGCAGAGTTAATGTACCTAATTCCGTGACTACCTAATTCCATAAAAACTGCAACCTTAATCCACAAACGCTTACATATAATTTTTCTCCGTCATTGCCTTATTACACATCGATTTATAATATTGTTTATTCATTTACCTGGGGCACGAGATGTCTATTAGGGTTTAGGGTAAACACGGAATTAGGTCCACGGAATAAGGTTCACCTACTCTAAATTATGATAAGAAATGATGAAAGTAATTTATGATAACAAAATCATAAAGAACAAAGTTGATTATTTGTTAAATTTTTTAGTGTGCTGAAGAAAAGGAAACCAGAGACCTCGTTCGCCAATTCGGAGGACTTGACCCGCTTGTCTCGTTGCTAAGCAACACAGACAACAAAGAACTACTAGCGGCGGCTACTGGCGCCATCTGGAAGTGTAGCATCAGTCATGAGAACGTCGTGAGATTCCAAGAATTAAAAGCGATTGATCTGTTGGTAAAATTACTTCAAAAACAACCGGAAGAGGTTAGTAATTTATGAAGAAGTCGCAATCAAGCAGGGAATGAATAAGTTATGATTAAAATTATCTGGTTGTATTCCAGGATTTCAGACAAAAACCAATTATTTTAAAAGGTGTGACCCGTACATAGTAGCATGAACTTTGCTGCATGGGTCCAAGAAGCCAATACAAAACATTGCGCTGTTATGCAAACTAACATTGTTTTGTCAATTTGTCGGGCTACCAAATATGTACACCTGTTGTTGAGAATATTTTTTAACATTTGAAAAACTTTATTGATACTTGACAGTGTTTCAGTAAAAGCTCATGGTACATGTGTAAGAATAATTAAGTCAAAATAGAATGTAAATTCAGTAAGTAAATGTTCTGTTCCGCAAGCTGCAAGATGCAAACTGGGATTTGAAGGAGAAAATTGTCATGGTAACAAAGCACTTTCTGCATTGATTTTGTCAATCATTGTCCTTCTTCAGTGTTTTTTGTGTTTTAGACTTTTTTTTTTATCACTTGAATCATTTCAGTGCACATTACGTCAGTGTAAGAAGCCAATTTGTCAGTTTTTTTTGGGTTTAGTGCAGTATAGTGGACCTAAATTTATATGCCCATATTTGGCATCCATTAAATATGAACATCGTCACTATGTTTTACCAAATTTAGCTCTGGTAAACAATAAGTCTTAAATAATGTTTGTGTCCAGTAGCAGGTACTGCCCCGATACAAAATAAACAAAATTCTTTCCTTTTAAAATGATCACGGCCGTTGTTTGCTTGTGACGTCATCCATTGAATTCAGCAATTCTACGTCATAGGTCTGGCGATGAGGCTCACTGAGTACGTACATAAATCTGAGTCTGCTAACCTGCACTTTTAGTTTTTTTTCCTTTTTTTAGTAATTTTATAAGTTATTTATATTGATACAGAATATTTAGATTTATGTTGAAATACATGTATTCAAATAAGTGGTTTCCATTCATTTTCTATTCCAGTTTAGTTCAAGTTTATGTCCTAAGCGTTGTGATTTGCATTTTACTTTTATTGTCATATTTGCAATATCTTTGTAAAATTTGAATTATGTAAGGTTTAGGATTTTAATTTTAGCGCTATAATTACTTGACTATTGTAATGTTTGTAAATACATTAATATCGATATAATTAGACCCAGAATATTTAAATAAATATTTTGCTCAAATTCATTATTATCACTATATCAGGTATATTAATTCAGAGACTTTCTAAATTGATTGTTGCTACTGTTTAACTGCGACTTTTGTTTTGAAGTTCCTGGTTAAAAAATATTATATCTACTTAGTTTCTCTTAATTAGTAAAATATGTTTCATTGTTGTCCTGATTTAAAATAAAGGTCAAAACTAATGAAAATAGCAAATGCATCTGAACCAAGCAAATAAATGTCATGTGACATATTAAGGATATAACTAATAAAAATAAGAATGCAGTTCTTGATTGAAAAATAATCTTGCAATTTATTTTACAGGTTTTGGTAAACGTTGTCGGTGCTCTATCAGAACTAGCCAAGGATCCACCCAACAGATTGGCAATCAGGAAAGCGGGTGGGATTTCTCCCTTAGTTGGTCTTTTGACCGGAACGAACCAAGATCTCTTGGTCAATGTGACAAATGCCATCGGACAGTGCGCTCAGGAACCTGACAATATGGTGTACGTAGGTTTTTGTTATGTACCAGAACACTAATACAGTCTGAACTACTTATAATAAACTATCGGGTCTGTAAAAATAACTTTAAAAAAGGGAGAAAGTGCAGTAGAGTGTACCCAGATTTATAACCATATTTAGAGAGCCTCGTTGCTATGGATATGACGTCAAAAGCTTGAATTCAGTATATGACGTCACTAACTAATGACGGCGGTTTTTATGTTCCCGGTAAAAGTGCTGTTTACTTTTTCTTTTCTTGGGGGCTACTGCTCCCAAACCCCCGCTACTCTATACCAAATGTTATTCTAATTGTGCTAGAACTCAAACTTGGTAATATAATCTATAAAATTTCATATTTCATGGAAGCCAAATATGGGCATAAATTTAGGTCTGCTATACTGCATTTATTAAAACCCAAAAAAAGTCTTAAGTGGTATCACCATTTTTCGATATACTGTACAGTTGTGGGCGCTAACAACGATGGCCAGGGGTGTATCTAAGACATTTTGACACAGAAAACTTGCGGATTTGGGACACATTTATTGTTCTGGTTATTCAGAATGTTTTGGATCCGCACCTGGCTGTTGTTATTAATGTCTATTGATGGCCGCTACTTCGGTGTCGGTCACTGTGTTGGTCACTGTATGTGCGAGTCTGATGTACAGTATACACACGAAAGTTGCCAGGGGCGTATCCAAGACATTTTTACGCAGAAAACTTGTGGATGAGGGATATATCAATCGTTCTCATCATCAGGAATGTTTTGGATACCATTGTTATTAGGGCCCACAACTCCAATGATGGCTGAAACTTTTGTGATGGATACTGTAAAGGATAGCCAATGATTACTCCAGGATGATCTTGCCAAAATCAGACTATTGGGATAAGAGTGTCTTTATGGGTCTGACCGTATCAAATCATTCATATTAGCACAACCCTGCGGAAGGAAAGTTATTTCAATAACGATGAGGTCGTATACATAATTTTGAAAAATGTTGTAATCAAACTATCAAGAAATCTTACTCAACCTTTATAATCATCAATTTTGTTATTTTATTCACTAGTTTTATTACCATTTATTTATATAAATGTTTTATCGTGTATTACAGAGTGATAGACAACCTGGATGGCGTACGGCTTTTGTGGTCTTTACTGAAAAACCCGAGTCCTCAAGTTCAAGCGAGTGCTGCCTGGGCAATCTGTCCGTGTATAGAAAAGGCTAAGGTCGGCATTTTGTAATTTTCAAGTTAATTGTGTAAAGAAATGTATTATAATGAAGATATTTCCGAATGGTAGTCTTGACACATCGTTAAACACATTTAAATTCTGCGATGACAGTAATGTGGTGCAGCAGTCTTTTATTTTTTTCATTGTTTGACTACAGTTAGTTTTATTAAAAACGGCCCGTCAAATTGAAACTAGACAAAGCTGTGGTTGCTGGCTACTCAAAACCGGATCTAAAAGTACATATTTATGATATATTACATTAATTATTACATTTAACAAGGTTAATATTTATCTGGTGATTGATGTAAGCCGATTATTAGCTATAGATGTGGACAGAAGCAGCTGGCTTCAGCATGTTTAGACCACAGCCAGGTACAGGTCGCAACAGACAGCCAGAGTCGACCGTATTTTATGAAACTAACTGTATGTCATACTTTAGAAAATGCTACCTTTTTGAGGTTGCATTAATTTCGTACCAAACTAACATAAAATGTTTTTGGGAAATAGTATGCGTTTACTGAGGAAGGTTTGCCATTAAGGGTAAGGTTAAACTCGAGTAGAAAATAATATTGATGTTATTTTATGGCATGTGTTTGTACTTCGATGATTTTCATGAAATTTATCCCAAGACCATGGTGGATCAGTTCCAAAATATGAAAAGTTTTGGACTCCGTTTTTATGTTGTTGGTTTAAAACACAAAAGTGTAAGGTCTAGTACATTAGTATATTTTGCAGATTCATGATATAAAATTGAAACATTTTCTCACAATATTTCGTATGTGTATTGGTCTTGAGAAATTTGTAGAATATTGCTAGTAGGAATTTTTGACTAACTGTGATAGTTTCCATGGTTTTGGGTGAATTTTTTTATTACATAGATGCACAATCTGTAAAAAACATGGCTCTGTTGTACACATATACATGAATTATAAATACATCTTCATGTTCAATGTGGATCTATCTTTCACAAGTTCCACAATTAAATGTTACACTTTTATCACACAAAATTTCATGTTTCTTTTCAAAATTTTACACTGAAAAATCTGAAAATATTTGACTTCCACTGTGCAATATCTTTTCATATTATAACACTACACTCAAAATGATTTTTTATCATGTTTATGGGTTGACATGCAAACAATAACATTGGTCTGCACAGAAAGTATATCTCTTGTGAACTATGACACTTTTTCATTTTTACAAAGACGTGAATCTTCATTATATCGATATATTTTTTTGAGAATTTGATAATTCCTTGTTGCCAAGGGCTCTCCAGTTAAGAGTGTGGGGTGGGGTTGGACAGGAAAATTTTCTGAAACCTCTCCCGCTCTTTGTTTCTTTACCACCCCCTACCCCCTCTTTTATTCTAAATTAAAAGATTAAGAAAATAACCCCTCCTTTCCAGGCCTTAGGAGACCCCCTCCCCGCTTTTTCAAATCATCCTGTCCACCCTGAAGCCATCTTTTAAAAGAACAGCCCCAGTGAAATGTATCTCTGATTATAAACTTTTGGATATTGTCACATTCTCATTGGTATTTCAGGATGCGGGCGAGCTAGTAAGAAGTTTCGTAGGCGGCCTGGAGTTGATAGTTTCTCTACTTCGGTCAGATGACATGGAGGTTTTGGCCAGCGTCTCTGCTGCAATTGCGAACATCGCTTCAGATGAGGAAAATCTTGCCGTGATAACAGATCATGGGGTCGTTACCATGCTGGCGCAATTGACCAATACGGTAAGTTATTACATCTAATAAGTCATAAATATTCTGCCATTTTCCATTTTTTCAAATGTTTCCAATTTATGTGTGGATGCACATCACCATGAAAAGTTTAAAGCTTCACTGTCTGTCAAATCACAAGTTTGTAAGACTATCAAATAGTTTGAAATTGCCTTGATAAATTAAGACAAACTTAATTTATATTATCTAGTCAGTCTATCAGGCATTAATTACAAAGAAATAAATAACAAATTAAAAGAAAATCCAGACCAAAACATTGGAAACACAATGGCATCATCACCCATTTTTCAGTATGATGACGTCATCACTAGGTTTGTTTTACATATTGTATTTTTGATGGCATGAAAAACTCCTTATTATTTATTGTACCTTAAAGTTAAATTGCTGTGCACAAATGAGCATGCAATGGTAAAATATGTGAGACAAGAAGGTAGTATTGGTTTATATAATTATTTGCCTATGCCAAAGGAACTTTAACCAAAATTGATGTCGTGATGGATTGCATTTTACACTATTTCCAAAAAACTTTATATGACCTCAATTTATACTAGTAAAAATGTCAATCATCATCGCAAACAAAAAATAATTAATGGGTCAGTGTTGCTATGTACTCTTAGCCAATGGGGAGCAAAAATAACAGAGCCTACAGGGGGCACTACGACTGTAATAACATGAAAAGACAATAAGATGACGTCACTAAATAATTGCTATATACTTGATGTCATAGAATAAATGACATCATCAAATAATACTTATCTACTACGGTGTCAGTGACCTCTTGTGGTACTTTTCTTCCCCCGTAACATTTGGAGATCTGTCAAAACATGTGCACCCAAAACACTGCAAAAAGTCGCAATGATCCCAATTGAACCTAATCAATTTACAAACATCTTTGATTTTCTTTATTTGCATTCTTTTACTTTTCAGACTGACGACAAACTTAGGCGACACCTAGCGGAAGCCATAGCCCGTTGTTGTAACTGGGGTAACAACCGAATTAATTTCGGCAAAGAAAAAGCCGTCGCCCCTCTTGTGAAGTATCTCAAATCATCTGACGCTGATGTCCATCGATCGACTGCTAGAGCTCTTTACCAACTGTCCAAAAATCCAGATAACTGTATAACGATGCATAACGCTGGAGCTGTTAAGGTTTGTATCCTCGAAGAGTTTCTTCTGGCACTGCTAATAGGCCCCCACCCCTCAAAGCTAATTTTCCTGGATGACCTCATATTAAACCTGATTTTGGTTGCAAGTGCTCATTATAGTGTCATGTATTATTTATATATAGTAAGATTAATTAATGGCTATGACCTTTATATAAAGTAAGATTAATTCATGGCTATGACCGAGCTACAACAATACCATGGCCTTAAGCCTGAACAAAGGTTCATGACAAAGAATTGTGTAAGTTAACTTAAGAATGACTTAAAGATGACTTAAGTTTAAAGTAATGGGTTGTGACCTTTGTACAGCCCAGAGCACAGGCCAATAGAATGATGCCATGTGTGGTCACTGAAGGGGAATGACCAATCAGGAAAAGACCCCTGGCTAGTAGGTTGCAGATATACCATTGTATTAGGTTTAGAATTGAGTTGATCAGCTGTAGTGGAACTATACACTGTATCTTATACTATACACCATCTCAGGATTAAAAGCCACCCTCTCTTGCAAAGCTGCCTTGTGTTGTTCCCTTAATACACTACAATAGACAGTTTAAACGACCTGGTATATTTTCAAACTTTTGATGTTTCAGCCGCTTGTTGACATGGTCGGTTCAGAAGACGAGGTGCTCCAAGAAGCAGCTGCTGGGTGCATCGCTAATATCAGACGATTAGCCCTGGCCAATGAGAAGGCTCGGAACAAACAGACCGGCCAATGAAAACGTTCGAAACTAATTGTCAATTAAGAATGTTTCACAGAAACTGACTGACCAGTGGGAATGTTTGGAATTAGCAGGACGATGTTAATGATTTAACCAATTGACTAAAATTAATTTAAATGAAATGGATGATCAAGAACATACGTTGGAAAAATACCAACGACAGGAGTTGAAACAAACAGTGTGTGGCCATTAAGAATGCTTGACCTTACCTGCTAGTCTGCGGCAATGCAAAGTTGATTGGCTTTGCAGAATCATAAGGTTTTCTATCGGATTAATACTTGGTAGCAGCATATGTGGTCTATTATATAATTGATTTCTCTTTATATGATGTTAAAAAGGTTGTCGAAGATTGAATTGAAACGAACCAAAATAGGAACGCAATGAAAGGAAAAAAATAATATGAAGGTGCTTCAATATCTTGATTGTAATTTTCACATCCAACAAAGAAACAATTATATTGTCAATTCTGAAAATTCCATAATTCAGAGGCAGAGCTGTTTATGCCTAAATAATTTCTTAACTCAAGGTTATGTCTGACAGACAATTTATGGCTGTGAAAATCAAGGAGCAAAATATATTCTTCATCACAGTAATGCGCAAACTATTTTTGAACGTTATGGACTGGCTTTTTTATGGCTGTGAAAATAAATAATATGTCAGAAAAATAAAATGAGAAATAAAACTTTCTTGGTAAAATAAATAATAAACCACTTTGATACTATTCTGCTTGAACAAGTATTAGACACTATCCCACTAATGTATTAGGTATTCTCAAGGAAATTTTTGTGCTGTTTTACAGACATGCCAAGTTTCACTCATTCAGAGTGAGTCTCACTCATTTGGTTGCTGTCTCACTCCTCTGGCCTTGAGTATTTTCTGTATATTTTAATTTGTCTCACTCTAAGATGACCAGAATAACCTTCACATTTTTAATGTAAACTGGTTGGAAAGGGCCAAAACTCACTCGTTCACTGCTCCAGAGCTTGGCATCGCTGTGTTTTATCATGGAGAGCTCTGATATTCAGATTGAAGTGATAACATTAGAGAAGAACTGAGAGTAATTTACGTAAACACTGTGCTAACTGAATAATTAGATGGTCGTGTGCTGATTTTACGCAAAGTGCAAATCTGACAAACGGGTAGTTCAGAAAAATTGCCTGAAAAAAACATTTCTCTTGTAGAGAAGATTAATTCTCAAGGCAATACACAGCCTATCGGCTACATAGTTAACTAGGTAAACTAGCAAAGAATGTCCATAATTAGGTCGCTGGACTTTGAGGTGACAGCACAGTGTAATGTGTAAGCAGTATTGCAATTTTCGTTTGAAGATTAAACCGATCAGGTCCATGATCCCTAAGTTCACTAAAATTGTATTAATATTTTTGAGGGTCCACTTCTGTGCAAATAGCTGTAAATTAAATATTATTGATATTTATGAATATTGTTATGTTTAATAAGACAAAGAGCTGTGATATCTGTTAATTGAATCATTCCACAGGTTTGAAATGTTTAATAATGTTTGTTATAATAGTTATTTACTGGAGTTGATATTTTAATCAATGGGAGTAAAATAGACGTCAATAAACTTGTGAAAAATTACAGCTGTGTACTTTAGTTGTTATTTCTCCAGTGTATAATATACGATCGAGGCAGCGTAAAAGTTCAAATTCCTTATTACAGTTGAGACGCCTAAAAACATTTAACGTAAAAAGAAAAAATTATTTTTTTACTTTGCTGAGAAAAATGAAATTTTGTTGTATTATAAACGTTATTTCTGCAGATATAAATTTAAGACTCCTCACTTGCCAGGGAAGTTACAACGATTTTGGTCTTAAATACTTTAAAATGTGACAATAATTTAAGCATCCTTTGATGACCATTATATATGGACATTTATTGAACAATAAATCATAATACATTAGGGTTGTACACCGTTTGTACCGGTAAAAGGATAACGATATGGGTATTGATAATGGTTATTCATAATAACGATGCAATAAACGATATGCTGAGCGGCATTTTTGACCATACATGTCACCTGCTACCCAGATGATTTGGTGGTTTAGAAAAATATTAGCTGACTTATCTACACTGACATTACACAACCGTCTGGAGTTATTTAATAAAACTTGCACATTAAATTGCATTGTCTACTTTCAGTCTTAGAGGCTTTTTATTGATTCTCCCATTCATCGATTTTAATGATACGTATCATGATACGTATCGTATCGGTTTCACAGTTTCATAAAGGTTTACAGCCCTAGCGCGCCCTATTAACATTTTGCTATGGTAATATTAGAGGGTTTCTGCTTATTGAAATGAGAGAAAACTTCTTTTTTTCGTGAAATCTACAAATAATCTTGTGAGAACATCCAAAATTTCGCGATGACATTTTCAAATTTCAGAGCTATGGGACATTGAAAACAACAGTATTTGCACCTTGCTTGGATGCACACCATTTGAACTCTGTTTACAAGGATGAATAAAACCTATTTTTTTCTATCGTTTTAAATTGCAATGATCAACATTTCTGTGAATGGTGTCAAGATGTCCAGCAAGTGTGGCATTTGGTGCCAGTAAGAATCACAAAGAGCCTAGTATCAGCAGTATCTGTGATTCACTTGGCGATGACAAATTCTGTAGCATTGGTTCTAAGTGTTAAATAGGAAAAGTCAGAATGGGGAGCCTTTCCATCAGTGACCGATGCTTTCAAAATTTCAACGGAGCTCCTTCAGCTAATTTCTTTGGACTCAAACGCATCCCACTACACAGATTTGTCTGCCAAGAAATCGGTGATCCTGGGAAATATTTCTACTACTCAGATAATATCTTTTATGAATGAGGCATATGTGTAAATACCTATCTTGAACTGTAAACTGTATAAATATATATCCATGTTTTTTTTTAATGAAGTTAATGACATTTTTCAGCAGAATAATTTTATTTATTCATCAAAACGTGTATAATGTAAGAAACTAAGAACATTTTTCTCATCAGTTAAAATAAAAAAACACCCAGGAAATATACTGGAGTGATAAAAAATAGGTCAGGTAGAGAACTATCTGTCTACATGTAAACTTGTAATACTCAATTACCCATGCACATACTTCACTTTGATAATCTTTTTACCACTATCAATAATATTTAATATCGGTTTTTGGCTTGTAATAAGTATGGTGGTAATAGTCTAGGGCTTACTAGTGACTTAAAACTTTGCATTATTACAAAGCACCTTTTTATGTACAATTGTGCCCAATATGGATAAGGTTTAATATTCTGATATTGGTTCACCGCCCTCCTTTTTACCACCCAAAGGCAACAACAACCCAAAGGGTGCCTCACCACAACTGCTAAGTTACAAGGTATCTTTGCAGATATGAATATGATACATAATACAATTACATTCATGTGATTGGCAAAATATATATTTGTCTGTCTATTTACATTGCCAAATATTAAAGCATACATGTACATTTGTATCTAGCAAAATTTCACAAATTTGCATTTTCTATTTACCACTACAAAATAGTTGGTGGCACTTTCTAAATTAATATGGTGGCCATCTCAACTGTAATTTAGTGTAACAACTTTTCTAATGAAAAAGCGCGTTCAAAAGGACATGTGTGTCAAATTTCAAGTATCTAGCACGATTTGACTGGATATTATGGGCAGTTTCTTATTATTGCTGCGATATCGTCAGTGGCCTTTTTAAAATAAAGGTGGCAGCCATCCTGGCTGTATTTTAGAATGACATCTTTTCTGACATAAAGAGCATGTTCAAAAGTAACCATGTGCAAAATGTCATGCTTCGAAACCAGCATGTAATGATCCAAACCCTAAAAGACTTACTTCACTGTTAATAGCCGTATTCAAAATTGATTTTTACATTATTTTCTTCTTGAAAATATTATCTGCTCAAAGGTCAGGAGGTTTAGGCCAACTCTTTCTTGCAAAGATCAATGCTTAAATTCAAATATAAAATATGGTGCATTGAGTTGACAAGAATTCTTACCTAATCAGTTTTCTAAAATCTCTTTCGCCAACTTTATTAGACTGTATACTAGCTTCAAAATAACCTAAAAATAGGTCAATTTACAAATTGAGTAATGAGTCGCTAATGACCGACTCTTCATTTAATGAAGATCAACAAACTGTGCAAGAGCAACCGGCAGTAAGTCTTGATACGGGAAATTTGATTGGCTGAGCTTGATTGCAGCTAAATGCTTCAATTTTGGAAATTGGTTATATTCACTCAACGTTTTAACAATTTGAGTTCCGCTATGACAATCATGGAAAAGCGGCTGCTCAAATAAATCCAAGACCGTTTGCCGTTTCTTATTTCTTGCATTAACGTATGCACCTTCCTCCAACAATAAAAGAACTATTTTCTCTGTGGTTTTTGCACAGGTTGAGGAACCACCACCACCAAAGTGTCTTTGCCTGCGGAAAAATTCATCACGCAAAGCAAAGATGATTATGTGCAGTAAAGTATTGCCATCTGAGTCAATGCAATTCAAATCAAAGCCTGCATCGATCACAACTTTCATTAGGTTGTACTGGTACTTGTGGAAGTGTTGGATCAATTCTTTTGCTTTTTGGTCTTTGCTGTTGAACAGAACGTGTGGAAGAGGAGTCCTATAACCTGTTGTGGAACACACAACCCAAGGAAACTCCTGCCAAAGATTTTTGTAAAGCTGTACAACGAATGTGCTATGTTTTTTTTCATTCTCTGATTGGTCATCCTCTTTAATTAAATGCATTATCAAACCACCCAATATGAAAAAAGTTTTTTCCAACTGATGAATCAACTGTAGGATGGTGCCAGGTTTGGTTTCAACTTCCAACGCATTCTGCATTTTCTGACAGCTTAGGATTGCAACCTCGGCGAACTGAGAAAGTGTTTCACTGTACAACTCCCCTACTGGACATAACAATGTCTTTAACATCTGATTATCGACGATTTGTCTGTTGAAATGGAGGTAATCATCATTTTTGCAGAAGATATCCAAATAATGGCACATCAGTGCATTGAGTTGGTTTTGATCAGATGCAACAATGTCTGCAAAGAAATGAAAAGATTTATTTTAAACTAAATATATTTATAATAAAAAAATTTAAAATATATCCAAAATGAATAAACTTGATGTTTCTAATGAGGTTATCCTCATTGTTTAATAATGTACATCATAGGCCCAGAATATTTGAATTAAGAATACATTACCCACAGACCTCAATCTTCACAAAATTTGTTTGTGGTAATTGAAATTTGTTTCAGGGGATCCGAGCAAGATATCCAAACTATTTTTTTTCTTATTTATGGTTCACCGTAGAAGACACAAATCACACTACAAGCTTACACAGTATCTAGCACAGGTAACTTCATTACTAGGTTGTTGAATGAATTTAAACAAACTAGAAAAATTTAGATTCAAAGACTATCGCAAGCAGACTTGCATCTGCAAAATCCTGTGTTTCTCTACCCAAGAGGTTGCACGGCTTGTACAGCATGAAATGCACTAGGATGAATAGGCCCTACATAGTTCGAACTTTGAGTTGCAGATATCAATAAATTCCATTCTATTCTATGTGGTTATAAAAAGTTTTGAGATAAATTTGTATATATGGAAGAACCAAAACATTATGAGGTAAACATGTAATGAGTTATTGTTGTTATCCTTTACTAATGCAGTCATGCCTCTGTACATACATGTTTTATTTATACAGTTTTACAGACAGGTATATATCACATAGAGTAATATTTTCTCCGAGGGGTGCACTTACTTAATTTATCCATTTGAGATAACGTGAAACTGAAGTATCTTTCGTGGAAAATCCTTTCCCCTGCCAGAACTGATTGTATTCTAAGCTGAATATCGTCACTTTCATATTTTCTTAGGTCTTCAAGAGTTTCAAATTCCTTATGAAAATCATAACATTCCATTGGTTCTAAAGGCACTTTAGGAATGTCATGTGCAATTCGTAACTGAGTTGCTTTGCTCAGAGCTTCATATGGAGATTGACAGCTCCGTAAAAAGGCTGACGTCTCATAAGCTTCAATGGTCTGTTGAACGTTTAAGTCACACTTGTCTATTATCATTTCTGTTATGTTATAATCTCTCTGAGAAGCAATTTCCAAAGCTGTCTGACCATTGTTATCTCTTATGTTGATGTTGGCCTGTTTTGTCAACAAGATCTCCACCATATGTCTGTTACCATGTGCACATGCATAATGAAGCGGTGCCTTGCCATTTTTATCTTGTAGATTGACATCAGCACCATAATCTATCAGCTTCCTCAAAACTTTTACAGATACACACTCATCATCTCCATCGTCATATGTCAGTGATTCATGATGCGGATCACTCCCATCAGGGTTCATCACTGCCATGTGCAATGCTGATTGTCCAATAGCATTTGTTTGGTTGACTTGAGCACCAGCTTGCAGGAGGTCCTCCACTATCGTCGCCCGACCTTTTTTGGTTACAACATACAACGGAAATATTTCATCATAAGTGCCATAATCTCCATCATATATGTTATAGCTTCGATTTTTGAAAGAAAACTCGATCACGTGACCAGTGGCAGAAGTATTTGCTCCTTTGTCGAGTAGGATTTTGACAAGGATTGGAGAACCTGGAAGATAATAGTAGGACAATATAAATAAATATTTCTTTTTTGTGGTCTTATTTTTTTTTCTATCTAATTAGATTAATTTTATGCATAATTTTATGGAGTTTCTTATTCAACATTTCGGTCAATTTTGTACTGCTCCATGTTTATATGACCGATAAATAAATTGGCTTTTTCCAACTGCATGTGATATGATAGTCATGGATTACCAACATCAACTTCGTTTACTTACAACAAGATAGCAGCACATGCAACCCAGCCATGCAACATATACTAGCAGCTGTCCAACATACACCCATACTGGATGGCAATGAAGTATTATAATTGGCTCACAGTGGAAAATATACCTTGTGTTTTACTTTTAAATCAAATATTGAGAACACAGCCTGTGATATGACTTGCAAATGACCAAGAATTCACTGTCCAGAAGTTTTGTTACGTCCAAACAGGCAGGAATTTGACAAAATTAAAAGTCAATGTACATTGACAATAATGCATTTACCTAAATTTTATGGCCAAAAAAAAAGGTAATATTTCGACCGGGAGATAAAATATCAATGGTAAATGCTTTAAAAAACAATATTAAATTTCGAAAAATGCTTGGACGAAACATAAGGACACCAAATTTTGAGGAAACTAATGTGGCAAATTCAACATTATATTTCATCATAAGCTAATTCTGTTGGTCAGATATACAAAAAATAGGGTGTTTCTTCATTGACATAAGCAAATCCTTTATAAAATCAACTTTCAATATGCCCCTTTCATCATTTTTAATTTTCTGGACGTAACTTCCCAGTTTAGACACCATGACCATCTGAGAACAAAAGGGTGTATGGGTAGCAAACCATTTTCCTGAAATCTGCATTTGTTATTTTACGTATACAGGCTAAACACTATATCATGCAAATAAAATAATTTTACAAATAAACCCATGTCTTGCACTATTTTATAACATGCCTCAAATTTCTGAAACATGGGTTTGAATTCTCAGGAAATGTTTGGACGTAACAGATTCCCAGAAAGGACACCAAGAAACTTTCTTGAGGAATCTTGTCCATATATGCATATATTTATGATATCATTATTATTGGATCAATAATATTCGAGGAAAGAAGGGGTATTTTTGTCTATGTGTATAATTTTCTCAGAAAACTCTAAAGTGTTACACTAAAACCATTCATCTTTAGTCCAGGACATAATACACTGCTGAGGCTTCATTATGGACACCATCAAATAGACACCAATTAAACTGAAACTTAAGGACACCATAAGGATATATTAGTGATGTAATATGGACACCATGCTGAACAGCATTATGGCAACTTTGATCTTTCATATTTCATGTCAGACCTTGTTTCCAATTTCACAATATATCTTAAATTAAAGAAAAAAATGTTTTCTTTGTTTTCTACTATTCAACTTTCCTATACATATGACATAACCAGCATGACAACAGCATCTTTGCACAAAAATACAATATTGTTTTGGATGTAACATGACCTGAAATATCTTCTCCCCTTCTTCTGAGTGGGAAAGCTGACCAATGGAATACTTAACTGCCACAAACCAGACGGGATGTGGTAAAATATTTAATCACATTTTACTACAATGACTATGATTTTAGAATTCCTCCAGGGGGTCTGAGATATTGGTTCATTTGAAAGTATGCAAGGACGTAACAAAATTAACATCAAAAATAATTGCAAGATTGGGAAAGCATTTTTGCTGATTGAAAGGTTTCAAAGCTGATGCCAAGTAGAGTAACAATGAACCAAAATTTTAGTTTTAAAGAAATTTGTAATAAATTTTAATTCAGCTATAATATTATCTTCAGTATGAAGGCCTGCATGGATGTAACGCATTTGGACACCAAAGTTACGTCCAGGACCTCTGAATTTTTAATGATTAATTTCCCTAGAAATAATTACATTTTTCATAAATACTGAATTATAAAAAGTTTAAAGGTAACTCTGGTGTTGCATTGGAATTATTTTGGCATTCATGACAAGCAATTGATATCTTTGTGGAAGATTTGAACATGCAGTTGTTTGTGTGGACACCATGACTTTTGGTAATTTTTTGCTGGACACCAAGCATATTTTTCCATTTATTTGTGTCTGTAGCTCGTAGAATTTCAAAATAACTGGATGGGTTATCTCTTGAGCATGATTGAAATAGTTAGGCTGTCATATTTTATTAATAGTAGCTCATAGATAGTGAATAAGGGCGTTTGTTTGGACGTAACCAAAAACTTCTAAACAGTGAATTCTTGGTCAAATTAGCAATGTATAAGCCAGTGTTGTTCTGCCAAATCTTTCAATAGTTAATTGATGCCATGACAAATCTATCAACCAGTCTATCTATCTGTCTAGGCCTCTCTATCTCAATCTATCTAGGCCTATCTATCTATTTAGACCTATCTATCTCTATTTCTAACTATTTAGGCCTATCTATCTCTATCTATCTATCTATGAAGGCTTATCTAGCTCTATCTCTATCTATCTAGGCCTATCTATCTCTATTTCTATCTATCTAGGCCTATCTATATCTATCTATCTAGGCCTATCTATCTATCTATTTCTATCTATCTCTATTTCTATCTATCTACCTATCTAGGCCTATCTATCTCTATCTCTATCTAGGCCATCTCTATCCATCTATCTAGGCCTATCTATCTCTATCTCTATATCTATCTATCTATCTATATCTATATATATACCATCTATCTATCTGTCCATCTATCTATCTCCATACAAAACTACAGGAAATAGGCCTGATGTGTCAGAGATTAGAAATAAACTAGCTTTAGTAGCTTACCCTTGTAGCATGCTTCAATGAGGGGAGTACTTTTCCCCCACCCCCATCGTGTGTTAGATCTGACATTCACCAATCCTGGGTGTTCCTCTAAAAGCGAATTAACACTTTCAGCTTTTTCATAATCGTTGAATATTGTTACAAAAAACTCCTTCAGAAGTTCGTCAGAGTGTGGGTCCACTGTGTTATCCATGGTTGCTGAGAAATTGCTGGTAGCTGCTGGTGCAACTCTTTGTATGACCTGATTCTGTAAATAGGTCACAATGACCTAGTTTTTCATGGATGACTGAAATGCATGCCTGAGAGCAGACACTGAAACTGTATAGCCTAGTAAACAACTGAAATGTATAGGCCTATGAGTAGCTTTTGTGATCAGAGACAGACATAATGATGAACATAATGCATCTGCTATGTTTCAGTGTAGAAATGCTCATAACATTATGGCCATTAATCTGCAATGAAATATATGGTATAACTATTGCTAAAGAAAGTTAATACTACTATAAATCTTTAACTAAGAATATATAAGTGCATGTCATATATATATATATATATAATTTTTTATAATATAAATTTCATAATAAATTGGACAAAGTACATTAATAACACATGCATTATAAGCCATATGCCTTAAGGAACTATGGCCAAACAGTACCATAGCAGCCTTGCAACAGCTGTGTGAGCTATTTTTAGACATTGATCTATTTCCTGAGCTGGCCTAAAGCTCCTTACTTCTGGCCCTGACACCAAGTGAGAGGGATATTTCATTGTGTGTTTAGCTATAGAAGTGGACAGAAGTAGCTGGCTTTAGCATGTTTCAGCTAATGTTTTGACGACAGTCAGGTTTAGGCCGCAACAGCTGTCTAAAGTTGACTGGTTTTTTTATGCAACTAACTGTATTTGTACCTTGCTTGGATGCACACTAATTGAACTCTGCTTACAAGGATGAATTAAAACAATACACTTTCCCTCTTTTTTAATTGTAATGATCAACATTTCAGTGAACTGTGTCAAGATGTACAACTGCACACTGTGGCATTTGGCGCCAGTAAGAATCACAAAGAGCGTAGTATCAGCTGCAGTATCTGCGATTCACTTGGGGATGAACAAATTCTGAAGCATGGGTTCTAGCTCTTTCAGCTAATTTCTTCAGACTCAAACACATGCCACGACATAGATTTGTTTGCCAAGAAATTGGTGTTCTTGGAAAATTTTCCTACTACTGAGAAAATATCTTGTGCAGGAAATGCAAATGCCTATCTTAAACTTTAAGCTGTATACATATATCCATGTTCTGGCATATGTGATTTAAGTCACTAAGTAATCTAAGAATATTTAAAGTTATTAATTAAAGAAGTTTATGAACACATTTTTCAGCTGTAATAGTTTTATTCATCAAAATGTGTATAATGTAAGAAACTAAGAACATTTTCTCATAAGTTTAAATAAAAAAACACCCAGGAAATGTACTGGAGTGATAAAAAATGACTTTAGTATAAATCCTTGCTGGGTTAAGTAGAGAACTATATATGTCTACATGCACATACTTCACTTTCATAATCTTTTTTACCTTTATCAATATCGGTGTTTGGCTCGTAATAAGTATGGTGGTAATAGTCTGGGGCTAGGTGCCTTAAAACTTTGCATTTTCTGTCATATTACTAAGCACCATTTTATGTACAATTGTGTCCAATATGGATCAGATTTAATGTACTGATATTGGTTCACCACCCTCCTTTTTACCACTCAATCATAGGCAACAACAACCCGAAGGATGCCTCACCACAACTGCTAAGTTACAAGGTATCCTTGCTGATATGAATATGATACATAATACAATTACATTCATCATTGTATTATGTGATTGGCAATCTATCTACCTTGCCAAACAGTAAAGCATGTATATTTGTATCTTGCAAAATTTCACAGATTTGTCAGCATTTTCTACGTACCATTACAATATTTTGGTGGCACACCTAAATCAATATGGTGGCCATCTCAACTGCAATTTAGTGTAACAACTTTTCTAATGAAAAAGCACATTCAAAAGGACATGTGTGTCAAATTTCAAGTAGCTAGCATGATTTGACTGGATATTATGAGCATTTTCTTTTTATTGCTGCGATTTCGTCAGTGGCCTTTTAAGAAAAAAGATGGCAGCCATCCGGGCTGTATTTTAGAATGACAACTTTTCTGACATAAAAGATCATGTTCAAAAGTAACCATGTGTAAAATGTCATGCTTCGAACCAGCATGTAACGATCCAAACGCTAACAGCCTTACTTCACTGTTAATAGCAGTATGCAAAATTGATTTTTTCAACATTATTTTCTTGACAATATTATCTGCTCAAAGGTCAGGAGGTTTAGGCCAACTCTTTCTTGCAAAGATCAATGCTTAAATTCAAATAAAAAATATGGTGCATTGAGGCGACAAGAATTCTTACCTAACCAGTTTTCTAAAATCTCTTTATTAGACTGTATACTAGCTTCAAAATAACCTAAAAATAGGTCAATTTACAAATTGAGTAATGAGTCGCTAATGACCGACTGACTCTTCATTTAATGAAGATCAACAAACTGTGCAAGAGCAACCGGCAGTAAGTCTTGATACGGGAAATTTGATTGTCTGAGCTTGATTGCAGCTAAATGCTTTAATTTTGGAAATTGGTTATATTCACTCAACGTTTTAACAATTTGAGTTCTGCTATGCCAAGCATGGAAAAGTTTCTGCTCAAATAAATCCAAGACCGTTTGCCGTTTCTTATTTCGTGCATTAACATATGCACCTTCCTCCAACAATAGATGAACTATTTTCTCTGTGGTTTTTGCACAGGCTGAGAAACCACCACCAATAAAGTGTCTTTGCCTGCATGAAAATTCCTCATGCAAAGCGAAGATGATTATGTGCAGTAAAGTATTGCCATCTGAGTCAGTGCAATTCAAATCAAAGCCCGAATCGATCACAATTTTCATTAGGTTGTATTGCTTCTCAGGGAAGTGTTGGAACAATAATTGTGCTTTCGGGTCTTTGTTGTTGAACAGAATGTGTGGAAGAGGAGTCCTATAACCTGTTGTGGAACACACAACCCAAGGAAACTCCTGCCAAAGATTTCTGTAAAGCTGTACAACGAATGTGCTATGTTTGTTTTCATTCTCTGATTGGTCATCCTCTTTAATTAAATGCATTATCAAACCACCCAATATGAAAAAAGTTTTTCCCAACTGACGAATCAACTGTAGGATGGTGCCAGGTTTGGTTTCAACTTCCAATGCATTCTGCATTTTCCGACAGCTTACAATTGCAACCTCGGCAAACTGAGAAAGTGTTTCACTGTACAACTCAGCTATTGGACATAACAATGTCTTTAACATCTGATTATCGACGATTTGTCTGTTGAAATGGAGGTAATCATCGTTCTTGCAGAAGATATCCAAATAACGGCTCATCAGTGCATTGAGTTGGTTTTGATCAGATGCAACAATGTCTGCAAAGAAATGAAAAGATTTATTTTAAACTAAATATATTTATAATAAAAAAATTAAAAATATATCCAAAATGAATAAACTTGATGTTTCTAATGAGGTTATCCTCATTGTTTAATAATGTACATCATAGGCCCAGAATATTTGAATTAAGAATACATTACGCACAGACCTCAATCTTCACAAAATTTGTTTGTGGTAATTGAAATTTGTTTCAGGGGATCCGAGCAAGATATCCAAACTATTTTTTTTCTGATTCATGGTTCACCGTAATAGACAAGATTCACACTCTAAAAGCATACCGCATCTAGCACAGGTAACCTCATAACTGGATTGTTGAATGAATGTAAACAAACTAGAAAAATTGCGATATCAAGACAATCGAAAGCAGGCATGCATCTGCCAAAACCTGTGTTTCTCTACCCTTGAGGTGTTGTACGGATTGTACAGCATGAAAGGCATTGGGGTGAATAGGCCCTACATAATTCAACCTTTGAGTTGCAGATATCAATAAATTCCATTCTATTCTATGTGGTCATAAAAAGAGATAAATTTGTATATATGGAAGAACCAAAACATTATGAGGAAAACATGTAATGAGTTATTGTGGTTATACTTTACTAATGCAGTCATACCTCTGTAAATACATGTTTTACAGGCAGGTATATATTACATAGAGTAACATTTTCTCCGAGTGGTGCACTTACTTAATTTATCCATTTGAGATATTGTGAAACTGAAGTATCTTCCGTGAAAAATCCTTTCCCCTGCCAGAACTGATTGCATTCTAAGCTGAATGTCTTCACTTTCATATCTTCTTAGGTCTTCAAGAGTTTCAAATTCCTTATGAAAATCATAACATTCCATTGGTTCTAAAGGCACTTTAGGAATCCCATGTGCAATTCGTAACTGAGTTGCTTTGCTCAAAGCTTCATATGGAGATTGACAGCTCCGTAAAAAGGCTGACGTCTCATAAGCTTCAATGGTCTGTTGAACGTTTAAGTCACACTTGTCTATTATCATTTCTGTTATGTTATAATCTCTCTGAGAAGCAATTTCCAAAGCTGTCTGACCATTGTTATCTCTTATGTTGATGTTGGCCTGTTTTGTCAACAAGATCTCCACCATATGTCTGTTACCATGTGCACATGCATAATGAAGCGGCACCTTGCCATGTTTATCTTGTAGATTGACTTCAGCACCATAATCTATAAGCTTTCTCAGTGATTCATGTTTCGGATCACTCCCATCAGGGTTCATCACTGCTACATGCAATGCTGATTGTCCAATAGCATTTGTTTGGTTGACTTGAGCACCAGCTTGCAGGAGGTCCTCCGCTATCGTCGCCCAACCTTTTGTGGATGCAATATACAACGGAAATATTTCATCATAAGTGCCATAATCTCCATCATATATGTGTCTCTGATGTTTTAAAGACAACTCGATCACGTAACCAGTGGCAGAAGTATCGGCTCCTTTGCCGAGTAGGATTTTGACAAGTGGTGGAGAACCTGGAAGATAATAGTTGGACAATATAAATAAATACTTATTTTTTTCTATCTAATTAAATAAATTTCTATTTTCTACTGCTCCATGTATATATGACCGATAATAGCATCATGTGATATGATTGTCCAGCATACACCCCAGCCATCCGACATATGCTAGCAGCTGGCCAACATACGCCCATACTGGATGGCAATGAAGTATTTTATTTGGCTCACAGCCTCCTTGGATTTTGAGACAAATTAATCTATTTTTTGGCTAAATTGGCAATATATTTGTGTTTGAAGGAATTTTTGTTAAACTAAAGGAAAACTTTTGAGTGTACATCTCTTGCTTGCAATTAGTTTGGAAGTTATATGCCTATTGAACTTGTGGAAGTGAAGGCCATGAAAGTAGGATTTCACCGCCTTTTTTTTAGAAGTCTGGTTACAGCCCTGCTATCTATCTATCTCTATCTATCTATCTATTTATCTATATCTATCTATCCATCTACATACAAAACTACAGGAAATAGCCCTTATGTCAGAGATTAGAAACTAGCTTACCCTTGTAGCATGCTTCAATGAGGGGAGTACTTTTCCCCAACCCCCATCTTGTGTTAGATCTGACATTCACCAATCCTGGGTGTTCCTCTAAAAGTGAATTAACACATTCGCGATCAGCACGTTCATAATCGTAGATTATTTTAAAAAACCGCTTCAGAAGTTCGTCAGAGTGTGGGTCCACTGTGTTATCCATGGTTTCTGAGAAATTGCTGGTAGCTGCTGGTGCAACTCTCTGTATGTAGGTCACAATGACCTAGTTTTTCAAGGATGACTGAAATGCATAGGCCTATAATTAGCTTTTGTGATCAGAGGCAGACATAATGATGAACATAATGCATCTGCAATGTTTCAGTGTAGAATGCTCATTAGGGTGCATCATCTGCCCCAATATCAGAAATCCAATCTGTCCCTAGTCTTAAAATGTTCCTTTTGGGATATAATGAAGATTTCTGAAATTTTATGTATTTTGGATAACATCTATGTGGTCCACCAGAGCTTCAAAGTTACAGACCTGTATTGAATATCACCCAAATGGTAGGTTTTTCTTCCGTCCGTGGCTAATCTTTTAATATTACATCAATGGAAGATCAAATAATTTTACAGAAGAACTTGCTTAAGTATATTTTGCATCTCTACTATATTAAGGATTGTTTTAAGCATCCCTCAAAAATATCAAGTGCCATTATTAGTTGAAGAAGAGCCAATCATCTGCCCATTTATCCAAAAGAGGCTGTCATGATAATACACTGACCTTGTAATTTGTAAAGGTGTTTGGAATATGCCAACATCTTGTTTAGGAAAAGGTATATATACAAATTATTTTGTTACTCAGGTATAGGGTGTAGAAATTTATTTTATAATATAGAATATTTTACAATTGGGAATAAGCCGTTACAAGTTGATGAGACTGATGTAACTTCAAATAATTATCAGACTGAATGTAGCATAATAATAGAATATGGAATGTGAATCCTATAGATAATCAAAGCAAGCCTCAGCAAGACAATCGAAGAAATATTTGGCCTTGATTCAGGAATTACAGAAGAAGAAACTGTCATAAAAGTATCTTGTCTGCAGACATCTTCAAGTTCTGCAGTGTGTACCATGGTACATTGCACTTTGGTCCTCTTTAACAGAACTGGATGGGAATCATCTAAGCTTGTTTGGAGAAGTTTCAGACTTGTGCCACAAGGCCAAAATACACATGATTGCAGAGAGAAAGCTTAGTTAAAATATCATAAATCTGATTGATGATATTGCTAAATCTCATGATATTCCTGTGCAATGCTGATTATGTCCAGTAATTGTAGAAAAGCTGAAGAAAACTTATTGATCAGCTTTCAAACAAATCAAAAAACTTTAATGTCAAAGGGACAAGAATACTATTCAACCAGATTCAGGAAGGTATTTGAAGATTTGTCAGCAAGAAGTATTAACACCTTATCAAAGTTACACCCTTCTGCAGTACATGATTGAAGAATTAAGAGAGCATTGGAGATAGCAGAGACAGAAAAAGATGACTATATAGTCTGTATTTCTGGATGTTGTCTAGAACATGACCATGATACATTTTACAAGTTTAGCCAGAAATTGTGAATTTAAAACATTCTATATGGCCAGATGGTCAAACTTCTGCACTCAATCAAGATGAGCATATTGGAATCTGAAATCAAGGAACACCCCCCCCCCCCCCATGGCAGTGTAACATCAAGGCAGCAAAACACCAAATTTAGAGTATTTGTACAATATTGTAACACTAATTCATTCTTGCTGGTGCTTATCCTTTCCCTCTGGTGCTCCAGCTTATGACCTCCAACTAGAAAAACCTTAATGAGGTACATAGCCTTACTAGCTCTGCAGTGTCATTTATGATATCTGAATGGAGAAATGGTGCAACTTGGTAAGAAGAAAGCAAAGTATGAGAATGGGATCAGGATTTGGCAAACCAGTCTTCTCATCTGACATTTCTCAACAACTCTTGCCCATCTCATTATGCAGTTTCATGGTATTTTCTTTCATTTGAAACAAATAATTTGATTACTGGTGAATGACTCTGCTGAATGTTTCCTACAAGACTATTATTTTGTCAGAACTTGGTTTTGAATTAGGATAGAGGTCCAAGTACTTATTCTCAGTGTGAAATTTTTGCTCAAGGACATTAGTTTTGCACATATATGTTATTGTATGATTTTAGTATGATAGTACTTGATAAGTGAGAGTTGTTCAATATTCATGAATTTGAACAACCTCATATTATAAGCATGTTATCCATAGTCAGAAACCATCTTCAAAGCATACAATTCAGCAACAATGTAAGATTTTTGGACATTTTGTATTCTGAAATATTTCTCATATTTGCCAAATTTGTCATTTGGTGTTACGCAAATGCAGTCAGAATAAAGCCATTCAAACCTGCTGTTGTATGGTGTTTAAAACACAAATAAATTGTTTCTTGGTGTTTCACTGGCCACTGTGCATAGTGTTTAAAATACAAATGAATTTGTATGCTGTTTGTTCAATGTTCACTGATCGATACCAATAATTCATCTGTTAGAAAGTGGTAATTGATATATATGAAACTTCATTGCCTTGGTGGACCACATAGGACCTGTCCAATCTTGGTGAAATTTTGCATGGCTGTCTTTGCTGGTAAAAGGAACAACATTAACTTGGGGACAGAATGAAAAAGTAATTTTTTAAAAATCATGGGTGGATGATGCACCCTAATGCTCATGATAAAAATTTCATATTAAATTTAATTAAATTGGACAAAGTACATTAATAACACATGCATTTATAGGTCTTTAGGAACTATGGCCACAGATTACCATTACAAATGCCTGCCAAATGGCATAACTATATGAGTCATGCAGCCTTGAAAAACTAACGACAATGCAGCTTATGGTTTATCTCAAATCTTTATTCCCGGATACAGTCAAAATGATGGATTACATTACAGAAAAAAAAACATTGAAGGAATAACTCGCAGTTTCAAGAATTTATCAGATGCGTAAATGACAGTGAGTCAGAGGAATGGAAAGATGATTTAATGTTTATGTGTCATAACCAGATGGCAATGGATGTCATATGTGACATCATGAACGCACAAAAGTTGCGAATTAACTTTACCGTAACCCAAAATAACTGAATTGCAGTTTGCAACACTATTGCAATGGGATTACTGGATTTACAGTGGGTGTTTTTGAAAGATATGTACATTTGTATTAACAGGTTTCATTATTCACTAGTCAAGTACTGCAAGATAAATACATGGCATTGTTCATGTCATGCTAAATATCAGGTGCATTCTCAAAAATGAAGCATGCATTATATAATTTGTTCTAGTAGTTTAATGCCATTAGGTCATGTAGAGCCACTACTCTGTATTTTGAGATTTATAGATGGCATAGGTCATGTCATGCAACCCTACAACTAGATTATGGAAAATAAGGAATGCATGATATTATTACACTATTAGGTCATGTGATGCCACTGGTCAAGTATTGCCAGATAAATCGAATACATGTGTCATGTCATGCCACAATATCAGGTACATTGTATAAAATTAAGAAAGGGTGATATCATTAGAATATTGTTGTATTTTACTGCTTCTACCTTATTAGGTCATTTGGTGCCACTAGTCTTAATATTGTAATGCCAATATACAAGGTGGATTATGAAAAATCAGGCAAGCATGATATCATAAAACAATTGTAATAGTTTATTCCTATTTGGTCATATCGTGCCACTTGTCAAGTATTGCAACAAAAAGTGATGGCATTTGTTCTGTCATAACAAACTATAAGGTGTATTTCAAAAATGAGGAATGACTTATATCATTGCACCATTTTAGAATTTCACTGCTATTAGATCATGTGGTGCCGCTTATCAAGTATGGATGTACAAATACAAGGCATATTTCGTTCCAAGAAGCAAGGTAGGCATACAGGCCATTTCATGCTACAATAAAAGTAACTTGTGCATTATGTGGTATGGGTCAATATGGCACCTAGGTCGCGTCATGCCACTATACAAGGTGAATTAATTCGATTGCATAGATCATGTCATGCAACCATATATGGAATATATGGTTGAATAGGTCACTTCATGCCACAAAACAAGATGCATTGCGGAAAAAGAGGGATGTTTGACATTATTACACAATTGTAATAGCTTATTTCTATCAGGTCATGTGGTGCCACTAGTGAAATATTGCCAGGTAGGTCAAGTGGATAGGTCACATCATGCCACAATACAAGGTGCAATGTGGAAAATAATGCATGTGTCATATCATAACACTGTTGTAATAGTTTATATCCATTAGGTCAGGGGATGCCGCTAGTCAAATATTGACAGATAAATTGATGCCATGGGTCATGTGATGCCACAATATAAGGTACATTGTGGAAAATGGGGAGATGCTGGATATTATAAAACATTTGTAATAGCTTATTGGTATTAGGTCACGTGGTGCCACTAGTCAAATATTGCCAGTTAAATCATTGGATAGGTCACTTCATGCCACAAAACAAGATGCATTGCAGAAAACGAGGGATGTTTGATATTATTACACAATTGTAATAGCTTATTGGTATTAGGTCATGTGATGCCACTAGTCAAATATTGCCAGATAAATCGATTGGGATAATTGTCATGCCACAATGTAATGCCCATTGTGGAAAATGAAGCAGACAGACAGACAGACAATACATTTGTTTGATATTAATTTAGTACACAATTGTTATTAAAAATAAGGACGGGAAACCCCATTTTGGCAATAATGCTGCCAGAAGGTGAAATCTTTAAAATATTGCTGTAGTTCACTTATATTAGATCATGTCTAATATTTTGAGATAAATTGATGGCATAGGTGATGCTATGCCACTACTACGACTAGTAAAATATTGCCCAGATAAATTGATGCCATGGGTCATCTCATGCTGCAATATAAGGTGCAAATGCAAAATGAGGCATGCATGATATTATTAGACAATTGTAATAGTTAATTGGTGGTCTAATATTGTGAGATAAATTCATGGCAGATTGTGGATAATGAGGCATGAGTCATATTATTACACTGTTGTAATAGTTTAAAGGTATTATGTAATGTGATGCCACTAGTAAAATAAATGCCAGATAAATAAATTGAATGGGTCATGTCATGCCACAATGCAATGCACATTGTGCAAAATTAAGCATGTATGAATCATTACACAATTGGGAGAAAAAGTACCACCAGAGGTCACCGAGACAATGGTGTAGTGACGTCTTTTAGTAGTCCTTTCATTTGCTACGGTGGTAGGGTAGCCTCTTGATACTTTCCCTACTGTTATAGTTTATTGGTATTAGGTTATGTGATGCCACTAGTATCATCATTTCAATGATTGAATTGGTGATGTCATGCCACAATACAGGGTGCATGCATAGTATCATTACACAATTGTAATTAATTTGTGTTAGGTCATGTGATGCCACTATTCTCTGATAATGTGAGATATTGTGGAAAATAAGGAATGCATCATATAATTACACTACGGTAATAGTTTATTGACATTAGGTCAAGTGATGCCACTAGCCAAGTGTTGCAAGATAAATCTATGGCACGGATCATGTCATGCCACAATATAAGGTGCATTGTCATATCATTACACAATTGTAATTATTACAGTTTATTGTCAAGAATGGGCTATACATGCTCACTCATGGCTGTTAATCACCTATAAACTCTTTCCACGAGCGTATGTCGGGCAGTCGTAGAACACTCGGCGGACGTCCGTATCCAAGCATACATGAGGCACTCGTTGGCAAATGAGATTGCTCGTAGATCGCTCGTAGATTGCCCGTGCGAGTGGTTCAGGGGTGGGCAAGGATAGGCACAGAAGACAACAGGCGGGCAACGGACAAATATTTTCATACGTGGTCACTCTTAGATCGTATCTGTTACAATGTGAATGCCACCTTTACTCCACTGATTCTGGTATACCAGGGCTATTATAATTGCACATGTCTAATATATCACCTGATAATACAATAAATTTCATATACCTTGCATAATCTGCTTTAATTTTCCTAGATGAAATTAACCATCAAATTAAGATGTTACATTATCTCAGAGACATGAGAGTTATCTGCACTATCATCCTTTCATATCAATTATATAAATATATCGTTATAATTTTGTATACATTTATTTAATTATATTTTCCTCTGTTGTCTATCTTGTACATTATATACAATTTCTTGATGGTTTTCTACTTTATTTATTGAAAGTTTGTATAAATAGATTTTATCCTCTTTTTTCATAAAATAATCTTAATTTTCATGATTATTATTCTATTTTAATTTTCACTTTATTATAACTATAATGTCTGTAAACCAAATACACAATATGGCAACAAATATGTATAACATGTATATGTCAAAAATTTGTCTGGATCCGTAATGTACACTCGATACCAAATTGTTGGCTAATAAATCAAAATTAATATATTATACACCCATCTGTGAATAAACATAATATATATATATTAATTTTCAATACTGTTAGGTAATTCCTGGTCGAGGAAAACAGGATGTGTGGCAAATTAGGATGCTTCATTTTTAATATAACTATTATTCGCTCTGTTGATAGTTATTTCCATTTATATATATATTATGAGGTATTTCATTGAGTATGTTGTATACCAGTTGACATACTCATTTTGCTCTGTATAAGGACATGCCAGTGTATTGCTAAGGGCAAAAAAAATACTTCGATATTTAGATGTTCACAATATGTGTTCATTTTAAAGTTTACAAAAAAACAGAAAGTCGTAATTAGGTAGATTTGGTGTTCTTTTGAATGATAACTAAATGTCAAAGTGATTGGAGGTAATATTGAAATCTTGTGCGCCAGTTCTTTATAGTTGTTCGTAATGATTTTCAATAGGAACATGTGGAGCCCAGCAGAGACACTTGAATAGGATTATTGCTATGACAACTAATCTGACATTATAAAATTAAAAATCCAATTAAGTTTATATCCTGGAGCAGTATATTCAATTAATTGGATTTAAGAATGACAGTTAAACAAGCAGTAAGTAGTGTTGTGTGTAAAATTACTGTAAACAATGTACACTACTTATAATGAATTTGTCATCTTACATACTGATAATTACCTTTAATGCATGTGAAGTCCAAGGTATCATATTTGGGTCACACTGTGCCATGCTTCATATAGGTCAGGTTGGTGCGCTGCCTGGGGCCACTCAGGAGGTATACTGATCATGTGTGACCTAATTTTAGACATTGATCTATTTCCTGAGCTGGCCTAAAGCTCCGTACTTCTGGCCCTGACACCCAATGAGAGGGAGATTTAATTGTGTGTTTTGGCCTGTTGCAAATAAACTGACCGTCAAAAGTTATCACATCAAGGAAATACTTAATATAACTCACTGACATTGTACAGGCATCTTTACTCAAGAAGAAAAACACAACAATAACAAACAATAAAAAAAAACACCAAATGATGAACATGGGGAAGACAGTAGAGCAGCCTTTTGAGTATATGGTTTAGAGTAGAAGGGGCTGCCTAATGCACATATTATTATGTTAATTATGACTGGCTGCACTGGCCAGGCCAGAGGGATATCTAAATAAGCAGTGCCTGTATCACATGCAACTGAAACACCTTAGTTACTGATTCATATCACATTAGTTTTCATAGGAATGAAATAATGTATTAAGTAAATATTTAAGCTTTTGTTCCGAATCATAACCATTGCTAGGCAGTTTTCCTTTATTCGGTCATGGGGCTCCAACAGGTATTTGTGAAAAACCTCCTACAAAGAGGTGCCTCTCTTAGAGGTTACAAATGGGTTTCCACTTCTGTGTTAACTATTTTTTCCATAGTCACTCATACCTACAATGATGTTGATATTTGGGAACTTATAGACCCATACTGATATTTAAGTTTCTAAGATTTCTAAGATGTTTTACACATAAGCTAAACTTAGTCAACACAACGAATACCCCAAACAGAAAAGGGACTCAATGGGTGCATTTTGACAACGTTGGAAGAGACTCTCGATATGGTATATAAGCATTTCCGGTGCCGCAGGACAATATTAAGTGTCCGTTTTGGTTTGTCATGGTCACTGGTAGTGTGTCAGACCTTGGGTTGTTGTTCATGAATCCAGTCTCAGCAAGAAAGCTTGGATATTACTGCCTGTGAACATCCAAGCTGCCTAGCAACTTCATGCTGTTTCACACCAGCATCCCTTTTGCATATAACGGTGTGCAGACATAAACTTCACTCAGGATTTGATTGAGATCTGATTTAATTCTTAGGGATTTGTTAATTATGGTCAATGTGCACTTTATAGTCTCCAATGAAGTATGACAAGATCACCAAACCATGACAAAATTGTTATTCATCAACTTGAAATTTGAATACAACAATTACAAACTTAGAGCTTTCTATCTTTCTTGTTAATATTTCTAGTAATTAAAAATCAATATTTTTGTTTAGAAATTTAGAAATTGTGAAGCATATAATTCATTTATGTTTTATAGAAATAGAAGAAGTGAAAGCGGCCCCTAGTTGAAACGTATTTCAAAATGTGTATAAATAAATGGTTTCTTTCTTTTACCAGGATATTTTATATGTTTCTGGAAATGCCTAGGTTTGTGTCTCCTAAAGATGGCTGTCACAGAGGTCGACATTAGCCAACAACATGTTACCTGGGAATGAAACAGAGAAAGGGATAGTTTTACTGAACACATACAATGTATATGAAGAATATTTAATAGCAAAATTCAATTAACTTTCTGGCAGTCGCTGTGCATATTACGTTAAAGTTGCAATGGAGTTGATGTCAATCTTTCTGTCTTTGCTGTGGATTTCTGTTGCTCAAGGTAAATATTTGCGACACTCAACAAGAAATATACTTAAATCATTGTGAAACAATTAATATTTGGTCAAATAAATGAATTTGAATCTCATTGTGTTGGGCCAAGAGGGGGAGTTGCATGCCAGTCTCCACAATCACAGATTAAACAGATCCCGCACTCTCACAATTAGAATGGGCCAGGCAGACTTGGGCAAGTGAGCAGTTTGTCAAGTGAGCTAATGACGTCATGAATTCAGAACAATAGCCGAAAATCAAATTACATCATACTGGTCGATGAACATCATAGCGTTCAGATCTCCAGCCTAAAGTTCAGATTTTTGTTGACGATACAAATTGGTGAATAATTTGCCCCATATGTTTGTTATGGAATTGAAACCATGTGGATATGTTCAAAATTATTGAACTACAGACTAGGCAGCATTATTCAGTGAGGATTTTATTATCCACTAGTGGTGCTGAAATTCGTTCCTACTTCCCCAAGAAGGAATTTATGTAGGGAGTGGCACTTCTTGGTAATCTTCTTTGCCACAACCTTTTTGACGTCATCAATGCACTCAATGACCTGTTTGCATGATTACATCATCAAACAAAGGTTATAAGGACGCTGCTATACCCCCGTTGGCTCAAAAGGCCCTTCAGTGTGCTAAAAGGAAAAGTCCCCTGTCCACCCATAGGTGTGCCACCCATTAGTTCGAGGGCCCGCGAGTCCGAATGCCCACGACCATGATGACAGGATTACAACGTCATTGAAAAAAATCGCGAATCTCGACTTTTGTGGGAACCAGCCTTTAATAAACGTTTGCCACACGAAATACACGTACTCTAGGTTTACACATATCTGTTTTCTATTGTGTCGCACTCAGGTATGGTTGATTTTTTCCAATTTTGTTCAATTTCTGTGTCATTTTCGAATTCACATTTCGTTGATAATTTGGATTCCCTGCGTCAAAATGAAAGCGAGGCGTGGGGAAACCCCCCTGTGTACGTTATTGACACAATGTGGCGCCCTGTTCAGACTTTGTTGACATTAAAAATTGGTGAATAATTTGCTCCAGTTGCTTGTGAATTTAAATCATGTGGATGTTATTTTAAATATCAAAAAATATCAAAAAAAAGTTCCTAATGACCTTTCGAGAATAGTTGAGTGCGATGCAAAAGTAAACAGAACATACTCGTGTACATAACGAAGAAACAAGGTATGCTGCGGCATTTATTGAGAAAAATGTGTCGTAAATGTCAACTTCTAAGAAATCGCATCTAATGCAATGTAGGTCGGTTCTGGCTAGTATAGGCCCAAAAAAATACAATATTTTTTATCACAAATTCATAAAAACCATGGGATATAAGCTTAGTTACATTTAGACCTAAATAAAATTAGTTTTCTTCTTTATAAAATCTTGCTAGCATGTATAAATTCAAATTCTCCAGAATCAAAAAACTTTTAAGACAGGTGACTCAGTTTTGGTGACTACAATAGCATTTCGAGTAATATTAATGGAAATTCCCCGCCACTCCTTGCAGGTTGTATATCATGGAATTATATTCCTTGTTTATGGAAAATACATGTAACGTTGAGGAATTTATGAAATATCTATTCTTTTTTTATCAATTATTTCTTTTACTGTACTATTAGTTTAACATTAACTTGTTTCTCATTCTTTTTATCTTTCATTAGCTTGCCTCAGCCACCTTGCCATATATGGCTAATTTCTACTTAAAATGATAATTTTTTTATATTTCTAGCTCTTTTGATACTGCTGTTTTTTACAAATATAAATGTACCAAATTGATGTATCGATAGTAAATCTCAATTAAACATTTCAAATTGTTCTACTGATTTTATTACTAATTTGTGGAGAACCCCCTAGTATAATTTTATATTTGTGTATCAATTCAAAATTCAACAATGCAGGTACCAAAAAAAACTGCCATCAATACAGTACCTGCATGTTCCAATTATGAGCATAATCTAAGTCATTGTTCAAGCCTAATAAGTCTTTTAGGCAATATCTGTGACCTATTTTAGTTGTTTTGACATGTTTTCCATTTTGTTTTATCTGTATACTCGGCCACCAGCCCTTAGAGCTAACTTTTAATGTTATACTTTCCTCTGAGGGTAAATAATCTATTCTATATGTGTAGAGTATAAAGCTAGAGGTTATATGTCAAAAGAGAACAGAAATATACTATCTATTTTTCTTCCTGTTTAACTGAGTTTGCTTGTCTATTGACATTTTTGCCTATGTAATGATTTCTTTTCTTTCTTATTTTTTATTTATTTTATGTATATATTTTTTTAATAGTCGTGTAACCGTATGATCGAAACTTTTTTTATGCGTTGAGTGAATTTCTTTGTATGCCTCAGATATTTCCCTGGTTAAAGGCCAACAACCAGGATGTTGGCTCTGTTATTCTTATAACACGCCACGCACCATTTCCAAGTTGCATTACATTCTAGGGAAGTTATCATTTTCAACTGTCAGGTTAGTGCTGTATGTTATTGTGTTATTATTCATTTATACTATAACTTATTTGTGTTATTATTCAAATCTAAACTATAACTTATTTGTGTTATTATTCAAATCTAAACTATAGCTTATTTGTTTTTATTCAAATTTATACTATAACTTATTTGTGTTATTAATCCAACTTATACCATGACTTATTTGTGTTATTATTCAAATCTATACTATAGCTTATTTGTTATGATTCAAATTGATACTATAACTTATTTGTGTGTTATAATTCAAACCTAAATTATAACTTATTTGTGTTATTATTCCAACTTATACTATAACTTATTTGTGTTATTATTCAAATCTACACTATAGCTTATTTGTTTTTATTCAAATGTATACTATAACTTATTTGTGTTATTATTCAAATTTAAACTATAACTTATTTGTGTTATTATTCAAAGCTACACTATAGTTTATTTGTTTTTATTCAAATTTATACTATAACTTATTTGTCATAAAATGGCTAATATGGGATGCAGCCATTACAGTTTGAGTCGAACTGTGTGAGGTTAAAACTAGTCAAAATGTCTAGTAATATGGAATTTAAATGCTCTTACAAGTTTATTTATTCAGTACATAACAATTCGAACTAGCTGACCAAGAAACATTCAATTTGAATTATATATTTTATAAAGTAAAGGAGGCCATTCAAAATTACTTCATAAAATATTCAGTGAAATCAGTCAGTCTGTATGATTGATTGTTGATTGATTGGTTAGTTGGTTGTTGATTGAATGGCTGATTGATTAATTGATTGATTGATTGGCTTATAGATTGGCTTATTGACTGGACTATCAATTGATTGATGAATTGATAGATTGATGGATTTATTGATTGATTGACTGAAGTGTTATCATTGGAACCATGGTCAAATTTTATGGTATTATTTTGCAAAGCTAAATTTTAGTAATTTGGATATTTGATATTTTAAAATATATATTAGATGCACTCAAGCAAAGGCTATTTAAACTTCCGTGACATGGCCTGAACACTACGCCTGACCAATGAGGCCAGGCTTTCAACTTAAAAAAATGGGGAAATTCCGTTGCAATGGCTACAACCACCATGAACCACGAGAGTTTTGTTTACTCTGGAAATTGTGTTCATGCATAATTGAAGTTGTGAAAAGTGATTCTGAACAAGGTAAACTCTTTTCACAATTCATGTGAGTGAATATCATACACTGTGAATGGAGGACATTATGATAATACTCCAACTTTGTGGGATTTGCCTCGGGTACCTTTCCTGGGTGATTAGTACAATTTAATGTTGTTTACTTGTAAATTTAATTATGGTAAGTTAAGTCAAAGTCAGTTTTGCATAACTTACTATTGTCATGCATTATATATGAACAGTACCCCATGGGGGTACTGATATGAATGGTCTGTTTTCACGACTTATTGTACACCTTTCCCTTTGATTATATATAGAGTTAAACATCTATATATCTATGTATCTATGTATCTAGCTATGTATGTATCTATCTATCTATGTATCTATCTATCTATGTATCTATGTATCTATCTATCTATCTATGTATCTATCTAGGTATCTATGTATCTATCTATCTATGTATCTACCTATCTATGTATCTATCTATCTATGTATCTATCTATGTATCTATCTATGTATCTATCTATCTATGTATCTATCTATGTATCTATCTATCTATGTATCTATGTATCTATCTATGTATCTATATATGTATCTATCTATCTATGTATCTATCTATCTATCTATGTATCTAGCTATGTATGTATCTATCTATCTATGTATGTATCTATGTATGTATCTATGTATGTATCTATGTATGTATGTATCTATCTATCTATCTATCTATGTATCTATCTATCTATCTATCTATGTATCTATCTATGTATCTATCTATGTATCTATCTTTCTATCTATGTATCTATCTATGTATCTATCTATGTATCTATGTATCTATGTATCTATCTATGTATCTATGTATCTATGTATCTATCTATGTATCTATGTATCTATCTATGTATCTATGTATGTATCTATGTATCTATGTATATATGTATCTATCTATCTATCTATGTATCTATCTATCTATGTATCTATCTATGTATCTATCTATCTATCTATCTATGTATCTATCTATGTATCTATGTATCTATCTATGTATCTATCTATGTATCTATCTATGTATCTATGTATCTATGTATCTATGTATGTATCTATCTATGTATATATGTATCTATGTATCTACCTATCTATATATCTATCTATCTATGTATCTATCTATCTATCTATGTATCTATCTATCTATGTATCTATCTATGTATCTATCTATGTATCTATCTATGTATCTATCTATAGCTATCTATCTATATCTATCTATATCTATCTATATCTATCTATATATCTATATATCTATCTATATATCTATCTATCTATATATCTATCTATATATCTATCTATATATCTATATATCTATATATCTATATATCTATATATCTATATATCTATATATCTATATATCTATATATCTATCTATATATCTATATATCTATCTATCTATCTATCTATCTATCTATCTATCTATCTATATATCTATATATCTATATATCTATCTCTCTATCTCTCTATCTCTCTATCTCTCTATCTCTCTATATCTCTATATCTCTATATCTCTATATCTCTCTATATATCTCTCTATATATCTCTCTATATATCTCTCTATATATCTCTCTCTATATCTCTCTCTATATCTCTCTATATATCTCTCTCTATATCTCTCTATATATCTCTCTCTATATCTCTCTATATATCTCTCTATATATCTCTCTCTATATCTCTCTATATATCTCTCTCTATATCTCTCTATATATCTCTCTCTCTATATCTCTATATCTCTATACCTCTCTCTCTATATCTCTATATCTCTATATCTCTATATCTCTATATCTCTATATCTCTATATCTCTATATCTCTATATCTCTCTCTATATCTCTCTATATCTCTCTATATCTCTCTATATCTCTCTCTATATCTCTATATCTCTATATCTCTCTCTATATCTCTATATCTCTATATCTCTATATCTCTATCTCTCTATCTCTCTATCTCTCTATATCTCTATATCTCTATATCTCTCTATATCTCTCTATATCTCTCTATATCTCTCTATCTCTATCTATCTCTCTCTATCTCTCTCTATCTCTCTCTATATATCTCTCTCTATATATCTCTCTATATATCTCTCTCTATATCTCTCTCTATATCTCTCTCTATATCTCTATATATATATCTCTATATATATATATATCTCTATATATATATATATCTCTATATATATATATATATCTCTATGTATATATATATATCTATGTATATATATATCTCTATATATATATATATATCTATATATATATATATCTCTATATATATATATATATCTATATATATATATATCTCTATATATATATATATCTCTCTCTCTCTCTCTCTCTATATATATATATCTATCATGTACATATTTTGTAATACATTTAATATTTGTTACAGGGACATATATAAATTCTAATCTGCAGCAATATGGTGGCCATCTTGAAAGTAGCTGCCATCTTTGTATTGGTTGCTATGACAGCAGCAAACCAAAGAGTTTTCCAAAAGTTGTACCAAGGTCTGGCTGTACTGGACTTGAAGAGCGAGATTCTCAGTGACAACGGCAGAAAAGCTATGGAAGAACTTATGCAGACGTCGACCCTTGAGGCGAAACAGTGTTATACAGATGTGGCTCGGCTGCTACAGGATGTCATCAATTCCCAGTCAAACAATTATTACGCTTTAAGAGGTTGGTGATTTGATTGGCATTTTGAGATTTTGAATCTAGATAGCAAGACTCAAAATAGCCAAACGAAATGCGGTCACTGAGTTGCAACGGGGTGGGTTGGTCAAACAGGCTTCACGTCCTCTACTTGTGCACCAAATATGGTGCCAAGACAATGAGGCGAATGATCAAACAATCTTCCATCATGGACATGCGCTAGACTCGAACCCAGGGCCCAATGGTTGGCAGCCCAGGGTGCTACCACTGAGCTAAGCCCCTGCTCTTCAATGGGTTGCAACTGATCAGAATTTAAGAATCCACAAGGCTTCCAATGCCTAACTGTTATCTCATTCGCTTCATTGCCTTTGCACCTGCCTGGGTAAAAATATGGGACATAGACAGACAGACAGACAGACAGACAAAGACATTTATTTACACAAAGAGACACACATTTCATATACAGACATTGTTTGAAGCATACATAGACAAATAGACAAATAAATAAGTAAAGAAATATTTAAAATGTATTTTTCTCTATGTGTGGGAGGCCTCTCTAAGGTCTTCAGCTGTCTCACCCAACCACCACCTTAAATGGAGTATAAGACATAAGATTAGATAAGCTAAGCTAAGCTAAGCTAAGCTAAGATAAGCTAAGCTAAGCTAAGCTAAGCTAAGCTAAGATAAGATAAGATAAGATAAGATAAGATAAGATAAGATAAGATAAGATAAGATAAGATAAGATAAGATAAGATAAGATAAGATAAAATAAAATATTTTATTGGTCGTTCAAGACGAAATTTTGTTGGTGCCTTACAGTTGCGGAACGATGAGGACCATCATCTACCACCAACATAACCATAATCCTCACAGTTGTATAAAGCATTTATTACAAGTAGAAAATTCTGTTTAAAATGATTATCTGACTCTTGAGTCCCTCCCATAAATAAAAATTGTTTATTACCAATGGAATTCAGAAATTAAGGTAGTAAAATGAGTGAAGGTTTATAATGACATGTTTATGTTATTGTTTGTAAATTCTAGTTGTGGACTCCATGGCAAAAATACCTTCTGGAATAATGGAAGGAAACCTCTTGTGGCTTGGATCGTTCGATGAGTGCGTCAACACAGTGGAAATCAGAAACGGTGAAGAGTACTTCCGAGGGAAATATTGTAAAGTTGTTGCCGCTATAAAGGGATCATCAAATGTAAGTTATTAATTCAATCCTCAGTGTTCAATGTCTCAATGTTACTGGGTCTGAAGCTTAGTCAGATTCATGGGCCCCGTTTTAGGGGGGGACAGGGGGACAAGTCCCCCCCCCCCACTTTTTTTGTACCAACATAACGATTTGACTGTTGGTGTCCAGAATAAAGGTCAATATGTCCCCCCCCCACATTTTGAAATGAAACGGGGCCCCTCGTCAGATTATATGACCAGCTGCTAGAAGCAGACGTAAACATATCTCACTTTTTCACATTTGACCTTGACCTTTGACCTTAAAACCTAAAAGAGTAAATATATAAGGACTAATTAATAAGATATAAATTTCAAAGTGTCGTAGACACCCCAATATCATTATTGTGATTTTATTCTTTTTCCAGAACACTATCGTCCGTTACCCGATAGGACTCTGCGTGGCTCAGTCATGCAATGCAACCCACACAGCAAACTTCCTGTCTGCCGGTAAGTCCCTATATGCAGTAAAATTTCAGCTACTATTAAAACATTAAGCCATCTGGACATATTATAATGAAATGATTCATATGTTGGGCATCAGTAGTAAAAATTCTGTGTCGCGATCTAAATTACTTTGGAGATAACAAACCAACTGATGACGTCACAATACTCAACAATGGGTGATGATGCCATTTCCATTGTGTTTCCATTGTTTTAGTCTTGATTTCTTTCAATATATCATTTTTTTATTTTAATTAATGCCTGATAGATTTATTAGCTTACATATGTTTAGTGTGCCTTGATCAATTAAGGTGATTCTCAATCATTTGATGAAGTTTTAGAAAAATAGTAATTTTAACAGACAGTGGAGCTTTAAATTATATTGTTTTTCAGTTCTCAGCCGCATAAGATACATTGAAATCAAAGAGTATGAATGTATACATCCAATTGGTTGGTCGGCCGGGTCAATTGTCGCCTGGTAAGACAATTTTTCTTCTACTTTTAATGATTATATTTCTGTCTAATTAATAACTGATGCATTATCTACTTTTAAAATGTTCAATTATTTGCATAGAAAATAATATTTCATGTCTGTTAACATTATAATATATCCAGACGAATTTGTCTGTCGCTTTGGATTTTTTTCAATCTGCACGTAAGTTGAATTGTCTGAGTGGAATTCTTTAATGACTCAAACAGATTGTCATTCCTCACCTTAAGGGGAGTTAACACTATCACGTATAAGAGCTACGCAAGACCATGCATGAAGACTTTTGTTTGCTCGTGCTTGGCCAAAGGTGATTCACTCGTCGAGCGTTTTACGTATACTCGCCCCAATCCGTAGGATGCTCCTGGTTACACTTGGCCACTCACGACCTTACGTGTAGAGGGCAAAATATTTTATGTTTTAATGTTCTACGAGTGATTGTTTATTAGTTACGTAACTTGATTGCGGGTCTTGCGGCGAGCGTCCTACGTACATTATATGTACATTCTCTGTACATCTGTTACCATCCTTGGCCATACGTTGCCACTGTCCATCCGTATATACTCATAGAACGCTTGTAAAACGCTCGGCAGACGTCCGTCACCCTATCCTCACGAGCGACCTACAATGCCTCACGGATGCCTCACGGATGCCTCACGGATGCCTCACGGATGCCTCACGGATGCCTCACGGATGCTTCACGGATGCCTCAAGGATGCCTCAAGGATGCCTCAAGGATGCCTCAAGGATGCCTCAAGGATGCCTGGCTTTGGACATTTGGCGAGCATTTAATGGACGTACGGCTCGCGATTACCCCATGTCCGCTTTTAGAAAGAAGTTATACGCAATTTATAGAGGCACGAGTGAGCACGTATAGCCAATTTTTTACGTCTCATACTAGTGTGAATGCCACTTTAGTCCAACTTGCAGAATACAGTTCAAGCATTGAGTAAAGTTTTTAATATTTCATTGTTAGATGAGCCACTTGTGAAACTCCATTTGACAGTTTTGAATGGTTATTATATTTTCTTGTCTTGTGAAACACCAGAAATTTATGTTTTTCAAAATACCAAAATTGGTATTTCAAATGCATTGAATTTTTAAGAAACCTGAACTTGGGTTATTTGGGCAGGATTATTTTTGTAGTGTAGGCCTAGCATGACAATTTACCTCAACGTTGGCCCCACGTCACTCATGTAAGATCAACGCCACAGTCCAACATCAGACTGACCGACACTCTATGTGGGATCTTCTCATTATTGCTTGTATAAGTTACATCAACCCATCAATTAATAATTTACTAATATTTTAACTTTTATATATAGCATTCTGATTGGATTGCTGGTACTTCTATGTGCTTTCGGAGTTGTATTGGACATTATTGCAAGAAAGAAAGGAAAAACTTTCACCGGTAAGTTTGCTGTTATTTAAAATATAATTAATATCATTGTATCTACTGAAGTGAGGGTTAGTCATGGCCAGCTGCCAGATACAGATATCATGATGAGATGATAAGACCGACTTTACACCAT
Source organism: Alitta virens (assembly GCA_932294295.1). Taxonomy (NCBI): domain Eukaryota; kingdom Metazoa; phylum Annelida; class Polychaeta; order Phyllodocida; family Nereididae; genus Alitta; species Alitta virens. The sequence goes on from OW028585.1 coordinate 34,480,433, forward strand.
GTTACTCATTTGCAACTGATTAAGACATAAAACACGGGATCTTCAGTAGAAAAACAATGCTATTAATGTAAATGATGTAAATGAGCTAGGCTGACATTAAAATGTGCATCTTTGGCAGGCTCATTCTGGCTTGAGCCTTTCTCAACTTCCTGGGGAGTATACACCCAGTGTGCAGCCATTACAGCACACCTGTCGTCAAGTACTCTAAATCACGTCACTACCTATAGCCAAGTACCCATTTATGCCTGGGTGGAGTGAAGCGGCAGTTAAACGAGGATCTGCTCAGTTCCCCCCCCCCCTTATGCCGTGGCTGGGTTTGAACCCATGACGATGCACATATGAGTCTTAAAACATTATCCACTGGACCATGGCAACCACATATGAGTCTTAAAACATTATCCACTGAACCATGGCAACCACATATGAGTCTTAAAACATTATCCACTGGACCATGGCAACCACATATGAGTCTTAAGACATTACACACTGAACCATGGCAACCACATATGAGTCTTAAAACATTATCCACTGGACCATGGCAACACATATGAGTCTTAAAACATTATCCACTGGACCATGGCAACCACATATGAGTCTTAAAACATTATCCACTGGACCATGGCAACCACATATAAGTCTTAAAACATTATCCACTGGACCATGGCAACCACATATGAGTCTTAAAACATTATCCACTGGACCATGGCAACCACATATGAGTCTTAAAACATTATCCATGGGACCAGGGCAACCACATATAAGTCTTAAAACATTATCCACTGGACCAGGGTAACCACATATAAGTCTTAAAACATTATCCACTGGACCAGGGCAACCACATATGAGTCTTAAAACATTATCCACTGAACCATGGCAACCACATATAAGTCTTAAAACATTATCCACTGGACCATGGAAACCACATATGAGTCTTAAAACATTATCCACTGAACCATGGCAACCACATATGAGTCTTAAAACATTATCCACTGGACCATGGCAACCACATGTGAGTCTTAAAACATTATCCACTGGACCATGGCAACCACATATGAGTCTTAAAACATTATCCACTGGACCATGGCAACCACATATAAGTCTTAAAACATTATCCACTGGACCATGGCAACCACATATGAGTCTTAAAACATTATCCACCAGACCATGGCAACCACATATGTCTTAAAACATTATCCACTGGACCATGGCAACATATATGAGTCTTAAAACATTATCCACTGGACCAGGGCAACCACATATGAGTCTTAAAACATTATCCACTGGACCATGGCAACACATGAGTCTTAAAACATTATCCACTGGACCATGGCAACCACATATGAGTCTTAAAACATTATCCACTGGACCATGGCAACACATATGAGTCTTAAAACATTATCCACTGAACCATGGCAACACATATGAGTCTTAAAACATTATCCACTGGACCATGGCAACACATATGAGTCTTAAAACATTATCCACTGGACCATGGCAACACATAATATATTATGAGTCTTAAAACATTATCCACTGGACCATGGCAACACATATGAGTCTTAAAACATTATCCACTGGACCATGGCATTACATATGAGTCTTAAAAAATTTTCCACTGGACCATGGCAACACATATGAGTCTTAAAACATATTTTCGTTGATGTTATTCACATCTTTTACAATGCAAATTTATTTAATAATATGAACTGCTTGATTAATTACATATTATGCGTAAAAAATATAAGAAAATAATAAAAGCAATTCATTTAAATTTCAGGATTTTTTGCACGGGCTCTCATGTGTTTCTCGTGGGTGACAAATACAGAAAAATTGATGAAAACTGAAACTAGCAACTTGTAAGAACGTAAAATATATCCGAGTTCATTTAACACAGATTACATACCATAATGAACACTGTCATTTATTCTTTTACACAATATTTCAGGAAACTTGCTAGCATCCACGGAATACGAGTCGTGTCCATCTGGTGGATAGTCCTTGGTCATACAATAAATTTCACTACATTGTCTTCAGGTACAACAATACATTTTTACCCTCGGCGAACAAAGTTTGAAGAGGGTTATTGTTATCATCAATGTCCGTCCGTAACACTTTTTTTTCTGGAGCAGAACTCTAACACTTATGCACTTACCCTAACGAAATTTTGTTTAGTAATACTCTGTATGGCCTAGTTGTGCCTTTTGATAGTCACATTGACATATGTTGGCTGTTTCACAAAATTTGGAAAAAATATAAATTTTTCTTTTTTTTCCAGAGCAGAATTCTGACACTACTGCACCTACATGCTTAAAACCTTTGTCATAATATGTCTAAAATAGTGCAGTGGTGCCTTTTGGGGTTCTTGTGACCGTAAATACAAGAGGATTTTCAAAATTAGGGAAAATTCTTACTTTTTCAAACCTACATACCAAAGACACTATTTACCTATCTGAATGAAATTTTGTAAATAACACATCTAAAGTATAATATTTTAACTTTTCAAACTTCATTATGACATCCATTTCACGCTGTTTATATGAAATGGAAAATTTGAAAACATGCCAAATATTGTGTTAAATTGTGTTTTTGGAGCATTGTTGCACTTAACCCAACAACATTTTAAATGTTATTACTCTATGTAGCTTAGCAGTGCATTTTGATAGTAACATTGACATATCTCAGCTGTGTTTTATAATAAAATATTTAGTGAAAAGTTAAAACAAAAGAAAGTTTTCTCTTTAAAGGGCAGAACTCACACACTGCATCTACATGCGTACAAAACTTTGTAAGAATATGACATTTTCTAGAATGGCAATGGGGTTTCATGACCATTAATGACAGATAATTTTATATAATAAGGAAAATATGAAACTTTGGTACTCTTTCAAACCCTCATATTAATGACTCTATGATCCTTACATCAGTGAAATTTTGCCAATGATTATAGTTCTTTCACTTTTCAAGCTAAATTTTGACATTTGTTTCATCTTTTGTTTTTCTTTTCTTTTTTTCATAATAATGAAAAATCTGGAAAAAATGCTAAACATTGTCACAGTGTTGCTTCTTTTATATTCCTTAGCATCCCATACTTTGAAATGAAAGCCGTAAATTTTGTAGAATTCATGCATGTGCACACAATTATTACATATAGTATTGCCATATTCAACCCAGTCAACAGTTTTTGTTTATAATTAGGAATTTCATAATAGTTAGTTGCATAATGATCAATATTACTTTAATTTGACTCTTATACTTATTATTGTTTTCTAAATATACAAGTGTTTGATAATAAATATATATATATATATATATATATATATATAAAACTAATTTAAATGCCATATATTTAATGCAAATCAGCAACCCAACAATTCAGTAACTAGGGAATATAGCAATTGATAATGTACAGTTCCTTCAATTGCCAGCTAAAAGTAATCAGCATGTGGAAAATATTTTTAAATACAAACCTTAAAGGTTTATTTTATATGAAATTATACCCATCATCTTTATGATTTATGTCAATCATTCAACCAATCAATCATTCAATTTTACTTCAGATAACTACTACGCCTACAGGTCACAAGTTTTCCGAAGATTTTCCTTCCAAGCAATTTACAACGCCTCGATAGGTGTGGACACTTTCTTCCTGCTGAGGTATTTAGCATGAATTCAATGTTTATCTGACGTTTCTTTCCTATTGGGATGTTTTCACTGCAGTAAATCTTGACTAAGTTGAGGTGGATCATAAATAGATACGACTGTTATCAAAAGGTCAAAGCCCCAACTTTTTGAACCATACAAAAAATCCTCCCTGAAAAAATTAAGTTTCCCATATTTGCAATGACTATTTTTGGCCATTTTGTCATCATTATAGCCATTCATTATCACAAAGAAGCAGCACAAAATACAATGCAGAATATAGCAAACTTCAAGTTATTTCTCTCCCAGAAGTAGCGAGTTCAGATTTGACTTGTTGCCTGTTTTGTAATTCTTCGAAACTTTCTAACTTAAATTAAAGCAGGTAGTACCATAGTCAGATTCTTGTTTTCCTCATTTTCAGTGGATACCTGTTGACTTTATTGCTTTTAAAAAAACTCCAATTAAAGCAGGTAGTACCATAGTCAGATTCTTATGATCCTCATTTTCAGTGGATGCCTGTTGACTTTCTTGGTTCTAAAAGAACTCAAATTATAGCAGGTAGTACCATAGTCAGATTCTTGTGATCCTCATTTTCAGTGGATACCTGTTGACTTTATTGCTTTTAAAAGAACTCCAATTAAAGCAGGTAGTACCATAGTCAGATTCTTGTGATCCTCATTTTCAGTGGATGCCTGTCGACTTTATTGGTTCTAAAAGAACTCCAATTAAAGCAGGTAGTACCATAGTCAGATTCTTATGATCCTCATTTTCAGTGGATGCCTGTTGACTTTCTTGGTTCTAAAAGAACTCGCATTTAAAGCAGGTAGTACCATAGTCAGATTCTTATGATCCTCATTTTCATTGGATGCCTGTTGACTTTCTTGGTTCTAAAATAACTCGCATTTAAAGCAGGTAGTACCATAGTCAGATTCTTGTGATCCTCATTTTCAGTGGATGCCTGTTGACTTTCTTGGTTCTAAAAGAACTCGCATTTAAAGCAGGTAGTACCATAGTCAGATTCTTATGATCCTCATTTTCAGTGGATGCCTGTCGACTTTCTTGGTTCTAAAAGAACTCCAATTAAAGCAGGTAGTACCATAGTAAGATACTTGTGATCCTAATTTTCAGTGGATGCCTGTTGACTTTCTTGATTCTAAAAGAACTCCAATTAAAGCAGGTAGTACCATAGTCAGATTCTTATGATCCTCATTTTCAGTGGATGCCTGTCGACTTTATTGGTTCTAAAAGAACTCCAATTAAAGCAGGTAGTACCATAGTCAGATTCTTATGATCCTCATTTTCAGTGGATGCCTGTCGACTTTCTTGGTTCTAAAAGAACTCCAATTAAAGCAGGTAGTACCATAGTAAGATACTTGTGATCCTAATTTTCAGTGGATGCCTGTTGACTTTCTTGATTCTAAAAGAACTCCAATTAAAGCAGGTAGTACCATAGTCAGATTCTTATGATCCTCATTTTCAGTGGATGCCTGTTGACTTTCTTGGTTCTAAAAGAACTCGCATTTAAAGCAGGTAGTACCATAGTCAGATTCTTGTGATCCTCATTTTCAGTGGATGCCTGTTGACTTTCTTGGTTCTAAAAGAACTCCAATTAAAGCAGGTAGTACCATAGTCAGATTCTTGTGATCCTCATTTTCAGTGGATGCCTGTTGACTTTATTGGATCTAAAAGAACTCTAATTAAAGCAGGTAGTACCATAGTCAGATTCTTGTGATCCTCATTTTCAGTGGATGCTGTTGACTTTATTGGTTCTAAAAGAACTCACATTTAAAGCAGGTAGTACCATAGTAAGATACTTGTGATCCTAATTTTCAGTGGATGCCTGTTGACTTTCTTGGTTCTAAAAGAACTCCAGAAGAAGGAAGGGAAACTGAACTGGCCCAAGTTATACTTGCATCGATTTTGGAGGTAAGCTGCAGATCAAAGTGTCAAAAAGGAGCTAATATATACAGATTCCAAAGGAGCAACTGTTACATTTAGGAGACCACAGTCACACTATATTTGTAGATGTCAGTATTATTATTTATTGTGCAAATGTAAGCATATTAGCCATAAGTAAAATAATCTTTCATTGAGTCAACTCCTGCACAGACAGTATTTTGTGATATTAAGCACAATGTTATAGAAATATATAATTAAACCACAAAAAACTTGATTACTGTTATGCTGGATTACACACAGTACAGTTTATTATTATTTCAACGCCTGCAATAATCGAGTCAAACTTTCATTTAAGTAGCAACCCCTCTCCAAGCACTTGGCTAGGGGGGTATCCTCCTTTAGCTTAAATAGCGCCTGCAGAGGAGCTCAAAAAGCTGCTCTGTAAAGTTATGCATGGACCAGAAACTCTGTTATGAGACTTATGACCACGTTGATTTCGTATGTCTCTGTAGCGGATTAACAGAACAGTTAATGAATGTTTGTGTTAAATTGAAATGAACATGATGCGAAGTAGCCTGCTCGCGTGAGCTTTCGGGCCAGTGGCGCTTGGCCCCCCTTCATCTGCCTTTTTTCTATTGTGATATAGTAAAAGATCGCTACAGCCACCACCTCGCCTCCGAGGCACCTGGCTGGTAGGAAATTCACTTTTGCTCAGTTGGTTAGAGGTTTTTGTTTTTAGGTTGCTACATGGTGAATGAATCCGAGGGTCCTGGGTTCGAATCCACCCAGCCCTGGGTGGCCACCAGAATAGCAGGAAATTCCCTTCAGCTCAGTTGGTTAGAGCATTGGTTTTTAGGTTTCTTGATAATACTATATCTGTCGCTGATTGTAAGCCTGGCTCATTTCAGATTGACCCCAAGTTACATGTTCTGCTTGATGTTCGCAACTACACTCCCTCGTTTGTTTGTCAACGCTCCTATGGCAAGGGATTTGGATGTGCAACTCGCTGCCTGCCAGAAATACTGGTGGACGAACCTCCTGTACATCAACAATTTCATTCCTTGGGATACCAAAAATGACACAAATGTAAATGAATTGAGTAATTGTTTTTTTTTTGTTTTGTCAGAATATAACAAAGTTACGTTTAAAAAGCTCATTTACAGTGTTGGTCTACGTAGATACTCATTTCTTTTCCAGTGCCTCGGGTATGCCTGGTATTTGCCCAATGACATGCAGTTCTTTGCCATATCACCTTTAATACTCTTCATTATGTACAAGTAAGTGTGAACACAGAAAAACTATAATGCCCGCCAACAATGTTATCACCGTCAGTCAATAACATCTCAGTGCTACTGGGTCTGAAGCTAAGTAATTGTATGACCAGCTGCCAGAGGCAGACATAATGATTAGATAATAAAGCTTGGAGTCTAAACTTCATGTTACGCATTTACCTCATGGATGGGACCTTTTACTTGCCTCCGCATCGACACTGAGTACAAGGCACCTCCAATTTAACATCTCCAGCTGGGATGTAGCTCATGAGTGGCTGGGCTGGAAATGGAATAAGTCACTCATCAACCACCATTTGTAGTAAAATATTTTGAATCCACCTATCTTATGTAATCATTAAAGCCCACAACTAAGTACAGCTATGATTCATTTTTAAAACCTTGATACTTACCTATTAAATTGGTTTAGAATGCCACGGCCAATTAGATATTTTAGTGACGTAACTCATTAATATGTGTGGCTTATTTGCACATACACTGTCGTCACTGACACCACTACTGCTGGCACACTTTCTCAACATACATTTTTCATCCAAAGTTATCACATTAATTGCATATTTCATCAAAAGTTATCACATTAATTACATATTTTGTCAAAGTCATCACATTAATTCCATCCTTTTCCACTACAGTGCCCGACGCCGAAGTTATGGCTGACATTGAATGTGTGGCCTTTATTTCTGATGTCCAGGGGCAGATCCAAAATATTCTGAATGAACAGGATGAGAGATATGCCACTTTTCTAAAACCTCTTATTGTCAGAACACAGGCGTTTGCCATCATTACAGCCCAATTCTCATCTCTAATGCCAGATTTGCATATTTTACCAGCTACACACATGATGGCGCTTCCTGATTGGCCAATATCTCCCAAGCACAGTCTGCTGTCAGCTTTAAGCCAATTAAGTGACCTAACCGAGTAATCTTTGTTTAAGAATCAATGCAAACAAAACATTGATATGCAATTTCACTGTTAGACATTCAATGCCATAAGCCAGCCTATATGCTATAAAGCTAATTTGTTTGTATTTAAGTCTAACTGGTAAACTAGCAAAATAATTGCCATCAATCAGGGCATTTCCTAATGTATTCAGCTACATTCTGATTGGCAGTTGCAAATGGCATAGTGGGCTCTTGAGATGAGAAGCTAATTAAGGCAGTCAGTAGCCTTGGTATTAATTAAAGTATAAGTGTGTCATCACTGAGCAATGTCATTTATGTTGGCAAACGCCTGTGGTCAGAATGTTCTGGATCTGCCAATCGACGTCAGAATTAAAGGCACAACTTCAATGTTGGCCATAACTTTGCCGTTGGGCACTGTACTATGTGCAATGCGGGGTTATCTCACACCCTGACATGCAGATCAATAATTTAAACGCCTAATTTTGCACATTACATGCACCACACTAGTTTACTCTGTTTTTCAGATGTGCCACGGCTGGTCTTGCTCTTGTCACAGCTATTCTGGTGACCTCAGTCTCTCTCACAGGATACTACTCTTACAAATGGAATGTTTCTCCTCTGTGGGAACAGCCGACAGGGTATGTCTCAAAGATAATATAAACAATTTCCATAGACACTATTTCTGAGCAATAGGACTGGTCAGTTCTCATGTGACCTAGGACCCGGAAGTAATAGGACAATGCATGTCACCAATACACAATACTAGATGATGTCATCAATGATTTAACTTAGTGACATCATTCATAATGCACCGGTGTAGAGCACTATATTCAGCATCTCCTAACAACTGTATGATGAATAAATTAAATGACTAGGTATATTTATTAATTTTTCATTACAGAACTGATGTGAATCATGCCAACATGCTCTACGCGAGACCATATTTCAGAATCGCACCATATTTGATCGGTGTCTACTTAGCATATATTCTGCTGAAGATAAGACAAAACTTCAGGATGAATAAGGTAGTGAATAATTTTATGGAAAGTATTGTTTGGAATCTATGCAAAGACATGTGAAGACATTAGAAATTCTGAGACAGTTGGGGCAACTGATGCACCCTACTACTCATGCACTAAGAAAGGGCCACAAATTCTGCCTTAAAATTTGTATGCTAATTTTGTTGTAGTTTATTGTCATCCTGGGCTGGACAGTGGCAGCAACACTGAATATGATGATACTATACGGACCGTATACTTAAGTGAAGGACATGCGAGATTTGCCGAGAATCATCGCTGCCCTGTATTGCGCAGTCGGTCGCATGGGATGGGCCATCGGTGTTGCATGGGTCATTTTTGCATGTTATACTGGTTATGGTGGTGAGTTTAAATAATTGATCAATAATGATAGATAGATGGATAGATATGGAAAGTGCAGCCCTCTAAGGCAAGTTATTGCGGCTATCGAGGGTTGATTGATGAGGTGAGAGAGCGGAGTCCACCCATGTTACACATTTACCCCATGGGTGAGATCTTTTACTTGCCTCAGCATAGACACTGAGTACAAGGGACCACCAATTTAACATCTCATCGGAATGACATCCGGCAGGGATGTTGCTCACGAAGGGTGCCCGAGCCTGGGACTGAACCCGGGTCCTTCAGAAGAGCCGGCGAGCGTCTTACCACTAGACAACTCAGCCAATAAATATTTTTGAACATTTTTGCAAATTTGAGACTATATTTGCATTTGTGCATGTGGTCTCATATTAGTACATTTTGGCAGTATGACATTGCTAAACTTCCCGATGTCCACGTTAAACTTGTGACATCATCACAATTATTTTGAAAATTATACCATAATTGCTAAATACAGAGAAACGTAAGTTTACACTGGTCCCGTCAGGTAAATGGAGTCAGAGACCGGGCTCAAAAATTGAAGAGTCACAAGAGAAAGAGAGAAAAAAAGCTCATCAAGTTGATAAACAATTGAAAGTTAAAAAAATTAAAAATAATTTCAAAAGAATCTGCAGTAGAATCTGTAACTAGAGGTCATAATTAATAAAGAAACCCAGGGCCAGCCCTAACTTAGGAAATCATTCTTATTCCCTAAGGGTAATCAATGATTGGAATTCTTTAGGGAATAAAAATGACTGGTTACTGCTCCATATTTTATGGAGCAGTAACCAGTCTATCAATTATCAGCTTTAAGACTGTTTAATTTTGTAAATTATTGAATTTTGTAAAATGATGTTAGAGGAAAATAAACTTTACACTTACTTTATTTTACTATGTATAATTTCAGGGCCAGTGAATGTCTTACTGTCGTGGAGAGGATTCGTGCCTCTAGCCAGGATGTCTTATTCCTTATATCTTGTGCATCCGATAATCATTGGATCCATGGCATTGGACAGCCGGATTGCTTACCATCTAACCGACTCGGTCCTGGTAAGTCTTGAGTCACACGCACTTCTTATATTACAGAAGATATCATTTACTGGCTTGGAAACTTAACTCCAATGGATATCATGTGATGGCCTGTTGCCCGAAGGTATCCCAGTGGTGGGGGATGCCCCGTAGCCATGGAATCAGTCTCCAAATCTTTGGGCTGTCCCCAGTCCATATGCACGAAACTGAGGCAGCTGGGTGGTCTAGTGGTCAGACACTTGCCTGCTCCTCTGGAGGACCCGGGTTCAATCCTTGGCCTGGGCACCCTTCGTGAGCTACATCCTAGCTGAAGTTAAATTGGCGGTCACTTGTACTCAGTGTCTATACTGCAAGTAAAAGATCCCAAGCATGGGGTAAATGTGTAACGTGGGTGGACTCCTCCTCTCTTTCTCACCTTATCAATCAATCCGCGATAGTAGCAGGAACTTGCCTTAGAGGTCTATCTATCTATGTATGAGGTGTTCCTCATTTATGCCCCATTTAGTCCCAGACTGCATGAGGACTGCCAGCTATGTTATGATAGTCCCTCAGCCAATGGGAGACCTGGATAACGACCTATGGAGTTTAGCTTCCAAGTCTATGAAATGGGGTGGCAATGTACCACCCTGAGGTTACTGACACCATAGCAGATAAGTAATGTTTTATGACGTCATTAATTTAGTGACATCACTCAATAAAGCTGGATTGTGACAGAATATGACAGTGGCCAAATTATATTGCATTCACTTCATTGTCTCCTTAATACTGATTACCTACCATCCAGAGCCTTGCTGCATTTACTATGCCATCAAAAATTCCGTAGGGTAAACAAACCAAGTGATGACGTCACAATACTCAACAATGGGTGATGATGCCATATCCATTGTATTAATGTATAATTTGATTTTTTGTAATTAATGCCTGATAGATGCATTAGCTTATACATATATAGTGTACCTTAATAAAATGAGATAATTTTTTAATCATTTGAAAAAGTTTTAGAAAATAGTAATTTTCACAGACAGTGGAACTTGTATCATATAATTGTCTCTTATCTGCTTCAGTGGTTTTGTCCTCTGATACTTTTTCTCCCCATTAGCTCTAGATACAAGTAACAGAATATACAGAATTACAAATAGCAAACAAAACACATCCAATAGAACATAAATGCATCACCTTTTGCAGATAACTTGTTTCCTCGGCTGGTTACTTCTGAGTAGCCTGGTTGCCTACGGTCTGGTAATGTTGGTTGAGTCGCCAACCATGATGCTTGAGAGACTGGTATTCGGACCGAAGAAAATGGAAGATGCTAAACCCAAGGATGAGGTTGCAGAAGCAAATGCTGTCACCATAGCAACAGGACATGTGAATATGTCGTATGTACCTAGTGACCTGGTTAATACTAGTGACCTGGTTAAAACTAGTGACCTGGGTTATACTAGTGACCTGGGTAATACTAGTGACCTGGTTAATACTAGTGACCTGGGTAATACTAGTGACCTGGGTTATACTAGTGACCTGGGTTATACTACTTCACTTGTTGAGATTCCAGATAAAAATGAGAAATGATGAACGTGGCAAAATATACACTGTATTTTCTTCCAATTTGTTACTTATGATGTTGAGAGAGTGTTAATTTTGGCACAAAAGTGTTCATTTTGATGCGGAAGAAGTCATGTGCGTGTGCATTTTGCTGCTGAAGAACTAGAGCACGCAATTTGATACTGGATTGCAGTAAAGATATCGCCCTTGCCTAAATCACTACATCTCTCAACGAATAAACTGTCTTTCAATCTGGAAAATTTGGCATTCGGAACTATTTCGGTTGTATAACGCACCATTGCTCCATGGTTACCATGCCACGCTAGCGCCCCTGGTGGTAGATTGCCCATTATAAATTTTCAAGCACAGCTTTTTAATTCCTTTAAAAAAAATAAAAAGGTTTTCGGATTGCTATACCATTGCTAAACACCCATTCAAGTGCTTTAGTAGACCATTTCGAGAATGAGGCTGAATGGCAGGTCACATGACCTCGCAGAGTACGTGACCCTTTTGATCTCTGAATAGAGGGAGCTAGAGGTAGAAATGTAGGGCAGCACTTTGATGTATATATATTACATGTATGCTATGGAGTATAGAATAATGTTGCTGCCAAAAATTATTATGAAGAACAATGCTATGGATCTTTTGTGCTTTCTTTTATATACTTTGAATTATATATATATATATATATATGTATACTTCGATGATTATTGTTTTCATAAAAAATCTATTGTTGTTTTATTTTTCCTTTGTTTTTTTAAAATATTATATAGATATGTTCTATTGACTTTTCATGTGACTTGAAGTGTATTCTACCGTCAAATTACAGGGTAAACATTCCAAAAAATAAATGTTGTAACAGGTTTTCTATATATTGTGGATACTGTAGGAGTTGCTGTATTTTATTTCTGCTATGTTGAAAACTGAAACTGTGAATCTTTATATGAATTAGCATTTATATGTAACATTTTAAAATTTTTCATCATTTCACTATATATGTTTTTGCTTGTGAACATTGCATATCATAAATTAGGCCAATGAATCATTAACTCTCAGTTTATAGTATTGTAATTTTTTGTGATTAGACTTTTTTTTTAGGTTTGTTTTTATTTGTTTATTTTGAGGGTGTATTGCGAAAGCAAATATCACATGAATAAAATTCATGCTTTTGTGTACATGTACTTAGGACTAGTAGTAGTGTTATTGTCACATAATAGAGAAATTATTAGATGGTCTGTCTATTTCAAATAGATGTGGGCATTTTTAAATTGAAAAAAAAAATCTGAATTTGACAAATGCTTTAATTACTTTAATTAACCATTTAAAATTGTTTTTTTTGTTTATTTGCAGTGTTTAGCATTTTCAATTAAATGCCTAATGTCAAAATTCAAATTAAAGAATGAAACATGTGCATTAAAGCAATCTAAAAAAAATTCATGATAAAACTTGCTGCATTTAATGCGAATTGTATATATACCTATATGTTATTATGCGGACAACTTCTGCTAGACTTAGTTGCAATAAATATACATTTGTCTCAGTATCTTTCACCTTTAACCAGAATTAAGTGATTTGTTATCTCAGAGAGTCCCTCCTCACTTGCTGCAAATTTTATACATCATTTGGAATGAATGATCTGAATCGCAATCTGTACAAGAAATTATAAATGTAAAATATTTTACTCAGGTAGTGCATAATATGCCACTGCATATGCATAATTATTTTATGCCCACTCTTTATAGCATATTACATGGCTTAGTCACACTGTTCTGCTTTTGACGTGAGAAAATTATAAAATAATAGATATCTTACTGATAGGGCTATTGAGATATACTGTGAGAACAATAAATATTTGGTAATATTATCAATGTTTTTATCTTTGTCCATGCATATTTTGTTTACTGTTTCGTTATTTTTAGCTTAAATAAAGAGACAAATGATGAAATAATATAAAATTTCGTTCACTCATTTAATTACAGCTAACCAAGGCAACCACAAAAAAATTATAATTGATTTAATATCTAAAATTGAGCTCTACTTTATTATTCTTCAGAATTTGCAAAAAAATGAAAGTAATATGTTTTGGTATGATTAAATATGATGTATTTATATAAATTGTAGAAAACAAAATTTCAGAGGTAAAGGGAAAAAGTTCAACAGCACTTTATATGCATCACCGAAAGGCAACCCAAGTATGAATAGGTGAATGCAGGATTGCTTCTAAAGATTTTCATTCACCGAAATGATGATTATAACATGATACCTTGATTTAATGTGTAAAATTGATCATGATGTGGGTGATCTCACAGTCTATTGCTGATGCCCAAATGTGATAAACCTTAAGAGGCGTTTACACTGTCACGGATAAGACCTACGAATGACCACGTATGTAAAAAATGGGCAATACTTGCTCACCCGTGGCTCTGTTAATCACGTATAAATTCTTTCGAAGAGCGTACGTGAGGCAGTCGTAGATTACCCATGTGAGTGGTTCAAGAGTGAATGAAGAGAGGACTACAGATGTCTATGGATAGGCACGGATGGCCACGGATGGCCACGGACGTACATAGAACGTATGTAGAACGCTCGCCGAGTGAATCCCGAGCGATGTACACAAAATGTAAACAATTTATTCATAGAATGTTCTCTAAATCTTTAAACATGTTTAAAAATGTTTGCCCTCTCCATGGTTGGTCGAGGATGATCTAGGGCAGCTAGAAGCATCCTACGGATTATCGCAAGTATATGTAAAACGCTCGGCGAGTGAATTACGTATGGACAAGTTTGACCAAAGGCAAACATTTTTTATCATCCATGGTCATACGCACTAAGAAAACTTTATCTGAAATGTATCCATGTCTTGACCACTTCAACACCATGTCCAATCATTTTCTTTTTTGTATAATGACTTGTACTAAACTATGAAAGTGGTCAAGGCAGGGAATCAAAAAACAATTATTTAACGGCTGTTTAGCCAATCAGACGTAGCGATTCATTAAAAAGACTCGCCCACTGAATAGTGATATGTAGGTCTTATCCATGACAGTGTGAACGCTGCTTTAGACACAGGAAATTGTTGCATGTTGGTGAACTCCTGTTAATTTCAGTGTCCTCCAACACTTCATGCAGGGTCCATATTCTTGAAAGCAATCACTCCCAGCACCACTTTTAGAGATAAATTCATAATATTGCTAAAGCTTAAGTCTTGCATGTTTTTCCCCTTGTTTGGTGTAAATAAATGGATGAGGAATATTGGACATGTGTTATGTATCTGCATTGCATTTTTTATAAAAATCGCCAAACTGATTTTCACCTGTTTTATACATCTGATGTATTAACAATATCAGGCTCTAAATTTTCAGGCAATATGGATCTCAGCTGAATTTATACAAATTTTTTAGGATTATGACATTTATTTAGTGGGGTTATATATTATCACTAAAGCATTTCAAATGAAGCACTTCGCCAGAAATAAAATAAAATGAATAGTGGCTTTCAAGATTGAGCAACTAATAAAAAAATCCAAATACAGAATCCATAAAAAAATAGTTACTCAGTCTGCTCCCCAATTTTTCCCGAATGAACTTTTTTTTTTTTTTGTGCTTTTTTTTTCAGGCAAAAAACAAATGTATCAAAAACAACTGAATCAACTGCAATTACCCCGGGTAATTGCAGTTACCCAATCAGGCTTGCCTTGTGAAGTTACTCAGGTGTTCATCCGAAGTTATGATATTGGTCCAAGTCATACCGATGTAACCTTATCTGAGTTTGACCATGTCACAATTTTGCCTGCACTGTTTTCTAAAAACAGATGGACTCCCCTGCACATGTTCTGCGTAATGTTCATCACCACCTTGCCGCGCTTGTGGGTCTATGCTTCCATGTCGAGAACTCTAGACAACAGCCATGTTTTGGGCTGTCAGACTGGTGGGCAAACTTGTTATCCCTCAAGATGTCCGCTCGGAAGGATTTGTAAAATTGATTTGTGTAATGGGGAGAAAAAGTAACAGAGCCTACAGGGGGCACTACGATTGTAGTACATAGAAAGACAATAAGATGATGTCCCTACACCATTGTCGCTTGGATCACGTCACAATATTGATGAAGTCATTAAACAATACTTATATCAAAGAATAAGTATCAAGAAGCGCCACTCGCTATACTTTGCATTGTAAACGCGCCTCTCTTTCCCAGCATGCATAGCACGCCGGGGTTCTTTAACACCCCTAGTGGATAATAAAATTCATTCAGAAATATCCAGTCAAGTGCTTAGACAATTTCACGTGAGCAACACATTAAGGCATTTCCACATTATTTCATTGTCATAATGGGCGAATGGAGCTTAATATTACAAAAATGTACACAATGTAGGCTTATCATGTCAAATGACGTCATAAACGGTCAGTATGATGCCACTCAATAGTCGCCAATTGTTCTCCGTTTATGACGTAATCAGCTCGGTAAACAATGTGCCTCCTTTTCCCTGTAGGCATAGCGCATCCTACTTACTAGAGTGCGGGTTCTTATTATTCTTTGCTTATATGCTACGGTCTCAGTGACCTCTGGTGGTACTTTTCTCCCCATTTTAAGGAATCGTTCCAAACTATTTGAACAAACGAAAACTTGTGCCATAGTGGGATTCAAACTAAATTTGACTGTTTTTCGATCATATTTTGCCATAAATAACATGGAGCAGCACAAAAAATTTTCGCAATTTTGCTGCAATTAAAATCCCAACTTTCTAAAAAAAAAGTACAATTCTATTTTATGGTATGTTTTGATGCAATTTCTCTCTGTACAAACAGGTTAAATAACTACTATTTAAATTTAAATTCTTAAGCCAGTTTTTCAAAGGTCAATTAAGTCATGCTAAATCTGAACACAATAGAGATGAGGAATTTCCCTTCTACTGACTGTCACCCTTTCTTATGTAATTCCTAACAATGGGGGCTCAGCAAAACAGTACATGTAATTGACCTAGAAAAATGTCCTAGATTTAGACCTCTATTTTGCCAAACATGTTGGCTTTGTTTAAAGACAAATGCAGGTATCATCAGTGCCACACTGTGTAGATCGTCATAAACACAAGTGCGCCCTCTTGTGAGAATTACGAAAAGCGCCGTTGCAATGGTTTTTTGCATTTTTTCAGTATAATCTTTCACTTTCAAGCATGGACAAAAACAAAGATGGCGCTCCAGTCGCCTCTGCTGTTTTCTGTTATTTTGGGGGTTAAGTTCCAGAACTAGCACATATAGTCTACTTTTATGTTTTATTTGAAAATAAGTGATATACCAGTAAAAATGTCCCATATATCATTTATATGCAAGAACTAACCATCAAATCAATTTCGTTTTTACCACCAGGGGGCCAGATGCAGTGGTACAAACATTTAATGTGCTGCAGCTTCATTATATAGCTGGTGACCTATACTTTTTTTTTTCTTAAAAGATGTTGGGATAACTTAACTTAGTATTCACACAATAGTGGGAAAAAATCAGTGGTGAAAATGCATTTAAACCCATTCTTATGCTTGGAAACATATTATTTTCAATTTTCTCATTGGATTAACATGCAATTGGTATTTGTCAGAAAACTTTTTTAAAACTATGGTGACCCCCCATTTTTCTTTCATTATTTTTTACAAGAACACTTGCTTTAACTTTGTACAAAGTTCCATGGCATTCTCAGTGGTAGAACTGAATACCCACAATTGTCTTTAATCACCCAGTGAAACTGAGTAAAATATCAGGTGCAATACTTGAATACTACACAATAATTAAATATTGTTAAACATTACCTAAACATAAAATTGTGTTCACTGCTAAATTATTAGGCATTTATTAATGAATGAGTGAGAATATTACATGAGCATCTTTACCACAATGATTTGACTATTATAGAGGGATAATATAATAATATAATACAGTGGAAATCCCTAATCATCACTATAGTTGGCCACTTCCATTTTTAAATCTCCTTAATTTTATAGTTATATATCTTAATACTTTTTTTAGGTGTAGTACATTCGAAAAAAAAGCAAATGCATTTGCATTTAAATGTGTTTCTAAAAGTACATACTTGCGTTTGCATTCTATAATTAAGATGATGAAAATGATTTAGAATTTTTAAGGTACCAAAGGTAGCAGTTACCAAATGTATCCACCAGGGGAGCTAAAGTCTTATGCATCAGCAATTTCTGCCGAAAGATGGCGCTTGACCGGTGCGTAGCGGTCTTTCTGAGAACTCACACAAAGCTCAAGGGATACGGTAAAAAATAGATAGTTGAAAAGGTGTCGCAACGCCGTTACAACGCTTGTTCAGTGCCTTTTACAAAAATAGTACCTTCTGCAGTGGGTGGAATTCCATGGTAAAGTTGTTCAGTTTCATGACGTTAGTAGAGTTTAAGTCAAAAGAAATCGTCTGAACTAATTTCACAGTGAGTGGCTTCTTGGAAGAAACAAATAAGGCGTTGTTATCGCACTACTTTGTATGCAGACGATGCGTGGAAGCATTTCGCTCCCCGATTCTGGGGGAGAGGCAAATCGGTTATGAGTAAGGCCGGCGTTTTCTTCCGAAAGGCAGGGCTACGATCCGGTGCGATGCACGAACAAGCATTGTAACGGCGTTGCAACGCTTATTCAAAGATCCATTTTTTATGTTATCCCTTGATGCTTTGCGTGAGTTATCAGAAAGCCAGTGCTATGCACCGGACAAGCGCCGGCAGAAATTGAAAAAATATATTAACCAGAGTATGAATATTAAAGATAGTGGATCAGTTCTGTGTATGCTAAAAGTTACACACAAAAGATTGTTTTGTTTTCTACCGGCGTTTTCTCAACCGGACACTCCAAAGAGCTACCGTGTTCGTTACAGTAAAAAAACGTAATTTTTTCAATTTTTTTGATTTATCACATCTTAGAAGTGCTTGGAAAAATCCGAAGAAATTCTAGAACATAAACCTTTGCCCCAAGTATCTTTTGGCGCAAAACGGAAAAATCACGTTTTGACCGTTTTCGAGGAATATGCGATAGCAAAGCTAGGTACCCGGCAGCTACCCGGATCTAAGGCCCAATTACACCCACTTAACGGGAGCACAGGTCAGTTTTACATATTGCAAAAGTTAGATACAAAAGTCAATTTTTGTTTATAACCGGTACTGTCCCAACCGGTTGACCTGTAAATTCACAATCGCAGCTATGGCAAAAGAGGAAACGTTAAAGATCCGAGAAACTGTTTACGAGAGGGTGGCAAAAAAGAGGCGAGCCAAATTCCAGCTACTTGGCAGCTACCCGAAAGTACTGCTGAATTTGACCCCTTTAAGGGCTGTAAAGACTAGTTTTGTCTATGCTAAAAGTTAGACACAAAAGTTCATTTTTGTTTTCTACCGGCACTTTTTCAACCGGACACTCCAAAGAGCTACCGTTTCCGTGATGGTAAAAAACGTAATTTTTTCCATTATTTTGATTTATCACATCTTAAAGGTGCTCAGAAAATTCCGAAAAAATTCTAGAACGTAAACCTTTGCCCTAAGTATCTTTTGGCACAAAAACTGAAAAATTCACGCAACCATTTTTGAGTTATATACATGGAAAGTTCGGGTAGCTGCCAGGTAGCTGTTGGGTAGCTGGACTCAGGTAGCCAACTTTACATCTTCGGGTAGCTGCAGGGTAGCTGTCAGGTAGCTAGGTTCGGGTAGCCAACTTCACTGATCTTGCTGAATACTTATTTGGGAAACCAGGTTTTACACACGGCATCAACTTCAAATGCTTGTATTTTGTAGAGAATGTCTCACAGTTAAAATTGGTATAGGCCTACAGGAATTTTAAACTCTTTATAAATGTATTTCTTGTTATCGCCAAATAAAAGTAATATTTCAGCCCTCGGAATCTCAGTGCGGGGTAATGGCGATAATGACCTCAATGTTATAGTGGATTGATACTGTCCACATGAAGTATGTGTAGAGATATTTTTAATAAAGTAACTTGTTTCATAATTATTGCTAAATTATCACAAAATCAGCTCGTTATGCTCTCTTGCAGACTTTTGAATGCTGTACTCTTGGTATTGCAATATACCATCAATATGTAAAGTAAATGTATGTATGTTCTTGATGCCATGTATGGCTGTGCCATTGAATTTTCCAAATAGTATAGCCATACAATTCGACCACATCACTGCGAGAGTCTAGGGCGGCCAAAGTTACCCTGCTTATAATTTGTATATACTGTATATAAATCTCATATAATTGTGAGTTTTAAGAAATTGTATGGTGTTTGTATATCATCCCATAAAAGGTCCATTTAGGTGGCATGAAATATGTTAGTTCTTGTATGTAAGTAGATACAGTCAAAAATGTTTGCCATAGCAGCCAAAGATACCCTGGTGTATGGTACCTGGCCAAAAGATGCTTTACTTCTGCAGCAGATGCGTATTGAATAGTTTATAAAGCCTTCTGTGGGTTATTTCAGATGAAAAATAGACCAAATTTTAGGGAGATGGAGGCCTGAGAAGGCATAGAAGTTGGTATAAAAGAATTTTGTTACAGGTATGCTTGTTTTAAATAGATCTTACTGCATTAAATGTGAGCTATCTTCTGGTTAGATATGCCTTGAA
Organism: Alitta virens; assembly: GCA_932294295.1. NCBI lineage: Eukaryota > Metazoa > Annelida > Polychaeta > Phyllodocida > Nereididae > Alitta > Alitta virens. The sequence goes on from OW028585.1 coordinate 34,500,740, forward strand.
AGTTAATTGTACTAACAGAAGAATAATGTGCCTCATCAAACTTCCCAATTGGCAATGTCAAATGTCTTATAGTTATAATGGGTGTTGCCAGTAGACACTCCTTTTCATAATCACCACAGTGTCAATTACATTCATGATACATTTATGTGTAGATACATGGTCAGTTATCCTATGCATGAATGCACCCACCTGACACAGCTTGACACAAACACAAATGCATCTTTGGTTGAGCCATAAATTAGAACAGATTCAAATTCATGTTCTTTTTGCATCATATTATTTTTATTGGTGTAAGTTTGTCAGCAGTAGTAATTGTAATACATACACACTGTTGTGGATATCACATGCAAGTCAAATATGGTAACAGCTGAAGTAACCTACTTGCTATTTCTGTTTACTGATAGCAAAATATAATGTATTACCAAAAAAAATCACCTTGACAGATATATGAATGGCCTTGAACAAAACTTACAGGAAGCAAGTAAGATGAATTTCTTTTTTTTTTTTTTTTAAGAGAGAAAATAGCTTCTATATAGTTTCAGCATGTCATGGTACATTAGCTACATATATAAAATATCAATTTATCATCATGTAAGTTATCATTGTTGTGATATAATCTATTTGTAAACTATTATATGTATAATTATAATTCATTTAATGCATAGAAGTCTACACATAGATAATGGCATTTGTTTAATTTTTTTACATCTACTATGATATTATAATGTTACAAAAAGAAGTGCTGTTATGAATCAAATGTTTCACATAATATATTATGTAAATGTTATGGATTATGACACATAAGTTTAAGTTATGTTATTTTAGTGATAATACAATGCAAATTGGAAGTTCTTCCATGATGCGCAGACATCAGAAGATTTAGTCCCTGATTAGCCTGTGTAGTTTACATCCGTCGAAACAGCAATTATGCCCTGTAAGCAAGAAAAATTGAATTATGATAAAAACATGAAGAAGACCTGCAACTTCACAAATGTTCAGTCTGTGTCAAGAACTTTTAAAATACACGAATAATCTATTTTTGTCCAAATGATCAGTGGCAGTTGGTTAATTGAATCTAATTGTCACTGCCCTTACAACAAGAATACCATGACCTTTCAAGGGCAGATCAATTGTAAGATATTGTCATGTGTGATAAACAAATATGGAAAGATATTAAACATAAAGCGAATTAGATGACAGATATTCAGGCATAGATGAAAGACATTCAGGCATAGATGATAGATATTCAGGCATAGATGACAGATATTCAGGCATATATGACAGATATTCAGGCATAGATGATAGATATTCAGGCATAGATGACAGATATTCAGGCATAGATGACAGATATTCAGGCATAGATGACAGATATTCAGGCATAGATGATAGATATTCAGGCATAGATGATAGATATTCAGGCATAGATGACAGATATTCAGGCATAGATGATAGATATTCAGGCATAGATGACAGATATTCAGGCATAGATGATAGATATTCAGGCATAGATGACAGATATTCAGGCATAGATGATAGATATTCAGGCATAGATGACAGATATTCAGGCATAGATGATAGATATTCAGGCATAGATGATAGATATTCAGGCATAGATGACAGATATTCAGGCATAGATGATAGATATTCAGGCATAGGTGATATATATTCAGGCATAGATGATAGATATTCAGGCATAGGTGATAGATATTTAGGCATAGGTGACAGATATTCAGGCATAGATGACAGATATTCAGGCATAGATGATAGATATTCAGGCATAGGTGATAGATATTCAGGCATAGATGACAGATATTCAGGCATAGATGATAGATATTCAGGCATAGATGATAGATATTCAGGCATAGATGACAGATATACAGGCATATATTTGTTGTTAAGTATGTTTTCATAGATGATGAAATCCTCATATGAAACACCATGATTAAAAGAGAAAATATGATCTTTGATGTAATACTTACTGGTTGAATGTAAATTTGAGGGTTAACGAGTTGAGCATTTTTGAAGCTGGGTAGCGCAAAACCTCTCTGACCAATATCTGAAATATGATAGTGTAGTTAAGTATGACATTATTCCAGAAAGAATGTGGATGCTTTGGGTTTGTTTTTCAAAATTATCCAATGACTGCTCTGATCTGAACATCCCACAATTCTTCATGCTTTGGTTATGCTAATGAAGAAGTGTCTAATCTTTGCATTCTTAATCTTTGGATTAATACTACATTTTAATTCACCAGTCCAATATTCAACTCAAATATTTATGTAAAATAATCAATAATCAATATATTTGATATGATAGTTGCACTATGTATATCTTACTATTGAGTCTGTTATTGGTAAAACCGCTTCCTATGAAAGTCAAAAATTGTGTCAAAGCAGGTGTCTGAAAATTGAAAAAAATTGTCATTTAAAACTCGGAAACATGTAGATGATTCAACAGAATTAGTAGCTGTTGATATGAAGATATATGGATATGTAATGGTAATAGAACTTACTTGCGCACTGTTGAGAGTCAAATTCATGCTGGAATTTAGAGTTTAAAAATAGTATTAGTTTGATAAATAGAAAATTTGCTGCGATTAATCAGGTTCTTGAGTCAGGACAGATAATGTTGTTTGACTTACATCGGAGTTCCAACCGCTGCCTTGATCATATTGCCAGATATTGTCAAAGAGAGAGGGATACTCATCTGCTGAAAGTAAATGACAACAGTTTTGAATTAATATTATATGTAATACTATGATTATATATGTCTGAGTATGCCAATAACTGCCATCAACTGAATATGAATTTCCAAGTACAACTTCATCAGCATTCATAATACTGAAAGCCCAAAGTCTCCCGTTGTACTCGTTTTGAGCTGCCTGCAGCGTTGTTGATCTAACACTAAACTTTAATTAATTTGGTCAAACAAACTATTGACTGCTGGACAGTTTTGATTATTTTTATTCATGCCCAATAGGCTTTAGCTCGAGCTAAGTTTGGAATACTCACTGCTGTTGCAGTTGCAACCCTGATCTTTTGTCCATTAAGTCGTTGTACATAAACTTCAAGAATTCCAGAAAAGTTACCCATGACGACATTATTTCCGATGATCATCTGAGGTGGAGAGTTTGTGCGAAGACCGGCTTCTAACCAACCATCAGAGTAATTAGTAGCTAACTGAAATTTGAGGAAATTGATCAGTAAATATTTCTTAAAGTAATCAGCAAATGTCTTATCAGAAATTGATAAGTAAATATTTCTTAAAGTAATCAGCAAATGTCTTATCAGAAATTGATAAGTAAATATTTCTTAAAGTAATCAGCAAATGTCTTATCAGAAATTGATAGGTAAATATTTCTTAAAGTAATCAGCAAATGTCTTATCAGAAATTGATAGGTAAATATTTCTTAAAGTAATCAGCAAATGTCTTATCAGAAATTGATAAGTAAATATTTCTTAAAGTAATCAGCAAATGTCTTATCAGAAATTGATAAGTAAATATTTCTTAAAGTAATCAGCAAATGTCTTATCAGAAATCAGAAATTGATAAGTAAATATTTCTTAAAGTAATCTGCAAATGGAAATTGATAAGTAAATATTTCTTAAAGTAATCAGCAAATGGAAATTGATAAGTAAATATTTCTTAAATTAATTATCAAATGTCTTATTAGAAATTGATAAGTAAATATTTCTTAAAGTAATCAGCAAATTTCTTGCACAGGTCATATTGGAATATAACTGGTAGACTGTCATGAAACATTACACATGAAGTTGCACACCAAAAGACTGATTTGAGAAATAATTACCAGTTGCTGAACTTCTGATAGATATTCATTACATTGATCAAAATATTATATGATGTAGCTGACATGATAATGCATTACTACATTTTATGGCTTACCAAATTATTATAAGACATAAATAATTCAATTACAGTTTAAATTCATGTTAAGATCTGACAGTGTCTCTGTTATCTATATGGAAATGTCAGGTTGGATTCTTCAATATTCATAAAGATATTGCTGAAATGCTTACCTCTGGAAATAGAGATCCTGCACAAAAAGCATTTGAGGAACAAGTGAGCATCAATTGGGATCTGATACTGCTGGAAAACTGTGAAAGAAAGTAATAAAAACGTAACCATTTATTATTGTTTTTTGTCATGCGGAGAGAGAGTAGAAATGCCACAGCACCATTATCTTGCACTCTTGCTTACACAAACCTCATCTCTTGTAACGTTGTGAGATAAAGACCCATCGTTGTGCAGAAGGACACCTACAAAATAATAGTAAATTGTTATGGAGTCACAAGATGTTATATATGTATTTAAATTATTTCTACTGGAGATACCTGAACTTAAACTTGTCTAACTCCAATAATACAAAGAAATGAGATGGGTTACCATGAATGATGTTTTTGCCTTTACACTAATCCCACAAGGAATGAAACCAACACTAAAAATCCTATATATATATAAATTAGTCAAAATGACTAGTTTCTTAAACATTTTGACCAGCACCATAACAACAGTTACTACTCTACCACTCAAGCCAAACATATCTACCAAGCTAGACATGCTCATATTCGTGACTAAGATTTTGACCACAGTGAGCTAATGAGGTGTAAATATTTCCTTTTTTATCTTTTAATATGAATTTGCGAGGTATAACTGTGTGATGCAGGGACCACCAAAACAGCCCAATAGGCTCTCGTGGATTCCACAATTCGGAAAAAGTGCAGTATAGCGAACCCAGATTTATGACCATATTTAACCTATTTCACGAGCCTCATTGCCAGGCCTATGACGTAAAAAGGCTTGAAATCTCTTTATGACGTCACAAACTAATTTAGTTATGATGGTGGTTTTCATATTCACAGTAAAGACAGAGTTTATTTTTGCTTTTTCTAGGGGGCTACTGCCCCCAAACCCCCGCTACTCTACACAAAATGTTATTCTAATTGTGCTAGAACTTAAATCTTGTGAAATATTTGATAAAAACTTAAGTTTTAATGGATGCTAAAATATGGGCATAGATTCGGGTCCGCTATACTGCACTAAACCCCAAGATTCCACTCGTATAATTCGCTTATATCATAATCCTATGTAATGCGTTGATATATTGGAATCAAATAATTACCACTACTAACTTCTACTTTTGAATTAATAGACCCCTAAGAGCTTAGGGATTTTTGCGGACTTCATAGACCTTCCAAGGCCAGTTAAAATGTCAAAGAAAGTACCTTTTTTTTCAATAACTTCATAACTAAGACCAGTTCAGTTCTATATAACGTGACTCACCCAAGGCATTCATGATGTAGTCTGTAATGTAGATTGTGGCCATTCTGTTACTACTTCCGGGAACTGAAGGCCATGATCTGAGTGATGATGGAGTGCCAGTCCTCCTACCCTTCCAGGCAATATCTCCCTAGATGGCAATATTTGAAAATTCATGTCAGATGCTCATAAAGTAAATAATAATGATGCAATAAATGGATAGTCAAGCAGAAATTCATTGGTTGGTTCTAACCAATTATTTTTATTCACCCGTTACCAAGATTTTGTTAAATCAATCAGGATATTGGATGAGCTTACCAATATAGTTTTTCAGTATTTTTGGTGATTACAAGGCTTACCTTAATGACAGTGTTAATGTAGTTGGCAGCAAAAATTGGAGCCTGCAGCAATGAGTAGTCCAAGAGGAGACGATCATCTTGTAGTTTTGTTGTCACTGTTTGAAAACACAGATTACTGTTAGTTGGGCATACAATACAATTCAGTGTCTCACACTTTATTTTATTAAGGTAGAATCAGACTATGGTCTGATGTGTTACTCTTATTATGGTCCTACCATTAAGCTCCTTCAGTTCTTCATTCAGTTTCCCATTAACCATCTTCCTTACTTCTTCACACAGCTACAACAGAGTGTTTAGAACCTTTTGAGACTGGATCAAACATACAGAAATTCCCATATGTTACGTATACTATATTCAATCTTATAGTTGTGAAAAAATGTTTTGTCTTACCATTGGTTCGAGTGCATCCTTTACTCGAATGCTAACCATTGCTCTAAACATGTTTATGATCCATCCGATGATTCCTCCTGCGCTAATGTCAAAGCCGAAGGATCCGATGTTGTTGGTGCAGGACTGTACTGAGACTTCGGGTCTGCCAGTACCATCCTTTCCTGAAGATATTGCAAATAATCTAGTTAATTTACATTTATTGGGGTGCATTTCAAGGTCCTATGAAAAATAACCTTTATCATATTTGCATTAATTCGTAAACTGAATGCAATTAGAGTATTGTTGTGCAAAAATTTAATTTTTTCATTGACACTTAGAATTTTGACCTACTGTCCTTTGCTCTTCAATGTAGGTTTCTAATATTTCTGTATAGTTATGATCTCAAGTGTATACATACCTACGCCCAGTGTTATGTTCAGAGAGACTTGGCTAGCAGTTGCTGTGAATTTTCCATCCTGGGTGATCCAGCTGAAGTATAAGTTTTGATTATTATCTCATCATTATAACTGCCTTTGGTAGCTGGTCATATAACCTGGCTAGGTTTCAAACCAGTAGCATTCTCTGCTGTTTTGAAATTTTGTGTTATCTTAAATTGCCAAAATTCACTGGTCCTTCATCTAAAATTAATATTATCAATAAAAATTATACTAACAGACCTTGGCAATTTTACTGGCCTGGGCAACAAACATTGGGTTCAGTGTTAATATCACCATCTTCTGCTAGTTAATATCACCATCTTCTGCTAGTTAAACTATTCCAATATACTCACAACCAGCCCAGCCGTGATTTGACCCTAAAATCTCCAGTGACTTGGATGGAATTGAGATGCATAATTGGAGAAACTCCCTGACCTTGCATGATTTGAAGGTTTAATGTTGGTCTGCTCATTTGTGCCACCTTAATGCTTTGGAAAAAGGAAGAAACATAAAAAAAATTAACATTTACACTAATGGATCTCATGATTTAAATTTTCAAATTTAATTTGCACCTACTTCTGTACCTGTGTTTGGTATGAATAAATATAATATATATATATATAAGATATGATGGATATTCCTGAATATAAGCCAAAATGAACTACTTAAAAGATGGGTTTTAATCTTTTATCATGTAAACATTAGCTGCAGTGTCGCTGGTTGTCCACTCTCAAAACAAACAAGAAAACATAAAAGCGGAAGACTAGTTTATCCCTGCGAGAGGAGAAGAGCCCAATGGTTACACTTAATAGATGTGTTTGGGTGTAATTATGTAAAATGTGTATGTAAAATATGTAAATGTAAATCTGGGTTTATTGTCCGTTATCACCTATATCAACTGACTTCACAAGTACATTCGTGGCAGGTTATTCGTGCTAATCCTGAGTCTCTCTCAACCCCCTTGGGAGTTATATATATATATATATATAGCAGGCAAACACTTCTAGATCAGGGCAACTCATGCAGAGGTATTTTACATAGAGCTATACTCTACACCACTTCTGAGAGTTTCGTCTCAAAATTAAATCTTTCCCAGTAGATAAAATTGTCTGTAGTTTTGCTCAATGTCTGATAATGTCTCTCAGTTATTTCTTTTCAGGTCTTTCAGTTTTTCGCAAACATTTGAAAACTTTTACTACCATTGATTCTGGTCAATTCTACTCACTTCCAGACGTTGATGTATAACTGGCCATTGTTGACGTTGAAATCTTTAATCTTTTCAGTTCTGAATTTGTCGTAGAAGTCATCTGCAGCCTTCTGAGCAGCTGAATAATTTAAGAAATAGGAAAACTGGTATTTAGATATCTTCTAATCCAAACTAAAAACACAGTCTTATAGCTAAAAATGTAAAAAGAAATAGGAAAACTGGTATTTAGATATCTTCTAATCCAAACTAAAAACATAGTCTTATAGCTAATAATGTAAAAAGAAATAGGAAAACTGGTATTTAGATATCTTCTAATCCAAACTAAAAACATAGTCTTATAGCTAATAATGTAAAAAGAAATAGGAAAACTGGTATTTAGATATCTTCTAATCCAAACTAAAAACACAGTCTTTAGCTAATAACGTAAAACTATTTGTAAAAGCAATCTGAAATTATTAAGGTGATATAATCATTTCTTAAATATAGATCTATAAAATTCTGCAAAGGCCATTGACTTATTTTTTAAGAAAATGGGCAAACTTTAGACATTGGCAAAATTGTGTACAAGAAAGGCCACGGGTTGGATATTTATTAGAATTTTGCTTCATTAAGGTATGTATGTGATTTTTTTAAAGAACAATGTGAAATTGGTTGCCATGGAAATGCAGTAACACTATAACTTACCATAGGACAGCCCTCGTTGACTCAGTCTTATGTTTATGCCATTGTTTCTGCCTAGGCTTCTGCAAACAAATATTGTCTTAATGAAAATTTAAGAAATAACAAATATAATTGATCTAGGCAATAATAAAATAAGTTTGTCTGCTGACTCTCCTAACCCAGTGAAGACGTAAGCTAATGTCACACTCACAGTGACCTTACTCAAAGCTCACAGGATGACATCACAGAATGACATCACAGGATGACATCACAGTTAGCTCACCATGAGCTCATCTTGTGATCTCAAGCTAGGTGGCGTGGCATACACTCTTAGAAAAACTATCAATAAAAGATAATCTGTCTCCACCATTGATTACAGGCCAGCTAATAACAGAAACTATAAATAGAACTGCTGTTTTATTGGCTTCACTGTCCCAGCTTATTCACATAGTTTAATTATACATAGATGAGGCTACCTAGTTTCTAAGTGACTGGCTGGTGTGGTTAGGGTTAAGGACTGTCAGGCTTATAGGTTAGGTATGTAGGTAGGTAGGTTGTAGATTAAAACCCAGCATTGGGCAATCATGATAGAAAGCTGTGTTGGGAGATTGTTTTGTTGCAGTTCATCAATAGTTGTAACAAAGTTACACAGCTTAATTGCTCAGAGCTACCATGGGATGGGAATACTACAGAAACGTAGAATCGCACATGATCATCTCAGTTTGCTCACCGAAGACTCGCACTGTGACCTCAACTGTGTGAGATCACTGTGAGGCCACTGTGTGGTTACACTTTTAGCTCACAGCGATCTCACAGTATGACCTCTCTGTTAGTTTCCTATGAGCTAACTGCGAGCTCAAATTCTTCACTGGGAATGGAAAGTGGGTATTGTTTGCCATTGTTTGAGTTGACAGTTATCAAATGGGCAAAAGAACCACCCACTGTCATAGTTGTCACGTTCGGCATTAAAATTGACCTTCTTAAAATTTTGATTTCCAACCAATTATTTTAGCAATAATTTAACAATAATATACAATTATGTGCATATACTGATTTGTGCAAAAATCAATAATATTATGTTGCTATACACAAACAATGTAATATTCATACAAAAATAAAAATGAAAGGCCTACTAAAAGTATATTTACATAAAAATTGTATATATGTAGTCTTTTTTTATATAGATATTGATATAGACAATAAACATTTACTTACTGCCCAGAAATGGAGACAGCCACGAGAGCTAATGTTGCCAAGATCCACTGCATGTTGAGTTGTGTTCAACTGCTGAAGATGTGTGCCCGTGTGGGGTTTCTCTCTCATTTATATACCTCTATTTTCATGCAACGCAGCATATAATTTGGTATATCAAACTTCCTGGTCGACAATGTTTTCTGCGTTTCGCAAAACTTAAATACCTGGAAAATAATGAGGAAGGTTAATATATTTTTTCATGCATTCAATGCTGCATTCCGTGGCCCTGAGTTCAACTTAACTGCTGTAAACATATAAAAAACCTATATTTTAATGTGTCTCAACATTCTGTTTATAATCTAACAAAAGAATTAAAGGCCACATTTGCCAATTAGAGTATAAATTAAGTAACAATGAACAAGTATGGCCGGCCAGCAGATATTCTAAATGGTGGCTTGTTTAGTAACTGAATTCTTTATCAGTGGAGGATGGTATATATTGTAAAAATTGTCCATCTCTGTCCCTGTCTGTCTCAAGCCCTTCTCTCTCTGTCTATTTCCCTTGTGATGTATCTCATTTTAATTGGCCAATTTCGTGTCCAGTTCATTTGCCCTAGGGCATGTAAGCATCACATTAAATTTCATATTATATCGTGCGCAATGTTACTGCTGCTGAATTCAGTTTAAGAATTCAGTTACCAAAGAAGCCACTATTAGAATATCTTTCCATTTAACTGTCACAACACTAGTTGATGTATTGTAAGGGCTAACATAAAATTAGGAATATGTTTAAAGGAAATTTCCATGTTTATCTTAAAAGTTCAATTACATGTAAAATAATATATTGCAGTGCAAGAAACTGTCTAAAAGGTTAGTTTAGTCTTGTTTTAAGCTAATTAATTGTGCACTTTGAACCCCCTGCCACAAGGCTGTGGGCCGCCATTATTGCACACGGCACCATGACTGGTGACGTCAATACAGCATGATTGCAATGAACAATTTGTATTAGGCTGTCAGTCGAAGTCAAAGATACTTTTATTTAAACAGGGTAATTTCATTCAGTTGTACATGGTATCCATATTTTGCATTGAATTATATATATAACTTTTTCCAAGCACGGGAGTTTACAAACTAAAGTTAGGACTATTTAATAAAAGGATTATTTGCATAATTAATATGTTTTAATTAAATTAAGCATATATTTGGTAATATATTTGGCATCACTATATGTCTGAGCATATATTTGCTGGGAACAAAATTTGAATACTTCTTTTTAACGCTTAAAACGTTACATAGCCTAAGACTCGGGTTCGGCAGTGCGCGAAATTAACACACACAAAAAGCATGTCCAAAAGTTGGGGAATGATGTCATGTAAATATACTGTCTTAATCCAGTCTAAATTAATCCATGTCTACAGTACCATAATTGCAACTGGAATACTGAATTGTATTGCATGCCTTGTAGAAAATTGCAATTCAAAAACTCCATATTTACAACATTTAACTTGTGAAAGACAGGCAAAATTCCTTGGCACCTAAAGCACGCCACAATTTTGTTATAGTTTCATTCATTGTATACATGTATATTATTGAATAGTTAGGCCTAGTGTTAGTTTTTGGCATAACCCATCCCCCTCTGCTCTGGCTACGGCCCGGTCTGTTTCAAAGGCTTAATACACTGTATTCAATTTTCTAGAATAATTAACGAGATATATATATTTTTCAATTGTATGCGACTTGCATAGCTAGACATAATTAAAACTCAAACAGTAGGAGGAAGGGCTATGCTAAAATTCAAGTTGTTATAAATAAATACAAAAATTTAACATATTTTCCCGAAAGCCACATGGATCCAATACACCGATTTTATAAAGCTTCCCCTTAACTCATGAATGGATTTGAATTGTTTAACATTGTTCTGTCAACAAGTGCATATATAGATAGAATAGTTAGAATAGTAAGAATAGATAGAATAGCTAGATAGATAGATAGATAGATAGATAGACAAATAGATAGCTAGATCTGTCTTTGGCAACATAATACATACATACATATAATATTGAAATCGGATCAAAATGTAAACTAAAATGTAAACTAAAATGTAAAATATATATGTATATATGTGAAAACAAGCTTATGTAAGGATAAAATATCTTAAAAGCATTTTCGTGCACCTCAGTGGTATAGTTTGATAAATTTATATTCTATAATTACTGTTTAACAAAGCTAATTTACATTCCCAAAGATTTCAGTTTCTCCATAATTGCGTAGTCTCAAATTGTTCAATGCCAATTTACTTGACAGTTGGTTAGAACAGTGATATGCACTTTTTTTTATTGCAATTAACAAATTTTGCTGCTTCTGACAGTCAAGCAGTTGGATTGCACTTTGGCTCTCATTGCCTGTGACCTAAAGACAACAGTGACGTATTTCCAGTCTGTGCAAAACACCGGGAAAGTCGAAAATGGCGGCCTCCGTAGATCACAACACGGAGCTAATAAATGCAGGATATTACTTTACCAGGGCATATATACAAGTTATGAATATCGGGGATGTGTTTCTATGAACCCAAGCTAACATCTGAGAGGTAAAGTGCAAAAGGGGTTCCCCATTAATTTTAATCGGAAGTTGTGGTACCATACATCATCATGGCTTGAAGATTAATATTAAGCCTTTGATCTTTTTCTCATCTGCAAAAGGATGTTAATCTTTTGATTTTCATTAATTATTTCTGTCTGTTCTGGTGAGTTTATGTTTGCATTTTGAAAGCATCATGCTACAGACATTTGGGAGGTTTTGATAATATGAAGCAATGCAGATTTCAGACTTTTTATTTCATCAAAATGCAATGCACAAACAATGATTGTACCAAAACATGACAGGAGCGACTCGATAGAGGAATGAATGAATTATGACTAAACTTGAGACTCTGGAGCTTTGAGATTTCAAACATGGTTATGTCTATTTTTTTCCGAGATGGCTGCCCCCCCCCCCCCAGCTCCTTTTTAATGAAGAAGACTTTAAGAGTTGTTGTATCTATTTTCAACTTGTCAATCCTGTAAAAGAAGAATAACATTAGATATAAATGTTTTATACTATAAATCCAGTGATGGAAATGGGTTGGGGAAATTGGAGGAACCGAGTGCCCCTGACCGAAAAACAGGGGGAGCTCTGCAATGCCCAATGATATTGCCATATTATTTTATTTTTTTTTTTTTTTACTCTACAATATTTGGATTTTTAAAGGCATAGAAATGTTGTTCCCAGGCTCAGTTTGTTCCAAGATAAATTGGGCTATTAGATACACTAGCAGCGACAGTTTGGCTAATGGCATAATATTGAACATAATGCATGTGGCTAATGGGCTATGACACCGTGCTGAAAAGAACATCATAATATTTGATGGAGGGGAGAGGGGAGCTTTGTTGCCCAGCAGGGCCATCCTTTCATGGTGCGGGTACCAGCATTCCTCAACCCGGGGTTATCTCCCTAAGAAAATCTCTCCGGTGAAGGGACTAACTTCCTTTCTTGGGCCAACCTTCCAGGTGAAGGTAAGAAGCTCTCTTGGGCTGGTGCTTTCTGGAAAGGGGCCAGTCTTCCTGGTTTTTAGTTTGGGGCGGGCCAACCTTGTCCAAAAAAGGGCCGGCTAACCTTCTAGGGTTGGGGCCATGTCCAGGTGGCCCCTCCACCAGAGTTTGCCTTAATCTTCCAGTTTTTATCAAGTGCCAATAATCCAAAATTGTATGCCTATGAGTTTCAGAATGCTCTAATCCACTTGGACTGAACGGGACAATATTCATTAAAATACCATTTAGTCAAACACAAAAATATAGAGAAAAGTTTATCATACCATAGAATAAAGTAAAGATATATCATATTCATGTTATTGAATATTTCATTAAATAAAACACAAATTTTGCTAAAAAATCATTTGTCTTGAAGACAGCAAATAAATCTATTTATAGAAGTCACATGACAAGTGATCACATGACCCTCTCAACCAATACAATTCTTCCTTTCACATGATCAGTTTATATATCAACAAATTCACCTTTTCATACCATCCAAGGTTTGTCCTTAAATATTATAATTATCTACATTTTTCCACCACCATCCCCTCCTGCCTCCTTTTTTCAACAATTTTTCATGCGATTTCGTCTTTTTTATTCAGCTTTTTTTTAAATGCTGCCACACTCTCATTTTATTATATATTTCTAATACAGGGGTTTCACATGATACTATAAATGTTTACATGGACTTTCAGTCTACTGCTGACTGTCGCCCAACAATTTTCATTGTAACGTATCTGTTTTGTTGTCTCCACAAAGACAAATAATTTTTAAATTACATGTAATTTAAATGTTTTGCACTGAGCCAATCCCGAGTATTTAAAACAAGGACTTTTTTTAAACGCAACACTGAGTATTAAAAGCAAGGAGTTTTTTTTTCATTTGGAGGCGTTTTTGACGTCAGAGGCTTTACTTTGTTAAAAGTTTTTCTAAACCATCCCACTAAGCATTTAACTTCCAGTTATGATGGCAATTTGCCATTTTCCGAGAATCCTGTTATGCAGGAAGAAATGGAAAATCTTTTTGATTGGACAGCACTTCCTCTGATCTTCCGCGAAAGCTGTATGAAAAACCACAAGGTTGAATTGTTGGGCGAAATTCGTTCCGGTCAATGATTCTGTTTACGCCTGAAGATAAACTTCAGTTAGTTTCAGTTTCAGAAGTGGAAAGAAAGCAACAGAGTTGAACAAAATTGTTAGCAAAACAATTTATTTAATCTGTTGACTTAGTATTAACTCTGTTCATACATATTTAATAATAACTATATATTGACCACGAAAACAAATAAAAACATTCTCTTCTACAGTGCCCGACGTCGAAGTTGTGGCCGACACCGGAGTCGTGGACTTCAATAGTGACGTCCTGGGGCCGATCCAAACATTCTGATTGAGAAGGGTGATAGATATCGCTAATATTCTAAATCTTTCTCTGTCAAAATGTTCTGAATCCGCCCCTGGATGTCACTATTGAAGTCCACAACTCCGGTGTCGGCCACAACTTCGACGTCGGGCACTGTATAATATGCGAAAACAGTACGGCAGGCTGACACCAGTACAAGTGTACTTGCATATAAGAAACGGGCACACTTTGTATGTCCTTGAGACGTCTAGAGCATCTCCAGGTGGGCAATTTAGGCCCCTTTAAGACGTCTTTAAGGTCATCATATGTATGACCAAGCATCGTCATGTAATGCAGTTCTCCAATTTATTTTCCAAATATCTATAATTTTTCTTAACAAATTTTAGAGGCACATATGCCATGAGACACAAGCATACCATTATCATTTGTGATTTGCACATATGTTTCAATTGATTGTTCCCCCCGCAAAATAAAAAAATCTAAATTGGCTGGGTTTTCTTTCAGGCTACCACCTGGTCCCAGCAGAATGGTCAGCCTGAAGAGGAAGGTCTCCCAACAGAAAGCAAAGCGTAAGAAAAATTGATAAATACAGTCATTAGTCATGTTTTGATACATTATGCAGCATTAAAACATATCACATGGTTTCTGGTTGTGTTTATTATGTTTGTGAAGGGGTATTCATGATAATTAGTTGAAATCTGAAGTCATTCTGGGTGCAAAAGATTACCCGTGGAAGCCAGCGGATTACCCGTGGAAGCCGGCGGGTTACCCGTAGAACCCGGCGGGTTACCCGTAGAACCCGGCGTTATCCGTCCCTAATTTTACCCGTAGTAAACCCGGCGGCTTGTTCAGGGGTTCTACGGGTAAGTCGACGGGTTCTACGGGTGACTCGACAAAGCTAGTCAACTTCTGCTATACGATGCTACCTGCCACTGAACCGAACTGTCTGGCTATAGCTGGCCACACATAGCCAGATCTAAAAGTACATGCAGCACCATTTCTTGTATAAGTTGAGAGTTATGCATATTTGTAATCTTTTGTTGAAAAGATGCATTTTTGCAATATATATTTTTATATATTAGATACATTTATTACATTTACCAAGGTAAATATTATTTTTAGTGTGGTAGTTTAAGCCAACTATAAGGTAGAAGTAGACAGAAGCAGATGGCTTTAGCCAGTTACAGCCAGGAATAGGTTGCTACAGCTGTCTAGAGTCGACCATATTTTATAGTCCAGCTATTCTGTATGTCACTAAATGTTATATATGCCACTAAATGTCAATACCTCGCATACATCAGCTAGTAGGCAAATGTAGTGATGAGATGATAAGGCTGCTTTGAGTCCACTCCACGGTTATATGTGCCTCTTGTCTTTCAGTTGCATCAGCATAGACGCTCTGTAAAAGCCACCAGTAACTAAAGTTAGTTTCAATAAGAATTTACATAATTTTCACCCTACTTCAGAATTGCTCCCTATTTAGCTGGAATCTACTTGGGGTACATCCTACTGAAGATAAAAGACGATTTCAAAATGAACAAGGTATTTCAAATTCAAATTTTTATTACCAATTAAGGTTGTTTTTCGCTGGTTCAAATCTGAGTGCATTTTCATCAACTCTGGCAGAGAACATATTTTTTCATATACAAAAATTATAAATGCAATTTGATAAACAAAATAATTAAAGTGATGCTCCTTGAATCCCATGTAGAAAATATGGCCTCAACTAAATTCCCAGAGTTAATGCCATTACACTCTTGTATATGACAACAGATTTCTACCACAAGCATTCTATCAAGTCATCTCTATTAATTAAGGAGTAATTAGCCCTCTATTTTCTATAGGTGGCCCACCAATAGAAATAGGTCAGATTTAAAGTGGCCTGGACTCCGGTGACTCCCAACAAAATTCTTATTTATTGTACCTTAAAGTTAAATTGCTGTGCACTAATGAGCATGTAATGGCAAAAAATATCATGAGACAAGAAGGGAGAATTGGTTTATATAATTATTTGCCTATGCTAAATCTGGAGACATAGGAACTTTGAGACCAAGTGAATTCCAACTATATTTGCTGTATTTTTCAGTTCATTGCCTTGCTAGGTTAGATTGTAGCAGTTACAATAAATACACTTGTCATGTATAGACCGTATGGTTATGTGAAAATTTGCTAAGAGATCTTGCTGCCTTCTACTGTGCAGTCACTCGCATGGATTGGCATGGGCTGTATTTTTGCGGCATTTTTGATAATGGCGAATTGAAAATATTCATTATTCGTACAGTACATTTAGTTAACGATAATAAGCCACCTGTAGGGCTTTTATGTTTAGAGATTGGCCAGAATGACATCTATTGATGTACTATTCTGAAATGACTGGATCAGAACTTTGTTGTCCTAATTAATCTGCGTTGCCATGATGCGCACAAACTTATAATGACCTACTTACACAAAATCATTCTTAACTTAAGATCTACCGGACAAATTTGAAGAAACTCACTTTAGAACACTGTTAATGATCATTTTTATGTGATTCAAGACTGGCCAAGCAGTTGAAGAATGAGTTTGAATGTTCCATGGGGCGATGTCCATTGCCGTGATTTTCCACAAAGCTAGCCAACTAAATGAACGTCCAACCAATCAGAGCAGAGTTTATTCAATTGCTAGGCCGTTTGCTAGGCCTTGAGCTCTAACAAACTCTGTGATTGCCGTGGCACTTAGGTGTTAGAAATCAATGCCTGTGGCCTCACTGTACATCAGTACATCAGACTACGCAGGCAATGCGCGGAAGGGAATAAAATAAAGCTTAATTGAAGAGGAAATGAGAAATAATAGTAATACAAAACTACACCAACTGGCAGTCCATTCATAAGATATCAGTAAAGAAAGAGGAGGTCGAAATGTCCGGGAAAAGCCCTAAAATAACACCAGTCCGCAATTCGGCCAATCAGAGAGCAGTATTTCTTTCAGCCCTTCTACTGATGACGTCAGAATCGAAGTGAGCCGCACTCAACAAAATGAGCACGGTTTAGTCAGGAATTCCCTCTCTCGTAGCAGCACAGGAAGGTATAAAACAACTTTTGGTATGTCAACTACAGTTGTAAACTGTATTTGGGACCATTCTGTGCTTTAACAGTTGATGTCATGCTGTATTTATGACACAAAACATCGATGAAGTGTGGGTATAAGTTGGGCTGCATATATATTTTAAGGCATATTCAATATCTAGATCTATACCTATAGATTAGTAAATTTATAATGTTCAAATGACACACGAAAAATATGAATGAATATCATTTTATAAATGTGATCCTAAGTCTTTTGCTTGAAATTGCATAATACAACAGGTTCCAATAAAGTAAACTGATTTTGTCTGCAGAGAATATTGATCCAACCAAGTTGTAAAGTGCAGCCCCTTGCAGCCACTTATTAGCTGTCATGTTACAGTATGACATGACCAAGCTGTACACTCCTCGTTACACTTGCCCTAGGCAAAGGATGTACATGCATGTTAGTAGAATTATGTTAGGTACATTAATTGTGTACTCCTCGTTACACTTGCCTTAAGCAAAGGATGTATACACAGGTCAGGCACAATTATTAGGTACACTCCTCGTTACACTTTCCCCAGGCAAAGGATGTACATGCATGTCAGTTAGAGCTATATGTTAGGTGCATTGATTGTGTACACTCTGCATTACACTTGCCTTGAGCAAAGGATGTATATACATGTCAGATACAATTATTATGTACACTCTTCATTATACTTGCCTTAAGCAAAGGAGGTACATACATGTCAAGTAGAACTATATGTTAGGTGCATTGATTGTGTACTCTTCATTACACTTGCCTTTTTACACTTTGCTTGTTGTTTAATGTTTATATTATACAAGCACATGTCAGGTGCAATAATGTTGCAATAATGCACCTGCACTATGCAGGCCTCTGCTCATGCGTGACTTAAATGCAGTTTGTTGTGTGTCCTCATCATTTCATTGTGCTAGTCACTGCTCTGCTCACATGTGTCAGTAATTTCTTGTTACTCATGCTTAGCTTTATGTTAAATTAGCCTGCTGCAAGGAATTGATTGATTGTTTATTTCCAATTATTAATTGATTGATTGTTTATTTCCAATTATTAATTGATTGATTGTTTATTTCCAATTATTAATTGATTGATTTTATTATTAATTGATTGAATGTTTATTTCCAAATGTTTATTTCTAATTATTGATTCATTAAATATTGTTAGTATTATGTGAGTGCATGGCCCTGTTAGGATGCCTCACTACTGAGTCCTGAATTGTGGGAGGAGCTAACTTTCCCTCCAAAACTTTCCCTCCAAAACTGCTGACCAAGCCAAAGTTGACAATCAGCACAATAGCCCATTGTGACTTGAGCTATAAATAGCCTCAGCACAATGCAGAGCACTGCAGGGGGTTCACTTCTTCTCCATTGTCTTAGCTGCCCTAATCCCTGGCAGAATTTGGAGAAAGATGCTGGTAGCAGCCCTGTTTGGGGGAGGTATCACCCCATGCAATCTGAATGATTACTGAATTTACTGTGGTGTGATTGGTTGATAATTCCCTCTCAGCCCTGCTGGGGGGAAACTTCATGAATTGTACTTTTAATACATAAGCCTATGCACCAATAAAAATATCAGTTTTTCCTAGAACAGCATTTGGAACTGAGGAAGCAAGATATACTGTCTTTGTGTTACTACTTGTGCTTACTGCACTCTGGACTCTACCCACTTTGGAACAGGAAGAACTTGACTTGTTTCATGCTGAGAGGATGACTCAGTTGAAAGTCTGCATTTTCAAGTCACTCTGACTTTATGCTGCTTGCTTGGAATTAAGCAGCTTGGACTTGGAAATGTCATTACATTGGAGTCTTTAATGACATGGACTTTTACAAAGTGATAAAACAAAAAGTTGAAAATAAATAAAAGGTGAAATATAATGAATAAAAATGAAATAAATCAAATGAAATAGGCCTTCAGTAAATGATAAGATAAAATAAAATTCATAATAGGCCCTAAATGAAATAAATTGAATAATAAATGTATAAATATTTTTTATCTAGATCATTTTGAGAAGTTTTAGAATTTGAACAGAGGGAATAAAAATTGTAGCTGAGGTTCAGCGGGGGTTCTGGGCAGCAGCCCCCAATAAAAGGGAATAGATAGATTGTGTTATTTGTGTGCCTTCCTAATCATTGAAAAAAAGCTGAGGTAAGAAATAAAATAAAGTAAGAATAATGAATAAAGATAAAAAGGGGATCGATGTCTACAAATAATCATTTATAATTGTATAATTGTTTTTGTGCCATACACCTGTCCTTGGAAAATAATACTGACAATAAAAAAGAACAAACATTTAAAATAAGAAAAAGAAAAAACAAATCTGGAATTTACTGAATTATCCACTGCAGAGACTCTAGCTCAAGGTGAATTGTTTAATGGTCTGGCCCTTGATTAGGGATTGGCCCTTGATTAGGGATTGGCCCTTGATTAGGGATTGGCCCTTGATTAGGGATTGGCCCTTGATTAGGGATTGGCCCCTGATGTGAGTCTTACATATATACATACATGTTTTTCCATTAAGTAAAGGTTTTGTTACCTCCGTATGATGGTAATTCATTTAGCTAAATAGCACAAACGGTGACGATGAACCCTACCCAATCTTCTTCCTGTGGCCTCTCATGCACATTGCATTATCATATTATATATATCCCAGTATCCATTTAAGTGCAGCAGAAGACCAAATAATAAGAAAATGTATACAATAGGAGTATTTTTAGACATGTCAAAAGCATTTGATAGTATTAAACACGACAGATTGTTCAAAAAGATGGAAAATTAGTGTATAAGAGGGTTAACATTAAATTGGATTAAAAGTTATCTAACTGATAGAAATATCAGAGTAATGTTCAAAAATGTAATTTCCGCTAAATTTGATGCTATATTTGGAACCCCCCAGGGGTCTGTTATAGGTCCCCTGTTGTATTCAATTTTAGGAAATGATATGCCTCAATGCATGAAATTTTGCAGCTCCATAATGTTTGCAGATGACACAACAATTTATATAACTGGAGGTAACCTTAAATTTCTCACTAAAAAGATTAATGAAGATCTAAA
The DNA here is from genome assembly GCA_932294295.1 of Alitta virens. NCBI lineage: Eukaryota > Metazoa > Annelida > Polychaeta > Phyllodocida > Nereididae > Alitta > Alitta virens. Next base: position 34,521,305 of record OW028585.1, read on the forward strand.
ATGTCTGGCGCAGTGGTTTGACGATAACTCCCTTTCATTAAATGTAGAAAAATCTGACTATATAATATTTAAACTAAGTAATAGAAAACCTGATTGGAGTGGAAAAATAAAGGTATCTAATGAAGAAATTATGAGAGTATCTCATACAAAATTTTTAGGCGTCAATATTGATGAAAAATTAAATTGGAATGAGCATGTACAAAGCCTGTTATTAAAATTAAGTTCTGGCATATATAGCCTCAATATGACTAAGAATATATTGTCTACTAGTTCAAAAAGACTTCTCTATTTTGCCAATATACAGAGCCATTTGAATTATGCAATATGTGTATGGGGGCCTATGACAACAGCCAGTAATTGAAAAAACTACAGGTACAACAAAATAAAGCTATCCGTTCATTGTTTGTCATTAATAAGAGAGTAAGATTAGAACCTTATTATAAAAAAGCCAGAGTAATTAGAGTAGAAGATTTGACTGCATTATCTCTTATAAAAAATTTCATTTCAATATGTAAACAATATATTGCCTACCGCATTGCTAATTTATTTGAAAAGCCATCACATGGTCATCTGACTAGAACTAGGAATTTTCCCCAAGTTGCGCAGCATTCCATGCAAATTTATGATAAAAGTTATCTTGGCAGAGCTCCAAATATATGGCTTCACTTACCCACATGTATTAGAAATGTCCCAAATATAAAATCATTCAGTAAAAATTTCACAAATTACAAATTAAACTTAATAAGGTATAATGAATGAATATATATTTATTTGCATTGTTGATATTTACATGAATATAATAATAGATACCAAATATTGGGTTTTTTCAAGATATAGTATTATATAATGTTGATTATAATGTCCGATCTCCATCATTTTTATGTATTTTTTTTATTTTTTTTTTTATTTTATTATTCTGTCATTTTTTTTGTCTTTTTTTTCACATATCATTTTATTTTACATTCATCATTTCTTGTTTTTCCCAATTAATATATATATATGATTAATAATTTATAATTAATCTCATAGGGAGTCACCCCCCTTGTGGTAAAGTATGGATATACTCGAGTGTCTTCCCCCAACATACCCTGAGTATAAATATGTTCTATTATTGTAAAAAATGTACTTTGTATGTTGGAAATAAAAAGTACAAAATTAATGACAATTTCAATGGCCATATCCAGAAAGTTGACTATCTTGCGAACATTTTGATATATGTAACTTGCCAATGTACTTCTGTGCAAGGTTATTTTTCAAAATGGGCCTTCTCAATTTTTTTGTTTTCAATTTCTTTATTGACCATGTATCATATGAAAAAAAATATATATAAATAAATAATTGCATTCATCAAAATTATCATTAACACGGTTGGCAGACACTATGCAGTGTATATGCCATTACCAAACAATATTAAATATATATATATATGACAAATAAAACAATCAAAATTACAATTTTTATCTTAGATGTTCATTGATAACAATTAAAAAAAGAAACATATATAATATGTATGGTGGCAGAAGGATACATGGTTAAATCATATTCAATATAAGAAAAAAGAAAGTAAAATGAACATTAAATATAATGTGCTTGAGAAAAATTTAAAGTTCCCTCAAATATTCAGACATATATATATACCAAGTGACCATAGGCCAAAACAATTCCTCTACAACCCATTTCAAACATGTGGCAGTTAGTAAAATTGTTATGAGGACAGTTTACTGATAAAACGATTTTCTCCTGCTCTTCTAAAGGCCTTATTGAAAAAGGAGATTAATAATGGGGAGGAAAAGTACCACAAGAGGTCACTGACACCAAAGCAGATAAGTATTGTTTGATGATGTCATATGCATTGTGATGTCATTGATGTAACAATTAAGTTGTGACATCATCTTATTATTGTTTCATATGCAATAGTCAAAGTGCCCGCTGTAGACTCGTTTTCTTTTTCTCCCAATTGTAATAATGTACACTGAGCCCAGTATTGGTATGCTCAGTGGTGTTCAAACATTTTTGACCAAATGATCAAGTGCAACTGGCAACTCACACAGTTGTCACTTAAATTGACAGTTGTTTGTTCAACCGTGGCAATGTTATTGTTTTAGAATCATTGGAGCGTCCAATGCAGTGCGTAGCAATTTACTTTTTTTTGCTGGCTCTGACGCACTACCACTGCTCTTAGTGTAGTATTAATTTTGTCTTGGTTAAAAAAAAGAAAGTAATCCATGATTGAGTTAATAGCTGGAATACATGCAAGGTACCCTCACTACCGCAGTTTCAAATGAAAAAAGATACGTTGTAAAAGGACAATTGAAAACATATTATTATACAATACACTGTATAATTATCGCCCAGTACTAGTAATTTTACCTCAATATTAAAAATCTATCTATCTATCTATCTATCTATCTATATATCTATATATCTCCATCACAAACCTGTGCTTTTATGTATGTTTTGAATACATATACAACACAGGTTTGCGATGGACATAGATAGATAGATAGATAGATAGATAGATAGATAGATAGATGTCAAGCTTACAATGCCTTTCTAAATGATTTTAAATAATGTTTTGTTTTTGGTACCGTTTTTTTGTCATAATTCAATAAAGGCTAGGGTTTTTTTGGGGTTTTTTTCTTCAGAGGGACATATTGTGATTGTATATATGTTAACCTGTAAAATATATATTTGTTGAGTACATTTGCCTGTATAATACATTATTTCTGAATGTATGCCATACCTATTGATCCATTCTACCGGACTACTTTATTTCTGATAGCTGCCTTGCTCTTTGTTTAGTCTTATCAAACCCAAACATTGTCACAGTTGGCTGATTAAGTTTCAACAAAAGTGGCAACTCACAGACCAACAGTTGCTTTTGACCATATTGTAAAGTGCAGCCCCTGGCAAACACTTATTATATGTCAGTTAGAGTTATATGACAGGTGCATTGATTGTATGCTCCTCATTACACTTGCCCTAGGCAAAGGATATATGTCAGTTAGAGTTATATGACAGGTGCATTGATTGTATGCTCCTCATTACACTTGCCATAGGCAAAGGATATATGTCAGTTAGAGTTATATGACAGGAGCATTGATTGTGTGCACTCTGCATTACACTTGCCTTAAGCAAGGTTGTACAGGCAGGTCAGATTGTGTTATGCTCTTCATTACACTTGCCTTAAGCAAATATCTGTCAGATTGAATGGATGTATTAGGTACAAGTTATTATATGTACGCATCATTACACTTGCCCTCTGCTCATGTGTGACTCTATGCAGTAGTAGTGTGTGCTCATCACTACATTTTTAGCTAGTCACTGCTCTACTCACATGTGCCAGTAGTTGCTTGTTAATTATGCTTAGTCTTAGCTAGTTTAGCCTGCTGCAAGGAATGTTGATTATATTATTAATGTTGATTATGTTATTAATATTGATTATATTATTAGTATTGATTACATAATTAATTGATTGATTGAGTCATTAATTGATTGATTGTTTGTGTCCAATTGTCAATTGATAGGTTGTATTATTCCTTTTGCTTTCATATTGATTTATTGTCAGTGTTATGTGAGTGCATTGCCCTGTTAAGATGCCTCACTGTTGAGTCCTAAATTGTGGGAGGAGCTTACTAATTTTCCCTCCAAAACTTTCCCTCCAAAACTGCTGACCAAGCCAAAGTTGACACTCAGTACAATAGCCCATTGTGACTTGAGCTATAAATAGCCTCAGCACAATGCAGAGCACTGCAGGGGGTCCACTTTTGCTCCATTGTCTTAGCTTCACTAATCCCTGCCAGATCTCAGCCAAAGATGCTGGTAGCAACCCTGTTTGGGGGAGGTATCACCCCACACAATGTGAATGATAATTGAGCAAATGGTCAGCAGCAGTGGAGTTTACTGTATTGTGATTGGTTGATAATTCCCTCTCAGCCCTGCTGGGGGGAAACTGCATGAATTGTACCTTTAATACATATACCCTGTGCACAATAAAAATATTAGTTTCATCTTGCCAGCTGAGGAAGCAAAACCACTCTTGTGTTATTACTTGTACACTTTGGACTCTGCATATATTGTGCTTACTGCACTTTGGACTCTACCCACTTTGGAACTGGAAGAACTTGACTTGCTTCAAGCTGAGATGAGACTCAGTTGAAAGTCTGCATTTTCAAGTCACTCTGACTTTATGCTGTTTACTTGGAGATGAGCAGCTTGGACTTGGAAATGTCATTATATTGGAGTCTTTAATGACATGGACTTTTACAATATGGTAAAAAATGTTTGAACGCCAATTGGGCCATTAGACAATTGCACAACAAATATCTGAGGACCTGATGGAGCTAGAGTTATTGTTCAGATGCAATGAAGAGATGATAATATTGTCTTATTATTGTCGTAAATGTATTCTACACTAACCAATTTTTTGGTTTGTTTATATCCCTGGAACTATTTCAGCTATATGCGGTTTTTGTTTTTAAACAAGTGTTATCTATTTTATATGATTGGTCATATATCTTTGATGATTTCAGTGTCTTATCTACTCAGCACTGGATGTATATTCTGATGACTTCCAATTTCCAGGCCCTATGAATGTCCTAATTTCTTGGAGAGGGTTCATTCCTCTGGCCAATATTTCCTATGCGCTATATTTGATGCATCCTCTGATCATGTTCCAATGATTTTGGACAGCCGTACTTTGGTTCATGTTATGGACACAACTATGGTGACGATGGATTGATTGATGGATTGATTGATTGATTAATGGGGAGAAAAAGTAACAGAGCCTACAGAGGGCACTACCACTGTAGCAGATAAAAAGACAATAAGATGATGTCAGTACACTATTGTTACATGAATGACGTCACAATATAGATGACGTCATTAAATAATACTTATCCGCTAAACTGGTAGTGACCTCTCTTGGTACTTTACCTCCCAATTGCGAAACCGGCAGATTAACCGAGTGCCCTGTCAAAATATTTAAGGTAGATAAGAACTCTGATTTAAGACTCCAGACATATTTGTTGATTAACACTAGATGGCATTGTCATAGCCTACAGCAAAACCTTGTGGCAAACCATGTCATTGAAAATAGTGGTGAAATGTGACAGTCATTTTTGCTCCAATATTAAACCAAAACCATGATGTTGTTTACAAATATGATGATGATGATCATTATCAAAGTAATATTTCATTGGCAGTCAGTATAGATATACTATACCGAGATGATATTTTTCGGCAATATAATGATTATGTTATAAGAATAGAAAATTACAACTGCACAAAAGAAGATAATACAGATGAAAATATTCATATAAAATAAAATGATTGGCCTATAATCTGACAGTTTTACTATTTGGAATCCATTACCGTCCTGTAATCCATTTAATTGCATTGGTAACTAAACCAATTGTAATCCCTGGTTATTGCCATACTTTTTGAATAGGATTTCTTAACATAGACCATAAAATTATCTGGTAATTGTTTGTCCACTCGTTACGCATCAGTGGTATTCAAACGAGGTAGTAGTTACTCATCGATTATGAAAATGTATTCATACTGAATAATTTATGCATAACCATGAAAAATTATAATCAAAAGCATTCATTAAAAGTAATACACATATCTTGGATAACTGCAAAATAGCCATATACGGGGCTGTGTTGGTTAATTAATACAAAATGATGATATAGTTGCAATTAAAAAAATATATACATATAGATCAATAACTTGAAGTTAGAAATATGAAAAAAGTGAAAATTATATTTGTTAATTTCGTAAATATATATTTTTACCGATTATCCAGATGGCATGCCATGTCAGGTCAACATTGTTGCGAAATTGGTGACATGTCGATGTCTGGCCAATGTCTGGCCAATGTCGTCCGCTGTCTGGCCGATGTCTGGCCAATGTCTGGCTGATGTCTGGCCGCTGTACTATGCTATCTCAGTTACACATAACCAATATCGGTATTTTGCAATATTTTGAATTCAAATGAAATATATGATATTCAGCTCCACATGCCAAAATTATTAAAAGTATATCAAGGTCAATGTTTTAATGCCACTTGGTCTGAAGCTGAGGCTGCTAATTTAATCAGCTAGGTTCCTATCAGAGGCAGAAGGAATGAGATGATAAAACGTGGAGTCCACACTATCTTACAGATTTATTCCACGGGTGGGGTCGGGTGGATTAGGGGTTTATGTCCTGTATTTCTGCACCTGATGGGCTCGTTAGGACAGGCAGGAACCTTGGCAATGAGACGATGGAGGAAACAGCCATCCATTTTAGGCTCATCCAGGAATTGAAACCAGGACCCAGTGGTTGGAAGCCCAGCACGCTACCACTGAGCCAGGTCCCACCCCCCATGGGTGGGGTCATTTTCTTGCCAGCATAGACACCAAGTGATGAAAAATTCTATATTATGTTTTTTTAATTGCAGTTAGTGTACTTTTTGAGCTGGTTGCTTCTAAGTGGCATCGTTGCTTACGGTTTGGTAATGTTGGTTGAATCATCAACAATGTTGATCGAAAAACTTGTATTAGGACCGACAAAGAAAAAGGATGATGAGAAACCAAACGCAGAAGTTGCCGCCATGGAAACCAATCCTGAAATGATAAAAATGGACACAGGAAGTGAAAGTGAAGGTTATGTGGCGTATGACACTGATGATGATGTTAAAGTCACTGTGGTTAAAGTAGAGAGCTCAGGAGTCGACAAAAAAAGTAATCACCACGAAAAGGGTTTTGTACAAAACGGTGGAAGGGTGGTGTTATTCAAAATGACAGGATGTAGTCTCCAATGCAGAAAGTAGTGATCGAGGAGTCAACAATCAGGGTTTTGACCATTCCAAAAAATTCTAAAAAATCCTGCCATTATTCGCAGATATTTTTGTCTACCTGATGATGCCAATTTGTTCTGCAAAAACTTTGAGTTGATAATCAAATAATGTACAAAATGTAGATATATATTTGATTCCTAGTAGCTACATGTATTCAAGGATTTAATTATTAACCATTGTCCTTTTGCAATGGTTTTGCTTATCAATTATATTTTCTAGAACAAAGTAAAAAGTTTGCGTGTTAATACATCTGTCCTTCCACATTTTATGATGATATATTTTCAGAGTTTTCAAAATATAAATTTATCTTATTTATATTAATATGCAATGATGTTTATACCAGATTGTCGTAAAATGAAGTTTTTGCTCTGATGGCACTGTTTGTATTGATTTCATTTAACAGAATTTTAAATATTAGCAGAGGATAACAGTTACATAGTTGGCTGTTAGTATGATAGTAGCTAAAAATAATATATGCAACAAATCTTGAAAGCACTTAAAAGCGCTTATATTACATGGTTCAATGACTTCAATATCAGCTTATAAGAATATCTCAGACTGAGAGGAAGATAAACTTGAACTAAAATGACAAAAAAACTGGACAAAGACATTGAGACTTTTAGGACATTGACATAAGAGTCAACGCAGTCTTCAACACATTTATTTCTGTAGTTTAACAAATTGAAGTTTTTTGTGGTCTAACACTGCTATGCTATTTAACATATATATATTTTTATTTATTTTTATTTTCAAAGTGTATAATATAACTGTGCTAACTGAAACATTCCCCATTGACAACTGTCCATGCGTGCATTTTAAGTATTGCAATAGCTGTATCCTGCCATTAAAGTTATAAATAACCTTTTATAAGCTAATAATAATGTTGTATTGTTAGTTCATTGTCAACTTTGACCTATTCAGTAATTTGATTGCTTTCTTTATTTTACTGCTTTTATCAAGTAGGAAAGTATAGTTGGCACTTAGGAGTGAGTTAATTAAACATTTTCATTATATTCTTCTCAATGGAAAAGAAATCAAATGGAGTATACTCATGGCTCAATGCAAAATTCGGACAAGAAAGATATAATGATATTTTTAGTATAAAAACGAGTCCCGAGGGTCCCTGGAACTCATTTTGAGCAACTCGCCAATGCTCTCACGCAACTAACCCAGGTCGTTTTGACCTATGGCCCTCGATTCAATAATGTTCATTACCATTAAAGGAATACAAAAATGCTAATATAACGATACTATACGCTGTTAAAACATAAATCTAGAACGGTGAAATAATGAGTGCTACTTTGACCAGTAAAAATATGATAAATAGTGCAGATGGCGTTACACTAGGCCACAATAGCGCCATCTTGTGTGGTATAAGTGCTGCCACCTCGTGTATAAAGTGTACATATGTTATGTAAACAATGGTTAAATAGGTTAATTATTAAATACAAATGTTTTTATAATATCTTATCATTAAATACTACAAATCGATGTATCATAATTATACTTGTATGCTATACCTATATAATTGTCATAGATTATGTGAACAATGGTTAAGCAGTTAATTATTAATTGGTTGTGTTCTTTCCTGTTAAGTAGGACTAACTTTCTATCATAACTTACGGTATTTTGGCGCCCAACCTTCACCCGGATAAAAAGTCATTTTTCTTTAATGCTTCAGAGCCCACGACTATGTTCTTTTATTCTTTTTTCACTAAGGAAACTGGATCTTCCACAACGGTAGACACCTAGGTCTCAAATTAATCCTGTCCTGAACAAACACTAATTTTCTGTCATACACCTTGTTGTTTAGATGGTACAATTCATCAAAACTTTAGTCGATGTGTGCCACTGTTTTTATTTTGAATTGCACCAAATTGAATGGCTTGGTAGGGTGGCGTACTAGGGTGCATCATCCGCCCCATGATTTTTAAAAAATGACTTTTTCATTCTGTCCCCAAGTTAATTTTGTTCCTTTTACCAACAAAGACATCCATGCAAAATTTCACCAAGATTTGACAGGTCCTATGTGGTCCACCAAGGCAATGAAGTTTTGTATATATCAATTACCACTTTCTAACAGATGAATTATTGGTATTGATCAATGAACAAACAGCATACAAATTTATTTGTATTTCAAACACTATGCACAGTGGCCAGTGAAACACCAAGAAACAATTTATTTGTGTTTTAAACACCATACACCAGCAGGTTTGAATGGCTTTATGCCAATTTTGTATCTGCGTAATACCAAATGACATATTTGGCAAATATGAGAAATATTGCGGAATACAAAATGTCCAAAAATCTTACATTGTAAGTGTAATCTATAGCTTAATTTTATACTTTGAAATAGTTTCTGACTATGGATAACATGCATATAATATGAGGTTGTTCAAATTCATGAATATTGAACAACACTCACTTGATTCTATCATACTAAACTCATACAATAACATAATTGGGCAAAACTAATGTCCTTGAGTAAAAATTTCACACTGAGAATAAGATGCAAGTACTTGGACCTCTATCCTAATTCAGAACCAAGTTCTGACAAAATAATAGTCTTGTAGGAAACATTCAGCAGAGTCATTCACCAGTAATCAAATTATTTGTTTCAAATGAAAGAAAATACCATGAAACTGCATAATGAGATGGGCAAGAGTTGTTGAGAAATGTCAGATGAGAAGACTGGTTTGCCAAATCCTGATCCCATTCTCATACTTTGCTTTCTTCTTACCAAGTTGCACCATTTCTCCATTCAGATATCATAAATGACACTGCAGAGCTAGTAAGGCTGTGTACCTCATTAAGGTTTTTCCAGTTGGAGGTCATAAGCTGGAGCACCACTCAGCACAAATGGCAAAGGATAAGCACCAGCAAGAATAAATTAGTGTTAAAATATTGTACAAATACTCTAAATTTGGTGTTTTGCTGCCTTGATGTTACACTGCCATGGGGGGGGGGGGGGGAGGGGGGTTCCTTGATTTCAGATTCCAATAAGCTTATCTTGATTGAGTACAGAACTTTGTCCATCTGGCCTTATATAATGTTTTAAATTCACAATTTCTGGCTAAACTTGTAAAATGTATCATGGTCATGTTCTAGACAACATCCAGAAATACAGACTCTATATAGTCATCTTTGTCCGTCTCTGCTATCTCTAATGCTCTCCTAATTCTTCAATTATGTACTGCACTTCAGAATTGTACACAGAAGGGTGTAACTTTGATAAGGTGTTAATACTTCTTGCTGACAAATCTTCAAACACCTTCCTGAATCTGGTGAATAGTATTCTTGTCCCTTTGACATTTAAATTTTTTGATATGTTTGAAAGCTGATCAATAAGTTTTCTTCAGCTTTTCTACAATTACTGGACATAATCAGCATTGCACAGGAATATCATGAGATTTAGCAATATCATCAATCAGATTTATGATATTTTAACTAAGCTTTCTCTCTGCAATCATGTGTATTTTGGCCTTGTGGCACAAGTCTGAAACTTCTCCAAACAAGCTTAGTTGATTCCCATCCAGTTCTGTTAAAGAGGACCAAAGTGCAATGTACCACGGTACACACTGCAGAACATGAAGATGTCTGCAGACAAAATATTTTTATGACAGTTTCTTCTTCTGTAATTCCTGAATCAAGGCGAAATATTTCTTTGGATTGTCTTGCTGAGGCTTGCTTTGATTATCTATAGGATTCACATTCCACATTCTATTGTTATTCTACATTCAGTCTCATCAACTTGTAACAGCTTATTTCCAATTATAAAATGTTCTTTACTATAAAATAAATTTCTACACCCTATACCTGAATAACAAAATAATTTGTATATATACCTTTTACTAAACAAGATGTTGGCATATTCCAAACACCTTTACAAATTACAAGGTCAGTGTATTATCATGACAGCCTCTTTTGGATAAATGGGCAGACGATTGGCTCTTCTTCAATCAATAATGGCACTTGATATTTTTGAGGGATGCTTAACACAATCCTTAATATAGTAGAGATGCAAAATATACTTAAGCAAGTTCTTCTGTAAAATTATTTGATCTTCCATTGATGTAATATTAAAAGATTAGCCACGGACGAAAGAAAAACCTACCATTTGGGTGATATTCAATACCTGTAACTTTGAAGCTCTGGTGGACCACATAGATGTTATCCAAAATACATAAAATTTCAGAAATCTTCATTATATCCCAAAAGGAACATTTTAAGACTAGGGACAGATTGGATTTCTGATATTGGGGCAGATGATATGAACTGGAAAAATTAAAAGTGTTGTGAAATGCACCCAGACCGTATGAGGAAGCCCGCTTACAGGACAGTGAGCAGCAGGGAGTTTTTTCTAGGAATGCCATGTTGAATGTTGTGTGACACAGAATTTCTCTTTTTGGATATAGGTTGCAGTGTTAGACGGTGTGTGACGCAGAATTCCCTTTATCGGACGTGGTAGGTTACAGGTAAAATGATTGTATATAAAGTTTACAGAATTGTGAAAAAGAACATAAATATTGAGGTGTTAATGTATTTTAAAAGGTTACCAATAAACATACCAAACAGGTAAGGTAAATATGTTGAAGGATTATAAGGATACCAATGAACATCCCACACCAGTAAGATTTTCCACTTTTAAGCTCAGTGAAGTGTTAACCATCTAAACAACAAGATGTAGGACAGAAAAAGTTAGTGGTTGTTCAGCACAGAATTAATTTGAGACCTAGATGTGTACCGTTGTGGAAGATCTAGTTTCCTTAGTGAAAAAATAATAAAAGAATATAGTTGTAGGCTATCAAGCATAAAAGATTACTTTTTATCCGGGTGAAGGTTAGGGACCAACCGTCAGTTATAATAGAAAAGGTTTCCTATTTAACCGTAAAGAACACAACCAATAGAGTCTTTTCAATGAGCAGCCCTGAATTCAGCAAGACATTAGTCTTTCCTTTCCTCTTATTACTTATTTTGCTTTTCAGATATACCCTAACTATTTCAATAAATATTATTTTCTCTGGGAAATAACAGAAATCAACTAAATGATAAGATGTCAAATATAAATTAAAATGCACTACAAATAATGCTGCTGGGATGCACTTTGTTTTAGCCAATCAGAGTCAAGGGCGGGAACTTTCTCAGCCAATAGAATTGCAGTATTCTGTCATAGCCACCTAGTGGAAATACAGAGAACCCTTCCATGAAAATCAACTATGAAAAATTAAAATTAGCCATTGTTCACATAATGTATAACAAAATATATATGTTTAGCATACTAGTATAATTATGATACATCGATCTGTATTATTTAATGATAATATATTATAAAAAAACATGTGTATTTAATAATTAACCATATTACCCATTGTTTACAAAATATATGTTTACTTTTAACATGAGGTGGCATTACGTATACCACACAAGATTTTAACAAATTTCAATTGAAATAAACGGAATTGAAATGAATTGAGAAGTCAAAATAATAATAAACATTATCATCATTTATAAGCCACTGACCATTTTCTTGATACCAAAGCCTTTTAATTAAGAATAAGTTTGCGAGTTTGAACCTCCATCTTTTCATGGAGGAGTTTGGCAGATATTCCTGCAACATCTGCCTCATCAAACCCAGTGATGGCACTGCTGTGAGCTCTTAAGCCCCTACGACTAAAGTGGTGTTCAAAGCTTGAATACTCCGTCAGAATAAAGGAAAACTCTATTACAATGATTCAAGTGTAAAGGTGGCAGAATAGTGACAAAAGCAAGCTTATAACTTAAATTAACATTTGCATCAGTACTGTGTTATTTTGAATGTAGCTAGGGCAAAAAATCAAAGCATTCAACCACAGAAATAATTCACGCTCTCTTGGTGTTGTTGTATTGATTTATTGATTGGACTTTCAGCTCTACATTCTCCATAATCACCATGAAAGTTGAAGCAGACACCGGCATTTCTTGGATTGTGCCATTTGCTGCTTCACTAACCAACTTCTTCGACTATGGCTTTGCCTACAGCATAGGACTGTTTTACGATGAATTTCTGGGTGTGTTCGGAGAGAGCGGATCAACCACCGCATGGATTTCATCGCTCAATTATGGAACAATGTGTGCAACAGGTACTTACTTGTATGATCACATTACATCTGAAACAACTAAGCAATAGTTATATCTTAAGTGTAAAATTTAAATCCCCGCCTTGTAAATACATTGCTTAACTGATTTATAATGGTCAATTGCCTAACATGCTTGATTGCTCAGAATGATGTTTGATTTATCATAACATACAATGCTTAATTGCTTGGTACAATGCTATATATGTTCATAATGGTAAATTGCTCATAACAATGCTTAATTACTTGTAACTTACAACAGAGAATTATTATATTGAATGATTGATTGATTTTATTTAGTTACAAAATACGCTAAATGCTAAATTGTTCACAATGTTAATTTTTTTTTAACTTACAATGCTTAATTGCTTATAACTGACAATTGTGAACTGATTATAAAATAACTCTCAATGTTTAATTGTTTTATTTCAACTTACAATGCTAAATTGCTGATAACTTTCAATGCTTGATTGCCTATAACTTACAATGCTTAATTGCTTTTGAGCTATTACGGACAAATGAAAACAGGGAGAAACTAGGATAGAATTGGTCACAGTGCCCATTATTAGCAACAAGGATGAAACACACATAACAAGACAGAAAAATCATGTAATCTTTAAAGATAGTATATATAAAAGTGCATCAACATCACAACAATGCGGCATATCTAATAATGACAAGTTATGCATATCCGAGATGACAAGATACAGACTTAGTACTCAAAGAAGAATTGAGCAAATTTTGATTTTTTTAAGAAAGAAAGGGATAGGTGGGCTAGGTTAAAATTGAAGTGTGAGGAAGTGGCACAGAGCACTAAGCTTATCAAAAATATATAGTCAAGGGATGTTTGAACAACAAGAGGGTCAATATAAATATAGAAGAAATGAAGGGACTACAGGGACTAGGCATCAACAGTGCATTAAGTGACTATACAGTCAGACCTATAAAAGGGAAGACCACATATGCAAAAAATATACACAAAAATGACACTAGGCCTGTCCGTCCAACTCAATCTGCCTTCATATAATTAAGCTACTAATAACTGACAATTGTGAACTTATTATGTATAATAACTCTCAATGCTTAATTGTTCAGTTAATTTTTTTTAACTTCCAATGCTCAATTGCTGTTAACTTTCAATGTTTGAGTGCTAATATAGTAATAACTTACAATCCTCAATTGCTAATAACTTTCAGTGTTTGAGGGCTAAAAACTTAAAATGCTTAATTGCTGATAACTCTCAATGCTTAATTGTTCAGTTGAGTTTCTTTTAACTTACAATGCTCAATTGCTCATATTTTCCAACCTTGATATTAATGGAACATTTGAAAATAACAAGAAGTACAATACAACTGAAACACTAATGCAAACAGCAAAAACAAAGCAAACATGCCAAACAAAAAAACGAACATGATATTATAAGTCTAGACATTACACCCAAGACAATGTGCTATAGTATGATCCATAATAAATGTCCACTTGTTTTTTCCTTTGTGTGGTCTTATTTTTACATACAGAACTCAAAACTCCAAATCATTTTATTCACATTATATACAGTTAGTTTCATTACAAACAGCCGGTCAAATTGAACCTAGACACGGCTAGACAACTTCCAGCCACTAAGATAAACCGACTACTTTAAGCCAGATTTAAAACATATTCATGATATATTAGATAAATTTCTTACATTTGCCAAGGTTTATATTTTCCCAGTGGTAGTAGGTTTAAGCTGACTATAAGCTAGGAGTAGCCGACTATAAGCTAGGAGTAGACGGAAGAGGCTGAAACATAATGACTCTTCTCGTTTTTTTTACGTGTGTGTACAGGATAGGTTCATTTGTTCGGAGCCCTCAAAAGGAAATGTCTAAAAGTCTCAAAGCTTATTGTCAGCTTATATTTAACCAGCTGCTATAGGTAGATGTAATGATGAGATGATAAGGCTTGGAGTCTACACCATGTTACAAATATACCCTATGATTGGGTCTTTTACTTGCCTCAGCAAAGACACTGAGTAGAAGGCACCTCCAATTTAACATTTTATGTGAGCGACATCCAGCTGGGATATAGCTCATGAAGAGTGCTTTGGCCTGGGTCATTCAGCTGAGCTGGTCAATTTGGAAATGGCCAATCAGCTGCAATTTTAATTAATTAACATATCAGAAAATGTTTGCATTCAATTACAGTCATTGCATTAATGTGTGCAAAATAATGTATTATCGCGTTTAGTCACCATATATAGTCTCATTTTCTTGTGAAGTTATCATGTTTCCTCATACAGTTATTGTATTCTCTCATATGGTTAAGCGTAGTACCATGAGGGAACATGGTGTTCATGAAGGAACCCATTCCTTAAAAGGAATGCGATGTTAATAAGGGAATGCAAAGCTTTCACAAGGAAATGTGATGCTTTAGCAAGGAAAAGAAAACTGTTGCCAATGGATATAGAAAATGTATACAAATTACAAATTTTGTTGTCTCTTAATTTAATCACTGCAGTATGGAACACATTCCTTCTAAGGGAATGCAATAATAAATAAGGGAATGTGATGCTTTCACAAGGAAATGTGACACTTAGCAAAGGAATGTAAGTTGTTGCCAGTGAACAAGAAAAATTATTACAAAATTGTGTTGCATTTTGTTGTCCCTTTATACAATCAGTGCAGTAAATAAATTAAGTTTGCAGTATCTTTCATGCACTCGACTGACATATAATCTGGAATAATCTTAAGATAAAGTGAGATAAGTACTACATATCAATGAATGGGTAACTTGTGTGTTATCATGACAAAAGCAAGACAAGTTGTTGACACAGTACCTTCGGAATCAAACATGTCCTAATTGGCTGGTGATCCTTCACAAATGATCTCATTGGCTGATAATTCCTACCATATCAGCCAGATCAGCAAATTCATTGGCATTAGCACTGCCAGGCTTCTGGCATCTGCCATTGTTTTGAGCCATCTGGATAACTCCAACAGTATATTGTGTGCCTGTCAATGCCATTAGCAGACTCCGAAGAGTGAAAAATTGGGAAGCAAAAGTTTTACTTGGTCTGTCAAAATATGATAGCTCCAGGCAAGCATTAAAAACATTACACTGGCTGCCCATAAAACAAAGGATTGATTTTAAGATCCTATGTATCGTGTTCAAGTTCCTCCACGACATAGCACCTGAATAATTTTCCAACCTCATCCAATTGAAGTCATTTGCAAGGAACACTTGGTCATCATCAAGCAGCAGGACCCCTTTGGTCGTACCTTTCACCAGACGGGCAAAATTTGCTGATAGATCCTTAAGTGTCTATGGCCCTGGGCGGTGGAGCCAAATAATCCCAGTGGACATTCGAAATCTGGACAATTACCAAACTTTTAAATGACAGTTAAAAACCTATTTCTTTTAAATTTCTCTGTGATTTCTATTGTAGGACGCAATTGAATGCATTAAAATATGCAAATGGTAGTGCGGTATAAGTGCTATAATAATGATCATAATAATGATCTAACTACTTTGTGATCTGTAACATATGATCTGATTGGCTGGTGATCTTTAATGTTCAGATGATCAGATTGGCTGGTGATCTCTATCAGATCAATGATTTGATTGGCTGGTAATCTCTACTAGATTGATGATTTGACTGGCTGGTGATCTTGATCAGATCCATGATTTGATTGGCTGGCTATCTGTAAAAGAGAGGGATAAACTGCCAAGTATCCAAGTAAGATGATCAGATTGGCTGCTGATCTTTCACAAATTATAAGCTTTGGCTTTCATGGCCACCAGGGGGCAGCAGCAGCACGATAATGAAGAATTTCAGATTTTTGCCAATCTCATGCCTGTGTACAGAGGAGCAAAGAGATTTTCTTCACGTTTTAGAACCAAATTTTTGTGGCCCACCTCACCAAGAGTTTCGTGTATTCACAACTTTGGGGTGGTTTTGCATTACGGAGAAACTGCAGACATCAAAATTAATCAGTCCCCCATGAAGAACCAGTGATAGGCTGCCATTACGTATTTTCAGATCAAAAACAGCCTGAGTGAGATAAAAACATAAGAAGGTAAAAAGCAATGCAGTTCCATGCCATTTATGGAAAAATGTGCCCAAAAACCAAGTGGATATTTATGATGGATCCTAGCATAGGTAACATGATCTGATTATTTGGTGATGCTCATTAGATCTGATTGGCTGGTGATCTTTAACAGATGACCTGATTGGCTGGTGATCTCTAACATAATGATCTGATTGGCTGGTGATCTGTAACAGACGATCTATTTGACCTGCCTTAACAAGAGATCAATGCCAAAAATACAGTGTGATCGAGCAGACATTCTGTAGAAATTAAATAACTGAAAGTAATTTTTACTAATTGTCATGAAAAAAACACTTCTCCCATAAGTCAAATGTATGATTTATGCATGATATCATTGGCCTTGGTAAAATTTAATACAAGTCATATTGAGAAAAAATCAATGCCTTTTCAAAATACACAGTATCATAGACATTTTCCTCTTTATTTCAGGACCACTTACAAGTCTACTTATTGATAAATTTGGCTGTCGTGTTACCATGGCGATAGGAGCTGCCATCTCATTTGCTAGTTTGGTTGTGTCATCATTTGCCACGAGTGTGTATTTTGTCATCGTTACTTTGGGGATTTTAACCGGTAAGTTAATTTTCACTCTAAATGAGTTTTTATGCTGCTGAGGGTTCGATCCTAGGCCCAGGTTCTCTGCATGAGCTACATCCCAGCTAAATGTCGATCGCATGATACATAAAATTGGAGGTGCCTTGTACCAGCAGTTTGCACTTTCCATTTCAGCAATTTTTGTTAAATTTTTACATATCACGGTAAATTTTATTGATTGCAGGTGCAGGGTTTGGCATGTCTTACATGGCAGCCACAGTGGTAATCAGTTACTTTTTCTCCAAATACCGAGCAATTGCAATGGGTGTGGCAGTGTCAGGTGCAGCCATAGGGACTTTCATCTTCCCTCTCTTAAATCGATATTTGCTGTCCGAGTACTCATGGCGCGGTGCTTTACTAATTAATGGTGCTGTTCATTTACATGTAGTATTGGCCGCTTTAATAATTCCTGCTGTCCCTCCTTTGAACTTTAGAACAAAACCAGACCCCAATGATGAAAACACAAGTGACAAACCGAGCTGGATAAACGATTGCAATTCATTCATGAAAAACTTTGGTTTTATACTTTTCTGCTTAAACAACTTCGTATACTCCTTAGGACTTTTTGTTGTCTATACTCACTTGGCAGCTTATTCCAGAACTTTAGGGTCGTCTAAGACTTTTGGTAGCTTGCTATTTTCCATAACTGGAATTGCTTCTTTACTCGGTCGACTCAGTCTTACTGCAATTGCTCAATTGCGAATCCTCAGCGCGCCTACTCTGTATTCTTTAGCCTTCATCATAGCAGGATCAAGCACAACTGCCAGTGGAATATGGAACTCTGAAACTGGTATGATAACAACTACTTTCATATTTGGATTCTTCAGTTCAGCATTTGGTGCTTTAACCCCAGAAACCACGTGTCATATTGTTGGGGTCAAAGACTTGAGCAAAGGGTTTGGTATTGCAATGCTAGTATCTTCTGTTGGAATCATACTTGGTCCTCCTATCGCTGGTAAGTGTATGATATGGTGTGCATTTTTATCTCCCAACTATGGATCCGATGTAACACCTGAAAATATTTCTTGTCAGGTCAATGAAAATGAGTATTCAAAAGTATTATCAATGAAAAGATATCTTTTTCAGTCATGAGCCAGTATTTTACTTGTATCAGCATTGACAGAAAGGTCCAGGCATTACCTTTTAAAATGTGTCATGTAAATGTGTTTCTGCTTTTGTAGAAACCAAGCCCAAACCAAAACCAAAAAACATGTTAGGTCAGCCGATGTTGGCTCAAACTCGATCCGAAATGATCGATGTCAACAAAAATTGAGCCGCTGTGACATATCTGGAAAGGCCAAAAGAGGCACTGACGTTTACCTTAACTACCATCCCCAACCTACCATTACTGCATGAAGTCCTAGCACAATGAAGATCACACAACTGAATCAGACAGTGCCTGCATATACCTCAGGCATTGGTTTTCAGTATCTCAGTGCGTAAGACAAAAAGGACCATGCTCGTTGCGCCTAGCATATGCTAGGAGCAGCCATGTATGGAAATCATGCTTAGTAAGACTACTCATCCACGACTGGTCCTTTTAAATGTTTACAGGGTTCATATTTGATAAGACTGGCTACTACTCAGCGTCTTTCTACTTCGGAGGAGGCTGCATGGTTTTAAGTGCTTTCGTTTTGGCTCCAGTTTGGAAGAAAAAGGCACATGATGCAACAAAAAATACAGTTCAAGTTTCAATAAATGAATAGAAAACACATCTTATCCTTAGAGTTATTTGTCTTGGGAGATCAGTTTGCTCAATCAAATACCAAAGGAATGGGTGATTGACAGATCATGCTACTTATTTATTTAATATATGTATATTATTCTTTCCAAGAATTTTTAAATCCACCGAAAAGCTGATTCAGCGCAGCGTTAGTGGCTCGTTGAATACCAGCAAGATGTGGATTTTGCAAGGAAATCATTTGTTTTTCGTTGTACATGTATTTAATTGTACATGGCTGGACTCAAAACATGTACAAGTGCTGCTATTATCAATGATATAGGTACTTATTCTTATATCATCATATCATTTTTAGTTTGGTGATTTATACTTATTTTCGATACAAAAACATTTGTCCCAGTGCCTCCCTTTCACATTTCCCCAGAATTAAGTGATTTCTGATAAATTGGTTATTGTTGTTTTTGTATTTGAGGGGGTGACTCTTGAGAAGTGATGAGTTGTCTGTCTTAGAGAGTCTCTCCTCACTTCTCTAGTTGGTTAATGCTGTTTGGAGGCCCAAGGAAACCCATGTAATGCTTTCAGGAGGTCAATTATGACAACCTCAAATGGGTCTCCTGGGGCCATAAACCTACTAGAGTTGCCACATATTTTGTAGTCTACTAGAGTGCATAATTTGCAAAATGGGAAAAAGAAATGACAAAGTTACCCTTAAGAGGTGGAGCAATTCAAAAAATGTTTATTCTTTATAATTATGTCGAAATAAATAAATTTATTTTTGCTTTTAGCCAGTAAGTCATATTTCAGTTACAGCTGCTATCACTTGGACACCATAATCATTTACTCACCAATGTTGAATATTCCAAAGAAATCATCAATTCTCCTCACAGAAACACCATCTTTCAAGCAAAGTTTTTGGTATCTTTTATATTTGAAGTCCAGGAATTATTTAAGACCTAATCTGTAGCACTCATGTTTGCTTGCTTACAACAAATGAGTAATGAACGTACACGTTTGGTAAGTGCAAAAGCAAACAGAATATGAACTCCTTGGATTGTGTTCAAAACGACAAATGGAAACCAAAATTCATTTCTACCCGTTAACCCAGGGAGAAATCCAAATAGCCAAGTTACACCTGTGAGAGTGAAGAGTCTGAGATAAATCTTGATTTGTTCCTTTCTCAATGGGCTCCGTGGAAACATGCAAGAATGGTAACTTATCTGATACATAGCAAAACCAAAGCATACCATGTTAATTAAAATGCATGCAAGAATGGGTGCACCAAAACTATACAATATGTGAATGCTTTTGTTGATCCAACACAGGCCTCGCCCACCATAGGAAAAAAGATGTGGCCACTTCACATCTAGAGCTACACAAGGCCTAACTACCATACTTGGAATTAGCCAACCTATTGTAAGAACAACCCCTCTATTCATTTTTGAACCACCAATGAGCTGGGCCCCCACCATGGAGTCATAGATTAGCTTTGAAGTTTATTTAATCATGGTCACGTATCACCTTAAAGTTTATACTATTATTAACAACACCATTGGATAATTCCAAATAAGGGTTGACTTACGCCTGTCTTCACAATGTGTCAAATAATAACAAACAATACCTTAACAATATGTCAGAAGGCATCTTATCTCTGATGTATTCTCGGCATGCAATTGGAAAGTCCAAGCAGCAATCCCCTTTGTTGATACATTCCATATCACAAAGGCACTGGATTCCAGGTTACTATATGGCGAATCTCTGCTTTTTTCCGCATCTCTTCGCACAGGTGAATTCAGTGGTATCCACATCACAAATAGGCAGTTTTAATCCATAATAGTCTTTCATTACATAGTTATTTAAGTTAGTGAAGTCTTGGAAAGGCTTTTCATTGTTCCTCGGTGACTCTGGGTAGTCATAAGAAGGATTTCTGTAATCTGATGGAACTAAAAAAATGTGTTTTACCAGAGAGACTGATAGTAAGAGAAATGAAATTGATTCCAAACATAGCATAGCATAAATATTTAAATTTGGTATCAGAGACAGGTACTTTGACAAACAAAATCTAGTATGTCTTCTAGGAATGGAATATCAGTTATTCTGCCCTACCAATTTAAATACCGTGCAGCCAGGGATTGGGGCCTAACTTAGTGGTGGTGTGCTGGGTATCAAACCACTGGGTCCTGGGTTCAATTCCTGGTCGAACCTAAGTTGGATGGCGGTTTCATCAATCATCTCATTGCCATGGTCTCTGCCTGTCATAATTAGCCCAACAGGTGCAGAGATACAGGTGGTAAAGCCCTAATCCACCCACTCACCCAAAGAATGATAAGGGTATTGCCAAATAGTGGACAATGGTGTGAACCTAGCCTTCACGGATTCAAGATGTACAATGACATACACAGAATGTCTATACAATAGACAGGATTAGGGCTCTACATCCTGTATTTCTGCACCTGATGGGCTAATTAGGACAGGCAGAGACTTATAATGGATTCAATTTAGTCTTACCATATTCACCTAAGGTGGGGTAATGCTGGGGTATTCCTGGTGTTAGTGGTGGCAGAGAGTTTTTTGATGAAATATATGTCATGTTATTCATCGAAATTTGTTCTTCAGTGGTTATGATATAATGTAAGTCAAACCATTTCCAAGTGCTACATGTCCACTTTATTCTGAGTTTATAATTTTGATCATTGACCATTGACCACCATTTAACCAGAAAGGATCAATATAACTTACCTTGAAACTGAATGGTAAATTTGTTTAAAGTTATACTAATCATCAAGCAAAATGCAAGTCTTTTCTTTGAGTCCATGGTTAGTAAGATGTATTTTGGACTCGTCACTCTCACAGGGGTAACTTGGCTATTTGGATTTCTCCCTGGTTTACAGGGTGGAAATGAATTTTGGTTTCCATTTGTTTTTTTAAACGCAATAAAAGTTACAGCCGAGCTATATTCATTGTCATTTGTTCACCCAAAATATACATGGCCAATCCAATTGCTCAAAAAGATATGAATTATAGTAGTGAATTTGAGAAAAGCAAAAACATGCAAACAGGAGTTAGGACATTTAAAGAAAGTTGTGGTATGATAATGATACATGGATAATTATACATGTGTAGATTATGTACATTTCTTAGGATCATACCATTATATTAATTACGCAATAGTTTTACAACATTAATTACCATCAGGCCAATGAAAATAGCGAACTATTTGTAGCAGTTAAATTTTACAACATATTAAAGATTTAAAACTCTGGAATGTCCTTTTTTCCCCCATATTAATAGGACCAACAAGCTCTAAATTTACATATATTTTTATATTGGAAATTACTACTGCTCATTGACATGATACAAAAAAAGACACTTTACATTCAGGTTTTTTATGTATATCATCTAAATATTAAAGGAGCCATTCATAGGTCCACAGTTTCAAAAAAAAAATAAACCAATAACAATCCACAAAATAAATAAATAGAATAACAAAATAAAAAAGGAAATCTGACATTGATGTGATAAAACTCTGACAACATTCTGCCTACAAGTATTAATTATAGACATCAATTAAACCTGTTATTACCTCCATTAGAAATGTATATATGTTACAGGGTACATAAATGGTACCTTTTTTATGTACCCCTCCGTCAAACATTCATAAAGGGGTTTCTCAAAATTCTGATTTTGGGGTGACATATCCTCAAAAATTCTGCGTCAAAAGTGGGTTAAGAATGACTTTAAACAATATTACTGCCACTTACTGTTTGTCAATTTTAGTTACTACAGTCGTTGTGCTTTCTTTATATCTTAACTTTTGAAATGACAACTTTTATACTTAAATCGACAAACTTCTATCACAGATACATATTCTAATTGTTTTCCAAAGTTTTTCAAGAGTATCAATGGAAATTATAAGTTGCCAGGTTTATCACACTTATGTTGAATTACATTTTTCCATAGGTTTATTCACAAATATGAAGAGTGTGCTTAAAGTATTTGAAAATTATATTGAAAATCTGTATATCAGTCCCTTTTGGTGTGAAAGTCTCAAGAATGACCTGAAGAATCCAGTCAATTGTGGAAAACCCTCATATATCTTCCATGATATACTTCTGAAATAAAAACGTTATATTGTATGAATAATGCCATGGTTGCATTACTTATTTACTGGAGCCATACTTACTCGAATGGTATATCCTATTGGGTCGCACTTTGGGTCAAACTGAGGGTAATTTCCCAGGATTTCTTGCTCTCCATTCCAGGGTATTTGAAATGAGAAATGAAATTGAGAATAAGCAGAATCAATGACCAACAAAATATGTATAGAAGCAAAGGTAAATAATGTACATATTATATTAAAAAATGCACACAAAAAAGTCTGTTTGGGATAAAAAAAATCTGTTTGGGATAAACAAAATATTGCCTATGGATCTTTCCATCTATCAGTCCATCAGTCCATCAGTCCATCAATCTATCTATATATATATATATATATATATATATATCTAGTCTAGCTGACTTTGTCTTTATCTATAAAATATGTGGTTCACCTGAGCTTTTGAATCCCATTGGGTAGACTTGTACCGAGGCAGTGCATGAAATTTCATCTCTGACAATTTTTTCATGAAGGATAGAACTAATTGCATTTAGTATCTTAAATGTAGTTTACCTCTGTTTCAATGGCTCAATGCGGGGCTGAAATAAAAAACTGAGAAAACCTGGGATTGCGCGCACCCAAAATAATCATACGCATTTTCAATTACTCCAATCAATGCCTTTGAAAGTGATGTGAATAGTTTAATTGTGATACCAATTAATGGCATGAGATGATAAATAGATCAAGAGTTTCCATAATAATGGCCTCACATTAATGTGGTCTTAATATGGAGGTGGTCTCAATAGTGAGGTGATGAT
The DNA here is from genome assembly GCA_932294295.1 of Alitta virens. NCBI lineage: Eukaryota > Metazoa > Annelida > Polychaeta > Phyllodocida > Nereididae > Alitta > Alitta virens. Next base: position 34,545,536 of record OW028585.1, read on the forward strand.
GATAATAAGAATAATGTATAGTATAGACATACTAAATCAACTAATTAAGTACATATTTTTTGGCAATGATTGTGTTATAAGAATAGTACAACATTACAAATGCATAAAAAGTGGGTAATGCAGATGAAATTATCTATATAGAATAAAATGATGGGCCTATAATCTGACAATATGACTATTAGGAATTCATTACCATCCTGGTTGTTATCCTGGTTGAATTGCATTGTTAACTAAGCCAATTGTTATCTCTGGTTATTGCCAAAAATTTTAAATAGGATTTCTGAACAGACAATAAACGTATCTGGTAATTGTTTGTTCACTCAGTGGTATTCAAAGGACGTAGTTGTTACTCATTGGTCATGAAAATGTATTCATACTGAATAATTTATGCATAACCATGAAAAATTATAATCAATAGCATTCATTAAATGTAATAAAAAATATCTTGGATAACCAGAATATAGCCATACACAGAGCTATGTCGGTTAATTAATAACGATGTGATATAATTTAAATTAAAAATGTACATCAACCGATAACTTGCCTGAAGTTAGAAATATGGAAAAAGTTATTGAAAATGATATGTCTATTTGATGAATATATATTTTTACAGATTCCTAGATAGGTCAGGTCAACATTGTTGCGATATCGGTCGTCGTTGGCTGATTTTTTGGCGATGTCCAGCGAATGTTGTATGCTATTTTGGTCAAACATTTACAATATCGGTATTGTACTCTATATTGAGTTCAGATGAAAAGCTAGGTTCCTATCAGAGGCTAAAGGAATGAGATGATAAGGCTTGGAGACCAAATTATTTGACACATTTATTCCATGGGTGGGCGCGGGTGGGTGGATTAGGGGTTTGTGTCCTGTATTTCTACACCAGATGGGCTAGTTAGGACAGGCAGGGACCATGGCAATGAGATGATGGATGAAACAGCCATCTCAACCAGGAACTGAAACCAGGACCCAGTGGTTGGAAGCCCAGCACACTACCACTTAGCCATTGCAGATAGATACTCTTTGGGCTGGTTGCATCTAAGTAGCATCGTTGCTTACAGTTTGGTACCGACAAAGAAAAAGGATGATGAGAAACCAAACACCGAGGTTGTTGCCATGGAAGCAAAACCTGAAATGATAAAAATGGAGACTGGAAGTGAAAGAAAAGGTCCTTATGTGGCGTACGACCCTGATGATGCTAAAGTCACCGTGGTTAAAGTAAAGAGCTAAGGAGTTGATGAAAAATGTAATCCCTACACTCCAGAAATCAGTCACGTGATACAGTAGGATCATGATGTATACATGTCAGCAGATCAGCTGTGATTGTCCTTGAAATAAAAAAGAAGACATAAACAGGCCTAAATAAATTATCTTTCTGTTTTAACCTATGTTACTGCCAAAAGACTGCATGCCAATATCCAAATAGTCAAAATATCCCCAAAAATAGGTGTCTGAGTGAAAAAATAAGAAATGGATCCTATCAAATAATCCAAATCGGCTTGCTAGATAATTTTAGTTCTTCTCGGTCCCATGAGAGGTCGCTGCAATAGTGGCCTTAAACAGCATGTTACCAGTTGAGAAACGGCGGATTTCAACCCAGAATAGTGATTTGAATGATTTCAATGGTTAAAGGAATAAAGAATTAAGGATTAAGAAGACAAAGTGTACTTTATGTATGAAATGCCTTAATTCAGTCAATACAATCATTGCAATGTTTTCAATTAATTGCAAAATTTATTGAAAACATTGCAATGAATTAATTGTTTAATTTACAAAATTTATTGATGAAAATTTTTCTTGTTCATAATTATTGCAATAGTTGGATTTTATTGCACAATATGCGTTTTTATTGTTTACCTGTTATTATTATTATTAAATAAATAAATAAATGTAGGCCTTCATGGGTAAAAGCAATCCATGTAGTTACAAGTAATTATTTACTTAATATGAGATTTAATGAAGACCCAGTAAGCATATTAACATTACATTGTGAAATAAAGATGGGAGTAATTGTAAATAATGGCGATGATAGTAATAATAATAATAAATTTGTATGGCGCCAGATCAGATATATGCATATATATCTTGCTTTAATCTCACAGGTTATTTCCGAATACAGGTGAATTCACGTACGGCCTGCAATTCTTATAGACAAAATTTCTATAATGTAAATAATGTGCTTCCTTCAATACGTACATACTCAGTGTCATAATATCTATCTTTAGCATTTGTGTTATGATACTATGTTTAGTGATGGCTGTAACCACTGCTTCCTGATGTAATGGTTATTAATAGAAATTTCAGCTAAGCATGGGACTTGATGCAGGCCAGTGTGTCATGAGGCCTTAATAGTGTGTAAATAGAATAGGCAGGCCAGACAGTGGCCACCAGCAGACTTGTAAGCAGAAGTGTTGTGCAGACTGGCATAAGATGTGACTTAGAATATCTCTCAAATGTCAAAAGAGATAAAAGGTATGTTTACTCAATTGTTATTTCATAAGATTCATTAATAAGTAAGAACTGTTGTGCACTGCTACATTGCGTTTTGTGACAATATTAATTGACAATATTAAGATATATTTGTTTACTGATAATAAAACATTTTAATTTAACCATGATTGTCGAGTCTTCAATCAGAGGAACCGATCCCGTTGCATGGTGGAGAATCCGGGTATCCGGATTTATCCGTCCGGATGTGTCATGAAATGTACATAGCCAGTTGCACTAATTTAATACCTTTTTCTTTCTGTTCTTTTGTCATTATCAAACGTCGGGAGTGCCAGGTCATAAGTGGAATGTTCATTTAGAGTAGACTATGCCACTCAGAGCTTTTGGTACATTCTTGCAAAGACCCTATAGTGGATAAGACGCATTACTTAAGTGTACAGGCTATGTGAGTGACCCAGTTCCAGCGTACCCCCTTTGGAAGTGATCACTGGCTCCCTGAGCCAGTCACTCCCATATGCTACCAGCATGATCACTAGCCAAACAGGCACAATTTATCGATCTCGCAATTATGTAGGAACACCTATATCAGTGAAACATAGTACCTATACAGTATACCCTCATATTTGTTCAGTGGTCATATATATACAATGCAGTGACACATCTATGCAGGTTGTTGGAAACGCATGCAAATTCTCTAAACTGGGCAATGAAAGATTTGACTGACCCTTAAATGTGAAGGAGTTTCTGCATTTTCTTATTCCCTTTTCCCTTTCCTCTTTCCTGTGATGTTGTATTGTTGAATACATCAAGTACATGGTGTACTCTGAGTCCCATGTATTTTTTTCCAATTTTGCTAAATAAATTCATACAGTTTTCACATTCAGTGGCTGCATCTGATAAAACTCCTTCCACTTCTGTATGCAATTGCTGCATGACACCTCCACTTCCCAACAACTTTGGGAAAGTAATTTTAAATGCTCTCTCCAACTTGTCCATGAAAAGGCATAGATTATTGCTGGGGTATTGTAATTTTCCTGGAATGTATTCTTTAAATTTTACAAATGTAAAACGTTCATTTTCAGGAATGTGTACTGAATAGCAACTCATTGAACATGAATTGCATGTGTCAGGGACTTCTAATTTCTTGAGCATATAACCACTAATATAAGTGATGACATTTTTTTCCAGCACATTAATTGATGAAGTTATTGCAGGAACATTATGTTCCACAGTTCCAGAGAGACATTCAGTCTGCTCAGTGGGCTGTGGTTGATTTTGTACTTCAGATGGAGTTGTAGATTGCTGTCCAAGCTGACTAGATTCTTGAGATCTTTGTGAACCATTTGACTCCCCTGATGGGTTCACCTGGGTTTCAGAATTAGAAGCGGACTTTTTACTGAGGCAGGACAAATCAATCAGTATATTATCAAAATCCACAGCACAGTTACTGCTTGTGCTTTGCACAAAGAGTTTTTCAACCACAATGTGTCGAAAAGCTGACCTGAATTGGGTGGAACTTGGGTTATCCCTGTGCCCACCTTTGCCTCGAATTATTGAAAACAAATTCTCCAAGCAATCCTGATTGAGTCTGTTGGTGAGGAGAAACTTAAAATTCAATTTTAGATCATTCCAAAGGCCAAGGAGGGCATTAATTGAGATTTTCCATCCATTAAAGCATGGTGGTGGGGGTTTTCCATTTGACAAAATGATCTCATTCAAAAAATTAAGCTCTTCTTGAAGAAATTGAATGTGTCCACTGCTGTCACTGAATGCATGTCCCATTGGTTGGGATGATTTAGTTGCTTTACTATTGAAGCAATTGATTAGCTTGTCAAAATTATCAATGAACAATGCAGTGTTGACAGCCTCGTCTGGTAACTTGCCCAGTGCTGCAAGGACATTAATGCCAGCAGCAACTGAGTGGCTCAATACCTGTGTTGCTAGACACACTCGCATAGCTTGAAACGGTGGCAAGTTTATGTGTTTTTGCGTTAATTTTGGTGCCATTTTGACAGATGAGCTTTGGTCAATGTGGTAAAATGAATCAATATATTCCCACTGAATAGGTGTTCCTCGCCAGAGATAACCATGCTTTTTCATGTTGTTTCTGACATTTTTCAATAGGTGAGGCGGATCATATATCGCATATATCTTGTTGCCGTTGTGTTTGAAGTATGGCGTCTTTACAGACACTTTTCTTCACTTTCCAAGAACTTCCTATTGTTGGAGCCTTGATCACAGACAAACACTCTCACTCTTAGTCCAGTATTGTCAATGTGAGAAATACATTGGTGAGTTAGGGCTTTTAAAGTCGATCCAGGAACTGTTCCAGAGGTTAACAGGTACCCACTGGTTGCTTTCATTTGTTTTGTAGACCACGTACCATAAATACTGAAGCATGATCTGCAGGATTATTCCCAGTGATTGGTACATTCCCTCCCAGATTTTCAAAGCCTTCAATGAAAGCTCCATCTGGGTTGTACTGCAAGAATTCTTTGATGGTCATTTCATCAAACACAAGGGCACAATCTTTTTCACCTTCTTCCATGTGTTGCATTTTGAGAGACTAATAGCATGGAGAATTCTTTCATTGAATCCAGGGTACAAACGAGTCTCCTGAAGTGTCTTTTGCAGTGTGCTGACTGAAGGCAGACAAAATATCTTCTTCAGCAAGAGATATGCCTTCTCACTTTGGTAGAAAATCGACAGAGCCAACATTTTGTCCTTTGTTGACCATCTTTGCCCATGTTTGGAACGGGATGCCATTTTGACTTGTGTTCTGACAAAGTCCACAGTTTCAGGAGGGAGGTATTTAGCCAGCTCAGACAGAATTTTATTGACTTGCTGGTTATTACTCAATTTTTTTTTCTTGGTCTTAGCTCTCCAAAGTTTTGTACGCAAATTTGCAATAGTCAGCTTTATTTTCTTCTTTTTAGGAGTTTCTGGCACTTCTTCATGTGTTGCTGGTGTGCTCAGGGTAGCATCACTGCTTTCAGCAGCAGGTTGTGTATTCTCATCCATTGTACTTGTAGCAGTGGTGTCAACTGAAATAGTATATATACATAATACTAAATGGATTGCCATGTATTTCATAAAGGCTGATGATGTAGCACATGAAATATTTTTTTTGATTGTGCAGAGGATTATTACCTTTCCATTTCTTTTCTGGTGGAGGAAGTCTTGGAGTTGGTGCAGGTCTTTTGGTGGACAATTTTGCAGGGGGATTCTTTATGTCAAACAGTGTTGGCGTAGCATTCCAAATTAAGCTGTTCCTTTTGCCGCTCATGAACTGAGATTCTTCAAAGTGCTTTGCACAGATTCGGAAATTTTTGCGCAAGTCTTGTGAGGACTTTCCATCCAAATCGGCTCGTCTGAGATTTACCAGCCATTTTTTACACCTGTTTCATACAGTAATCATTATAATCTATGCATTTGTCAGTGTGAGATCATTGTTTTTTTTTTAGATCAACACTACAAGATTATGTGATATAAGAAAGAGAATTGCATTTTGATAGTTTGTTGTCAAAAAACTTGTAGAAGTGCAAGAAAAGTGACATACCTTTCTTCATCAGCTGGAAACCTAAAAAATGACAGCTCAGGGTTCTTGTACTTCCTATTTTGGCAATTAATTGCTGCACAACATACCCCACCTCGTTTTATCTTGCTCATCTTGGAGTTTGTGCACAAATTTCACACTAAAGTCCTTGAAACAATTAACTATCTCCTTATGAAAACTTATCCATACACGTGTTGAGGAGGGATCAAGATCAGCCTGTACACTAACTATGTTTGGAATTTGGGTTACACAGGGGGAAAACAGGTCAGTCAATGCATTAATCTTTATTAATTTCTGAACTAGAGAAGGATCTAATACCTCCATGGGTTGACAGGATTAAGAGTGTTCACTTGCTGCAGAGCTCTGCCCCATTGATCATACCCACCACTAGAGGCGCTTGTGAATGAGGTCAGCTTCAGCACTCTCACTGTTTGGCCAGAGTGATATGTCTTATCCACTATAGGGTCTTTGATTCTTGCAAACATTAGCAACCGAAATTACTATCTTAAGAGATGCTCAGAAAGTTTCTGATGAATTAGTAGACCAATTACAAAATGCTACTGAAGCTGAATTGCGACAATACTACAATCGCTATCGAAATCTCAGACCTTTAGATAACAATGAAAATCTACCAGTTACCAGGGTTTTGCAATTAATCCCTGATCCTTTAGCTCATGATCATCAAGATTTGCAAGCCTTACTTGACTTATTAGAGGCTCAATTGCCAACTCATGACGTAGATACTAATGTAGCATATGTGAACATTCCTGACTTGGGTGCTCCTGAAGAAGATGGCGATGGCGGAAATGGCAATGAAAAAGCAGGAAATTTACACCCACCACCTCCTGTAGCACAAGATCAGCCCCTGAATCAACCTCCAGATCAGCCACCCCCAGGACCTCCAGGAGACGGACAAGGGCTTCCAATGGCTGTAGCGGATGGAGCCAGAAGGCTTAAGTTCTCCGAACTTTTGCCATCCGTATTTGCAGGTTTGCCAACTGAAAATGCTAGACATCATTTTCAGAAATATAGAGATTACGTACGAGTACATGGTCTAAATGATGCTGAAGCTCTAGAAAGGTTTACTTTGATTTTGACTGATTTGCCAAGAGAAAGGATTAAAAATAGAGTGTTCGCAGATTTAAATGCTCTAGAAAAGGCTTTTCTGAGTCAATATTCATTGTACAAAAGCCGTTAGGCAGTAATTCGTGCCTTGTCACAAATGAAGTACACTCCAGGTATTTCAATGGATAAATATTTGGCAAACATTCGTGAGCTTGCAGATAGAGTAGAGCAGAATGACGAACAAATTCGTGATTATTTTGTGAATGGTCTTCCTGACGCTATTCGGTCAGGCTTATTATTACACAATTTTACAGGTTTAGATGACCTTGTAGATAAAGCTCAGATAAAGCCGAATGTCATTGCAAAACAAGTTACCTTTATGGCGCATGATTGCCTTGAAGATATGACTTCTTTAGCACTTGTTGTTCAAGATTTGCAGAATAAAGTCCAGACAATGAGCCAGACTGAAGTACAGTGGAGACCAAAAGAACAGGACCTGAAGAGACTGGAAGATCCAGGCCATCTTCATCCGAGCGAAGCATAACATACGGAAATGGTGAAGGCAGAAGTCCGAGGCGATATCAAGACGACTCCAGGTCAAGAGATCGCTACATCGTCCCTCCTAGACGAAATGAATATTACCACAGAGGTAATCAGCACTACAGAAGACCATGGCAGGGACCTCGTCAGTACAACCAGTACAACAACAACAATACAAGGTACCGTAATGACTATAATACTGGTTTTTCTTCCAGAGGTAGCTACAATCAGCAGTCAAACAGAGGTTTTTATGGAAATAGAGGTTTTAACTCTCAGAGACAGAGATTTCCTCAGTATAGAGGAAATAACAACAGGGGAGGCTATTCGAATACTACTCGTGGTAGTCAGAATAACAATACAGCCTCAAGAAACTCCCCACAGCCTTTTTAGATCGGCGTAGCCTTGACCATGCAAAGGTCGTGCCTTCTGATTTTGCGTTCTCATCTATGACATCCGAAATACAGCTAGATCATAGAAATATGTGTACTTTTGTCTTTCCAACCAGAGAGAAATTACCAGCTTTGATAGATACTGGAAGTACTAAAACTCTTATAGCAGAGTCACTGGTACAGCGGAGTGTTTATTTAAGGTCACTACCGGTATTAGGTCTTACAGAACCTGTGAAATTTATGGTAGGTAATGGTTCACATTGTGCTTCAGTGTCTTACATTGAGCCTGATGTTTATCTAGGCGATATTATGTTGACAGTTAGATTGTATATTGTGCCTAATCTGTCAAACTTTGTGATCATTGTGGGTATTGACACTCAAAAGAAGTACAAGTGTACTATGGATCTAGAAAGAAATATATTGAAAATTAGCAGAAACTTCTTGCCAGTAAGCATACTGAGAACTGTTTATCTGAAACCTGGTGAAACAAAAATGGTTAAGGTGGTATCTCCTTTGCCCTGGAAATGCAGAGATCAGAATTATATAGTTACATTGAGACGCAAATATCAGAAATTGTCAGCTGTGAATAGTCTGTACTGTTTTAAGCATGGTAGGACAGCATTGTTATTGAGAAATCCATTTCGTGAATCCATAGTGTTGACTTCTAGGACAGTTATTGGACAAATAACTCCTAAAGATTGCCTGAGAAAACTGGAAAATTATGAGACTGGGACAGAACAAGCATTTCCTATAGTAGACTTGGGGCCAGAAGCTATTCCAAAAGTCCAAAAAGATACTGTAGATCAATTGAGTATGACCTCAGATGAGTTATTTCGATACAAGAAATCTCTGTATCCTTATTTGAACAATGATGATCCAAGACTGATTACTCTAGATAGTGATATAATAAAGCAGCAAATTAAACTAGATGAGTCAAAATTATCAGTCGAAGGAAGAGAAGAGTTATATCGAATCCTTGAAAAGAATAAAAGTGCATTAGCTATACATGACAACATAGGAAAGGTTCATCGCTACAAAGTCCGATTACAACCTGATTTTCCTGACCCACAAGAAGGTTTTAGTTCAAAGCCTTACATTCATTCTCCTAAAGATAAGGAATTTGTTACATCAGAAGTAAACAAATTGATACAAATGGGAGTTTTTCAAAAGGGTCTTGCTACTCATACATCAAGGCTATTTCTAGTTCGCAGGTCACCACAGCATGCTCCACGTACAGTTGCAGATTTGAGAAGGGCGAATCAAATGTTTAGAAATGAAAACAAGTCTACTTACACTATCAAGTCATTTTGTGAGGCATTTGGAAGGAATAGGAACACATATGTGACTGTATTAGATTTGAAATCAGCTTATTATTCGCTTAAGTTGACTGAAGATTCAAACAGTATGTAGGAGTGACAGTATGTCAGAATTATCCGGCTGTGACTTTTTCAAGTTTACCTATGGGCCATCGACAATCCGGAAGTTTTTTTAATCAAATTGTCCATTACATCTTGCAAGAGTTACAAGTGAGGTTTACAAAAACCGAGTGCTGTCATATTTTGATGACTTGTTATTATTTGATACCAATGAGTCTGATCATTTGGAGACCATAGATCTTGTTTTAGGTATTTTAGCTAAACATGGCCTCACAATATCGTTGTCGAAAGCTCAGATAGCTCCAGTTACTGGTGTCAAGTTTTTGGGTTATTTCATTGATTTACAATCACCAAAGGGCCCTAAGTTGACTGTGTTGAAATCAAGAGTGCATGATATTGATAAGCTGTGACCCCCACGCAATAAAAAGGATGTGAAGCGTGTTTTAGGCATGCTCCAATATGTATCACAGTTCATACCAGGCTATCAGCAAATTGCAGTGCCACTTACTGGATTGCTTAGAAAAAGATCTGAATTTAATTGGACAAAGGAACATGATATAGCATGGAATGAAATTAAGAAAAGGTTAAGGGAAGCTCCAGCATTGTCTTTTCCTTCAATGAAAGAAGAGGACTACTTTATAGTAGAAACTGACTGTTCTAGGACAGCTATGGGTGCAGTTCTTAGACAAGTGCAAACAGATGAAAATGGTGAAAGATCAGAACACTTGATTGCTTATTTTAGCAAAAATCTCTCAAGATTGAGTACCTTAACTTACTCAGTTTTAGAATTAGAGATGACTGCTCTTTACGGTTGTTTAGTAGCATTTCAGACACTATTTGTAGCAAGATATCTTTTATTAAGGACTGATCACAAGGCCCTTGAGCATGTCATGAAAAATCTGAATGCTCCACCTACTCCTAGAGTGCAAAGGTTACTTTGGAAATTGTCTTCATTTCAGTTAGCATCAAATATGTGAAACCTTGTGACGTCACTATGGCAGATTTTTTGAGCAGACATCCTAGTGAGGATACAGAAGATCACAATTCTATAGTTCCTATAGGAATTAATGATAAAGAATTGCTAGAGTCGTTTCCTTTTGACTCGGTGACATTGGACCACTCTTTAGTTGTAACAAGGTCGCAGACAAGACCTCAGACACTTGACAAACAAAGTGCCTCGAAAACAATTGTGCATAATGACTCTAGATTGCCAACTACGCATGTTTCCCAGACCGATATTGCAGCTAAAAAGTCAAATCTCTTAGCTACAAAAACAGACCAACAGACTGAAACTACAGACCAGACAGAAAAAGTGGTCAGTAATGAGCCTTCAATGCCAAAAGGCTCATTCCTTGGCTCAAGACTGAATGAGACAGTTGTAAAAAGTTCTAGACACGAGGATCATAATTCCCCCTCCCACCTTGCAGTGCCAAAACCAACAATTAGAAATGTCGTTCATGACTTTAGTGAAGGAAAAGGAACGAATGAAGCTGATAAGCCTACACTTAATGATCCTGATAAAACACTAGTGACAAATGAGCCTTTGTTTGCAGAGAAAGGTCATAAACCGACCTTACTGTCCAAAATGCCTTCACAGAAAGAAATAGATATAGGACTTAGAGATGCAGTGTTTGGAAAATTTAAGGAAGTTACTTTACCTTATACAAAAGATGAAATAGCAAAAGCACAAAAGAGTGACTCTTATTTTGGTTCATTGTACAGGTATTTGCAACATGGCACATTACCACGTGATCATTCAAAGTCATGGTCTATATTAGCTCTTTCTGAACATTATGTACTAGCAGATGACGTTTTGTTTTACTTGAGAAGTTGTGATAAGAAGGGACAGGAAGTTGAGGCTTCCTTAGCTCTTCCAAAGGATTTTATCCTTCCTGTGTTGAATCACTATCATGTGTCACATCGTGGTTTTCACATGAAGACCTCAAAGTTATATCTTAGTTTGAAATCTTTGTTTCATGCACCGAATTTGTATTCCCATGTATTGAATTTCGTTAGAACTTGCTTGACATGTAATCAGATAGCATTGGAGCGAAATGCTCACTTACATAGAGAATGGACTCCAAGGTCCTTGGATGGTTTTAAACCTTTTCATTGTGTTTTTATGGATTTCAAAGTCTTGCCAAAGACAGTTAATGATTACAGGTATGCATTAGTCATGGTGTGTGAAGTCACCCGCTTTTGTGTGGCTGTTCCATTGAAAACTAGAACTGCACAAGAGACTGCAGAAGCTATTGTGAATCATTTGTGTTTGCCTTATCGTACCCCAAAGGTTATTATTTGTGATCAAGATACTAGTTTCAAGAACAATTTGATGGAAACTATGGCAAAATTGTTGCATGTGAATTTGCATTTTGTCCAAGTCTGTGGACACGAAAGCTCAAAAGCTGAACAATTTGTTCAAGTCATTTCAAACCTTTTGGTTTCCAAATTGGGACACAATTACGAAGTTTGGCCCAAACTTTTGCTTTATGCTTGCAAAGCATATAACACAAGTAAGGTAATGGGATTGGATTACTCCCCACAGTACCTTGTGTTTCTGAATGAAGATAGATCTATTTTAGATGCCGCTGAAAGGCTATTTGAGCAGTATTGCGCTACGAAAGATGATTATGTTGCGTTGATGAAGGACAGATTCAAGATAGTGTCAGACATAGTTTTGGAAAGACACAATGCTGGACAACAGCATCAATGCATTACGCATGAAGCCAAACATGGTCATGGGTTTAAAAACCTGAACAAGGGTGATTTGATCTATTTGTTGTGTCCAGCGTCTACTGCATTGTACAAAAGTGACAAAATTAAATTCAATTACGTTGGAATTTTGTACATTTATGACATAGTGAATCAGAATGAATTCATACTGTCCACAGTCAGAAATGAAATACTTACAGGTTCATATCATTTGAATAGACTGAAGAAAGGATCCATTGCATTACCAAGCGGTGAATATGCGCATACCATTGAAGAACTTAGAAAAGCACTAGATAAAACTGAAAATGAGAAAATTCCTTCAGATGTAAATTTGCAGAATGAAAGGCCATTGCCTCTTGCTTACTTTATCTCAGAAGATAAACATTCTTACAGAGAAATTGACAGAGAAATTGACACGCCAAGAATTGAACAAGGACATGCTGAATGGTCCTATGCATTTCTAAAACAAACAAATCCTGAAGAAAAAGGACAAATAATGAAGTCTTATTATGCAAAGATAAATCGTATCAGATGGATGAATGGATTGCCACAAATTCTGTGTCATTTACCAAATAAGCATACAAGAGTTCCATTTGCATTTTGGGTTACAATTGAACAGCATCCAATGCTGTGTGGTAACATTGACAGGCTCTTAGCATTGCCTATCAGACAAATAGGTTCATTTAAGAAATTCATGAAGAAAATGTATTATTAAGAAGGTACAAGTACTAGAAGAATATATATAGTCTATATATGTGGCACCATGGATACATACTTTGAACGCAAGTATTGTGAATTAATATAGAGTGCTATAAGACTAAAAGAAGTATTATTGTTATTTATAAGACAGGTACTAGTTAAACGCGCAATATAGAAGGTTATAATGGATTTATAAAGCGAGATTGATCACTTGCAAAAATACTCCATTTTTTAGCGTGATGTTTATAACTAATCAAGAAGATCTATTGATTAAGACATTTAAGTACTCGTTTCAGTTATTTAACACATACTTGCAGTGAATTGCAAGCGAGCGCACAGAGTGTTTTGAATTAGAATATTCATGAATGGCGTCATATATAATTATAATATCAATCATGCGCAAAGTAGCGCTATGACTAATTATGGTATGCAAATTAGGATCCAGAATGGGACAGAAGTATGTAAATTAAAAACAGTTGTTAATGGATTTCAGTCCGGAGACAACTGAGTTAATTTATGCTTTGCACTACTTAGAGTTAATTCATTACTCTAACTCACTAACAAGTACTAATGCCTAATGTCAACCATCTTTATGGTTAATTGTCAAAATTCGAAAAACTATTTCATCTTCCAAATTCATTTTATGTGACTGTTAAGTCATTATTGTTGCTATTACTTGAATGTAAATCGTTACCAAGAATGTAATTGTAAAACTTAATTACCATGTTACTTGCTTTCAAGCAAGCTTTCTTTGTCAAAAACGACCATAGTGCGGGGAAGTCCGCTGAGGAAAGCTTGCTAGGTCTCAACTTATTTTATGGATTTGACGCTCCTCGTTAACTCAGGTTAATGATGGGTACAACCCGTTATTTACAATTTAATTGCCTTACTTGGATACTTAGTTAGTTTTGCAGTTAGTTGTTATATTAAGTATGGTTGATTTAACCTTGCTTGAGCACAAAGTGGCATGAGTGCTCGGTTGGTTAAATTTGCTGAAGTGTAATTATTGATTATCTTGAATGCACTACAAGGAAACAGTTCCTTAAATACTTATTTACATTATCTTTAATTGGATCAATTAATGCTCATTTACTTAATGAGTAATGATTTAATGACTTGTACTTTTAATACTTATTTGTATAATCAATTTAGTTCAGACATAGAACGAATACTTAATTACTCTGTATAATTCGCAGAGCTGATATTAATGATTTTATTACCTATTTTTATTGTGATTATTATACTATGATGTGATGTATTACATTGTTTTATTACAGTAACTAATTCTTGTTTTGTTTTATTGCCTGAGTTTCAGACGCTTGGTCCATCTTCGCGGCAGGCTTGCTACCTCGCCTACTCATGCACCTTTTTGGCACACATTAGTCTACAAGACTACAGGTGCGATTCTACTGTCTACAAGACGTACCATACAACTGTCATCATGGTCGTACTTCGAGCGCTAACTACTACTTCATCTACTTCATCTACAAATCTCGGTTGTGTATTAGTGATATTGTTCCTGAGTTTTTGATCCCTTCCACCTCATCTCGTCTTGTTATGTTGCCTTCGTTCGTGGAATGTTCTCGGATCATTTCTTCTACTTCATCTTCTTCATCTTCCAGATGGAACACGATTCGTCATTATCTTCATATTCTTCTTCGTCTTCTAGACTGTATCACTTTGCCGAGTGACTTTCAACCACACCTCTTTTGCAATCCTCGTTCGCATTCTTCATTTGCAAAACTCTGAGGTTGTAAGCAGAAATGAACGACAAACCCAAAATTTTACAATTAAACACTTTAATGGTTACTAAACAATAATACACTCAACAGGAAGTAATATGTACAAATAATTCAATATTCTGCACTCACAGTCTATCAATGTCAAAATCGTCCTTATTTTGGCACAGTTATGTGTGGTGTCCCTCCTGGTGTGGTCCTGCGGTCGTTCCACAGTTGAGAAAGTCTCACTAATGTCTCTTCACTCACAGTTTCACGGACGCTCTACTCTTATGATGATGAATTCCAACAAGGCAATACGATGGCACAAACTCCACACTTATGTATAGCAATAGGCTCTTGTGGTGACGTAAGTTCTCCAGGGCTTCTGATGAAATCTCCCTCCTCTTGCCTGTCACTCACCCCCTTTTATACTTGGCCACTAATCTGCATATTTCTAGAAAAGTCTAGAAAAGTCTAGAGAAGTTCAGAAAAGTGTAGAGTGTTTTAGAGTGTTGCAGAATCTTCCAGAACTGCTTCCACTAAGTTCCATTCAAAACCAGGTCAGCCAAATTAGGCCAGCTAAATATAGGTTATCTTGCACACCACACAATAGAACAGTTGATTAGATGATTCTGTGCTAGCTTAAAGAACTAAAGGGAACAATGAGTATATTTTACAGCCTGTCACAGTTATTAATAGAAATTACAAAGCATGGGACTTGATGCAGGCCAGTGTGTCATGAGGCCTTAATAGTGTGTAAATAGAATAGGCCAGACAGTGGCCACCAGCAGACTTGTAAGCAGAAGTGTTGTGCAGACTGGCATAAGATGTGACTTAGAATATCTCTCAAATTTCAAGAGAGATAAAAGGTATGTTTACTCAATTGTTATTTCATAAGATTCATTAATAAGTAAGAACTGTTGTGCACTGCTACATTGCATTTCGTGACAATATTAATTTACAATATTAAGATATATTTGTTTACTGATAATAAAACATTTTAATTTAACCATGATTGTAGAGTCTTCAATCAGAGGAACCGATCCCGTTGCATCAAATTTACATTTTACTAATTGACCCTTGTAATTGCTATAATTCACTTTTATAAGGTGTTTTAGGGGGTGAAGAAAACTGATTCTTTGCTCTCCCAAAATATTGAAAAAAAGAATTATGGCTTAAAATATAATAAAATGTCATAAATCCAGTAACTGTAATCAAACACTTCCTCTCTTTAGTTGCATATATTCATCATTCTCATTGTGGTGTAATATTTAGAGTATTTTCATATAATTAAGTTAAATGAATTCTAGCATATTGTACAAATATTGAATCAGATATTTACACAATCTATGCCAAAATTGGTACTGTGTCCAACAGTTAGATATGTAATTTTATTGACAGGGTATTATCACCATACTGATGCATTTGTCAAACATACAAATAGCTATACAAAATATATTTTTTCAACAATAATAAAGATCATCTAAAAAGGTTAAGCCAACAAACTATACTACATGTTGTAACTATATTTTTAGTATAAAATCGGTCCTGGTTGTAAATTTGCGACATACATAAAATTCTCTTTCTTTCATTTAATTGGCACATATTTTTAATAGTAGTAGCAGGAGCCCAATGAGGGGGCAGGGGTCTGAACTGGATATAGCTTGTAACAATAGGGTCTAATGCTTGCTGTTGAATTATAATGCAATGGTTATCGCTGTCCCAAGTCGATATTCACATGCAGTAGCATAGGTCCGAACGGTCTGCATGGTCCGCAATTTATGGAACATACTCAGAAGTATTCGCTGATAAGCCCAAAAACCATATATTCTTTGAATAAGTCATAGGGGATTTCGGCGAGCCAGCCCAAAGGCTAGCTCGTCACCCAAAGACCTACTTATTGGCCCAAAGGACACAATATCCAGCCCAATATGCAATCTCGGCAGATATTGGATATTGGCAGCAACAACCAACACCTTTTTATTTCCTGTGCGAGATTAAAGTCCTTGGCCAGCTATTGCAGTATCTGTGAAGCAAGTTTGTCACCATCAATAGACTTGATGGAATTCATAATGATGGCGAGGGGTGCTCCAAATACTTCTGACACAGAAAAGAGAAAACTTGGTCATTAAGAATGTTTGACATCGCCCCTGGCGGTCGTTATTAGCAACGATAACTCTATTGATGCCGACAACTTTTTTTTTTAATGAGAAATATTCACTCTAGCCAAATGTCAAGTATTGGTGACCGCCCATAATTCACATATGAGCTTTCAGAATCTGCTGTGAATTTTGACATTTGACCTAAATGTCAAGGTCAAATTTAAGGTCAAACATTCTACGATAATTGATATTTTGAATTCTTGATTTTTTTTTACGATAGTAGAAATGTTTGGATTTGGCTGATCTTTGAATATAATATTACCCTAATGCTCTACAAACATCCTGTGCAAAATGAGGTCTCTAGGTCAAACGGTCAAGGCTACAGAGAAGAATTAGTGTCACTACTTTGGCCTTGTCATCTAGCTAGGCAGAACCAGTTTTTGAATCTGCTATAGCTCCGGTTCTAATTGAGCTAAAGAACTGGCATAGAGATATTTGGAAAGCTCATTTTCCCCTCTTTAAAAAGAGATGTAGTGTGGCACTATAGACCGATCGGTTAAAAAGATCGCCCGACCCTGAAATTTTCAAGTTTAAGAAAATTACAAAAAATGTACCTGAAAATTTGAGTTATAATTTTTTTTCCCATGATGGAATGCTTGGATTTTATCTTACCCCATTGGTGTATTAACACACATGTATAAGAAAATTCATGCAAAACTTTGGGTCAAAAGGTCAAACGGTCAAGGTCACAGACCTTGAAAAGTACTTTAAACAAAAAATTCTCTGACTCCAGTCCTAATCAACCTTTTTTAATGGGGAAAACATTTTTAAAAAGCATTTTCCAAGCCCTTTTTATTAGGGTAGAGCATGATGTGGCCAAACTGATACAAATAAAGTCAAAGATCTAAATGAGCTCCTGATTAGGTTACAGACGGGTGACGAGAATATTTTCCCAGGCCTCTCCAATGAACAAATATACAGACTGTTTCATTTTAAAGATCCCCCAATCTTAAACATCTGTGGCATGTTTACAAGTCATCCTTACATTTAGGGTTATAGCTAAGATTTGGTTTAGAGATAACTGGAATCCTGCATCCAATGTCATTGGATGCTTCAGTGCTTTCAAATTACTGCAATACCGGCAATATATCCCTTGGCATTCCACTGCAATGGTGAAGCCTAGTAACTGTTTTACAGTTACAGATATCTAGTTAAAAATTATTTTGTAATTTTGAACCTCCACCTTTTCATGGAGGAGTTGGGCAGATCCTCCTGCAACATCTGCCTCATGCCACCCAGGTGTAATGGGTACTGGCAATAGGCACCCACAGTGATGGCACTGGTGCGAGCACTCAAGCCCTGCAGTTAAAGTGGCGTTCAAAGCTTGAATACTCCTTCAGAAGTGACCAATGCAAGCTTGTAAGATAAATTTACATTTGTGTCAGTATTATATTATTTTGATTGTGGCATAAAATCAAAGCATTTATGTGAACATAATATGTACGTCCTCATATACTTTGCTAGTAATGCATATCATAACAACCATTCAAATAATTTACGCCCTCTTGGCTTTTAGCTCTACATTCTCCATAATCACCATGAAAGTTGAAGCAGACACCGGTATTTCTTGGATTGTGCCATTCGCTGCTTTACTAACCAACTTCTTCGACTACGGCATTGCCTACAGCATAGGACTTTTTTACGATGAATTTCTGGATGTGTTCAGAGAGAGTGGATCAACCACTGCATGGATTTCATCGCTCAATTATGGAATAATGTGCGCAACAGGTATTTACTTGTATGATCATATTACATCTGAAACAACTAAGCAATAATTATATCTTAAGTAGGAGAGAGTCAATAAAAAAGTTTAATCCCCGCTCTTGTAACTACATTGTTTGATTTATCATAACATTCAAGGCCTAATTGCTTGGTACAATGCTATCTATTTTCATAATGGTAAATTACTCATAACTCACAATGCTTACTTACTTGTAACTTAACAACTGAGAATTATTATATTGATTGATTGATAGATTTTATTTAGTTACATAATAACGCTAAATGCTTAATTTTTCACAATGTTAATTTTTTTTAAACTTACAATGCTTAATTGCCTACTTACAATGCTTAATTGCTTATAACTGACAATTGTGAACTGATTATATATTAATAACTCTCAATGTTTAATTGTTTTATTTCAACTTACAATGCTAAATTGCTGATAACTTTCAATGCTTGATTGCCTATAACTTACAATGCTTAATTGCTTTTGAGCTATTACGGACAAATGAAAACAGGGAGAAACTAGGATAGAATTGGTCACAGTGCCCATTATTAGCAACAAGGATGAAACACACATAACAAGACAGAAAAATCATGTAATCTTTAAAGATAGTATATATAAAAGTGCATCAACATCACAACAATGCGGCATATCTAATAATGACAAGTTATGCATATCCGAGATGACAAGATACAGACTTAGTACTCAAAGAAGAATTGAGTACATTTTGAATTTTTAAGAAAAAAAGGGTGAGGAAGTGGCACAGAGCACTCAGCTTATCAAAATACATTGTTTGAACAACAAGAGGGTCAATGTAAATATAGAAGGCACAAAGGGACTACAGGGACTAAGGAAAGATTAGCCCCTAGTTCACCAAGTACATCAACAGTACATTAAGTGACTATACAGTCAGATATGCAAAAAATATACACAAAAATGACACTAGGCCTGTCCGTCCAACTCAATCTGCCTTCATATAATTAAGCTACTAACAACTGACAATTGTGAACTTATTATGTGATTCTTCTCAATGCTTAATTTTTCAGTTAATTTTTTTAACAAACTTACAATGCTCAATTGCTAATATTTTTCAATGTTTGAGGGCTAACATAGTCATAACTTAAAATGCTTAATTGCTAATAACTCTCAATGCTTAAATGATGAGTTACTTTTCTTTTAACTTACAATCCTCAATTTGCTTATAACTTTCAATGTTTAAGGGCTAATAACTAAAATTTGCTTAATTGCTAATAACTTAAAATGTTTGAGGGCCAATAAGTTACAATCCTTAATTGCTAATAACTCTAAATGCTTAATTGTTCAGTTGAGTATCTTTTAACTTACAATGCTCGATTGCTTATATTTTCCAACCTTGATATTAATGGAACATTTGAAAATAACAAGAAGTACAATACAAATGAAACACTAATGCAAACAGCAAAAACAAAGCAAACATGCCAAACAAAAAAAAGGAACATCGTATTAAAAGTCAAGACATTACACTCAAGACAATGTGCTATAGGATGATCCATAATAAATGTCCACTTGTTTTTTCTTTTTTGTGTTCTTATTTTTACATACAGAACTCCAAATCATTTTTCACATAAAATACAGTTAGTTTCATTAGATATAGTTAGTTTAATTAAAAACAGCCTGTCAACCTGAACTTAGACATGGCTAGACAACTTCTGCAATATGACGCTACCAGCCACTAAGCTGAACTGTTCACTTAAAGTCGGATTTAAAACATACATATTCATGATATATATTAGATAAATTTCTTACATTTGCCAAGGTTTATATGTTTCCAGTGGTAGTAGATTTACTACAAGCTAGGAGTAGCTGACTATAAGCTAGGAGTAGACAAAAGAGGCTGAAACATAATGACTCTTCTGGTTTTTGTACGTGTGTGTACAGGATAGGTTCATTTGTTCGGAGCCCTCAAAAGGAAATGTCTAAAAGTCTCAAAGCTTATTGTCAGCTTATATTTAACCAGCTGCTATAGGTAGACGTAATGATGAGATGATAAGGCTTGGAGTCCACACCAAGTTACAAATATACCCTATGGTTGGGTCTTTTACTTGCCTCAGCAAAGACACTGAGTAGAAGGCATCTCCAATTTAACATCTCATGTGAGCGACATCCAGCTGGGATTTAGCTCATGAAGATTGCCTTGGCCTGGGTCATTCAGCTGAGCTGGTCAATTTGGAAATGGCCAATCAGCTGCAATATCAGAAAAATGGTTGCGTTTAATTACAGTCATTGCATTAATGTGTGCAAAATAATGTATCATCACGTTTACCATATATAGTAACCCATTCCTTAAAAGCAATGCGATGTTAATAAGGGAATGCAAAGCTTTCACAAGGGAATGTGATGCTTTAGCAAGGGAAAGAAAACTGTTGCCAATGGATATGAAAAATTAATACAAATTACAAATTTTGTTGTCCCTTAATTTAATCACTGCAGTATGGAACACATTCCTTCTAAGGGAAATAAATAAGGGAATGTGATGCTTTCACAAGGGAATGTGATACCTAGCAAGTAATGTAAGTTGTTGCCAGTGAACAAGAAAAATTATAACAAAATTGTGTCAATTAGTGCAGTAAATGAATTAAGTTTGCAGTATCTTTCATGCACTCTACTGACATATAATCTGCAACAATCTTAAGATAAAGTGAGATAAGTACTACATATCAACGAATGGGTAACTTGTGTGCCATCATGACAAAAATAAGACAAGTTGTTGACACCGTACCTTTGGAATCAAACATGTCCTAATTGGCTGGTGATCTTTCACAAATGATCTCGTTGGCTAATAATTCCTACCACATAAGCCAGATCAGGAAATTCATTGACATTAGCACTGCCAAGCTTCTGGCATCTGTCATTGTTTTGAGCCATCTGGATAATTCCAACAGTATATTGTGTGGCTTGCCTGTCAATGCCATTAGCAGACTCCAAAGAGTGCAAAATTGGGCAGCAAAAATTGTACTTGGTCTGTCAAAATATGATAGCCCCAGGCAAGCATTAAAAACATTACACTGGCTGCCTATAAAACCAAGGTTTGATTTTAAGATCCTATGTATTATGTTCAAGTTCCTCCACGACATAGCACCTGAATAAATTCCCAACCTCATCCAAGTGAAGTCATTTGCAAGGAACACTCAGTCATCATCAAGCAGCAGGACCGCTTTGGTCGCACCTTTCACCAGACGGGCAACATTTGCTGATAGATCCTTTAGTGTCTATGGCCCTCGGCAGTGGAACCAAATCCCAGTGGCAGTCGAAATCTGGACAATTACCAAACTTCTAAATGACAGTTAAAACCAATTTCTTTTCAATTTCCCTGTGATTTCTATTGTAGGAAGCACTTGAATGCATTAAAATATGCAAATGGTAGTGCGGTATAAGTGCTATGCTAATGACAATAATAATGATCTAATTACTTTGTGATCTGTTACATATGATCTGATTGGCTGGTGATCTTTAATGTAGATGATGTGATTCGCTGGTGATCTTTAATGTTCAGATGATATGATTGGCTGGTGATCTCTATCAGATCAATGATTTGATTGGCTGGTGATCTCTATTAGATTGATGATTTGACTTGCTGGTGATCTTGATCAGATGATTTGATTGGCTGGCTATCTCTAAAAGAGAGAGATAAACTTCCAAGTATCCAAGTAAGTATCCAAGTAAGATGATCAGATTGGCTGCTGATCTTTCACAAATTATAAGCCAAAGCAAAGCTTAGGCTTTCATGTCCACCAGGGGCCAACAGCACGATAATGAAAAATTTCAGATTTTGTCAATCTCATGCCTGTGAACAGAGGAGCAAGGAGAGTTTCTTCACGTTTTAGAACCAATTTCTTGTGGCCCACCTCACCAAGAGCGTCATGGATTCACAACTTAGGGGTGGTTTTGCATTACGGAGAAACTGCAGACATCAAAATTAATCAGTCCCCCATGAAGAACCAGTGATAGGCTGCCATTACGTATTTTCAGATCAAAAAAAGCCTGAGTGAGATAAAAACATGAGAAGGTAAAAAGCAAGTGGATATTTATGATGGATCCTAGTATAGGTAACATGATCTGATTATTTGCTGATTTTCATTAGATCTGATTGGCTGGTGATCTTTAACAGATGATCTGATTGGCTGGTGATCTCTAACATAATGATCTGATTGGCTGGTGATCTGTAACAGACAATCTATTAGACCTGCCTTAACAAGAGATACACAAAATACAGTGTGATCGAGCAGACATTCTGTAGAAATTAAATAACTGAAATTAATGCTTATTAATTGTCATGTAAACACTCCTCCCATGAGTCAAATGTATGATTTATGCATGATATCATTGGCCTTGGTAAAATTTAATACAAGTCATATTGAGAAAAAATCAATGCCTTTTCAAAATGCACAGCATCATAGACATTTTCCTCTTTATTTCAGGACCACTTGCAAGTCTACTTATTGATAAATTTGGCTGTCGTGTTGCCATGGCGATAGGAGCTGCCATCTCATTTGCTAGTTTGGTTGTGTCATCATTTGCCACGAGTGTGTATTTTCTCATCGTTACTTTGGGGATTTTAACCGGTAAGTTAATTTTCACTCTAAATGAGTTTTTATGCTGCTAAAGGTTCGATTTTTACATATCACGGTAAATTTAATTGATTGCAGGTGCAGGGTTAGGCATGTCTTACATGGGAGCCATGGTGGTAATCAGTTACTTTTTCTCCAAGTACCGAGCAATTGCAATGGGTGTGGCAGTGTCCGGTGGAGCCATAGGGACTTTTATCTTCCCTCTCTTAAATCAATATTTGCTGTCCGAGTATTCATGGCGTGGTGCTTTACTAATTAATGGTGCTATTCATTTACATGTAGTATTGGCCACTTTATTAATTCCTGCTGTCCCTCCTTTGAACTTTAGAACAAAATCAGACCCCAATGATGAAAAGACAAGAGACAAAAATGACAAACCGAGCTGGATAAACAATTGCAATTCATTCATGAAAAACTTCGGTTTTATACTTTTCTGCTTAAACAATTTTGTATACTCCTTTGGACATTTTATTGTCTATACTCACATAGCAGCTTATGCCAGAACTTTAGGGTCGACTAAGACTTTTGGTAGCTTGCTATTATCGATAATTGGAATTGCTTCTTTACTCGGTCGACTCATTCTTACTGCAATTGCTCAATTGCGAATCCTCAGTGCACCTACTCTGTATTCTTTAGCCTTCATCATAGCAGGATCAAGCACAACTGTCAGTGGAATATGGAACTCTGAAACTGGATTGATAACAACTGCTTTCATATTTGGATTCTTCAGTTCAGCATTTGGTGCTTTAACCCCAGAAACCACGTGTCATATTGTTGGGGTCAAAGACTTGAGCAAAGGGTATGGTATTGCAATGCTATTCGTTTCTGTTGGAATCATACTTGGACCTCCTATCGCTGGTAAGTGTATAATATGGTGTGCATTTTATCTCCCAATTATGAATCCAATCTAACACCTGAAAATAATTCTGATCAGTTCCATGAAAATGAGTATGCAAAAGTATTATCAATGAAGAGACATATTTTTCAGTCATGATCCAGTATTCTACTTTTATCAGCATTGACAGAAAGGTCCAGGCATTACCTTTTAAAATGTGTCATGTAAATGTGTTTCTGCTTTTGTAGAAACCAAGCCCAAACCAAAACCAAATACAATGCTAAGTCAGCCGAAGCTGTATCATTTGCAAAATGAGCGATGCCAACAAAATTGAGCCGATGTGACATATCTGGAAAGGCCTTAACTAGCTTAGCTGCCATCCCCAACCTACCAATAATGCATAAAGTTCCAAATGGGACCAGTCCTAGCACAATGAAGGCAATGCAACACAACTGAATCAAACAGCTCCTACATATAACTCAGGCATTGGTTTTCAGTATCTCAGTGCGTAAGACAAAAAGGACCATGCTCATTGCGCCTAGCATATGCTAGGAGCAGCCATGTTTGGAATTCATGCTTAATAATACTACTCATCCATGACTGGTCTTTTTAATGTTTACAGGGTTCATATTTGATAAGACTGGCTACTACCCAGCATCTTTCTACTTTGGAGGAGTCTGCATGGTTTTAAGTGCTTTCATTTTGGCTCCAGTTTGGATGAAATGCAAGAAAAAGGCAAATGATACAACAACAAATGCAGTTCAAGTTTCAATAAATGAATAGAAAATACATCTTATCCTTAGAGTTATTTTGTCTTTGGAGATCAGTTTGCTAAATCAAAAGCAGAATACCAAAGGAGTGGGTGATTGCCAGATCATGCTACATATTTATTTAATATATGTATATTATTCTTTCCAAGCATTTTTAAATCCACAGAAATGCGAATTCAGGGCAGCATTTATGGCTTGTTGAATACCAGCAGGATGTGGATTTTGCAAGGAAATAATTAGTTTTTTGTACATGAATTTAATTTTACATGTCTGTACTAAAAAAGATTTACAAGTGCTGCTATTATCACTGATATAGGTACTTATTCTTGTATTATCATACCATTTATAGTTTAGTGATATATATTTTCAATACAAATACATTTGTCCCAGTGCTTCCCTTTCACATTTCACCAGAATTAAGTGATTTGTGATAGATTGGTTATTGTTGTTTATATATTTGAAGGGGTGAATCTTGAGAAGTGATGTTTGTCTGTCTTAGAGAGTCCCTCCTCACTTGCAACATATTTTGTACAAATGGAATGAATGATCTGTACAAGTTACAAATTCCTCCATGCCATCTGCTGTATCAAATTTATTCAAAGTCTACTAGAGAGCATAATTTGCAAAATGGAATTAAGAAATGACAAAATTACCTTAAGAGGTGGAACAATTCAAAAATTGTTTATTATTTATACTTTTTTATGAAGTCGAGATAAATAAATTTATTCTTGCTTTTAGCCAGTAAGTCATATTAATCTTTCAGTCACAGCTGCTATCACTTGGACACCATAATCACTTCCTCACCAATGTTGAATATTTAAAAGAAATCATCATTTCTCCTCACAGAAACACCATCTTTCAAGCAAAGTTTTTGGTATCTTTCATATTTGAAGTCCAGGAATTATTTAAGACCTAATCTGTAGCACTCATGTTTGCTTGCTTACAACAAACGAGTAATGAATGTATACGCTTGGTAAGTGCAAAAGCAAACAGAATATAAACTCCTTTGATTGTGTTCAAAACGACAAATGGAAACCAAAATTTATTTCTACTTGTTAAGCCAGGGATAAATCCAAATAGCCAAGTTACACCTGTGAGAGTGACGAGTCGGAGATAAATTTTGATTTGTTCCTTTCTCAATGGGCTCTGTGGAAACATATAAGAATGGTAACTTATCTGATACATAGCAAAACCAAAGCATACCATGTTAATTAAAATGCACACAAGAATGGGTGCACCAAAACTGTACAATATGTGAATGCTTTTGGTGATCCACCATAGGAAAAAAGATGTGGCCACTTCACATCTAGAGCTACACAAGGCCCAACTATCATACTTGGAATTAGCCAACCTATTATAAGAACAAAACCTCTCTATTCATTTTTGAGCCACCGAGGATATGATCGCAAGATATGGAGTGAAGCGAAACCATAAAGTCAATGTTAATTACTACAAGCCAGGTAAATGTTGACAGCCAAAAATAATGCAGTACAACTGCAACAGCTCGACAAATCTTCTGATTGAAAGTGAAGTCATTGTTGAATATTGAAACAAAACTTGGGAGACTAAAAGAGAAAGCATGAACATCATTCGTAAATTTCCAGGCAAGGAACCCAGTTAAGGAATGACTCCATACAACGTCAAAGTACCAACTAAAGAAGCAGCTGATAACATAGTTCCTGCTACAGATAAGATCTGCCGCACTTTCTGATCTAATGAATGTTGAGTACGAGGACAGTAAAATATATCTCTTTTGAAGCTTTCCAATCTTAGTCCTTCTGGAATATTCTGGAGTTCTTTTGCAAATGGTATTTCATCAAAAGGTATTTTGCTGGTCGTTTGCAGAAGAATATGGGGTGGATGCAGGCATATACACTGTATGAAATGTTTTTGCTATATTTAGATATGATCCATTTTGAAATAAAATCATCTATTCAGTAAGACTGACAAACTCAAATTCACTTCCTTCAGCCAGTACTCTGTGTCATGAATTTTCTTCATGAAGTAATATGCCGTTTTCACATGAGATATTAATTCGGTAATCAAAGTTAGCAGTAACAGCTAATTTTGAAGAATGATTAAAGTTGCCATGCATCACATTTTTATAGATTACATGAAAGTCAATACTTGCATATTCATCCAATGTTACATAAGCAAACCAACAACAGTCCATGAGAATAGTGTTATCATCTACAGTCTGTTTCATCGATATAAGGTTTGTGCAAGTTGAGACGTTTGGTAGTTTCAGGCATTCAGAAAAGTCATACATAAATTCTTGCATAACAATTTCATCTCGAAAGTTTGAAGTTTCTCTGAGATTAACGCATTGTCCCTCATAATACAGTGTCGTACCCTGACATTCCACTTTACAAGCATCTGACCTTGAACATGAATAAGTTTCCCTGGCATTTACTAGTTTAATTAAACTTCCAGTGAAGTCCATCAACATTGTAAAAGTCACCGAGAAATCAACAATGATCAGCTGTTTGATTATTTTATCAATAACTCGTTGATAACATCGACTGTTGGTGAAGACGCTATCGTTGACATTACACAGCCGACAAAATGCATTCCTGTGCAATGTACCATTTATCGAAATTGGATTGATTACACTCCTGCATAAGATTTCAGCCTCCTTCAACATACCTAATGATGCATTATTATCATTGCCATGACACGGTGTCTTAAAATTTGCATCAGAGAAGCAGCTTTCTCTTGTTAGTGCATCTGACCTTTCACAGTTACCAGCATTATACACAATTTTACAGCTCATGGCCAATGAAGCATCATTAAAAAAAGTTGCATTAATATCTTTAGCAACGCAGTAGAAATCCAAATCCCGCAATGCCTATTACCATATATTTTACCTTTCACGGATAAGTCTATCACACTAACTGATGCTGTATCAAACACTGATGTTCTCTTATTCATGCATAATTCTTGAAGTGGATCGTTAGAATTTGGACAAGAATTGATCATCCATTTATATGTGTAATCACCAAGTAAACTGCATTCGATTTGGACTGAGCCGCCTTGATAATGTTCGGTAAAAAATTTAGCAATATGGTGAAAGTCCAGCTGATCCATGCCAGGCACATAATCCCTGAAAATGTATGAATTGATCACTGTTAGACTGTATCAACACTTCAGCCATTTTACACATATGAACTCATTTCAGTGCATTTGACTAGCATGATGCCACAAAAATGCAGGTTATCATTGATCATTGTGACGTCATTAATTGTTTTGAGGATTATGTCATTGATGGCCAAATGCACTGAAACATATCATATGTGGCTATGGCTTGAATAGAACAGTTGTAGATGAGGTGGCGGTAGATTAGGGCTTTATGTCCTGTATTTCTGCACTTATGGCCTAATTAGAACAGGCAGGGACCATGGCAATGAGATGACATCCATCCAACATTGGCTCAACCGAGAATTAAACCCGGGACCCAGTGGTTGGAAGCCTAGCACACTACCAATGAGCTGGGCCCCCACCACGGAGTCATAGATTAGCTTTGAAGTTTATTTAATCATGGTCACGTATCACCTTAAAGTTTATACTATTATTAACAACACCATTGGATAATTCCACATTAGGGTTGACTTACGCCTGTCTTCACAATGTGTCAAATAATAACAAACAATACCTTAACAATGTGTCAGAAGGCATCTTATCTCTGATGTATTCTCGGCATGCAATTGGAAAGTCCAAGCAGCAATCCCCTTTGTTGATACATTCCATATCACAAAGGCACTGGATTTCAGGTGACTCTAAGGCGAATCTCTGCTTTTTTCCGCATCTCTTCGCACAAGTGAATTCAGTGGTATCCACATCTGAAATAGGCAGTTTTAATCCATGATAGTCTTTCATTACATAGTTATTTAAGTTAGTGAAGTCTTGGAAAGGCTTTTCATTGTTCCTCGGTGACTCTGGGTAGTCATAAGAAGGATTTCTGTAATCTGATGGAACTAAAAAAATGTGTTTTACCAGAGAGACTGATAGTAAGAGAAATGAAATTGATTCCAAACATAGCATAGCATAAATATTTAAATTTGGTATCAGAGACAGGTACTTTGACAAACAAAATCTAGTATGTCTTCTAGGAATGGAATATCAGTTATTCTGCCCTACCAATTTAAATACCATGCCGCCAGGGATTGGGGCCTAACTCAGTGGTGGTGTGCTGGGTATCAAACCACTGGGTCCTGGGTTCAATTCCTGGTCGAACCTAAGTTGGATGGCTGTTTCATCAATCATCTCATTGCCATGGTCTCTGCCTGTCATAATTAGCCCAACAGGTGCAGAGATACAGGTGGTAAAGCCCTAATCCACCCACTCACCCAAAAAATGATAAGGGTATTGCCAAATAGTGGACAATGGTGTGAACCTAGCCTTCACGGATTCAAGATGTACAATGACATACACAGAATGTCTATACAATAGACAGGATTAGGGCTCTACATCCTGTATTTCTGCACCTGATGGGCTAATTGGGACAGGCAGAGACTTATAATGGATTCAATTTAGTCTTACCATATTCACCTAAGGTGGGGTAATGCTGGGGTATTCCTGGTGTTAGTGGTGGCAGAGAGTTTTTTGATGAAATATATGTCATGTTATTCATCGAAATTTGTTTTTTCAGTGGTTATGATATAATGTAAGTCAAACCATTTCCAAGTGCTACATGTCCACTTTATTCTGAGTTTATAATTTTGATCATTGACCATTGACCACCATTTAACCAGAAAGGATCAATATAACTTACCTTGAAACTGAATGGTAAATTTGTTTAAAGTTATACTAATCATCAAGCAAAATGCAAGTCTTTTCTTTGAGTCCATGGTTAGTAGGATGTATTTTGGACTCGTCACTCTTACAGGGGTAACTTGGCTATTTGGATTTCTCCCTGGTTTACAGGGTGGAAATGAATTTTGGTTTCCATTTGTTGTTTTAAACGCAATCCAAGGAGTTTATATTCTGTTTGCATTTGCACTCACAAAACGTGTACATTCGCCTTCTCTATCGGCAAACAAATAAGGGTGACACAAATTCTTAATCGCAGAAAAACGAGGACTTCATATTCAGTTTTTAGACTCAATTGAACAATTTATTTTAGACACATTGAAGTATGACAAAGAACAACTATCTGTAATTATGAACAACTGATTTTACAATGACAAAATCCATGTATGGTTATAAACATCATTAAGATTTCAAGAAATCCAGAAAACGTAACATTGCATTGTGATGAGAGATGTTTGTTTGCACACTTTCAAATGCTTACTAATGGACAATATCAAGCATAGCAAAATAAAAGTTACAGCCGAGCTATATTCATTGTCATTTGTTCACCCAAAATATACATGGCCAATCCAATTGCTCAAAAAGATATGAATTATAGTAGTTAATTTTATAAAAGCAAAATCATGCGAACCGGAATTAGGACAATGAAAATAGCGAACTATTTGTAGCAGTTAAATTTTACAACCTATTAAAGATTTTAAAACTCTGGAATGTCCTTTTTTCCCGCATATTAATAGGACCAACAAGCTCTAAATTTACATATTTTTTTATATTGGAAATTACTACTGCTCATTGACATAATACAAAAAGACACTTTACATTCAGGTTTTTTATGTATATCATCTAAATATTAAAGGAGCCATTCATAGGTCCAGTTTTCAAAAAAAAATAAACCAATAACAATCCACAAAATAAATAAATAAACAAAATTAAAAACGAAATCTGACATTGATGTGATAAACAAGATCTGCCTACTGATATTAATTATAGACATCAATTAAACCTGTTGATACCCTATTAAGATGCATACATGTTACAGGGTACATAAATGGTACCTTTTTTATGTACCCCTCAGTCAAATATTTATAAAGGGGTACCTGAAAAGTCTGATTTTGGGGTGATATACGAAACATGCGTTGAGTTATATACTCAAAAATTCTAAGTCAAAAGTGGCTGTCTAAGCCATGTCCAGAATTGTTTTATAGAATGACTTTAAAAAATATTTCTACCACTTAAAAATATAGTAGTAACAAAATGTGTCAAACTGTATCGGAACTTTTGAAATGACAACTTGTATACTTAAATTGACAAACTTCTATCAAGCATACCTAGGAATTGTTTTCCAAAATTTGAAAGGGGAATTATAAGTTGCCAGATTTATCACACCAATGTTGAATTATACTTTTACAAAGGTTTATTCACAAGGAGTCCAAATCAGTCCATATTGCTGTGAAAGTCTCAGAATAACATGATGAATCCTGTCCAAATTGTTGAAAATCCTGAAATATGCTCCATGATGTAGTTCTAAAATGATTAAAATACAATAAATTCACTCACACACCCAAAATGAGCTAGTTTTCATCAAAGTTTAATTCATGACGATATGTAGCTGAAGTTTATTTCAATATTATTAAAGTATATAAATCTACAATAGATACACTGTGGTCCTAATAACAGAGATTGCTTAACATTATATTTTCTTTGTTATTATATGACTAAATGCTGTGATTGCATTACCTATTTACTTGAGCCATAGGTCTACTTACTCGAATGGTATGCCCTATTGGATTTCTTGCTCTCAAGTCCAAGGTATGTATTTGAAATTAAAAGAAAATAAGAATTAGCACAATCAACTAACACAAAATATATTTACAGACAAAGGTAAAGAGTGTACATATGTACTTTCACATTAGAAGAGATCCATATATTGTTAGACTGCATGGCAGACAATGATCTAATTATGAGACTAAAAGACAATTATCATCTAATGACCAGACTGGTCAAGAGACTGAATGTTTCGCAAAATAAATAAACCAGTCAAACAAAATTAAAAAAAAAACAGAACAAAATTTTAAAAAAAAAGGCCAAAAGACAACTGACATTCCAAACATGCCATGATTACAATCAAAATTTCAGATCAATATCCAACCGCAAACAACAAAACTGGAATGCAACCACAACACACCACACAAAAGACAAAAACACGACCACACAAAAGACAAAAACACGACCACACAAAAGTCCAAAACATGACCACACAAAAGTCCAAAACACGACCACACAAAAACAAAATAACAACCTCACATTCAGGAAAAACAACCACGAGACAAATCCAACACGAATGAAACAGACTAAATCCACAGCCCAAAACAGGCAAATGAAAAAATAAAATAAAATCCAGCAACACAAACATGAACCTACAATTCTAAACAGATCTTAACTTAACACAGAGCTCATAATTCTGAAATTTAGTGTGATTCTAAACAACAAATGGTGGTTCCAATGGAATTAGCACAATGGAAACTAGTGTCTAGTATTGAAGCATTAGATAATTATTGGAGAATTACCATAAACTGTGGTAATTAGGAAGGCAGGGCTTAAAAAATAATTATGCTAATATTTTACCATTATCACACTCGGTCCCCAACCACAATAGTTCTGGTAACATTTTTTTTCAAATTTACAGTATGGTTAATTACCTGCTTTGTCATATAAAATGGTTTCTGAGAGCCATTACTGTCTTCTAAATCCACAACAAACTCTTTGTTCAGTATTGTTCTATGATGGTCCAATGTATATATTCTTATAAACTGCAACAAAAATAAAGAAACTTCCTTTCAGCTTATATGTATTGCCTATGCATCTGTTGATCTGTCAGTATATTTGTACATCCATCTATCAGTCTATCGATCTATCTATCCATCAGTCTGTCTGTCTTTCCATCTATCCATGTATCCATAACTCCATCTATCTATCTGTCTGTCTATCTTCCTATATTTTGCTTAAAGGGTTAATACTGGACATCTGAAATATATCTCAATATTCCATCAGTCATTATCTTAATGAATAATTTAAGCAAATATAACCTACATCAGAATCTAGTGGAAATATATATACGAAAAAGCCATATTATAAACTTATTTAGTCACAAGAAAGAAACGAAGAACCACTCACCTGCACTGAATATTTGCATATATATTGTATAAATTTTGTGACCAGTATTTAGACTAATCGGCCAATGCAGTGCTTGACTAATTAGGAAATTTCAGCGAAAAATCATTCCGTGGCGAGGTCTTGTGGGCAAATATGTCTGAAAATAAATAACTGCATACTTATCAAACCCCGATACAGTAAAAACAATAATTTTCTATTGAGTTATACTTAGTGCTCTTAAAATCAATAAAGCACAACAACATCATAAAATATTAGTATTAAGGGTTTCCAAAATCAAACAAGCACCAAGGTATCATGAAATTTAGGGTTTCTAATATCAAAAAAGCAAAACTGTTTCACGAAATTAGTCTACACTAACTGATATGGTGAAATATACTATCTGTGTGTAGTGCGTGAAATCTGGTGTCCATCATTATCCAGGTGGGCTCTTCCGTAAGGCCAATGATCGGGGTTGTCCTGGGGTGTAGCGAATCTTGAAGGTGGCTCGGAGTGCCTCGTTTTCAGCAACTTGAAGGACTGTTTTGGGGTAGTCGGTTTCTAGAAGAAGTTGGATGACGGTCTTGTAGAGGTGAATCTCTCGGCTTGTATTGATGTACTGTGCTGAGGACTTTTCGAGGAATTTGCCTCCCACGGAAACCGACTTCTGAAAATGCAATGAACTTTATAAGATGTCATTCATCGCTCCATCATTATGAATATGATAATTGAAAATATCGTACAAGTTATTACCAAGTATCACAACTACTGGATGAACAATTCATAAACTGTAGAAAAATCCTGCTTCGAAAATGCACACAGTTCATTGGTAATATAAATACTTACGTACGCTGATATTATAAAATGTAGTTATGTAAAAATGAAATACAGCATCTTAGTTTTGAGTTCTTGTCTAATAATCAGTAAACTTAATAGTGTGATGGTCTTACGAGTGAGGTGGTCTTAATAGTGAGGTGGTTTTAATGGTGAAGTGGTCTTAATAGTGAGGTGGACTTAGATTGGAGATCAAATTAGCTTCATTTTTACTTGATCAAAACAATAGGTCAACTAGTCACCATTGCTTAGATCTAATCATGTCTACAAACAAAAGAAACAATAAACACATTATTACTGCATAACTGTTTGCCCTGTTAAGCAACCCTGTAAAACAAATGGTTTAAAGACAAAGGCAACGATTGGGTGGGGGGGAGGGGTGGTATCAATAGTTACATTAATTGTGTGAAGTTGGTGATGATAATATCCTGTACATACAAATGTGTGTCATTGAGCCAGACCTGAGGGGTGTATAATTTGCAGAAAATAAAGCAAATGAAAAATGATCATGAAACAAAATGAAATGCCATCTTTATTTATATATATCAATTTTATTATAATTTTTATCCTAACTTTAATTATTGTGCCAGCTAGCATAGTTTGGTTTATACTAATCAAGTTTAGATATTGGATTA
The DNA here is from genome assembly GCA_932294295.1 of Alitta virens. Taxonomy (NCBI): domain Eukaryota; kingdom Metazoa; phylum Annelida; class Polychaeta; order Phyllodocida; family Nereididae; genus Alitta; species Alitta virens. The sequence goes on from OW028585.1 coordinate 34,579,570, forward strand.
TGTTATTGTATTCCTTTGATTATGAGTTGAATATTAATATTCATTTCAGTTTAGTATATCTTACTAAACTGAGATGAGGGTGTTTATGATGAGGTATGATGGCATAATGCATGATAAATGACCATAAATGGTGACAGATGATAAATGATTATAAATGGCGATAGATGATGATAAATGATGATACGTTATGACAAATAACATTATAGATAAAAGATATACTCGAATTCTGCATGAACAAAATATTATGTAAACATAATGAAATATAGAAGGTCACAAAATGCTCCTTGTGGCAATCCGTTTGTAATGTCCCGTTGCTGGAAATCAATGATGTCGAAATAAAGTATACATGTGACAATAAAAAATACAAATTAAGAAAAAAGACCAGATTTCCAATGGAGAATTTGATTCAAACAACTTGACAACTTGGCCATGGTATAGTCAACAGTGGACAAAAGACCAAGACAAAACAAGACGTTAAATGAAAACATATCAACCAGCCCATGTGGTGTACAGTGTGGTTCTGTTCAGTTGAAAACAATTATATCAAGGAATTATGCATCAAATTCAAGTAATTCAATAGCAAAACAATACAGAGCTATTTCTCAAAAGTGGCTGACATGAGCTATATGTACAGCCAGTTGACTTTATCTTTATCTATAAAATGTGTGGTTGACCTGAGCTTTTGGATCCCATGGGGTAGACTTGTACAGCAGCAGTGCATGAAATTTCATCTGACAATTTTTTCATGAAGGATAGAACAAATTGTATTCAGTATCTTACCTGTAGTTTACTTCTGTTTCATTGGCTCAATACAGGGCTAAAATATAAAACTTAAAAAAACCGTGATGAGGCACAAAGAAAAAAAAGGAAATCCTACACATTTTTAAATACACCAATCAGAATCTCTTAATTATTATGTAAATTTACTATATTACTGATTAAAAAATAATTAAATTTATTTATTGCAACATCAGATCCAAAATGTGGCATCTTACTATAAAATTAATATAGCAGAATATAGGTTTGTCCAATGTAACTCTTTGCATAACTAAACTTCCTTTATCGAAATATCATATTGTCATATTATCATATTATCTGTATTATGACCACTCTTGGAATTAATGAAATCTTTTCAGCATGAAACTGTAAATCCATGACAAACCCTTGTTTCCTTGACCAGTAGTTACCAAATTGCCCCATTATAGTTGAAATACTCCTAGCAATTTCTATAAGACATCTTCTCCCATATTATGCACATGTGTCCACCTGGAATAAGTCCACTCAGAATTAAGAAAATCTAGATTAAACTATAAAATAAACTTACCGAAATTATGGCACTTCTTCCCGAGCCCAGTTCGCGACTGGTAGACGTTTCATCAAGAGCCGGTCAGCATTTCGACAGCGTACCCCTTTCTGGAAAAGACTAACAAAATGGTGTCAGGCCCAATTCAAAAATATATCAAGAAAAACTACAAAAAAAATATAATTTTATAAAGGGCCGATAAATGATAGTGTATATACAGTACTGCTAATCACCAAATTGTTATCATGATGGTAATTAATACAAAAAGCTGTATTTGTTATATTTAGTAATATTTATGAAATATTCAATAGTTTTAGAAAGCACAGATTGCGATGAAAAATAATGAACAATAAAAATTAATACGAAAAAGCCTGATTTTGACATATTAAGTAAAGAAACAAAACACAGTAAATGTTGAAAACCAATTTTATTTATGTCATGATTCGACAAACAAGTTCGCTTCTAAGCTTATAAGTCGCGGCATTAATCGCTGATCATAGGAAATAACACAAACAACCAAAAAAAACAGTATGCCACAAGACAAAAAATCTGGTTTATTCATAATTCGATTTACAATTTGACCTACTCGTAAGTAAAGAACGCGCGTTTATATTTTGGCGGTGTATTAATCGCTGACTATAAGAATAACACAAACAACCAAAGAAAACAGAATGCCACTTGATATAAAATCTGGTTTATTCATATTCGGATTATACAATTTGACTTACTCGTAAGTAAAGAATGCGCGTTTATATTTTGGCATTATCGAGAAACAAAAAACCACAAGAAAACAAAACAGACAGCAATATAAGGTGAAACATCTTTATTCCTCTTTTTTATCCATGTCGCCATATATTGATAACTTCCATTCTTTTTACCATTTAAGTGTTTCAAAGCACGGACTACTCTACAGAACTTCATATGGACCCGATGTTCTTACCATTTCTGGTAATTTTTTTATATTGTTAGTTTTTGAAGGTAACCCAGAGGTTCGTATGTCCTCATTGGTATAGAATATCAATCATGAAAATATGATTTAGTTGGTATTTTGTTGTTTGAGATCACCAAGTTGATGTTTCTTTTTGTGATAATGACAGATAATGTGGAAATCAAGTTTAATAATAATAATAATAATAGACCTCTTGAATAACAGTCAGTATATAATAAATATTATTTATCAAATCTAAATTTTAGTTGATAATTTATTCTATAATGTAAAGTAAATCCCAATTCAAATTTAAGACCACATGTTTAGCTATATATAATACACTATAAATATCATTAAATTATAATTGGAATTCTCTATGTAAGAAGAATGTTTGCAACAATATACGTACACAACTGTAATTACTATATAGTGTTACAAATATTGTAACACCCAGTTGAGCCAAAGCAACAAGCAACCAATTGTTGTTGCAAACATATGGTAGATACCAACCAGCTTTGAAAAAATGGTTGAAATCACACCATAAAGTGGTCACATAGACTTGCTAGAAATAAAAAGATAATTTTTGCCCAGATCGACCAATACGTAGAACCTCAGCTGCAGAGAATCGACCAAAGGACCACCTTGAAAATTGACCGCATACATTAGATGTAGATCTACCTGATATTTATGAATTACTGGCAGCTTCAGCTCTAGATAAAAGGCGAGCCGGACAAACATCAGAACATTTCGGCGATAACACGTATACACGATAACACACATACATGAAAACACACAAACAAAACATTAATACAACCTCAAAACCTCAGTGTCATACACCTATAACAAACCAAAACACCACAGCCAGAATCCGCTGTACTCAAATGTACCCAAAGAGACTGGGAGTGGGGGGACCCCCTGAATAAGTGAAATCAAACTCACCTCTGATCTTCGCATCTTTGGTAATGCAACTTGCCTTCAGCATCTGCAATTGGTCCGCAGCCAAGATATCTCTATTTCTATGAACCAATATTGTAATTTAGTATATCTTAATATATGTTAGCTATCTGAATGATTAAACGTCAGCACAATATTAACTTTTTATAGCTAGCACGAACTCGATGGCCCAATTCTGGTTATAAAACTGTAATCCAAATTTTTTTTATTTACACGCTATTTAGATTTTCTGCATGGAAATTAAGCTTGAAGTAAACGTTCATCAACTTTGGCTGCGGACCGTACAATACAAAGCCATGTCTTTACATAGCCATTAAAACACAATAATACAGGACCCTATGCAAGTCTATGGGACCGGAGTATGAGAATAAATGGCCAATGCCTGGCAGCAAAGGCCATAAAATGCGATATCCACAAACAATGAAGACATCATTCATGTTTACAGTAAAATGACTCACCTTTAGAGCTGGGAACACCACAGCTTGAGTGTAAGATGACTTTAGATAAATTTACTTACGATTTGCGACAACGACTGATATCTCTCGAAGGTGAGCACTTTGCGTTATAGTCACTAAAGTTTTTACTGTACAGTTCAGTACATTAAAAGTTCTGAAGAACAGTTCAGTAAATGTAAAAGTTCAGTAGTTTTGAAAACAGTCCTGAAGATTATCAACAAATATGTCGACGTTGGTTGCCATCCATCCGAGCGGTTGTGATGCATTCGAAGCACCGAAACGTATAAGGGATACAGGAATATGGGTAGGGAAAATATCTAACATGCCTGCACTAAAATTTATGAGCAACATAAAATTAATGACAAGGACAAATTGATATATATATTCTAAATGGGTACAGGGACAGTTAAGAATCTAGAGGACAATGGGCATCAAATTTGGCTAAATCATATTGTAAAGGCCTAAAGGTGTGCAGGATTATATTTGCATGAAGTGGGCAGCAGCAGGACAAAATAATTTGTAAAACTTGGGAAAATGGCCGCCCCCAGCTAAAGATTAATCATCCTGGGCAATTAAATAATCCAAGGGGTCACAAAATCTTCCAATGAGGCATTCTTCTTCCAGTGAGTCACCTGAAACGGATACAAAATAAATGGTAGTATAAAGTTTGAGAAACGTAATTTTGATCATGAACAGTTGGTAAAATTGTTTAAATTTATTTCAATAAACAAAAACTATATATTGTTATTATTGCCAAAGAGGAAAATGTTATGATGAGGTGATAAGGATATTGGAGTCCACACCATTTTACACTTTTACCCCGTGTGAGGGGTCTTTTACTGGCCCCACCACAGACACTAGGAAGCAAGGCACTACCATATAACATCTCGGACAAATACTCGCCAAATCTAACCATCCAGCTAGGATTACCTACTTGAGCTATACCAAGCTAAAGCAAGCCATATGTAGCTTGACACCTAATATCAACTTTCATTTAGCACGGACACTTTCCCATAAGACACAGACGATTTTAATGATTTTCAAACTCATAAAATATTCGCAAAATTCTAACCCAAGTATCTGGCTTAAAACGTATACCGTAACGGAGGGTATTATCGACAGGGCAGGTATTTTCGACACTCACAATAAAATATTAACTTTTTTTTCTTCTTAAACTAATGTTATAGTCGATTATACCCGCCCTGTCGATTATACCCGCCCTGTCGAATATACCCGCCCTGTCGATTATACCCACCCTGTCGATTATACCCTCCTTTATGGTAGCGCACCGAGTAGGCCTAGTAAATTTTTGAAAATTCCAATGCCTTAATAAACAGACTCATGAATTCAATGTGCTATTTGGCAGCGAAATGAATCTGATGCAAAATGCATTTTTGTAGACTAAACTTTTGCCACTAAAAAACTTATCATGCACTTTGAAGACCATCCAACTACCTTATACAGTTATAAAAGACATGTGAAAGCAAATATATATCAGGTTTTCCTAAGATTACGTTTGACTGAGAGTTTTTAAAATCCAATGACATGGGTCATTTCTATATTCAAATCAACGGCTAAAATTGTATAAATATTGTAAACAAGAACAAAAGTATCAAATTGCATAATTTCACGTCAAAAACTAAACTTTAAATGTGGAATAAAATAGAATAGAATAGAAAAGAAAGGAATAGAACAGAATAACTTTCTTATAATGTGTAATAAAGGTAATTTGTTGTTGTGACATACGAAATAGTAACTTACTTAATTAATTAAAAATAAAATATTAATACAACTTACTGATATAGTGAGCCTAGGAATATCTTGCCACATCAGCTAGCTGTGTAGAAATGAATTTTATAAAAGGATTTCGCCTTAACGGTTTTTAAGGTCTCCACAACAAAACTGTTAGAAAACAAACAGATTTGGCCACGCTTGGTTGCATCTACGTGTTTATCAAAATACCAATTGATTTTAAATATTGTATAATCTATTGTCTCAATATCAATGCTTTGTTTGTGTGACCAGCTTTGTTTATATATGACCAGCTGCCGAGACAGATATAATGATGATATGATCATTTTAGGGTATGTGGTAAATCAAGAAATGTTATGCTTTGGGGTAAATTGTATAATAATTCCCACATTTATTATTTTTTTATTATAAAATTGTAAGAGAATTATATAAGTACATACCATTTATTCATGCACATTTAGCATAAAAGTGGACATGTCATCATTATGCAAATTATTTCTGGCCTGGTGTAGCAAGTTTACAACAACCAGGGGCGTTGATTTCTCTCAACGGTTGGGGGGGATGCATACTTTGTCTGTCCCACTGTGACTTTCCTTCGCTCGTACAAGTAGTAGCAGTTAATGCACGGACACTGGCCAAGAGGTAAATTAATGTGATATTTGCATATTTCACCATCTATTCACACATGATGGGGTGCTTCCTGATTGGCCAATATCTCCCAAGCACAGTCTGCTGTCAGCTTTAAGCCAATTAAGTGACCTAACTGAGTAATCTTTGTTTAAGAATTGAATGTAATCAATGCAAACAAAACAAATTGATATGCAATTTCACTGTTAGACATTCAATATCATAAGCCAGCCTATATGCTATTAAGCTAATTTGTTTGCATTTAAGTCTAACTGGTAAACTAGCAAAATAATTGCCATCAAGCTCAGGGCATTTCCTAATGTATTCAGCTACATTCTGATTGGCAGTTGCAAATGACATAGGGGGCTCTTGAGATGAGAAGCCAATTAAGGCAGTCAGTAGCCTTGGTATTAGTTAAAGTATAAGTGTGTCTTCACTGAGCAATGTCATATATGTTGGCAAACGCCTGTGGTTAAACATTAAGAAATACAGCCTGTCAAAACAAGTAACCTCAGAAAGCATGGTCAAGCAGCTTGAAACTTAAAGCACCTGTCTGTTAAAATTACTATTTCCTAAAACTTCATCAAATGATTGAGAATCACCTGTAAGCTAAGAAATCAGGAATTAATTACAAAAATGAATGATACATTGAAAGAAATCAAGAACAAAACATTGGAAATACAATGGAAATGGCATCATCACCCATTGTTGAGTATTTTGATGTAATCACTTGATTTGTTTACATATTTGACTTTTGATGGCAGGAAAAAATTAAATACTAGGTGAAGTTTGTTTATTTTATCATTGTTTATAGAGAGATAGTGAACCCAGCAAGGCTCTATATGGTAGGTAATCAGTATTTAGACAATGTAGTGAATGCAATAGATTTTGGCCACTTTCATATTGAGTGACAATCCAGCTTTAAGGCATTTCTATTGGCTCTGCTTAAGGATCGAGACAACCATTGTATTGACACGCCATCTGTGTGTATCGAAGTTTACTTACTTTGTGACAACACTGCCAGTCAAAGGACGCGCCATATCATGGTAGAGTATGAAGTCATGTTATCATTAGCTTCACCAGCATGGAGCCAAAATGATGATGTCATTTATGACGTCTCAAAATAGAACGTTCAGTTCCTTTCTTTTATACAGACCCCTGGATTTCAGCTGCTTTAATTATGTAATCCTAATTAGGGACCTTTGACTTTTAGAATAGTCCACCTCAGTAATGAACTATATTTTTGGGTCATTACTGAGGTAGACTAGGCCCAATATGCTGATATTAATTAGCTGTGGGGTAGTCATTATTTTGTTTTTGTTGACAGGTCACGTTAAAGATTTATATATATATATACATGTAGGTCTTAGATCAGTCTGTAAAAGTAAGTCATTGTAATCAAAAGCCTTTCAGCTGATCATAATGTCTCACATCATCAGAGAGGATGCTGCAGTATGCTATGTGCTTTTCTTTATTGATTGTTTTCATAATGTCCAAAATTTTTACAAGAGGGCACTGCAATAAACATCGACACTGGTGACATCTGTATGACACTTTTGGAAAATAGGTTTTTCTATTTGTGAAAGGCCATAGCAACCTCTACCTTTTGTGTTGTAATGGCACATTATACCATTTTTGTAACCAACGTATACAGCTATATATATATGTGAGTCACTGATATTGCCCACTATCGGTACAAGGGAGACAAAGTGCCACAAGAGGTCACTGACACCATAGCAGAATAAATTTTGTTTGATGACGTCTTATAGATATCTATATTGTGACGTCATCAATGTAACAATTAAGTAGTGACGTCATCTCGTTGTCTTTTCCTTTGCACGGTCGTAGTGCCCTCTGTATGCCATGTTAAGTCTCTCCATTGTCAAATAATATGCCCGAAAGGTCACAGCATCATTTCCCTCATTTTCTCGTTGCTTTCCTTGAAACTGATGAACTTCCTTCGCTATTTATTGACGACTGGAACACTTACTCCTAGCGCCCTCTTTTGCATTTTCCGTTGCGAAACGCCCCTGGCAAGTGAGAGATGATCATTGATTTTGTAGAAAACAATAAGGATAACGAAGTTTTTCTATTGTAGCAGCAGCCACTGTATAACACAAATTTATTTGTAGCATTAAAGTAAATTTTTTTGCCACCTCATATTCATAAAGCAAGCATTATGACATCACTGAAGGTCAATTGTTAAGGTCAAAGGGAAATTTGGACCATTGGTGACATCTCACTGAATATGGTTGGTTCCGTGTTTTGGCGTTGCAACTCTTGTCCGACGTTTTGGGTATCCTTATTTCGAAGGTTCTGGATGTCTGATTGGCTGAGAGGCAGTAAAATAAATTATTTTTTATTTGGCGATGACGGTTGACGATCATTGCTGTCTAAATTGAGGTCAATAAAAAAAGATAATTTTGAAGTAAAATCATTCTGTAAATAGTTATATCATACACATTTTATAAGGAATGTATTTTGTTAAACATGTTAATATGTATTATATATGTAAAATATAACTGTGTTAATGTTACAAGCTGTATGTATAAAAGATTCTGATTGGATTTTGTAAGGAGTGGATCAACAGCTAAACTAATGTAAACTTCTATGTAAATACTGGAACCATCTGTAACTATAGTCTGCCAATAAAATTATATATTTATCTATTCGTGGAAGCACACCCAGTGCACCCCTCTAATATCAATTATCATGTCCAAACAGGACGTCATACAGGATATGTGTCATGTATGCAGTTATGCAACATGATATGATTTTTCTCATAACATTACAACATTGTGAAGGTTTTGTATGAACCAGATCATTTTTATTTGTCAAAATGAATATAAACTCATATGACCAGCTGGTGAGTATTGTTGAATTTAGATTATTTTGAGGGAAATTTGGTACAATTTATTGTAATCTACATGCATGCATGGCCCAATAAGCCATGCGTTTTCCATGCGTTTATCCTTCTCATGGAAGACGCATGATTTTTTGCTAATTATAATGAGGCAAAAACCATGCTTTTTCTGTGCGTTTATCCAAATGCATGGAAAACGCATGTGGCACAATTGGCCATGTACATGCATGCCTTCATTAGTTTTGAAATTTGGTACATTGTAATCCGAATGCATTTCAGTAGTTTGTCGACGAAATTTGATGCAATTTTATATCTTATACCTAGATAGCATTCCAAATCGGCCCAACATAGTTTCTATGTTGGCCACTGTCATTACAACATCATATCAACATCGCTGACATCGTGCCGATGTTGAAACGATTTGGAATGCTATCTGGTATAAGTATTGTATAATTTTGGGTGAGTGTTGATGGACTTTATCTGACTGACTGACTGACTGACTGATGGGTTATTGCTTAAATCATAATTATTAACACAATGATGATGTGATATGAATAGGAGTGAATAATTATTAGCATTATGTTATACTCATTGAGTCACTAAAATTGGTTCTTCAAGATTGTTTATTTCTGAAACAGAATAAATTTTATTTATTCATTTTCTTTTATATTTAATAGAGACAACTGATTACATAGCAGTACTGCTTATTCATCTGGAAAAATAATGTAGAGTATGATATGTGATATATTTTTGCCTAATAGTAAATGAATTCTATGAATCCTATCTTTTTTAAATATGTTTATTCACACACATGCATAGTAAGATACAATTCATGGTGTAGAGTACAAAAATATTGGTAATTAAAATATATTGTAAACGTTATAACACTTTAAAAACATAACAGATAAAAACAAAAGTGAATAAAAACATAAGTGAACAAATAAAAATGCTGCGCTTTATGCTGTACATATAAAGTGCAATATGACTTTTAGGTCATCTCTAGTGAACCCGTCTACTGTGGCTGCATCTGTGCGAACAATATTTAACAATTCACAATTTACTTCTTTTTTTTTTGGGTGCATTGTTAAGAAAACTGTTTGTTGAATGTGTTTCATTCTATCCTTTAATCATAGTTAAAATGATATTATATGATGAACCTATTTCAGAATATGGAACCTTATGATTACGTGGAACCATCTACACCCCATCCGATGACATCGCGACCTGCCGAACGACGTCAAATGCACAGCATGTATGTCAACCCTGACATCGCAAAATCTATGAAATCACCGAAAACTAAGAACGACAGTCGAAAAATCCATCTTATTTTGGCTGTCATCTCACTTCTTCTATCAGTCGTCACTGTAATATTAGTGGTAGCTTCCATTTCTGCAGGTGAGTTACAGTTAGTTTCATAAATATAGTCGACGCTAGATAGCTGTAGCAACCTATTCCTGGCTGTATCTATAACTGGCTAAAGCCAGCCGCTTCTGTCTACTCCTAGCTTATAGTCGACTTACGCCTATGACCACTGAATAAATATGAACTTTTGCTTAATGCAAGAAATTCATCTGATATATCATAAATATGCATTTGCATCAACATGCATCTTTTCAAGAAATGACAAATATGCGTAACTTTCAACTTATGCAATAGGTGGTGTTGCATGTCCTTTTAGAGCCGGATTTGAGTAGCCAGCTATAGCCAGACAGTTCTGTTTAGTGGCAGGTAGCATCATATAGCAGAAGTTGTCTAGCATTGTCTAGGTTTATTTTGACAGGCAGTTTTTATGAAGCTAACTGTATATTTCTAAGATGCTCGGAAAATGATGAGTTGTCAAAGTCTAAAGGGAGGTTTTTGTAGTTACATGCAAATAAAGTCGCAGGTTCAAGCCCAGCCAGGACACAGAAAAATAAGCACTGTGGTTAGCATATCCTTCTTGAACCACTGCTTCACTCCACCCAGGTGTATATGGGTTACAGGCAGTAATGGGTGCTTGACACTAAGAAAACTTGCTGGTCGAAAAAAAGTGGTTGAAACGCCTTTGCGCTTTCCAGCAGGCGAGTCTTTTAATGAATCGCCATGTCTGATTGGCTGAGCGGTTGTTATATATTTTTTTTTTTTTATGATTCCGTACTTTGGCCACTTTCATAGTGGTTTTAAAATAAGAAAATTTTTTAACATAGCGTGGGAGTGGTCGAAGCACAGAAGCGATTTCAGGTAAAGTTTCCTTAAAGTGCTTGACCAAAGGACCACTGTAATGGCCGCGCACTGGGTATATATGCCTCAGTGCCTACATGATTACCTTTTTGTATATAATATTTATTGTTAAAAATCAGAATCAATTGTCTACATTTTAAACACAAGCTAGTCTAATTGGGAAAACCAGCTTAATTTGACTAACTGGGTCACGGAGAACACTCAATATACAGCAAAAAATACGAACACTGAGCTAAAAATCAAGTGCTTAAAAGTCTTGGAGTCTTCTTGAAAAAAAAGCATCACTTAAACGCAAACAATTGCAATATCTACTTACGAATACTATTCAGGTCTTCTTTATTGCTGTTTTGGCTGGTTTTTAGCTATCTTGCCAAAACTATTTGGTAATGTTTTGTTGCTTACAGGGTCAAACAATCATTCAAAGGGAGAAGTAAATGCAAACGGTATTGGAGGTGTGCCTATAGGCCCAGGTAAGACAAGACAAGACAAGATAAGCCAAGACAAGACAAGATGAGACAAGACGAGATAAGATGATATAAGACAAGATGAGATGAGACAAGATAAGATGAGATAAGATAAGACGAGATGAGATGAGAAAAGACAAGACAAGTTGAGACGACACGAGACAAGACAAGACAAGTTGAGACAACACAAGATAAGACAAGAAAAGATGAGATGAGACAAGATAAGATGAGATAAGATAAGATAAAATACAATAAGACAAGACAAGATGAGATGAGATGAGATAAGACTAGATAAGACAAGACAACACAATGTCATAAGACAAGACAGGCCAATACAAGACAGGACAAGACAAGATGAGACAAGAAAAGACGAGATAAGATGATATAAGACAAGACGAGATGAGATGAGAAAAGACAAGACAAGTTGAGACGACAAGAGACAAGACAAGACAAGTTGAGACGACACAAGATAAGACAAGACAAGATAAGATAGACAAGATAAGATCAGATAAGATAAGACAAGACAAAACAACACATAAGACAAACCATAAAACTTTTCTTTTTTTTTTGCTTCAGTACATAAATGTTTTTGTTCTCAGAATTTCAAATTAAATATTCCATTAGTGTGATTTTATTTCCAGAATTTCAAGTGGGAATCATTTCTGATGGTTGTTGTTCCTATGAACAGTCAATTCGTTTGGAGTCGTTATTTTTTCTCAATGAATCACCCATATGTCTTACATGGGGCGCAACTTCCAACTTCTACCGAAGAGGATTTAATTTTGCTGTCCTTGATTTACCAAGGGGTGGACCACCTCGGCTAGAAAGTTGTCGGGTGAGAAAACTGAATTAATTTTCTTTTGAGAGTATTCAAATAACATTACACACAAGACAATACAACACAATGTCATAGATAAGATAAGATAAGATAAGATAAGATAAGATAAGATAAGATAAGATAAGAGAATACAAGACAATACATCACAATGTCATAGATAAGATAAGAGAATACAAGACAATACATCACAATGTCATAGATAAGATAAGATAATACAAGACAATACAACACAATGTCATAGATAAGATAAGATGAGATAAAATAATAATACAAGAAAATGCATGACAATGTTATAGATAAGATAAGATAAGATAAGATAGGATAATACAAAATACAACACAATATCATAGACAAGACAATACAAGAACATGAGACTTGATGTGATGTCATGCTGTTATGAGAAGCTCTGGCCAATCCCTAAGTTTGTTGTTTGCCCAAATCATTGTTGATTCCAGGGAGGATCTTAAGAATTAAATGTTGGCCAGAAGGTAGTGCAGCTAGTCTGACAATAATTTGTTCATTTTAATTTAGTGCCCTGCTCCCCACCCACTATTTTACTGCTTATTTTGAGACCACGCTTACATGGGTCATTCCAGAGGATGGTGCACTTTTGGGATTTTCAATCTTTCAAAATTCCATCTAAATTATGAACTTACACACATTTCAGTGTCGTAACATGACAACAGAACATATTTCATCTTTTACCTTTGAATATATTTAATTTGGTTGGTCATGTGACCTGTTATGTCAGCCATTATGGTTACGGAAGGACAGGAACAGGATAGTCATTTAAGGAAACTTTATGCAATATCTGAAAGGGAAATGGTAGTAATTTCACCCAAGTTTCCATTCCATTTTGAAATCATGGAGTACATTTCGTCACCCCATGCCATTGCAAACCCTTTTCTTGAATACTGGAAACAAATTTTCCAACATGTAAGATAAGCAGATATCCCGAAGCCGATATCAGTGCTTTTATCTCTTGAAAAGTGCGCAAACCTAACAATTTTTCTTTTTCATCAACAATGATCAACATTTTAATACCATGATAACAGGAGGGACATTGATTCTGTGGACAAACTTGAAAAAATGGATAATGTTACTGGAACTGTAAATATTCAAAATTTTCTGCACCAGTTGAAGATTAAACTTCTCCTGATTATATATATATATATATACAGGCCAAATGTGCTACGTGTGTTTCCATGCAGTTGGATAAACGCATGGAAAACGCATGGTTTTCACCTCATTTTAATTAGGCAAAAACCATGCGTTTATACTTTTCATGGAAAATGCACATGGCACATTTGGCCATGTATATATGTGAATGTCATAAAATGATATTTAACTACAATCATTGCGTAGGGTAAAGACTCTAAAGAGATTTATAATATGAGATGTGAGACATGTCCTTTCGCTGTCTTGTACAGCAAAAAGAGCCCTAATATCAGTTATGACAGACTCTTGCAAAAATGTATTGTGTGTATTGCATCTTAACATTCCACTGCCCATCCTCATACCACATTCATATATAATTAAAACCATTTTGCACGTTAAAATAACATCTGAAAGTTGAGGGAAGGGGGTACACTGTTTCCGTGGAATGACCCACATTAGGATGTGGCTGGTGCCCCAAAGTTTTTACCCAATCCAACCTGGATCTGATAATATTTTTAGATTTGCTAGGTTCCAGCCACACCGTAACATACATACGTCAGACAATGATACTTAAATTACAAGTTTGGTAAATTTAATAAAATTTCATGTCATTGTTGCAGACGTTTGATACTTGGGTTGACCAGGGTGAAGATGCCAAGATGATAAAATACATGGAAGAAATACCACAAGGAAGACTTGTGCTCATATCTACGTAAGCATTTTGAGAATATCATCATTGTGTTTGCCTCTGACAGCTGGTCACATAAGCGACTAAGCTATAATTGTACATGGCCAATTGTGCCACGTGCGTTTTCCATGCAATTGGATAAACGCATGGAAAACGCATGGTTTTTGCTTCATTATAATTAGCTAAAAACCATGCGTTTTCCATGCATTTATCCTTCTCATGGAAAATGCACGTGGCACATTTGGCCATGTACCGCTCACCAAGGCAATTTAGCATTATGTACGCCATTGTATAATCCATGCTGGGCTGGGATTGGTAGGCAGCCAAAAGTGGGTGTGACCTGAAGCAGTGTCTCCAGCGTCACGCTAGAAATCATGAATTCAGTGGTTGAAGGCAATTCTCCTCATCCGACTTGCTTGTACGATTTATTTATGACTTGGTTTTCCTGCAGTATCCTGGATTTAAATGTGGGAGACAGTCCCTCCGACTGTAAAAGCCCTCGGGACTTTGTGATTTTCTTCCTTCTTGTCTCCCATTGTTGACACTTTTTATGTACGTATCTATATATTACTTTTAACTTATTTCTGTCACTTCTCACATGTTCTGCCTATTGTATACTCTTGTATACATCGTGCCGTATAAATCCACCATTTCATTACCATTTAATAAATGAAATTTTAACCCTTATAATGTTTCCAAATTACTCTGGTGCTTCACAGGGGCTGGGGGGCTATGACTCGAATTGCCTCTCAACTGTCAACCAATTAGTGATCTACATACATAACAAGAACAAAATCAAAAAATTCCCCAGGGTTGGATTTGTATCCTAGTTCCACCAGCCATGCATAGCACACCAATGCTTAGACCACCCAGCCACTGTTGCAGGCTATAAATAGCCCAATGTTTCTGGAAATGTTCTGAGAGTATGTAGGTCATGTGCTGCATCAACTGGAAGAACCATGTTGTTTTACAGTAAAAATCCATTGTTACCAGTCCAATTATGTCTGAAACATGAATTTATGCATTTTGAATGTGATGATCAAGTACTTTTTGCCAAAATTATGAAACTTTGGTCGTATACAGCACACTCCCCCAAATAGAGCTAGTATTCCTTATAAGGTCAATCCTAATATGGGTGTGCACAAAAAGTGATGACAAAACTTCACCAGGCATGTCCTCAAAATTTTTAAATCTTAGAAGTACTCTTAAGCAGTAAGATATCTTAGTATGAGGTATTCGATTGAGATCTGGTACAAAAATATCAGCTTTTAGGTCCTGTCGCGTGATACTGTGTACCTGTAAACATTGACCTTTTCTAGAATGGATGAATCTACACTGCATTTCAGCAACTCGTCTAGAGCTCTGATGAGTCGGTTTATAAAAGTCAGCGACAATATTGATGATATTGCAGAAAGAGGTACGTCAGCCATATCATACATGTAGGCTATATCTATTAAGCCGAAACAGAAAAAATATAGATGGCGCGCAGCATGTGCTGATCGGTGCTGCCACCTGTCGATTATATCTAAACTTTTGTATTTATAAAGTTTAGGGCTCATTAATTCTCATTAATTTGCCTGTGTTCGTGGATCTGTGTGTCAATATAGATATATATATCCATCTCTATCATATTTCTATGATATTTGACTGACTGGAAAAATGTGCGGTTATACAGCCTGAAATTCGCTTTTACGCAGTCTCACTCAATCCCACTCTTTTAAATCCACCAAAACTAAATTAATCACTCTTCAAGCCTGTCCAAACTTGGCATCTCTGCAGTACATCTATTGAGCCGAATGCCTTTGCATTTGGCTGCTATGGTCAGTTCTCACCAGATGGCAGCACCCACATACTAATGCATGGCTTTAAAAAAAGTAGCAATGTCATGCATATGAGTGGCATTGGGATTACCATCATGCTTGTGCATTCCAGGTTGCTGCCATATGAACAACCTGGCTTCCTGGAATAAATTATACATACATCATACAGCTTCTTCAAGCTCATAATCATGACATATTTATTTAACAAATTATGAGTGGCCAAATTTACCCCACATCGGGCTAACTTCGGCCGCCCATGGCTTTTGCATGCAGCCAAAAGTTTTTGCCTTGATATAGAAAATCTATGACACAGCCATGGGTGGGACAGCAGCGATACTTTGAAACAGGTTCATCAAAAATATACACCTGTTTGCAAATAGATAGTTCCATCGACTAGAATAGTGTGTTCCAATGTTTTTTAATGTGAAATATCATTCATTTGCCGGCCAGCCCATTAAAAATTGCCCTAAGAAAATCAAAGAAGCTAAAGATCAAAGAAGTCAGGCCTTAGTACATTTAAAGTGTGTCAGTATGGAGTTTCCAGTATGGAGTTACCAGTATGGAGCTACCAGTATGGAGCTAATAGTATGGAGCTACCAGATTGGAGTTACGAGTTACCAGTATGGAATTATGAGTTACCAATATGGAGTTACCAATATGGAGTATGGAGTTACCAGTATGGAGCTATGAGTTACCAGTATGGAGTTACTAGTATGGAGTTACCAATATGGAGTTACCAGTATAAAGTTACCAGTATGGAGTTACGAGTTACCAGTATGGAGTTACGAGTTACCAGGATGGAGTTACCAGTATGGAGTTACCAGTATAGAGCTACCAGTATGGATCTATGAGTTACCAGTATGGAGTTACTAGCATGGAGTTACCAGTATGGAGCTACCAGTATGGAGCTATGAGTTACTAGACCGGAGTTACCAGTATGGAGCAACCAGTATGGAGCTATGGGTTACTAGTATGGAGTTGCCAGTATGGAGTTCTGAGTTACCAGTATGGAGTTACTAGTATGGAGTTACCAGTATGGAGTTACGAGTTACCAGTATGGAGTTACCAGGATGGTAATACCAGTATGGAGTTACCAGGATGGTAATACCAATATGGAGTACCAGACTTGCAAGTTGGGTGCAGTGGCAGTCAGCAGTGTGTTTAAGTGGGGTGGCTAAGGCTAGGTAGAAAATAGCAGAACATTTGTTTCGAGGAGTACTGTTCGTGCCATAGTATGTTTCTATACCATTTTATACAGCCATGACCATTAGTTTTCAGACACTTGCTATAGATGGTGACTATGGCACTTTTTTGGTCATATGGCCTGGGGCATTGCGATTGCCTGCATGTCGTTTAGATTGTCCCTCCATTTTATCTCTCTGTCTGTCTGTCAACTACATTTATAGACATGATAACTTCAGTCAGGTACATTGATGCTAAGCTCATGGATCTACGGGTAATACAATTTTGAGGAAGACCTTGATTGAGTTCAAAAATTGACAACTTAGGCTGTTTTTAGGTCACAAGCCTTTAAGGTGAAACTCATCCAGAACCTTGTTGCTCTTCACTCAACTCCCGCCAGCAAAACATTGTGAAAAATGAGGCTCTTCTCTCTGACCAACCATCCGTAACTTGATTTATATATTGACGTTATTATTGTATAAATGTAATCCACAAGAAGATAATTCAAGAAAAAGTGCCTTAAAGCAATAAAACCAGAACAAAATTTAAGTGTTTTAAGGTGCCCGAAAAACATTAGGTCACGGCTGTACATGTTTTGCAAAAAGGTGGCTTTAGTTACAATTTTGACAGCTTAAGTAAAAATACATTGATGTAATAACAGTGAAAATCATGATATCAGGCCAAAGCATGAAATTTAAATTTATGTTATCCCAGTGAAGAATATGAGCTCACAGTGAGCTCACATGGAACTCACAGAAAGGTCACACTGTGAGACCAAGGTGAGCTAAAAGTGTAACCTCTCAGTCGTCTCACAGTGAGCTCACAGGGTGAGGCCACGCGTGGTGTGAGTCTTCTCTGAACTTGCTGTGAGCTCATCATGTGTGATTCTAGTCACCTTTTGTGACACATATATATAAGTCCGTTGTACCAGTGATAACTTCATAATTATTAATAAGCTTCATGCTGAAAATTGATCACGTCTTCACTGGGATAACAGCGAAAATCATGATATCAGGCCCAGTTATCCTAACGTAAACATTTATATATCCATAAAGTTCTTCTGTCCTATTGCATTGTCTTCAATCATGCATTAACTTAATCTCATTATTTGTCACTCGTTTATTTTTGTCTGAACCTTAATGAAATCAATCCCGCTAAACTACCTTACTAAAATGAAAAATACTTTGATTTTGACTTGACCTTATATCTGGGAATCCTTGGCTGTGCTCATATATTTGTTCATCGCATTTTGCATTTGATTTCAACAACAATTTATTATTTTTCTTTCTGCAGATAGTTACGCATTGGTTGGATACACAAATCGTCCTTGCAATTGCTTCCCAAGATGGGTGAAGGATTTACGCTCCCCTTACAGTAGTTTCTCCGACGATGCGAAAATCGTGCGATTAGAAGTTAAAGTGACATCTTCATGGACATGTTGAAATAATAGAAATCAGTGGGGTCGATACAAAGGGAGGAAGGAGGATGGGGAATATATATGTCTTCCACTTTTCGGGAAGGGGAGGATGCTCAATGCAATCATCCCACCCCCCTGAAATTCAAAATGAAATTTTTTTTTTCTACACTTCATGTCACATATGCCTACAAGTTTATCTGTAAAAATTGTTTGGCATCAATAATCTACCATTAATTTACCTCTTGACACAAGTGTCCGTGCATGAACTGCCACCACTTGTACGAGCGAGGGAAAGTCATGGTGCGACAGATTAAGTAGGCCTGCATCCCCCCCCCCAACCCATCAAGAGAATTTGACGCCCCTGATAGGTACAGAAATGACTGCAACTTGGAGATGTAGAATTATTCATTTGCCTTGAATATGTTTTGATAAGTACAACTATGCGGTAAAATGTGTTAAAAATACTGCAGCAATCAATCGCCAACATTTGACAGTTCAGCCATCTTTAGCAAACCAGACGTACTTTTAGAATCTACAAAATAAACTTATCTCCGGTTAAAATGAAGACATACAGGGTGCGGCCTAAAAACTTGCACTGGGCTTCTCCTCTTTGGGGATAGCTCTAGGTTACTCAAATGCTTATGAGGTCTTTTAAAGTTTTGCCACATTTAGTCAGGGGTATAAGCAATTGGTCATTGTGATATTTTTGATCTTGTAATGTCAGACAATTTCAGTGTATGAATTATTGAGAGGGTGCATGATGCAGGGTGTGTTCTGAGAGACAGACTTCTGTGTGCTTGCATGGTGTCTCTAGTTGAAGAAAAGTTTACAAATTCGAGATTTCCTAGTTAATACACCTCTGAAGCCACCGAAAATATAATATTTGCAGAGAATCCTCCTTCAGTGTTTTCTATACATGCATATGTATATTATGGTATTAGATGATAAGAAGGTTGGTTTCAGTTTTGATCCAGCAAGGTCATAAAGTTAAAACAGAGATATATAATGGTATTCCAGAGGGACTTTTTGAATCTACAATTAATCTGGAAAAAGCACATGATTTTCAGGAAGATAGGCCAGTTAATAAGACAGAAAAGACAGAAAATTGATCAGAATCCAAAATGGCAATTTCCACCTCAAAGGTGTCAATGGTCTACCATCTTATTAAAAATTAATCTATTTGTCCTGTTTTTGGTGGCAAAGGTCAACAAAGGTGACTGTAACACATCTGTATGTTCAGTGACATAATCTAGTGCTTGTATAGCAAAGGCCGAGGTGAAAATGACCTGAAGGTGTGATAAGTGTGCATGTGCTATATTTAGATCCATATTATCAATAATTTGTGAGGAAACAATAAAATATATTAATAAAGATAATGTAGGACTATAATTACTTTTGTGTGTATGACTGCAGCTGCATGTGATGATTATCAATTGAGATAATAACAGAAAAGTTAGCAGTAGCTGCTGGTGCAAGTTTTTATGCCGCACCCTGTAGGCATCAAATTGACACGAAGTACTGCTAAAATTTCAGAGAAATATATTTCCACAGACTGGTTAAACAATATATTTTATACAGTTTTCCATCCATATTTGCATCAACTCAACTGTCAAATGGAAGTGCTTCGAAATTGATGAGTCAACGTCTTCCTATGCAAGGAAACCTAATTACGAATGGCATGTAATATTATCTTACTAAGTACAGTTATTATCAATAAATCCCTGAAATTACTTGCGCACCACTATATGTCTATGCTTAAGCAATGGTAAAACTCTGCTGCGCATGCGTGCACAACAGCGCCACCCAGCAATAATTATTAGTACTCACAGGTGTCGCCCTCTGGTGTTCCCTCTCCTAATGAATTTACAAATTCTTGTTATGCTCGGAACTTAGCTTATGTTTGATTCACTCTTGTTTTTAGTTTGTTTTATTGTACATGTGTACACATCTTTTTAGTCAAATAGCTTTTATGCTAGTGTTTCTTTGTTTTTAAATGGTGACTTTAAATAAACATTTGATATTGTTATTTTTATTATTGATGAACTAAAATGTTCAATTTTGAATATTTCTGAAATTTTCTTTATTATGATATTATATGATCTTTGTTTAAATTAACCTTCAATTGTATATCCTGACAATTATACTAAATATTAAAATATGGTACTAATAAAGATATTTATAATAATTATTATATATAACTTATTGTTGTCATAATATAGGCGAATGTGCCTTCTGTGACAATACTGCCTGACCCAATGTCGTATATTGGTTATAACATGGCCAAATTTGCCACACACGTTTTCCCTGAGAAGGATAAACGCATGGAAAACGCATGGTTTTTAGCTAATTATAATGAGGTGAAAACCATGCGTTTTCCATGCGTTTATCCAAATGCATGGAAAACGCACGTGGCACAATTGGCCATGTACATTGCTTGAATGAAAAATTGCTTGAATTATGCCATCAGTGCAAATCTTGTGGTAAATCAGTTACCAAATAGTTACTAATGGGTACCACAGGGGTCCATATTGGGCCCATTGCTATTTATTATATATGTGTATGATATTTGCAAAGTTATTACAACTTTTATAATAAATTTATTATATATGCAGATGACACCATCCTTTATTTCTCACTTTGTATTACCTAAATAAAGTACATCTCATGAGCTTACACTGGATCACAAAACAATATTAGATTGGTTAAATGGTAATTACTTGTATGTATGTATGTCATGAAAATCCGCATAACAATTGAGTAACAACATTGCGCTGACCTAGTTTTTTTGTCCTGAGCATTGTCATAAAATAGTCTTTGAAATAGAGGGGGGTGATAATCATGAATGTCAGAATTTTAATGGGAAACTATCCTAACTTTGTGTAATACATCATTAGAAAGGGTTTTTGAACCTTAACAAAGGTGTACCAATATTTTTGATCCCTCCCAAGCCTCGTTGAAAATTTGATCCTTTACGCAGAAATTTAGTGAGCTATATTGATGTAATCTCCATATATCTCTTTAATAATGAGTTATTTGGATTGGTCTTGTAAAGAGCTTTAAAATGAATACCAATTTAGGGGGTCTACTAAATAATGTAATAGTCCATCAGCAATTGAATCCATGGAGTAAACAACTGTAGTCTCGGATGGTGTGATGAATATTATTTTAAATTGAATTAATTCAATTTTGTTTGCTTGGGAGCCCAGTGGTTAAGGCATTAGCCTGTTAGAACACCAACCAACTATTCTGAAGGTCCCAAGTTTGATCCCTGGCACAGGCACTCTTCATGAGCTTGATAGCTGGATGTCAGTATCGTGAGATGTTAACTATAGTGGCTTGAGTAAGTTGAAGACCCACCCCTGAGGCGAATGTGTAAAATGGTATGGACTCAAGCCATATCATCCCATCATTACATCTGACCCTGATAGCTGGTCATGTCAGGTGACGAAGCTTCTGACCAGTAGCATTGATGTAATACCTAAATGACCTTCCTGCATAATTCACAAAATTGCCAGCAAATCTAAATAATAAAAATTACCCTGTAGTGTTTTGCAAGGATGTACAAAATCTGTTTTGGTTGTGAAGGAGTGTTCTCTACCCAAGTTAAGCTTTAAGTGTAATGGCAGAAACTAAAAAGGGCATTTCATGGACCAGTATGCAAGAAGTGTGGGGATTCGTCAGAAATAACATGGTTATAATGTTATGATAGGTAACCTTGTGTGTGCGACAAGCAATGTGTGTAAATGGAAATGGCCTATAAAGAAGACAAGCGTCAAGGCTAGTACTGGGCTTATCTGGCAATTTAAAATACATGTAGCATAAGAATTTAAACAGACTTCTATGTATAATTCACAAAACATACTTAATCTTTGACCAGCAAGTAAAATAACAACTGACTCAATAGATATGTGACCATAAAAAATAACCAATGCCCTTAATGATAAGCAATGCTTGTGCAGAGATAAATTAAAATAGCTTAAAATTCTTGGCTATTGTGGGGAGACTTAATCCTTAATGCCCAGGCCCAACTGTCAAACTATTATTTCAAGTTATGGGTTTATGTGACAGATTGATATGTTTGAACTATTTCATAGTAATAATAGGTGGGAAGAACATTGATGAAGAACTGAACTAGATGTTGGGGGGGGGGGAGGAGAGAGATAGCTTTTATGAAAGCCTAAGAAAATACTGAAAACCTTTGCTCTCAAGCTGGAGATTCGGTGTCTGAATATTTTTAGATTTGTTAAAATATAATTGTCTTAATAAAAAAAACAATCCATGCACAGATAATCTGTGCAATTATCTTTTGATCCAGAGAAATATTTCTAGCTATGTCTATTCAATGCTTATAATTTTCAGGTTTTACACCATAATTCAAATTAAGTGACTGAATAATTTTAGGCCTGTAAAAGGACGGAATAAAGAGAGCGATAAATATGTCTATTCGGGCTCATTTAGTCTCAAAACTGAGTTATTATAATATGAATAAAATTTTAAATACAGCAATGAGGATATTTAAAATGAAGCTTATTTTTCACTGAATACAGTCATGTGCCTACCAACTTTATATGTTTCATAATAAAGGAAATATGACGAACCGCGACTTCGCGCAAATGCTAAAAATTCTTTCAAATTGACTAAATATTCAATCGGTCTTGGGAGGGACCAAAAATAAAGATACAGGCATGTGTTATACCATTTTGGAAATGGTATATCAGCCTTAACAAATCCTGGATGGTTTCCATTTGAAATTCTGAAATAATTTTTTTTCTATGTGTTATCACCCCCCTCTATTTGAAAACATAAGGAATGGCAGTGAGCACTGACCAGTTGATCATAAGAGTCCACAGCCAGTCATATAGTCATTTGAACAATCAGCAAACACTAAATAATTAGTTACAATTTACTAATTGACTAGCAGTATTGCACTGACCTAGTTATTTGTCCTGAGCATAGTAATAGTGGCATGGAATCATTTCTCACCTTCATACATTGCTAAGCTATCTAATATTACTTACATCACATGTCAATAACCATGAAGAGATTTCTGATTTAAAGGTCTTGAGTGAGCTATTTTGTTTTCAAATACTAGTTGGTAATTTTCTCCACAACTAGCCCCAAAGTATCTAAAACTCCTTTGTAGTTAGGTTGAACATATCTGTCATTATCGCGCATGTCATAAGGCAACTCTTGGGTCAAGAAAAGCTCTTCAATATATCTAGGCGCCCTACCCATCTTAACTTTATACATAGTTATTGCTGTCTTCGCACATTTCTTGCAGATATTTAACTTTTTGTCTAACTCGAAATTTTCTTCATAATCAGATGCGTTTTTATTAGTGACAAATCTCAGCCCTCTTTTATTGGTCTTTTCTAGTTCATCTAGACAGACAGACAGACAGACAGAAAGTATTTATTTTGACCGTAAACTTACAATTTACATTAAAAAAAATTATCAAGGAAACTGGCTATATTATGGTCATAGGAGACATTCACTAAGGCCAAAAGCCGCTGACGTGCATGCCACTTATGAGTCATTTGGTGTTATAACATATGAATATTGGCTACATATGGAAGGAAAATCATGGATTATCTGGATTACAACAGCCCGCCAACATCCATATGACTGAACCATAATTTAAATTACTGTTAATGTAGCTATTATGGAGAGCGTTGCTGCATTCCTTGACAAGATATTGTTTAATGCGCTTCAATGCATTATCTAACTTATCACTGAATAGAGAAAAAAGCAACCAGCATGGCATTCCATTCTCCTAATATTAATGGGAAAACTAGAATTCGCAGATACCTTTGATTTTCTCGGAATGCAATTTGAGGCATAGACATATCGGCCCTATCAGTGGAGGATTACAGTAAAACATGCACGGTAGTCAAATGTATCATAGTGGTGCATGGGAGGGTGGGTGGGTTTGGATTAGGGCTTTGTGTCCTCTATTTCTGCACCTGATGGGCAAATTAGGACCAGCAGGGACCATGGCAATGAGGTGAAGGATGAAGCAGCCATCCAACTTAATCTGATTTTTAAGAAAGCATGGTCATTGTTGCATGCTTGTTACTAAAATTTTGCTACTTTAAACATATAGTCTAGCTATTGTTTGCACTTTTAACATTTGGTAGAATTTTTGCCCAAATTCAATCAAAAAAACCAAATGATGTTGCCTATGAAACGGAGCGTGTATTAAATCATTTCAGCTGGTGAATTAGAATCTCTGTCCATGCATTAACAGTGCAGCAGCAGCAAAAGCAAGATGTTGTGCCGATGTTGGCGATGTCAGACCAACATCGGACCAGCATCTTGATTATGTAGCATGTTATTATGAAAACATTTTTATTCAATAATGCCAGATTGACAACATTATTTTATTTAGATACCTTTTTGTTGTGATACCTTGGGATGATTCTGTGCAAAGTCAATGTAGAATAAATGTGTCATAGTCATGCACCTAGCAAGATTGTCTAGGCCTGTGGAAGGCAGTTAGTTCAGTGCATGAACACTAGGCCTGTGCAAAGCAGTTTAGTTCAGTAAATGGGCCCAAGGACTGAGTAGAAGGAAGGTGACTAGGTGCAACAACGTAGTACTGAATCCTGCAACACAAAACGACCCTTAAATAGCCCAGAATCGCTACAATTGGTTAAATTTGGCTAGTATAAGTAGGATCCAGTGAATGACAAGAATTAGAAGGGGGAAAGGCTAGCAGAGAGATCATAGCAGGGGGATCATAGCAGATAGCAAGAAGAGCGGTCTATGATGTATGTATGATGCTGATGTGAAGAAAGACTCAAACTGGTTCTGGTGTTGCCTTATTCCATAACCCTGCAAGGAACACAGCCTGACTTCCGGCGGTCAACAGGTCCACCCGGACCTCATCACGAAAATGAGAAACAACCCCTCATCTGATGAAATTTGAACTACGCTACATAAGTACAAATTGTTTACGCACAAATTTTGCAATCATTTATTGAAAACATAAAACACAACAAGCAGCTAAAATGATCCTGACCTAATATTTACATGTACATCTTTTATATAATGCCATACATAACAGTGCAGAGATAACTATTTCGTCAAACGTGTCTAGAATAGCTCAACAAGTTGGCCCAAGTTTTACATCTGACTTGTCGACCGGTGATACCCTATAGTTACAAAGAGATTCTAACATTAATATATCTATCTATAGGTGCTTTTGTCATCTGTTTGGGGTATCTTTATCTGTATTAGGACATTTGTCCTTTATGATGCAACTGTCTTTATAAAGTACCGTGTCTTTTGGACACTGACAACCCGGCACACACGGCAGGTCACACGGGTCATCCGGTGAGGAGTCGCAAGTATCCGGGCAGTTGGCATTTGAACACGGTGAGAAAAACCCCCCCTTCGGACAATGTTTTCCTGAAATGGAATAGAAAAATTGAATTTAGTTCTACAAAATGCAGATACATGGTGGTAGATAGAATAGAATAGAATAGAATAGAATAGAATAGACCAATATTTTTTACAAATAAACAATTAAATTCAAACGTGAACATGTTAATGTCAGCATCGATTGTTATAATAGATAATAAGTAGGATCAAGATACTATATTATAAAGTAACTGTTTCTGGTTGACACAGAAAGCTGAGTATTTTCCAATCAATATCCATGCTTTGGTTTTCCATGCATATAACCATGCGCATTCCTTACTTTCATAGTTTATGCGCGGATTGACACACTACAACATATAAAATTGCGCATTTCAGAAGTAAAAGTTTGTGTAAAGATTAGTTAACATCAAATACTTGAGCATATAGCAGTGAGGTCCCACGTGGCAGCAATTCCTTTCCTTTGACAAGCTCTTGTGTAAGCCGTGAGGGCTTCGCAGGCGCAGTGTCTGCGCTTAGGACAGTCGCACACATCTAACACACAAGATCTGAAATTAAAAAGGTTACAGTGTAAAACAGCACTTTGTCAGACCATTCATTGAAATTATATCAGCATATTTATTCTCATCAAAGAGTCGTGTGTAGGTAGTGACTCAATGACATATATACTGTGGGCTACTGGAAGTCAGAAGACTGTAGTAGGATCAAAATAAATGTCCGTCTGTTTTTCAGTTATATTTAGCCACAAATAACATGGAGCAACACAAAATGGACAGAAATGTTTGCAACAATTCAAATCTTAACTTCATTTGTCTTTTTTTTTTTACCGAAAATAAGGATCGACAGCAACAACGCTATGACAGTCTACTAGAGAAGCGCTGTACACAATACTGCAAGCTTTCTCAGCGCGGTGACGCTTTCGACGACTCCTTTGGCAAGGAGATATTTGCCGCTTCTCCGACTCCTGACGTCTGCACTTGCGTCCTCCTGAAGTACCAAAAGAAACCACTGTGAGCTTCCGAATATATCCACAACTACTCCCGCGGCAAATACAATTGAAAAATTTGAATATGCTATCGATACACTATGTTTTTCAGAAGAAATAATCCTCATAAAGTTCTACTTTGTAGGTTTTGTTTATTATAGATTAAAATTATCATGGCTTATCAGGTCTCTAAAATGATTCTGATAAATATCTTTGTAAAGGTAACAAGAGCTGAAGATATAAATGTATTTATCTTTTAATAACTTACTCTTGGTGTAAATTATTTGCTATAATATATTTAGTGACTTGTAAATCCTTGTTGGGTTTGGGTGTGTAATATAGAAATTTGTAAACATTGTGCTGTTTAAATATTTACTACAACTACTCTACCCAACATTCTTTAAAGCTTGCAGTTATTGTCTGATGTGATGAAGTGTTCCAGTTCTGTCCAAGCTCAGTGCATCAGCTATATCACATTTCCCCACTCTGTTGGTCACTAAGTATTTATGTAGAAAATGTACTACTGTAACAGACATTTAGCATTGCTTAACCAGTGATAGGCCTAAATAGGAAAGTTATTAGCATGTCAGTCATCCATAACAATCTTTGGAGTAATCCCAGCTTAAGGCAAAAAATTTAGCATCATTAGTCTGGAACACTTCTCCACTTCAGACAATAACGCTACAATCAACCTACACATTTTCAATGGGGAGAAAAGGTACCGAATGAGGTTACTGACACCATAGCAGATAAGCAGGGGTGTCCATACAGGAGGTATGTGGGGGATATATACCCCCCACTTTTTGAGAAGGGGAGGATGATCAATGCAATCATCCCCCTCCCCCCCCCCCCCTGAAATTCACACACTTTGGTTTGGGAAGATTTGTGCTTTGTTAAACAGTTTTACACTTCGTTTTGAATCATGATCTACTATAACTTAGCTTCTTTACAAGTGTTCGTGTCTCCACACTGCAACTCCTGCCACTAAACGTGCTAGGGAAAGTCGCAGTGTGACAGACAAAATAGGACCGTCAAGAGAAATCGATCCCCCTAAGTAATGTTAAATGATGTCATATATATTGTGACGTCATCCATATGACAATGGTGTAGTGACGTCATCTTCTTGTCTTTGTATGTGCTAAGTTCCCCATGGAAGGGTCTGTTACTTTTTTAATGGACTTTTTAGTGAAAAAGAAAGAAGAAAAAAGGTGCAATAACAGGCCCGGAGCTGAGCTTAAACTAGATGCTCATTATATTCGGATATTTGAACATCCAATATCTCAAAATGCTCAAAATAGTTGTTGCATTTGCAGTTACATTAACTCTTCAGACACATGTAGCTTTCCAGTGTCAACTTTCCAAAACTTGTTAATTTTTCAGGTTGGGTCTGGCGAGTTCTGTGATCTGATTGGTTGATATCTTGTGACGTCACTTTCCGATTCACAGAGCTAACGTGTCTCCTTACTTGAGAGAGAACGAGTCAGGTCCTAAGGCCTTTGTTTGATGATATCATCATACAATCAGGTCATTCAGTGCATTGATGACATCAAAATGGTAGTAATACCGGCATGGAGATCCCCCCGTTGAATGAAAAGTCTCCCATAACAGTTTAATTTACATCAGGAAATCATGAATGGTCTACGTTTAACAGTACGTTACCTAAACGCCAAGTGTCGCCAAATTCTTCTGGGTCAATGTAGAGGGCGCCATCTTTCCCAATGAGATCATCGTTACTGTGGTCATTGTAATTGCCACACAAACCACACATGGCAGACTTATATGAAGGATTTACAATCACTTCTAAATAACTGTCTCCATCCCAGACTACTTTCAGTCCAGTCTGAGTCTCTAATAGGACCGAACCGGCCACAAGAGACAAAGTCAGGATGCCTTCGATGATATGTGGCAGATTGACGTCTTTCTTGTTGATGCGGACTCGCAGTTTTTGACGTAGCGCTACCTTGATCATAAACAGAGAACGTTATCATAAACAATTAATACATAGATGAATTTAAATAACTAATGGGGAGAAAAAGTACCTCAAGAGGTCACTGACACCGTAGCAGATAAGTATTGTTTGATGATGTAATTTTTATTGTGATGTCATCCATGCAACAATGGTGCAGTGACATCATCTTCGGTCGTAGTGCCCCCTTGTAGGCTCTGTTACTTTTTCTCCCCATTCTATCATGACGAGGTAAAATTATGAAACAGTTCGAAATTGCTGATGTCATTATTGTAAATTTGCACCATTTACTTTTTACAAGCTCCAACAAATCCCTCTGAGATTTGATTATTTTTAGCATTAATATTTTTAGACTTTAGTAATACGATGCAAGATCACACCTTGTAATCTTCCACAACAACGGTGACTCCTTTCGTCCATGCAAAGTCATTCGTAAGGCGTGCTGTGTTACGAACTCTGACGGAGAAGTTCCCCGTAGCGCAATCTTGCGCTAAGATGTAGGAACACGTTCCTTGGAAGTTCATATGGTGTCCATCGAATGTTCGATAATGGGGGTCACCAAATACTGCACATACTGCTGGCTCTGTAAAAGATATAATAGGCTAGTTTTTATGTGCCTAAATTGTGCAACAATATAAGAATAATCTTTATTTAAACTCGATTAAAATAAACAGAAACAACAGCACTAAGGCTGGTCATCGAGTATATGTAAAACAATAATAACAAAATAAAATGACAAATTAAAAACATAATAGTTTACTTTTAAAATCATGTATGGTACAAATAACCTTTGCATCGAGTACAATTTTCATAATAGCAAGTCCATTCGGACAAATGTACAATAAACTGATTAACATCACATGCTTCTTTTCATGCAGCTGGTAAAGAATTCCATAATTTGCACCCAGCATAACATAATGTTCGATAACCATATTGCATTGTATGAAATATCTTAAACAAACAATATACTTGTCTCGTAAATCATGATTTGAAGTTTTGTGTTTAGCTAATTTGTTTAAATAATCTGGAAATAGACTATAATTACATTTATACATGAATATTGCTATCTTTTTCAACCTCCATAATGTTAGGCTGTCACTTTTCAAGTTTTGTAAAAGATATTCATATTCCAATACATCATCAGTATCATTAAGTACAAATTTTAAGCCTCTTATATAAATCTTATCTAATCTTTTTGACATGGTTTGATTACTAAAATGCCACAAAAGTGGACAATAGGTGAATGTTGAAAATACAAAGGCTTTCATTAAAGCATTCCTATCATTTACACTGACAACTCTATTGGACAATCTTTTAAGTATATTCATATTTCTACTACCTTTTTTGCATAGAATGTTCACATGTGAATCAAAAGACAATTTTGTATCAATAGTAATACCTAAAAGCTTAACCTCATTTACACTTTTGATGGTTGTATCACCAACAACAAGAGAGGTCTGTAAATTATTATTACATTTGCGATTTAGCAACATTAACTGAAATTATTCAGGATTAGCTCTCATCATATTTGATGCAAACCAATCTATACATATTTTAGCATTTTGTTGTAATTTGTTTAACACATATGAGACATCATCACCAATAACTGCAATGGTATTATCGTCAGGGCTGGTTCGTCGGTCCTGACCGGCAGTTTCAAGGCAGGACCGACAGGCCTGGTAAGGATCGGTGGCAGATTTGCTTAAGGACCGGCAGCTTTCCCACACAGCAGTCCTTGGGACTGGCAGCGATTTTGTGCTTACCATGAACACTGGTATTTGGAATTTATAATTTTGGTTTTACCTTGGACCTAGCTTATCCAATCAGGCCTTGCTTATCCAGAAGATATGACAGTTATTCAATCAGCAATGGCAGTTATAATTAGCTCCTAGGTAACAGGAAGCCATATAATGAAACATAAAAAGTTCTGATCCACTTACCTTCCACACAAATAGGGCAACATTTATCAGGAACAAACTGCAGTCTTTTATTCTGAAATATTCCGAAGAAAGTATGCTTACATTTAGTTGACAGATGCACAGGGAAATTTGAATTACATTTTTGGTTACATTTAGTTGACAGATGCGCATGGAAATTTTAATTACATTTATGGTTACATTTAGTTGACAGATGTGCAGGGAAAATTGAATTACCTTTATGGTTACATTTAGTTGACAGATGTAATTTGAAATTTGAATTACATTTTTGGTTATATTCAGCTGACAGATGCACAGGGAAATTTTAATTACATTTATGGTTACATTTAGTTGACAGACGTACTTTGAAATTTGAATTACATTTTTGGTTATATTCAGCTGACAGATGCACGGGGAAATTATTTAATTTTATTCATGGTTATATTTAGTTGACAGATGCAGAAAAATATTTGAATTACATTTAGTTGACAGATGCAAATGGAAATTTTGAATTACACTTAGGGTTGACAGATGCACATGGCAATTTGAGTTACATTTAGTTGAAAGATGCACTGGGAAATTTGAATTCTTGGACCTTGGCTATGACAGGTTAGTACAAGAGCATGTTACCTTTGAGCAGGAGAGGGCATTCATGCACTGTTTGACATGACACCGGACAGTCCCATCAGAGCACGAGCAGTTGGTGCAGATGTCTACAGTCCATTCAGAACCATGCTATTAAAAAAAAAAGTAACTATTTGTGATTAGACCGTCCAAGAATATCATATATTTATTTATTTATTGAAATATATTTCACATGGGTTGCATCATCAGCACAGCTGTTTTGCAGATGTCCCATTAAAAAAATATATCAATTAGTACAATATATACATAAAAATAGAAATATATATGAGCAAGATTCATAAAATTATTAGGCTAAAATGTGATGTTTCAAGGCATATTTAAAATTGTTTAAATTATATACATCCTTCGAACTTGCATTGATACAGTTGTCAAAATATCTTACTTCTTTGCCAGAACATGTAGTATTAAATTACATAAGTACCGGTGGAGGTTTTGTGAGTAAAAGGAAAACATTTTGTTGATGAAACCTCACAGGAAAGTATCGTTCAGTTTTTGAATGAAACGTTAACGTGCTGTACCTTGCGATAGATATCTATGCTTAGGCAGGTAAATCATCCCATCTAGGGCCTTTATGTATTATGAACATGAACAACACTGAATATTACGTAGCCCCCAAGCAGACATAGAAAAAAATATTCCGTGATATTTCACGATATTTCACATTCCCACGCAACTTTTCACATTTCTTCAGGAGGAAAGAGTATGCGTTCCCTTATGATGATAGCATTCCCTAGTGAGGATGGTTGAACATTGCTATTGTATTACTAGGTCGTGCGATGACTTAAATCATCGGCAGATGCCTGTGTTGCTCCCCATCTCTCTCAACAATGCCTTTATATTAGAGGTATCCTCCTAATTTACTGTAATATCCTAAATTTTACTGCAGAAAATAATGGAAGTATCTGAGTCTGAGTTGGGGTCTCATCCCACCTTACCTTGTACCTTCTGTTCTGATACTTGCAGCCTTTCTTGGGACGGACACACACCGGACAGCATTCGCCCTCGATGAAGGTTATGTGCGAAGGCGGACAAGATATTGAAGGACAGACCCTGCGACTGCACACCATCGTACCATCCTATGCGAAAAAAGTCAAACAACGGATCTTACAAAGCATGTCAATATTTGCATTTTAACACAGTTTACATATCTGATCAGATACTGTCAGACCAAACATGGAGAGGAGGGTATGATCTAAATTCAAGCTGTTATCGAAGAACTTAGATTACATCAGATTCTCAAGTACCATTCAAATATAACCGCTAATCCGTTGACTTGGAAACTAAACTCCAGAGGACGTCATGTGAATCTAGGACTCCCACTGGCTGAGTGACACCCAATGAGAGTCCTGGATTCACATGACATCATCTGGAGTTAAGCTTCCAAGACAATGAGATTTGTTTCCAAGTCAACGAATTTGGCAGCTGGGTCTGAGGGACCCGGGTTCAATCCCAGGCTCGGGCACCCTTCATGAGCAACATCCAAGCTGGATGTCGTTCGTATGAGACTTTAAATTGGCGGTCCTTTGTACTCAGTGTCTATGCTGAGGCATGTAAAAGATCACACCCATGGGGTAAATGCCTATCATGGGTGTGGACTCCTCCTCTCTCTCATCTCATCAATCAACCCTCGATAGCGGCAATAACTTGCTTCCACATCTATCTATCTGTAGTATCTGTGGCTGTTTATGGCAATGAATTTGCCTCTAGTTTTTCATTGTAGTTTACAAGTTATGGGAAGTTCGATTTCTAATTGACCAAAACTGTTCATCAGAAAAATACTTTGTCTAAGTCTCGCTAACTGAAATCCATACCATGTCACACGACATTCTTATGAAACAATGCTAACCCAGATAGCATTCCAAATCGGGCCAGCGTCGTTTCTATCGTTTCAAGGTCACCGACATCGCGCCGAAGTCAACACAACTTAGAATGTTATCTGGGTAAATCAAGAATTAATGTTGCAACAGTTCAGCAATAGTCACCATGCATGTGCAATCCGTGCAACTGTCCGGTCTGACCATCTTGCCTCTCCCGACAAACTCTCCTCTAAAAAGGCAACCGCGTTTTCCCCAGTCGAAAACTTTGCGACGATCTGAAATAACAAAAAAATATTATTTTCCAAGCTCCATTGATATTGGCACCATGAATTTTTACAATTAAGGAGCGCATAATTTATGTTGCCAAATGTATCGGAAACCTCCCACAATCCTTAGCATTTCCTACTTTAGCTTCTGCATAATATTGACCAATTATGACGTCACCTATACAAACAGGACAGCATTGTCCTACAAGAGCTGTGACGTAAGCATCTGGACAATTGAGAACTGGGCAGGCTGTTCTGGAACACGTTGTCACTCCATCCTGAAACAGAAATGATGAAAAAATCCGAATTAACATCAAAAGGTGAAACTTTACAAGTCAACCAAAGAACGGGACTCGAACCACCTATCCTACTCAACTTTATAGGGCAGTTACTTGGAGGGAAAATGGGTAACTTTGGCACGAAAGTTGTACTGTCGTGGTGCGAAAGTTGGGACTGTCATTGTACAAAAAACTGATGTAAAATATAACTGTGTTTATGATACAAGCTGTAAGTATAAAAGATTCTGATTGGATTTTGTAAGGAGTGGATAAACAGCTAAACTAATGTTAACTTCTATGTAAATACTTTAATTCGGTGGCTGGAACCAGCTGTAACTACAGTCTTTGTTGTATTCCCTATTTTTGATTATTTTTTGTTTGCTTTTATTTATTTTTATCTTTTGCACTTGTGACATATATTTCTTGTCTGACATCGTCCGTCAATAAAATTATATATATATGTACAAAAGTTACGGTCTCCCACGAAACCACATGACCAAGAAATAAACTGTTCGGCCACCATACTATTATATTATTTTAATTGATACCACTAAAGTATAATATATTGAAAAATCGTGGGTTATTTTCAAATTGCAGCTATTACATTTTAATCATAAACTGCATCACTAAATTTGATTACAGCTAGCTATGCAAGCTGACTAATATAAGATCTTAAATAAGGTACCTCAATTATTAATTTACATCAAATTCAGAAATTAGTGAACATAATACAGTGGATCCTTGTCATTGTGATGTGGTCTTAATAGAGGGGCAAGATTAAAAAAAAAACATATTTGAACTTTAATACTAAACTATGATAGTCCCTAGATTATATCTATCAAAAGATATCTACGCTGAAAGTATATCTTAAATCAATGTTTCTTGACATGTTAAAATGAGATTTATTAATGAAAATTGTGATAATGCAGTTAGTTTCATAAAATATGGTCGACTCCAGACAGCTATAACTGGCTAATGCCAGCCATTTCTGTCTACTCCTAGCTTTTATAGTTGTGCATCTTTTAAAAAATGACAAATATGCATAACTCTAAACTTATGCAAAAGATGGTGCTGCATGTACTTTTAGATCTGGCTTTGAGTAGCCAGCTTTAGCAAGTCAGTTCCATTTAGTGGCAGGTAGCATCGTATGACAGAAGTCATCTAGCTTTGTCTAGGTTTTATTTGAAAGGCTGTTTTTAATTAAACTAAGTACATGGCCAAATGTGCCACGTGCGTTTTCCATGAGAAGGATAAACGCATGGAAGACGCATGATTTTGCCTAATTACAATTAATTGAAAACCATGCATTTTCCATGCGTTTATCCAAACGCATGGAAAATGAACGTGGCACAATTGGCCATGTAACTGTACCTTGCATGTGCATATCGCACAGGGGTCGTCTGGGGCAGAGAAAGTGTCGCCCTCTAGGAAGAATCTGCCTCGAACTTGACATGCTGAAAAATTATCGAAAATAAATCATATTATATGAAGTTATTTATAATATCTCTTAACTGTTAATTTTTTTTTCTTACATACTCTGATTTATCCAATTCACTTTGTCTATAATTAGTTCATTGACATCATGTCTAAAAAATTTTCTCATTAAAAAAACTGACAAAATTATCTGAAACGTTAGCTAGCTTTGGTCAATGCAATGACTACACGGTTAGTCATTATGACTAATATTAGACTAATGACCTATATGTCATTCAGAAGATTGACTAATTGCTAAAGTCAAACTGGCTATGTGGTCAGTCATTTTAGGCAAAAACCAAATGTTGAAAAGTTGGACGAGAATACTA
Organism: Alitta virens; assembly: GCA_932294295.1. Lineage (NCBI taxonomy): Eukaryota > Metazoa > Annelida > Polychaeta > Phyllodocida > Nereididae > Alitta > Alitta virens. The sequence goes on from OW028585.1 coordinate 34,615,294, forward strand.
ATTATATTTTATGTAATATCATAATTTACCTGTAAATCACCCAAATTACCTTTCAACTACAAATGCTAATTAACCACCTAAGAGTGTATGAATGATATAATACTAATATTGATATGCTAGAATTAATATAGTTTATAGATTTAAACTGAGTTGTTTCCCCTAATTATCAATTTTGAAGGTCACAACAATTTTAATGATTTGAAATATATATTATGAAGCTCACATTTTTTTAATGAATATTTTATCCCTCTATAGGCATGCTTAGGCTATATATAATTTTATATTATGAAATACTTAATAATCATTATATAACTAAATATCATTTCAATAGATAAAATTAACTGAATATATTATATAGTTACACATTTGGACACTAGTATAGTCTAGAGTTTCAACTTATTTATTTTCCCTTGTTTGATACTATATACATATTTAATTAATATATGCAATTCCTTTATATCCATATTTAGCATTAAAATGCATAAAAATACATAATGAACATAAATTCCACAAGACATGAGGGCTCCAATTTCACAGGCAGCATTTCGAAAACAATTAAATTACATTGATATAATTTTATGGACTTTAAATATACTTTTTACAGTAGAATAATTTTCTTTTTTTATGATTATAATTTGCTCTTTATAAATGAATAATAAAATGAAATAATAATAATATTACATATAACAAAAGAACTAAAGATAATATTGTAAAATGAACTTGTGATATAGTTACTCACTTGGGCACTGGGGGCAGCACTGTTCTTCATTGTGTACAGGATTGCTACAGGTCACATGACACCTCACTTTGGACTTTGTAACCACGCCAGCCTGGACAATGGACAATCGCAATTGTTAGTGCCAAAACAATGAGTTGCAAAATATATTTACTTTTTATGATGCATAAATTGTGGAATTAACAAGCAAAATTGGAACCATAAAAATTGACATTTTTGCTTGTGTCTTTTTGACTAGAATAGAATAGAATAGAATAGAATAGAATAGAATAGAATAGAATAGAATAGAATAGAATAGAATAGAATAGAAAAGAATCTTTAAATCTGGAAATATTCTATATTTTTAAGGAAAAAATAATAAAAATCTATTGAATTTAATAGTTAAATTCTGCAATACTATTCAAATATGAATGAGTGATGGGTATTATATTTAAAGAATATATAATAGAAACATATAAAATATACAATACAAGACAAGTCTGAAATTTTTTAATATTTAGCTATTTTAGAAGAAACAAATATTGAAATTTGAAAAATGTAATTTAGCTGATGCGTACCCATACAATACAATACAATACAGCACAGTACAATACAATACACTACAATACAATACATTACCTGGCAATGAAGTTGTCTACATTTGTCTTCTGGGTCAATCCAAGTTTGCCCACTTGTATATGATATACCTTGATACATACAACCTGCAATTGATATATCACAGACAATACTTCATGAATGTTATTTTCATCATTAAAAAATACACACAAGTAGCCTTATTTATATAGCTCTCTGTCCATCAAACCTACAATGGCACAGGAACATAAAGACTACCTCACTATTAAGACCACTTCACTATTAAGACCGCCTCACTATTAGACCACCTCACTAATAAGAACACTTCACTATTAAGACCGCCTCACTATTAGACCACCTATTAAGACCACTTCACTATTAAGACCGCCTCACTATTAGACCACCTCACTATTAAAACCACCTCACTATTAAGACCACCTCACTATTAAGACCACTTCGCTATTAAGACCACCTCACTATTAAGACCACCTCACTATTAAGACCAATTCACTATTAGGGCCTCCTCACTATTTTGTCCACCTCACTATTAAGACCACCTCACTATTAGACCACCTCGCTATTAAGACCATCTCACTATTAAGACCATCTCACTATTAAGACTACCTTATAATTAAAACCACCTCACTATTAAGACTACCTCACTATTTAAGACCACCTTACTGTTAAGACCACTTCACTATTAACTATTAAGATCACCTCACTATAAAGACCAGCTAAGTTCGACCAAGCGTGATCTTATTGGGGAGGTTATACTGTACTACGCCCAGTTGTGTTTTTATTTTTCAACTACAGTCGAATCCGAAAATATTAGGACACTTTATCTTCATTAAATATTAAACTCTGAATATAACTTTTAAACTACAATGATAAATGCAAGGAGCCCATAGCCATAAACAGCTACTGACATTAACTTTTGAACGCTACTAGAGAATCTGATGCCACCTTTAACTAAGTTATTTCAATCACCGTTTATATAGTTGCATCAAAAATAAAAAGCGAATTCAGATTTGTATAGTTCGTTTTTTCATCCGATGGTCTATACGGTAGCATTTTAGCGACGAATACATCGCAACAGAGACATGGCTTTGCAACGTCTAGCAACTTTGATGACTATCTCTTTTATATTGGGGTCTAGGCAACATGAAATACCTTTTCAATGCTATGGAAACACTTATCTTTTGCTATTTTTCACTCAAAATTGAAGTTTCCAGTAACCTTACACCGGCGTAGAATGCGATCGTAAGGTTCTGACACGATGTTCTTGCTTTAAGGAGATGTCGCGTAGAGCTAAAATGTGCTATGTTGTCTTGTTGTAGTTGTTGTTAATATTCATTACAGAATGGGCTAATGGACAGAGTGGTTCTATAATATATATTAATATGCTGGTCGTGAGTACGATTCTTAGCGTCAAACAAACATTTTTGTGTCATGTCTCAATTCTACTGGGTCTGAAGCTTAGTCAGCTTATGTGACCACCTGTCAGAGGCAGATGTAATGATGAGATGATAAGGCTGCTTGGAGTCCACACCATGTTACACATTTACTCCATGGGTGGGGTCTTTTACTTGCCCAGCACAGACAGCTAGTGCAATGCACCTCCAATTTACCGTCTCATGCGATCGACATCCAGCTGCTGGGATGTAGCTCATGAAGAGTGCCTGGGCTGGGACTCAAGCCTGGGACCTTCACCAGAGCTAAAAAACTTAATTATGACATAATCCAATTATGTTATAAAGCAGCTGGGTGGCCTAATGGTTGAGGCATCCACCAATTCCATATCGGCCAGCTCTGCGCTGAAAGTCTCAGATTCAATCCCAGGCCTGGGCACTCTTCATGAGCTACATCCCAGCTTGAAGTCGATCGCATGAGATGTAAAACAGCTGCCTCATACTTGCTGTCTATGATTAAGCAAAAAAAAAACCCCGCACAACGGGTTAATGTATAACATGGTGTGGTATCTGACATCATCCCATCATTACATTTGCCTCTAGCGGGTGGTCATATAAGCTGACTAAGCTTCAGACCTAGTAGCGCTGAGACATTGAGCCACTGAACAACATAAAGATCATATTGTACGCCGTTGAGTTACACTAACATTGCTCTCTATCTTACAATTGATAACTTTTGCCTCGAGAGGCAATTTTTCTGATAGAATCTGTCAGGGAGGACAATTGCCTGATAGCATCTGTTCTGAGGCACAATTGTCTGATAACATCTACAGCTAACAATGGTACTAGCCTCGGTTTGGCTTTATCAAACAATAGGCAAGATGTGATTATCTGCAGGTGACGTCATCATTGTTAATCATTGTTGTTAAGGGTGACTCCAATGCAATTTATCATGATGTCATCTCAGAGTAATTGTTTATGGTATTATTCGAATAGACCTAGTATAATAAGAAGAATTATAATAAAATATGGATTTTTTTTATACAATGGGTCTTAGAAATAGAATTTAGTATAGACAGTTGACAAAATATGTAATTGAAAGTTTATTGCGTTATAAAGGTAATGACTTTGTGATTAATTATGAGTATTTTTAGTCATAATATTAGTTGGGGCCAGCTCCTCTTAATTGGGACTTTTTGCAGTTTCCACTGATCCACACCTCCAAAAAATTTACATGTTTAAAACCAGTAATTGTTTCGTCAGTTTCTTGGACCGGTGTTTTTTTTTTCTGGTATCCATGGCAACAAGTACGTTTTTGTATTCGTCAAGTCAACGTAATTTTTGGTGGTTCGATAATTATATTCTAATAAATTTAATGCAATTTTAACTAGATTACTCAAAATCATATAGTGTAATAAATAATAGTTTAACATTGAGTTCCTTTACCTCAAATGATAACATATAATGAAATTTTCACATCAATTAAATTGTTATTTATACCTTTATTGAATTTCCATTCAGTTTTTTACCTTTTTATGGCCAATTAGTCAAATTTGTCAATATGGTGGTCTGGTAGACCTCTAAACAGACCACTCTAGCCACAATGTAAAACCACAATCGCCATTATATCCCAATTAGATCACTTCAAAGAGACCACTCCGATTTTGAAAGGGAATGAGTGACAAAAAAAAGGAAAAAAAGACACAAAATTGTCTCTTTGTGGCGAGGAAGTCAGTCATTTTTTATTTCTTTCTCTTGATATAATCTCAGCCTACATGATACATAAACATCTGAGTTATTCAGTGACTCAGTTAAGTTAGTAGGCATTAAATCATTGACTCACTGACTCACAAAATGACTGATTGACTCACTGCATGACTGACTAACTGACTGACAACGAAAGAGTAGCTAAGAATTTTGTATCCCTCACTGAAGTATTCATATCATAGATATATAACACTGTGGAATTCTACATTGTTATTTAAGACCACCTCACTATTAAGACCACCTCACTATTAAGTCCACCTCATTATTAATTCCACCTCACTATCAAGACCACTTCACTATTAAGACCACCTCATTATTAAGACCACCTCATTATTAATTCCACCTCACTATTAAGACAACCTCACTGTTAAGACCACCTCACTATCAAGACCACCTCACTATTCAAAACACCTCACTATTAAGACCACCTCATTATTAAGACCACCCTCACTATTAAGGCCACCTCACTATTAAGACCACCTCATTATTAAGACCACTTCACTATTAAGACAACCTGACTATTAAGACCAACTTATATTAAGACCACCTCACTATTAAGACCACCTCACTATTAAAACCACCTCACTATTAAGACAACCTCACTATTAAGACCACCTCATTATTAAGACCACCTCACCATTAAAATCACCTCACTATTAAGACTACCTCATTATTAAGACCACCCTCACTATTAAGGCCACCTCACTATTAAGACCACCTCATTATTAAACCACTTCACTATTAAGACAACCTGACTATTAAGACCAACTTATATTAAGACAACCTCACTATTAAGACCACCTCACTATTAAAACCACCTCACTATTAAGACAACCTCACTATTAAGACCACCTCACTATCAAGACCACCTCACTATTCAGAACACCTCACTATTAAGACCACCTCATTATTAAGACCACCCTCACTATTAAGGCCGCCTCACTATGAAGACCACCTCATTATTAAGACCACTTCACTATTAAGACAACCTGACTATTAAGACCAACTTATATTAAGACCACTTCACTATTAAGACAACCTGACTATTAAGACCAACTTATATTAAGACCACCTCACTATTAAGACCAACTTATATTAAGACCACCTCACTATTAAAACCACCTCACTATTAAGACAACCTCACTATTAAGACCACCTCACTAGTAAAGCCTCCCATTCTGCACACTAATGTATTCTCAACATATAATTTTGATCTCTCTAATATTAAGCCACTCCCTCACTCATAAGACTCCCTCACTCATAAAATCATAGCATTTACACCAGATTGAATATTGCTACTTGCTATACCGCTCAACAACATTTTCTTTCTTTTAAAAATGTATATTCATAATTTATGATATGTATATTGTGAATCATTTGGTGATAATTATGTTTATAATTATGAATAATAATTACCTCTGCATTCACCGCAGCATTTGTCGCCATTGCTGAATAATTCCTGCAGGATGACATGACAGCCTTCTAATGATTGACACGTTTCCTGGGTGCACACCACTTCTCCTCTCTGAAAATGAAATAAATGCATTATAATAAGTCAATTATGAACTAAAAATAGTGTTGAAGTGTGATATATTTCATTTGTGATATAGTATGTGTAAAGATATTGGAAGCTACATTAGCAAAAGCCAAGCAACCATGAAAAAAATGACATTTATTGACAGAAGTGATGAATCAATCATAAATGCAATCAATCTATCAATCAATCAGTCAAGCTATCAATTAATCAATCTATCAATCAATCTATCAATCTATCGATCTATCTATCTATCTACCTATCTACCTATCCATCTATCTATCCATCTATCCATCTATCCATCTTTCTCTCTATCTATCTATCTATCTATCTATCTATCTATCTGTCTATCAGTCAGTGTCTCAAGCTGCCAAGAAAATAGACAGACTTAACAAGAGAGAGCCAATCTAATTTAATCGTTTTTACAAAAAGGAATAACTCATCTAATAAATATATCAATCATTCAATAGGATTAAAAATAATTACAATACATTTTTCATTTGGCTTAACAGCCAGGTAAATTAGGCATCAAAGAAAATCGTCCACAGATCAGACATGCAACCACCTTTCCCTTGCACCCCCTCCCCACAAAGTACAGAAAAAAAACATAAGAAGGGACACCAGAAAAATATAAAGAAATGTTAGATTTGGAAGTGTTTAGCTTTTCGCCTTGAGGGAGAGTGAAGTCAAGGCATTAGAGTTGACAGGCATGTATAATTGGCTCTTAGGGGGGGTAATGGCTGTGAAATCCTCTAATGGATATGCTATTTATGAAAATTAGTCAACCACAATTTTCTTGTGAGTGGAAAAAGAGGGGGTGGTGTGCCCACCCTCTCACGGAAAGAAGGGGGTAGCCAAGTGCAATCTATGCGCTTAATACTTGATACCGTAGTCCGTCGCTTGTGATGTCCGGCGAGTGATATTTTAGAGGACTGTTCATCGCGGTGTTGCAACGAGTCAAACATAAGCCATTTTTTTGGAATTTTTTTGACAGCGTGACGAGTGATATATGAACGATCAGTCAGCAAAGAAAATATGAAAATTTGTATACGGAAAATATCAGTTCGCTGCAGAGCAAAAGTGACCATGTTACAAAAACATCTGAATCCATATTTCAATCAAATTAAAAGTAAATATAAATTTCGTTTTTATTTCAATATCATTGCAGATGGCTTCTTACAGAGACAAGTTTTTCATCACAACTTCGTATCTAGTTTGAATGAACATATACTCAACGTCTATGCCGATGCAAGTAAAAGACCCCACACATGGGGTGAATGTGCAACATGATGTGACTCCAAACAGCCTTATCATCTCATCATTATGTCTGCCTAAGCTTCAGATCCTGTAGCATTGAGGCATAGAGTGGTGGGTGTATTAGGGCTTTATGTCCTGTATTTCTGCACCTGATGGGCTAATTAGGACAAGCAGGGACCATGGCAATGAGATGAAGGATGAAACAGCCATCCAACTTAAGTTCAACCAGGAATTGAACCCGGGAGCCACATTGAGGCATAGGACATTGAAAAGTAAAGCTGGACTAATATCATGAATATTCAAACCGAGTTTATGCATTTAACCATCATATATCATATATTATGATGTATGATATTCTATATATTGATTGTAATCTGCATAAACTTGGTTTGAATATTCATGATATTATTAATCCAGCAGAAATACCATTAAACAAAATATAAATACCTAATAACTGAAATACAGGCCTTGTCTTTATTGGAAACTGATCTAAATTGGAATCAATTATTTGTTATATTTAGTTTAATTGTGTTATCATAATATATTCAAATTAATTCAGGGATGTTCGCCAAACTCTAACTACACTTGTTAACACGTTGTTTGTGCACACAAGAAAAGAAAAGAAAAAAGCCCTTTTAGTCAAAACCAACAAACATGGTAGGGGAGGGGAGGGGAGGGGGTGGGGTGGGCTATCACTGGCCTGAGGGGTAGTCTCTTTAGACCCCCCTTATCCACCCTCAGGGGGTCACAAGTCCTGACAAAGCTGACCTATTACCCTGGGTAATTAACCCGCATGAAGGGGTAAAGTTAAAAGTGACTGGGGTAGCTAGGGGCAGTCGCCTCCTAGCACAGACCTCACAGATAGTGGACAATTACGTGGAATCATGGGAAGGGGAAGGGGGTAAAGCCAGATTTTATCAAGAGAGTTGTTAAATCTGCTCAGAAAGGCATCTTTGAGATCTCCAAAGCAACTAGGACCAAAAAGACTCAAATTTGCGATTTTGAAAGGGAAAGTTTTGAAAAGATATTATGTAAAATTCTTATAGTGAATGCAGCTTTTTTCCTGTTAAAATTAAGATGTCTTGGAAGTAACAGCTGCAGGGGTTTGGAGGTGGAGGGGAGGGGGAGGGGGGGACTAGTGTCACTTCTGAAGTTAAGATTCTGAATTGGCTTTACCGACTTGTATCCCTCCCCCCCCCCAACCCCAGTTATTCATTCATCTTTGAAAGAACTAACTTTATTTTCTTTAATTAATTACATATCTTTGACAACTTTCTGTCTATTTGTCTAACTTTTTAGATATTTTGCCTAACATTTCAGACACTGTGATTAACTTGAATTTACGATACACATTTTGCCTGTTCGTCTCAAGAATGACCGACCTTTCATAACCATTTCACCATCTCATTATTACGCCTGCCTCTGGCAGCTGGTCATATAAGCTGACTTAGCTTCAGACCCAGTAGAATTGGGAAATTTGACATAGATGGATAGATGGATAGATGGATAGATAGATAGATAGGTAGGTAGATAGACAGATAGATAGATAGGTAGATAGGTAGATAGATAGATAGATAGATAGGTAGATAGATAGATAGATAGATAGACAGATAGACAGATAGATAGATAGACAGAGAGATAGATAGATAGATAGGCAGAGAGATAGATAGATAGATAGATAGATAGACAGATAGACAGATAGACAGATATATAGATAGATAGATAGACAGATAGATAGGTAGGTAGGTAGGTAGGTAGAGTATTGTATAATATACTTTATTTATGCATCGGCTAGTGAAAGTACTGTGCTACAAATTGTAAAATATTTCGTAGTTTTTTCCATTGACTTCAAGAAAGCCTTGGACTGCCTCATGCTACCAAACTCCTGTGCAAAGAGATGGGCTGATAAGGCAGAAGTTATACCCCTGGGGGCAAAAGCTTCTTGAAAGGTAACCCCCAGACAATTCCGACTTCACACAGCACCCTAGTATTTCCTAACCACTGATCAAGACACGTTTCTGACTTATTATTGTGAGATATGGGGTGAAAAATGGATTTTGTTTTCTTTTTTGTCTTAAACTTTTTCTTTCTTCCTTTTTTTTTTAGATTCTTGTTTTTTTTTTTTTTTTTTGGGGGGGGGGGTGTCAAGTTATCACAGAAGTTACTTAATGATTGATATATAAATATATAAGTAGGGAATGTTGAAAATTGTACTAGATAATATGTGGTAATAATTGAATGAACTACACCTAGGTATATTAATATATTTGTTTAAAGGGAATGATACCTCATGAAATATTAATTTTTGTTGCTCTGGTAATTTGTTATTCAAATTACATAAGGTCTGCTTTCCATATTCTATTGGTCTAACCTTTTACACATTTTGCCTACTTAAAATGTAAAATGAAAAAATAAAAATTATTTCACTAATATTTGCTTTTCAAAATATCCTAAACACACATTATCTTTGAAAATATGGGAAATGATCAATGACTTATTTATTAATATTATAAAATAATTAATATTTCACAATTGTTATCTTATTTTAAGGGGGACTTTTATGATATTTCCTTATATAATACTGCAGTAATTTCCATCCATATCTCTTTGAAAGTATTCCATTTAGCTAATCTAAACATTTATATTTAGTGAATAAACCATTGAAAAATTACATACACAGTCTTCATTTTAATTCAATGTCAAATGTAAACTCACTTTAAAGTTACTTTATGGGCCTGTGGTACTTGGAGTGTGACCCTCTAAATTGAGTTTATTGACCAAAGAAAAGCTTTAGACATATATACACTTCAGAAAATTCTGTCACACTTCGCATAATAGTTGAGCTATTAGCCTAATGGACTCAATAGCATTTTAAAGAGGCTTCATGTTGAATTATAATAACTATATATTAAAAGGGGTAAATATTTCTATGGGGTTTATGAGTTTAATGTAGTAGCATAATAAACCTGCAGTACCTTTGAAAGGGCATAATAACGTTTATTCGAGTCGCTAAAATGTTCGTTGACACTTCAGAGCAGCTACTGAAAGCTTTTGGTAATATTGTGTGATTTTGGGTCGCAAGAAATATACCTAAATACAGACACACAAACTCCCCATTAAGACAGACAATTTAAAAATGTATAATCTTACTACCAGAGCGCTGTGTCAATTGTAAATAAATAAAATAAATGTCTGGGTTTAGGGTCTGTTATTCTCGTGGATGAGCTCAACCTACTTTTACAATTACACCCTTAGCAGGCCTGTTCAAGCTTGAGCCTTTCTCAACTCCCTCTGCAGAGGCTAAGCAATTACAATTGCCACCATTGCCTATAGCCAAGTACCCATTTACACCTGGATGGAGTGGAGCAAAGAGTTACAGAGGATCTGCTCAGTTCCTCCATGCCAAGGCTGGGGTTCAAACCTACAACCTTGCACTTTGCAGGTGAGCACCTTGACCACTAGGACACAGCACCTCCATCAAGGAACTCAAACAGTACTCTGTCAATAACTGGGTGACTTCTATACTATCTGGACAGTACAGTCAAAACCAAGATAAATTATTCATACTGCTACTGAGATCTCTAACAGATGATCTGATTGGTGATCTGATTGATATGATTGGTTGATGATCTCTAACAGATGATCTGATTGGTTGGTGATCTCGAAAATGATCTGGTTGGCTGGTGATCTCAAACAAATGATCTGATTGGCTGGTGATCTCCAACAAATGATCTGATTGGCTGATGATCTCTAACAAATGATCTGATTGGCTGCTGATCTCGAACAGATGATTGGTTGGTGCCAATGAGAGAACACTTTTCCTGGTGAATAGTTACCTAACTAAGATCTGAGACATATTGACTATGTCTAAAATGACTGACAACATTTTGACTAACTATTTACTCAGCACTTTCTAATAACTTGGATAGTTAGCTTTATGCAAGAAGTGACTAATGACAAAAATGTCTAAATAGTTCCAGTGAGCCATTGTAGACACAGTCAAAAATGTCCACCATTAGTAAAGGTCCAATAAACAAAGGTCCTTAAAAAATAAGTGAAAAACGTCCAAAAATATCTGAGGAAAAATGTCCAAAAAAGAGAAACCCAAACGTGTCAAATATGATATTCAGCTGAATATTATATAATAATACGTTTAGTACAAACAAATCTAAATTATGAGAAGTTAGGATTAAGAATGAAATGCATAGACAGAAAAGCAGACATAATTATATAGACAGAGCACATGAAATACATCACTGCTAGCATCTATATACTGGAGATTTGAACCCACAATCACAGACCAACTAAACTCCCCAACAATTAGACCAGGAAACCAGTCATTCACCAAATCCAAAATAAAGTAAATTTCAAAGATAGACAGCAAATAGTGGATTTTCACAGAAGGTTCTCTGTATTTCCACCAGGTGGCTAAAACAGAATACTGCAATTCTATTGGCTGATAAAGTTCCCGCCCTTGACTGTGATTGGCCGAAGCAAAGGGAATCCAAGCGGCAGTATTTTTAGTGCATTTTAATGTATAATTGACACTTCATCATTTAGTTGATTTGTGTTATTTTTCTGAGAAAGTTATATTTATGGAATCAGTTAGTTATTACCTACTGTGTCTGAAAAGCTAAATGAGTAATAAGAGGAGAAGAGAGAGTTATATCTTGCTGAATTCAGGGCTGCTCAGTGAAAAGACTCTAGTGTACGAATAGACGGACTGCAGAAAGTCAGAGAAGTTTAAACAGCCATACCCCTCCCCCCCCCCCCCCTGCCTTTGGCCATATGTATCTATAAGTGTATGTTTGCATAGACACACTGAGAGGGCAAAGCCCCCGCTGGAGCCACATAATAGCTTAGAGGGGTACAAGTCCTACCCCTTTTGAGAGAACATACCCCCTGAGAGGGCTGGGGTATTTACACGAGGCATCTCACTGAGATGAGTGAAATAGGACTCTATTAAACATGCTCCCAATCATAAGTATGGAAAAGTTACAGAAAGTTATTTTGTTATTAAATGAGTGATGTATGTATGATAAAAATATGTATTAAAAATGTTTCTTATAAGTTTGGTAAATTTTTGGATAGATAGATAGATAGATGGATAGATAGATGGATAGATGGATAGATGGATAGTTAGATAGGTAGATAGATAGATAGATAGGTAGATAGGTGGATATGTAGATAGATGGATAGATAGATAGATAGATATATTGATAGATTGATAGATTGATAGATTGATAGATAGATAGATAGATAGATAGATAGATTGATTGATATATTGATAGATAGATAGATAGATAGATAGATAGTGTCTATGCTGAGGCAAGTATTGATTGATTGATTGATATTAATGTTTAATTCATTCATTTTTCACAGGCAATTGTGATATAATTATCATATGTTCCAAATGAAATTGTTTTAGCAAAATAAATGCATTAAAGTTCTAATTTTAAGACAAATAACCAAAAACAATCAACTGAAAAAGCCATTATATTTCCTAAACACATTTGTCCAGTCTAAACAAAATAGATGCATTTAATGACCTTCTGCTAGTAATGGGGTATTTACCCTGGGGGTAAAGATACATATGGGGCGGAAGTAAACAAAAAATTACCTTTAGGGGTATTTACTTTTAGCCACCCTTTTATACTGTGGGGTGTTAATCATTTTAGAATCTCTGATTTTATCCGATTTGTCTGATTTTATCAGTTTTTGCTCTTTGTTAATAAAGTACAGTAATTGCACTGAAGTCAGTACACAGCTCTCAAGTACAGCAAGATGTACTTGGAAATAGTCAGATGTACTTGATAACTGTACTTGATAACAGTACCTGATTACAGTACTTGATAGCATTCGTGATTGATTGACACAATTTATTTAACAAGGTAAATAAAAGCAGATTTATTAGATATCTCATAATGCATAAAGTAAATGAATGAATGAATGCAGAGAATGAATAAATGAATGAATGGTGGAGTGAAAGAAAGAAAGAATGAATGAATAAATGAATGAAAAGAATGCCTAAGAAAGTCAAAATGAGGGAATGAATTAGTTAATTAATGAAAGAATGAAAGAATTGATTATTTAATGAAAGAATGAAGGAAAGAAAACAGACTTACGTGACACATGCATGTAATGCACGGATCTGTGGAAATATTTGGGATTTCAATAATTGCTCCTTCATCATCACATTTCGCCACACTTCCTGAAATTAAACAAATAATATGAATAAATTAAAACACTTTATATAATCGTCTGATTCAAATATGTTGATAATGATATTTGATAATATTTGGACCAGAACATTTTTACATTGGCACACCTCACTATTAGGACACTTTACTATTAAGACCACCTCACTATTAAGACCATCTCACTATTAAGACCACCTCACTATTAAGACCACCTCATTATTAAGACCACCTCACGATTAAGACCACCTCACTACTAAGACCATCTCACTATTAAGACCATCTCACTATTAAGACCACCTCACTATTAAGACCATCTCACTATTAAGACCACCTCACTATTAAGACCATCTCACTATTAAGACCACCTCATTATTAACACCAGTAAACTTGGATTAATTGTGAATCGGCTGAGGTCTATATATTGGAATTTCATTGTAATTAAATCATAATAAATAAGCTTTATCACAGATTTTTATTTATTTTTTCTTCATATTTAACACGGTTTTTTTTATATTCATAAATTGATATTAACATTAAATTACATATTTTCTACATTTAAATAGCCACAATTAATGCGTTTGAACTGACCAGTTATAAGATCAAAAGAACTATACTTACATAAAGCTTTCTTTTTGCCTGCAATATCTTTCATATATATGAGTTATTGTTTGTAAGTGGAGCTTTTATCCTGCCTGCCATGGGTACTTGGCTTGTTTACAAATAAAAGAGTTTTTACGCATTTAAGTACTTGAGAAACATCGCGTAGCACTCTCCCTTGGCAACGGTTGTCATAAAAAAAAAAATTCACTCATAACTGTCTTGATTATTTAATAGCATTATTTGTAATATAAAAATAAGTAGATAGATAGATAGATAGATAGATTGAAAGATAGATAGGTAGAAAGATAGATAGATAGATAGATAGATAGAGATAGATAGAAACATAGAAACATAGATAGATAGATAGATAGCTGGTAGATAGATAGATAGATGGATGGATAGATAGATAGGTAGATAAATATATAGTTAGATAGATATGTAGATAGATAGATAGCTGGTAGATAGATAGATAGATAGATAGATAGAAAGATAGATAGATAGATGATAGATAGATAGATAGATAGATAGATAGATAGATAGATAGCTGGTAGATAGATAGATAGAAAGATAGATAGATAGATGATAGATAGATAGATAGATAGATAGATAGATAGATAGATAGATAGATAGATAGCTGGTAGATAGATAGATAGATAGATAGATAGATAGATAGATAGATAGATAGATAGAAAGATAGATGATAGATAGATAGATAGATAGATAGATAGATAGATAGATAGATAGACAGACAGATAGATAGATATTTTTAAGCCATTTTAGTTGATTGATATATTATTGTTTTTATCTAATATAATTTGACAATTCTGTCAATCAACTTACATAGAAATGTCTGCAATGCAATAAAATATATCAGGGTAATATATTTTGTTGGGAAAGGTTATCTACAATGATTTTACCCCCAAGAAATAAATAGCCATTACTTTAGGAAAAAGATCCTTAACTTTTCAAGTGAAATGGTTTTGGATTGATTTATTATCGAAACAAGGAGCTTAAATTTAAGGAATTTTGAGATATCTCACTTACACGCGATTAAATTTAGATATATATTCAGTCCTAAGTGCTTTATTAAGCTCAAGTTTTGAGAAGGTAATATTTCATGACGAAATAAACAAGAATTTTTGTAAGGTTATTTTGGCTAGAATTAATTTAGTTATTTACACAAAAATAGTAGGCATAAATAAATATTAATAATGTATCAAATTTTAAATTATTTGTTGATTCGTAGCTTTTATTAAATGAATAAAGTTTGTTTTAACAGAGGGAACAATTAATAATTCATTAATGGCGAATTTACTACAAATTTATAAAAGTATAAATTCGGATAAAATTCTGATAAAATATGGAATAAAATTGAAAATAAAATCACAGATGATATTATAAAACAATTGACAAATTTAGTGTTGTAAAAACAGTCATTTAAAAGAACTTTAGAACAAAATAGTTAAACTACACGTTTGGCAAAATAATATACCCCACTATTGCCCTGAGAATGGGGTGATTTATTGGAATCAGAAAGGGGTAAAATGAGATTTAGTCCACCCGACAATTTGACAATTTCAAGGGGTGTCTAATTTCCCTGGTCAAGCACTTGAAAAATCACCTTTCTGGAAATTTAGGGAAATGTTAAAAAGTGCCAAATTCTTTAAATTTCTCAAGAAGGTAAAATACCTTTGAATTCTGTTTCTAGCTAAACAATACGGGAATTATTTTAGTAATTTAGGATAAATTTGAACCATTTCATAAATTAGGCTAAATCTACAATTTGGTATTGTTTAACTTATCTTTAATTGTTTTGAGAACCAATATACCCTAGTTAGTAGAAATATAAATTATGAATTATTATTTTAGCGAAAACAATAATATATTTCTATAGTTATCCAAATTTCATCATGTTCATAGCTTCTACATATTCACCTAAATTTTGACAAAATGTATTCATGTAAAATAAGATTGAATTTTAAGACTGACTGACTAACTGACTGACGTGCTGACTGACTGACTGACTGACTGACTGACTGAATGAATGAATGAATGACTGAATTAATGAATTTCACCCACCTTCTAGTTGTGCAGATCCCAGCTGTGTCTTCAAGTGCATTACCAGAGTCAGGTAAATCCAAAATATTTTGAAATGTTTTTGAAAACACGACATTGAAGTCATTTTAATATAGATAATTTCAGTTATTATTGTTATTAAAATGATTTAATATCGAAGAAGATATTGACTCGTTTTTTGTCATATTTTGACATTTCCATGTAATGTATATATTATTCCAAATCTTGAAAATGATTTTCCATATTTTGTCGATTGCATAAATTGCCAGATTTGTCATTTTTGCAGCGAAGTTTCATTTATTATCGGAGTCCAAAACATTCGAAATCAGATGTTCTGCAAGTCCCGAGTTATTATCGTTGCCATAGCAACAAATTGTGGTCAAGTTCGTATATAATGAAACTTATTTATCATGATGTTGAAATAATTAATATTTTGCAAAATTCCATAACTGTCATACCATATGATATTTCATATTTTTCACTGACAATTGCTCTCAAAGACTTGTCTAAGACTTCTTTTTTCAAATATATTCATATATTTTACTGATTTTTGGGTAATATTCACGAATTTTAAAAGTATCATACCAAAATTATTTCACACAAAATATAGCATTTTGTCCTACAATAATTTACTAAATTTATAAATAATTTTTACAATATTTCTAATAAAAACTTTTCCCTCACAATTCTCTGTCAACAACACAATATATATTTTGTATTCATTTTTAGAATCTAAATTTGTATATTTACATGAAGAAAATGTTTTGTTTGTATATTTACAGAGAGTGCTATATTCTTACACGCAAGCACGGAACAATTAAAAAACATATTTGTTCAACACTTTAAAATTTAGTCTTCTGTTTGCTAAATTTTGACATTTTCATATGCATATTGCCTTAAATATTGTCCTAATATAAGTAAAAATTGCCGTAATACACAAATAATTTTAAAAATGAATTTATCAAATCACAAAACTTAATTATTTTTAAAATAATGAAGTAATTTTCAAATGTATTTACTCCGCTAATTAATGGCTATATATCTGCAATAACTAAAACGATAATCCTACTTATGAAAAGATACATAAATTCATATTTAAGAATAAAATTGCTTTGAATAAGTACTGTTTGTCCAAAATAACTCAAAATAAATTCATATTCTCAAATATGTCATGACATAATTCCACGTATATCCTTCAATATATTCAACATATCCATTATGGCATATCCAATATAGTATGTTATGTCCAGTATATGTGTATATTGTCCAGTATGTTGCTCTGACCACTGTGAACTGGCTACTGGATGGCTATTTACTGCTTGGGAGCGTTTCATTGGCCGGCGTCGCACTAATTGTAAAAGCCAAAATGCTCCATGGCGCCAGGGTACTTACTGGTAATGTAGCCAGAATTACCTTAGATTTATGGTAATACAAAGGTAATGAATGCTAATATATATATATTGCAATTCGAGAGTTATAATATGAAGCTAATCTCCGTTTTTCAAATATTACGCAGTTTATTAATAAATATTTCTATTTTTGTTTGGAAATTTATTTTCGGTTTTATTTTTTCTTAACTAATTCATAATAATTCACGTATCTAATTACTTATTCATGATCCAATTCAATAAGATATTTGTTTATTGATGAATCTATTCATTTTATAAATATTTATATCACCTATTTATCAAAAAAAATATTTTTAAATTTTATATTGAATATATTATCTATCTCTCTTTTTATCTATCTATCTATCTATCTACCTATCTATCTATCTACCTATATATCTATATATCTATCTATCTATCTGTCTATCTGTCTGTCTATCACAAATTCTCGTTCGATATGAGAAATGGCGCGACTAGGCGACGCCATATTTGGCATGGTTGCCATGACATCAAAGGACGCTTAAGTGCGAGCCATGACCAGTCTAAGATGTTCTCCTAGACCGGCTTTATGATGCACTTATTAATGCAAATTTACTCTGCTGCCAGTATCAGACAATTTGTCATGGCTTGTCAGAGTCTAGCTTGGCTCAGCTGTTTGTTATCAAGAATGCCAGAAAATAAGAAACAGTATAAGCTTTGTTTTATAAATTACTTATATTTCTTGCTAGGTATTATCCCCTATTAAGCTATCAAGACCACCTCACTATCAAGACCACCTCACCATTAAGACCACCTCACTAATAAGACCACCTCACTATTAAGACCACCTCACCATTAAGACCACCTCACTAATAAGACCACCTCACTATTAAGACCACCTCACCATTAAGACCACCTCACTAATAAGACCACCTCACTATTAAGACCACCTCACCATTAAGACCACCTCACTAATAAGACCACCTCACTATTAAGACCACCTCACCATTAAGACCACCTCACTATTAAGACCACTTCACTATTAAGACCACTTCACTATTAAGACCACTTCACCATTAAGACCACCTTACCATTAAGACCACCTTACCATTAAGACCACCTCACCATTAAGACCACCTCACCGTTAAGACCACTTCACTATTAAGACCACTTCACTATTAAGACCACTTCACTATTAAGACCACTTCACTATTAAGACCACCTTACCATTAAGACCACCTCACTATTAAGACCACCTCACCATTAAGACCACCTCACCATTAAGACCACCTCACTATTAAGACCACTTCACTATTAAGACCACCTCACTATTAAGACCACCTCACTATTAAGACCACCTCACTATTAAGACCATTTCACTATTAAGACCACCTCACTATTAAGACCACCTCACTATTAAGACCATTTCACTATTAAGACCACCTCACTATTAAGACCACCTCACTATTAAGACCATTTCACTATTAAGACCACCTCACCATTAAGACCACCTCACTATTAAGACCACCTCACTATTAAGACCACCTCACTATTAAGACCATTTCACTATTAAGACCACCTCACTATTAAGACCACCTCACTATTAAGACCATTTCACTATTAAGACCACCTCACTATTAAGACCACCTCACTATTAAGACCATTTCACTATTAAGACCACCTCACCATTAAGACCACCTCACTATTAAGACCACCTCACTATTAAGACCACCTCACTATTAAGACCATTTCACTATTAAGACCACCTCACTATTAAGACCACCTCACTATTAAGACCACCTCACTATTAAGACCACTTCACTATTAAGACCACCTCACTATTAAGACCATCTCACTATTAAGACCACCTCACTATTAAGACCACCTCACCATTAAGACCACCTCACTATTAAGACCACCTCACCATTAAGACCACCTCACTATTAAGACCATTTCACTATTAAGACCACCTCACTATTAAGACCATCTCACTATTAAGACCACCTCACTATTAAGACCACCTCACCATTAAGACCACCTCACTATTAAGACCACCTCACCATTAAGACCACCTCACTATTAAGACCACCTCACTATTAAGACCATCTCACTATTAAGACCACCTCACTATTAAGACCACCTCACCATTAAGACCACCTCACTATTAAGACCACCTCACTATTAAGACCACCTCAATATTAAGACCACCTCACTATTAAGACCACCTCACTATTAAGACCACCTCACTATTAAGACCACCTCACTATTAAGACCATTTCACTATTAAGAACACCTCACTATTAATACCATCTCACTATTAAGACCACTTCACTATTAAGACCACCTTACCATTAAGACCACCTTACCATTAAGACCACCTCACTATTAAGACCACCTCACCATTAAGACCACTTCACTATTAAGACCACCTTACCATTAAGACCACCTTACCATTAAGACCACCTCACTATTAAGACCACCTCACCATTAAGACCACCTCACTATTAAGACCACCTCATTATTAAGACCACCTCACTATTAAGACCACCTCAATATTAAGACCACCTCCCTATTAAGATCACCTCACTATTAAAGACTACCTCGCTATTAAGACCACCTCACTATTTTCAAGACCATCTCACTTTTAAGACCACCTCACTATTAAGACCACTTCATTATCAAGACCCCCTCACTATTAAGACCACCTCACTATTAAGGCCATCTCACTATTAAGACCTCCTCACCATTAAGACCACTTCACTATTAACCGGCCACTATTTAGACCACCTCTCTATTAAGACCACTTCACGATTAAGACCATCTCACTATTTAGACCACCTCTCTATTAAGACCACTTCACGATTAAGACCACCTCACTATTAAGACCACCTCACTATTAATTATGACCACCTCACTATTAAGACAACCTCACTATTAAATCCATTAACATTTTTATAACCATTAATTTTCTCATTTTTGCTGATTTTGTAAAACTGTTTCAGAGCATTCACACGGGATTTATGGGATAAGTAAAATATACTCGATTTTGAACCAAACTTTTGATTAATATTAATGTTATAATTATTGTTTTTTTGACGAAATTCGCGCAAAAAATCTATAACTTGAACTTTGGGCATGACCCCATTTAAAAAGATAAGAAATCTGGAACAAATCCAACGAATACAATTTCGGAAAAAGTGCAGTAAAGCGGACCCAGATTTATGACCATATTTAACGAGCCTCATTGCCAGGCCTATGACGTAAAAATGCTTTAAAATCAAGGTATGACATCACAAACTAATGTAGTTATGACGGCAGTTTTCATCCTCACGGTAAAGAGAGAGTTTATTTTTGCTTCGCCCCACCCCCCCCCCCCCCCCGCTATTCTACACCAAATGTTATTTTAATTGTGCTAGAACTACAAACTTGTGAATTATTTTATAAAATTTAATTTTTAATGGACGCCAAATATGGGCATAAATTTGGGTCCGCTATACTGCACTAAACCAACATTTTATAATTTTTTACAAATTGTCATTTAGGCCTGGCAGTAGGAATGTAAATAAACATTACATTTTGCTATAACACATATAATACATAGAACTCTAATCCTGTCACGATGTTTTGTTTGTGGAATTGATATTTATTGAGAACAAATACTTGTCAGTTGAAGATTAGGTTGTTTCCCAAATAAAAAGGCCTATAATTAACTCGAATTTAGCATCACTTACGCATAATATTGCACAAGACAAACAAAGGATATGGAATATAATTGGCCTCTAATCAGATTATGTAAGATTTAAGGCAATTTAAGGATAGTTGAGAAAAGATTATGTTGTGAGTGTAAACAAAACAGGGATTGGGCACCATACCACAGGTTTACCCTAGATAGGCCTACAGCAAAAACTAATTTATAGCTAATTTACCACGGAAAAGCCTTTTTAAAATGAACTGGTATTTGTAAATCCCAATAGTTATTTGTAAAGGGTTTCATTTATATTAAAATTAGCCCAAATATACAAAACAATTTAATAGCACAAAAAATAAAAAAATGTTCTGGATTGAAACGACTTCATCTCAATTCATGCTACTGGGTCTGAAGCTTAGCAGCTTATGTGACGAGCTGCAGGCAGACGTAATGATGAGATTATAAGGCTGCTTGGAGTCCACACTATGATACACTAATATTAGGGATTTGACAATTTCATACCTGAAGGATCAATCTATGAGTTTAGATATCAATTTCGATGAAACAATTTATGTTTTTAACTTTTTTACACCTCAGATCGCATTCCAAATCGGGCCAGCGTCGTTTCTACACCGTTTTGACATCGCCAACATCGCGCCAACGTTGATACGATTTGGAACGCTATCTTGGACTTACATCTTATGAACCGAATTTGAACGTAGACTTTTGGACAGCTCTTTAATAGAGCTAAATAAAGTACTTGGTAATTATATTTCTGACTTCAATAATCTAACCCCAACTGAACAGTTTCAAGCAATAATGTCCAGCAAAGAAGCAGGTGTAATTAATGCTCTTGGCATATTTCTAAACCATGTCCTCTAAATTCATATATTTTTGTTTTTTTCTTCCCCGCATACTATTATTTTAAGTCCATACATGGTTAGCCAGATTGGTTACAACCACTGGGACAAGCAGTATAATTATATTTGTCAGTTTTTTTAGTTTATTTTTATTATTTGTCTGTATTGTAAAATTGTATTTTATTATTAGTATTTTTACTAGCCACAACCGGGACCGACTTGCTGTGAAATACATAGTTACAACATTTAATATAGACTGTTAGCTTATCACTTTTAGTATTATTATCTTATTACTGTAAAAGTACTGTATTATTGTATGTATGTTATTTGTATGTTTGATAAATGTATAAATGATGATAATATCCTGTCAATAAAATTATATATATATTTAATATATCTTAGATCATTATTCCTAATGTAGTCAACACCTGTGTACAAAATGTTTTGAAGCAAATGAAAAAAATTTCGATGAAAAGCCTTGTGTTCTCTACAGAGAGTCAGAAATAAGTTTGTTCTTTTTTATTTTGAAATCTTACTAGTTATACTCAATGGATGCCAAAAGCTTACATTTTCGATCACTTATTGTTTATAACAGCACACAATCTTATTTAATTTAACGTGTCATCCTAGCATTCAGCAGAGATTTTGCCCATGAAGGGTGCCCTGGCCTGGGATGAACCTGGGTCCTTAAGAGTATAGCAAGTGACTGTGGCTGGGCTGTGCAGTGTGCATCCTGTATTTCCACACCAGATGGGCTAATTAGGACAGGCAGGGACCATGGCAATGAGATGACGGATGAAACAGCCATCCAACTTAGGCTTGACCAGGAATTGAACCCAGTACCCAGTAGAATGGACATTTAATTTACCAATTTTGTTATGATAATTTACCACTAGGAGTACTTGTGTCGGCACCTGGTGTGAAATATGAACAGTAAATTTTGAGAGCTGTATTCCATCAACTTAAGTCAAAATTATTCAGACACCTTAACTTGCAGTTGACTAAAAAAACGTCTTTCATCAATTTTATGAATTATCATACAATTAAACACACAACATTTATTAATAGAAGCCACTGATAGCAATTTCTGAATAATGTTAATGAATCTGATGCCATTTTATATAATTACTTCATTACCGCTGCAGTGCAACAAACTCATTGGAATGGTCAAAAAGTGTTAAAATAAAGTTTGTTGTCACTAGGGTTTCATTAGATGCAAAGATAGGAAAATCCAAAATCATGTGATGTGTATCAGCATCTTAAAGTGGTTAACTTTCGTTTTTTAAAGCTGGATTGTCACTCAATATGGCAGTGGCCAAAAGCTATTGAATTCAATTCATTGTCTTCTTAATACTGATTACCTACCATCCAAAGCCTTGCTGGGTTCACTATCTCTCTATAAAATAAATGAACTTCACCTAGTATTTACATTTTCATGCCATCAAAAATCCAATATGTAAACAAACCAAGTGATGACGTCACAATACTCAACAATGGGTGATGATGCCATTTCCATCTATTTCCAATGTTTTGGTCTTGATTTCTTTCAATTTATCATTATTTTTTGTAATTAATGCCCGATAGATCAAATAAGGCGATTTTCAATCATTTGATGAAGTTTTAGAAAATAGTTATTTTGATAGAAGGCGGACCTTTATGCATGTTTATAACATAGACACACAATAACAAGGTTTTTCATGAAACATGCAATCATTTTATTATTAAAATAAATAACATTCAAACAGTTATAGCACTCAATCGATAATAAGCCACGGTTATATATCAAATTGATGATAAAAATCATCACATATGTGACATCAGGATCACATTCTCATTAATTGTGAATGGACTTTCAATGCGTACAATCTCTTCGAAAGATCGTCCATGTGGATCAAATGAAGAACTCTGATCAGATAGTCAATCGAAGCATTTGGTTTGGCTTCGTCCTTCCAAGCTACAAGGGCTGAAATGAAATATATTTAATTCATAATTTAGAGTTTAGTGTAGTATAGCGGACCCAAATTTTTGCCCATATTTGGACCATCAAGCTTTTGACGTCATATGCATGGAAACGAGGCTCGCTAAACATGGTCATAAATCTGGGTCCGCTATAGTGTACTTTTTCCATTATTTATTTTTGAATCAATGATATAACATTGATGTACCCAATAACGGGTCACATCAACTCGATGTTGGCTTGACATCTCCAATAACATCGTAACAACATCCTCAATAACATCGTAACAACGTCTGACCGACCTGTCATGTCACTGAGTACCAAGTCCTTTTCAAAATGCTGCTAGTCTGAGACTGAAGTAAAAGAGTTTATCTCTGTGCCAATGTTTGTTGAAATTATCTTTTACTGATTTGGAATGCTGTCTGGGCAATAGGTAGAACAAGTACCACAAGAGGTCACTGACACCATAGCAGACAAGTATTGTTTGATGACGTCATCAATTCTGTGATGTCATCCATACAACATTGGTTTAGTGATGTCATCTTATTGTCTTTTCATGTCAAGGTGCCCCCATAGGCTGTGTTACTTTTTCTCCCCATTCATAGGGATTGAATATAATGCAAAAAAAAAAAAAGTATATTGCACCCTTAGAGTAAACCTATTCAGGACAACATTGGTTCAACAGTTATGATTCTAAAAAGCAAACTAGTATGTCTTACCATGGTATATGCGATCCTTCAGTTGTTCTTTGCCAGGATATGTCTTTTCAACAGCTGAATACTTCTCAGAACTCAGTCTCAATTTATGCAGCAAACTCTTAAATTCTGTCTTGGTGAGATAATCCTTCAAAATCTCGAAAGCCTTCATCAGAAGTTTGTCTGAAATTGAAATATTTAATATTCCATAACTTCACTTTTATTTACCAGATCTTCTTTTGAATTTGTGTTTATTGTTTCTAACGTCTAAGTATTGGCCTGATTTCTTTTTTATTAAATTTTGTTCAAGACAATATCATATGTTCAAAATTAATTCATAACAATATTGTACATGTTGTTATGAACCACGTTAAGATGGACCAAGTGAATTTTTCAAAGTTTGTGATGCAATTGTAAAAAAAGGAATTCAAATACATCTTAAATTTTCCTCATAGAATCCTGTATGTAATTTGTCCATTATTTCATTGCATGAATGATTTAATATATATACATATATAAGATAAAATAAGATAAGATAAGATAAAACTTTATTTATATATATATATACATGTTCTGATTTCCATAATTAATATTCAAGTCTAGTTATTTTCATTAAATGTGACTATTATTTGACCAACTTTCCCTACTCCACAGTAATTGTCCTTATAAAGGCTTATGCAGAGAAATTGTCGCTCAAATATTTTGTTTCGAATTTACGGTGGGATTAACATGAAGATTTGTTCCTAGTTATTCTATTATATGCTTCTTTGTTCTACTCCACCATAATGCTCGAAACCTCAATCATATATATTCACCTTCTCGCTCACGACTTTTCCTGATGAACAGATCAATAGGTTGAAGAACTCCTCCGATGCAAACGGTAGTCGGAGGTATCTGCAGCGGATTATTTTCCAACCGAAGCTCTTTCAGTCTCGGCATCCTACCAAACTCTTCTGGCAGATTTACAATGTTATTATTCTGCAGCAAAAGATGTTGTATTGTTGACGTGCAGATTTCATTCGATATTGTTGCGATCTGATTGTTTTGGATGCTTAATGATGTTAACTGCTTCATCGCAAAGATAAGGTCTGGCAATAGAGTCAACGAATTGCTGTCTAAGATAAGTTCTTCGATGTTAGAAATTGCCAATTCTTCTGGGAGGCTTGATATTTTCTTTCCATTTGCTTGATCAAATCTGAGTCGTCGCAGACTTTGCGCCAAACAAAGTTCAATCGGTAATCCATCGAACCAATTATTTGATAAATCCAATGCCACTAAACTTGTCATGAGTTTTATCTCTTCTGGTATCGAGACCAATTTGTTATCAGAGAAATTAAGCTGTTGGATGTTCTTCAGATTTGTAAGGTCAATAGGAAATTGTTCCAGTTGATTGTGGCTTAGATCAAGGTTTATCAACGATGTCAGGTTTTCCAAGTCAGGTGGGAGTTTTGTGAGCATATTACGTTGCAATATGAGAGTCCTAACAAAAGGTAAGTTGCACACACAAGCTGGCAATTCAGTGAAGTAATTACAACTGACATCCAGATGCTCAAGGACTGTCAAACCGCTTACTTCATCAGGCAGATGTTCCAGCCCATTCCCTGCGAGTCCAAGATACGATAAATTCCCTAATGATGAAACAGACCCCGGAAAGGTGCTGAACGAATTGTCTCTCAAGTCAAGTTTTGTTAAACTTTGCAGAGTTTTTAATTCAACAGGCAGATCACTCAGCTTGTTATTCCTCAAACTCAATGTAACCAAGTCTCGAAGTTCACATAATTCATCTGGAATAGATTCGAGTTCATTCTCGCCTATGTACAGTTCTCGTAGAGATGTTAGATTACCAATATCACCTGGCAGGGAAGTCAGACTGTTTGATTCCAGTCCCAGTACCTCAAGCTTGCTCAATGTCCCAATTTCGGGGGGCAGTTCCTTCAGACAATTTTCATTCAAACCCAAAATTCTCAAGCAAGTCAACTTTCTTAGTTCTGCGCCATTTATTTCTGCTATGGAGTTGCTGGACAAGTCTAACTCTTCGAGTTGTTCGAGCCAGAATATCTGGATTGGTATATATTCCAATCTGTTATTATCCAAGTAGAGGTTTTTGAGACTCGCTAAATCTTGGATCTGGGTTGATATACTTGATAATCTGTTACTTCCAAGGGATAGTCCAATTAACCCATGGATATTGCAGATTTCAGGACAGATGTATTCAATCTGGTTGTTATCCAATGAGAGAAATTGTAGATTTTGAAGCTGATGAATTTCGTCCGGTATGCTGTTAATATTATTACTGGATACATCCAAAATTTCTAATCCGCTGCACTGAAAAAGGCACGCTGGAATATCTGACAAGAGATTACCACCTACATTCAGCCTTCGGAGTGATCTTGGCCAGATAAAATCAGGCAAAGATCTGATGTAATTGAAGCTGATATCAAGCTCCTGTAGGTTACCTAAGTGGCATACAGCAGGATTCAATTCATTCAACCTGTTTTTGGAAATCTTCAAAATTTCAAGTGTATCCAGCGTCACTATAGCATCAGGGACTTTGGTGATAGCATTGTCCTCAACATTCAATGTGATTGGATTTCCTTGGTTGAATGCTTCTGAGGGAAATTCAGTCAGATTCTGTTGTCTGAAATCGGCCATGTTATCTGCTATGGATTTCTTCATTAATGTCATCTGCTTTGGTTTGCCTCATTCTCTGGAAATAGAACATAACTTGTGTTTTAGTATGTTGATTGTTCTTTGAATTGTATGCAATGATTAGTTCAACAATAGGCTGATGGTAAATTCAAATGCATGTATAGTAGGACCCTTCAATTTAATTAAAGATGTACTGGACAAAGGGGACCGAGGGTTACTGGGTTGGATCCATGCATGATTGCGGCAAAATGCACCACTTTAAAATCTTCCTGAAATATTTAATTTAAAAGTTGCTCAATGGGTGTGGTTTGATTTACTTAATAATCATCCTCATTTCATTATTTTAGGTCTAAAAATGAAATTTATAAACTACGATCCACTCAGTGGCTGTTTCATAAATTTGTCTTCCAGCCAGAAAGCTGCTGTAGATCCTGTCTGGCACAATGGCAACTGTGCCTGTGGGTCACATGACCCACCTGACAATCATGCACACCAGTGTTGCCAGGAGCTATTGAATGCAACTCAGAAGATCGAGACTGAATGGCAGGACACATGGCCTCACAGAGCAAGTGACCTTTTTGAGCTCTGACTGTACAGTGAGACAAAATTCACAGGCAGCGGCAACATTTTGCTTTATTAACCTTTTTTTCAAAATAGGATGAACGTTTGAAATAAAAGCACAAAATTCTAAAATGTTTTACATTTTCTATTCTTCAAATTGTGACCGGCTGGAGGTTACTTGGTTGGATCCATGCATCCAACAGGCGCGGTACACTAGCTATTATTCCTATTTGAAGATATTTTAAAAAGGTAAGCCTTGCTCAGTGCACTTAGCAACCATGTTTGCAAGTCACTGGTCCTTAGCAACCATCCACACTAGCGTTGCTAGGAGACACATTGAAGCTCATTGCACAGCTCAGAACGAGGCTGAATGGCAGGTCACATGACCTCATAGCAGGGCCAGATTTGTGACGTTTCCAGCCCAGAAAGAGGCTGAATGGCCTATTGTGGATTCAGAAAATCCAAACATCTATGTTCTTTGGTCTAAAATACCTAAAAGACAAGACCATTTTTGTTGTTCGACAACACAATACATTAATCTTTTTAACTTTTTATGTAAACGCCTCCGAAAGTTGGAAGTTTGCCACGCTTATGTACAAAAGACGAAAAAAGGGATAAAAAATCTGTCATGTGTTCAGAAAATTCTCATTCAGTGGAAACTCGCCTGAAAAGCATAATATTGATGATCCAATTAAGAGACAACTATATTATTGTTCTACAACTTAAGTGAAAATTTATCTTAAAGGTTGGGTGTCGGCCGACGTCTAAA
Source organism: Alitta virens (assembly GCA_932294295.1). Lineage (NCBI taxonomy): Eukaryota > Metazoa > Annelida > Polychaeta > Phyllodocida > Nereididae > Alitta > Alitta virens. The sequence goes on from OW028585.1 coordinate 34,643,992, forward strand.
AGGAGAAAAACAGAAATATCACATGTGTACGGCATTGCCTTTCTATAGTTTCTTGCTCAAAAGAATTACACAGCCATATACTAACAGAAAAGGATCTTCACTAACATATTCTAGAAAATCTTGTTTTTATGTTTATTATTTTGTCAGATTTTGATTTTAAATCGGCTAATTAGAACAGGCAGAGACCATGGCAATGAGACGAAGGATGAAACAGCCATCTAACTTAGGCTCGACCGGGAATCAAACCCGGGACCCAGCTGTTGGAAGCCCAGAGCGCTACCTCTGAGCTAGGCCCCCACCCTTGAAAGGAAAAGGTAAGAAATTTCTGGATGTCTGTAACTTTCAACAAGTTTAGTATAACACTATGCTGATGAATCAGATTTGAACTGAACATTATTCATTTAGGTGGTTCTTCACGGATAAGTAATATAATATAGCAGAAATAATTTAAATGTTAAATGGAAATTCACTATATATGCATAAATTTGGTACATAGACAAAATATTAGATAATATTTGTAGAAAACAGCAGTATTAAAATAGCATGAATTATCAAAAATGTAAGTCAATTTAAGCAGTAATTAGCTATAGATGGCAAGGTGGCTGGGGTAAGCTAATGACTGTTGATCATGGCTTTATGGACAAGAAATTATGTTCTTATATCTACTATTATATATCATTGGGATGTCTAAACATTTTTCCTGTGGCCAATGCTGCATGTGGTTACAGACTTCAAGAAACTAACGAAATTCTGCTGAATATACTCTTTGTTAAACATTTCCCTCACTTTGATCCCTCATGTAGTCAGTTAATATCATTTTTCTTTCAAGAACTTTGGTTGGTGGTTTCTTGAATCTTAAAAGCATCGAAACTTAACTGCACAATTGGCTCTTGAATCTCATTGGATTTTTTGTAAACAGCAACTTTGTAATTCTGACGTATTTAGAGCCTTTTGAGTCTTTCGTGTTTTTGTAAGGTTCTTGAGAAATTTTCTTGTTAGTTTAATCACCCAGAACATTAATTTCTCTATTGATAAATCTAGGAATCTCTGTTCAGAATTAGAAAAATGAAAGCAAAGACCATTGTGTCTCAAGCAGTGTTTATTGACAACAAACACCTTCTCAACAGTAAATACAAATGCAAACACTGTATTGTCATTGACACATTATTTACTAATGGTAATGGTTTAGGGATGTAACTTTGATGCAGAATTGGATGCTTACTCTTCATCCTCATCCTCATCTTCATCCTCATCCTCATCCTCATCCTCATCTTCATCCTCATCCTCATCTTCATCTTCATCTTCATCCTCATCCTCATCCTCATCTTCATCCTCATCCTCATCTTCATCCTCATCCTCATCTTCATCCTCATCCTCATCTTCATCCTCATCTTCATCATCATCCTCATCATCATCCTCATCTTCATCCTCATCTTCATCCTCATCCTCATCCTCATCTTCATCATCATCCTCATCATCATCCTCATCTTCATCCTCATCTTCATCCTCATCCTCATCTTCATCCTCATCTTCATCATCATCCTCATCATCATCCTCATCTTCATCATCATCCTCATCTTCATCCTCATCTTCATCTTCATCCTCATCTTCATCCTCATCTTCATCCTCATCATCATCTTCATCATCATCCTCATCTTCATCCTCATCCTCATCTTCATCATCATCCTCATCTTCTTCTTCATCTTCGTCATCATCATCATCTTCTTCTTCCTCCTCCTCATCATCATCATCATCATCTTCTTCCTCTTCCTCTTCTTCTGGCTCCTCTACGGCCTCAGACTCAGCTGGTGATACAGCAGCTTCTTCGACCAGAGGCTGTTCTTCAGCGGCGCTGCAAAAGTAATACAAATTTTTAATTTCAAGCAAGGATAAAGTTGCACATTCAAAGAACAAGAAACTATTTCTAACAATGACTAGAAATCATCAGGAAAGGACAGAAATTCCTCAACAAGAAAAGGGAACATCAGGAAAAAACAAGGACAGAAAAGCATCAAGCAAGGACCAATAATTATCATGAAAGGACAGAAAACAAGAAAAAAAATAACCATAGGGGGATAGTAAGACTAAGTGTATACCTTTAGGAAAGGGCAATAAACTGATTATTACACACAGAAATCATCAAAAAGGACAGAAATTGCAGACAAGATAGGACATACATTCCTTAATGACAAAAAAGAGAGAATATAAGCACAAAGGACAGTAAATTATCATCAATCAAGGACAAAACCTGAACAAAAAGAGACAGAAAACCACACAAAAAGACCAAAAACCTGTTAGACTTAGTTTCTATTCAGGAAAGTGAAATGAAAATTTATTATTGATAAATCACAAAAATCATCAAGAAAGGACAGAAATTGTGGATGAGAAAGGACCAAAACGTCTCTATAAGAGAATAGAGAATATCGGCAAAAGGAAAGGACAGATAATCATCATCAAGAAAGGACAAACACTTCACCAAGAAAGGATTGAAAACTACAAGAAGAGATAAGCATTGGGCAGTAACACTGAAGTTTTTATTTTTTGGAAAGGACAATTCTATCATCAACAAAGAGGCACAGAAATTATCAATAAAGTGAAGACTATTATTAATAAGAGAGAACAGAAAGTCATCAACACGAAAGGACAGGAAACATCAAGCATAGACCGAGCATGATAGGAATGATCGGATGGTACTTAAGCAAAATATCTTGCAAATGCAAGAAACACAGGAAATTTACAAGAAATGACAGAAAACCATCCAAATTGAAATATGGTTCTGTTCTACCTACAATTGTCATAAGTTAGATAAGGTAAGCTTTTAGTTGATAACTTGAAATAAAGGCAAAACAGAATTTCACCAAAAAAACTATTTACGATTGCAGTCATACCTGCAAAGACTAGCAAGGATGGAAAATGATTGACATTAAAGGACAGAAAATTATGATGCAGATAGTCAAGTAGCATTACAACTATCAAGTCTATATAATGTTATTATAGGAAGACCTCGTTTAGAAATGATGCTCCCATAAATGAAATGAATACGATATCTATCATAAACATTTTAAGAGAAAAAGCATTTTTTTCTGTATTTAACTATAACTTTTTTTAAAGTTCTGTACGGATGCAAAAATGACAAAGTATACTTACGCATAGGCCACGAAGAGGGCAGCGAAGAGAGCGAGAATGATGGACAGCTTCATGGCGAAATGTCAAGTGTTGAATACGAACTCAGCCGATTCGATACCGAAAACCTGTGGATGACAGATCCTGGGAACTCTCTGCTTATATACAATTCTACACTTGCAACAGATGCTCCAAAAATATGTGAAATAAATCCCCTATTGTTATAAAAATATATTACACGTATGTCTGTAATCTGGATTACAATGATTTCCAGCTAATCTCATACAGTATAATACGTATATGATGAAATATAGCAGACCACTGATCCCTTGAATATAGCATGATAACTCCATTGTACTCTTCTTAAGAGCATTATTGTGAGTTGCATGATAATATATTTAGTATTTCATCAACCACCATTCATAAATTCACTTTTTTATTATTCCATAATCTGAAATGGTATTTATGTGGATACATCAATATTTTTATTGTTCAAAATTTCACTGATGATATGCACACCAAAATGTAATCAATCGTCGTGAAGTTTCAGATTTGGGAAGCATCATAGAATAACTCCGGGTAGGTATTGTGAGTAAGTATTGCCGTCAAAAGATAACACATTTTCTCATTAAAGTCTTCAAGACTTTTTAGCAATTGGTAATCCAGAATACTTATTTTCTCAGTGAGCCATAGACATTTAGTACAATTTTTGACTGAGGTTTTTTTATAATCAAAGATTACACATTATGTAAATTATGTATTAGGTATGGGTGACATTTTTCTAAGAAAAGTTAGATATACTGTGATCTTCGATGACTACGGAGCCCCTAAGCAGACATTAAGCAGACATAAAAAGTATAGAAAATTGCACTTTTTGCCTTTATCTCGTTAATTCGCATCGCCTCATGAAAATTTGTAAAATCAAAAGAACGCATTTACTGATTAAAACATAAAGTTCACTTGCAAAAAGAATGCATTACAAAGCATTCCCTCATGATAATTTGTGCTTGCTCGCCATGTTATGCATTTTCTCGCGATATTTGGTGATCACCAGTGAATGCATTGATCGCAAGCAAACACCATAATTTTGCGTGAGAACACCAAAGGGAATGCTATAACTTTTCAAGAGAATGTATGAGTTTCAATCAACAAAATGATAGATGCTTCTTCAGACATATCCACCTGGAGGCTCTGTAGATTTTTTGTTTCCTAAGTTATAAGCCGTAGAATGTGCTTCTTTTTTATATTAGATATACTATGGCAATTCTGGGTGGGGAGCAAGACTTGTCACAATTTTGTCACATTTTAGACAGCGAGCAAATTTGAAATTCGAGAGATATCACAGCCAGTACCCAGGTATAGAAATATATGGGTGGTGGTGGGTGGGTGGATTAGGGCTTTACGTCCTGTATTTCTGCACCTGTTGGGCTAATTAGGACAGGCAGGGACCATGGCAATGAGATGGAGGAAACAGTCATCCAACTTAGGCTCGACCGGGAATTGCGTGCTACCGCTGAAGTAAGCCCCCTCCCCCTTTAGAAATATTAAGTATCTTAGTGTATAGTCTAACAAACCGCATGTATAATCCTAATTTTCAAAATGTATATTAACTGTGAAAATTTGTGTTGGATAGCTAAGCGGTTATTCGAAAAACAAAGTTGTTCCATAAACCATATGAAAAATCAAGATAAACTTCAAGATAAATCCTATGGATTTATGTAAAATGAAATTTGACTGCGTGTAACCCATTTTATTTTATTTTAAATCCACTGGTTTCTGGTTTGTTTTAAGAAAAAAAAAAACAATTGTGTTCCCAATTTTTTATAGTGTATCTATATCTAGCTAAACGTCCCTCAACTGAACCTCACATTTGCACTAAAAACTGTTTACATAAACTGATATCCACTAAAAGTCATAAATATGTGGCTTTATGTTACTTTTACAGTCAAAGGATATTAAATAGCCTTATATTATAGTAGGACTCCAAATAAATGTACTCCGTTTTTCTGTCATATTTTGCCACAAATGGTATGCAGGTATGGGGCAGCAGAAAATGGACATAAATGTTCGCAACAATTCAAATCCCAACTTTCTAGCAGCTGATAAAAACACTTCTGGGAAAGAAATAACTTGAAGCTTGCTATATTCTCTGTTGTAATTTCTGCTGCTTCTTCGTGACCAATTATTGACTATAATGATGACAAACTGACAAAAAGTATCATTGCAAGATAGAAGAATTAAATTGTACATAGAGGGGACTTTAGGATTATGGGTTAGAAAGTTGGGTTTTGACTTTTTGGTAATATATATATAATAGCATTTTATTGACTGCAGAGCATCAAAAAGATACAAGTGTCATAAAAAAAAAAAAATACTAGGATAAAAATAGAAATATACATATATATAATGATTAAGTAAAATAAAAGAACAATCTACATGAACATAATTTAGTTACATATTAAAAACATCTATATGATAATTATGTAAAACTATAAGCATAATATTATGAATAAAACAAGGCACCATCAGGGCAATTAGCAGGAATCAATGCACCATGGAAGATTAATACTGAATACAAATAAGCAGCAGGAGTGGTTATTTACATATGTACAGATTTTATATCCAGTTATATTGCCTATTTTAGGAACTATATATAATAATAACAGTAAAAACAATTACATAAGCATGCCAATATATGTACAAATCCTTATTTGGAGCAACAATAAATGAAATAAACAAGCATATCAACAACCAAATATATTTACAAACAAACAATCAAGCATGCACTAGGCAACCACAAATAAAACCATGCGAGTCCGCATGTCCAGTGCCTATAGCTACCCATGACCATGTGGTGGCTTTATGAATGAAAATGTACATTAAACGATATTATCAGTTTTTAGGACTATGTTTAAGAATTTACCTCTTTTTATTAATCATTATTTTTGAAAGTTGTTTGGGGTGAAATATAGTGAAGTCTTCAATATGTTTATAAGCTGCTAGGTAGAGATCCATTCTAGCCGTTTCCAAATTTCTACAAATTATCAAAAAATGAAACTCATCTGCAGTGTCATTTGTGTCTTATCTTTTACAAATGCGCTCTTCAGCTTCTACATAAGGTCTCTTGTGTCTACCTAATTCTATATGGAGATTATGAGAACTCTGGCTAAATATGGCTATACTACGATAAAGATACTTAGGTAGGTTGTAATTTAAATAAAATTCTAGACACAGTTCCTTCTTAAAGAGTTTGTAAGTTCTAAGCTTAGCATTTTTTACATTGTCATTAATATCCATTAACATCTTGCTTTGTGCCTGTTCATACAACTTAGTGATAATTGAAGCTGGGATTTCATCATCATTAATGTTTAAGCTATCTGTAACCTGATGTATCCTAGTTAGCCAGCATGGATGATTGTTGCGATAAAGGGATACTTGAACATCATAGCATTTGCGTAATAATAAGGGGCAATTTTCAGATTTTAACCTATCCCAGTATTTAATAGCAGAAGCTTGCTGTCTATATATCAATGGGAATCTGCCCGTGTCTGCTAGTACAGCAACAGATGATGTTTGGTTTCTCACACCTAATAGGTTCTTAAGGAATTTGAGCTGTATTCTTTCCAATACGTCTCTCTTTATTTGGAAACCAGATTTCACTATTATAGTCCAAAATTAGCAAAATGTGTGTATCAAACTTTTTAAGGCTTATTTATATATATATATATATATATATATATATATATATATATATATATATATATTGTGCTTCTCCGTGACATTTATATGTAAAAATAAGACCAAAATACAAATGAACATCAATTTAGAATTAGCCTAGACTATATAAATGTGATGGATGGACTGCCTGAGGTAAGGCATGGTAGGGAAAACCTGGAAGAAGAGGATGCGCAGGATAGGACGAAATGGCCCCGACTGACGAGAGCAGCTGATCCCTCACCGAGGGACCATACAGCCTGAAGACGAAGAAGAAAATATCAAAAATGTGTGATTTTCTAAAACTTATACAAATACTACTATATCAAATCTTCATAGGATTAACATTCTGAAACTAGTCTGAGACTAATAAGGTGACATAATCTTGTTTGTGATTTCAATGCCGCAGAAAGTAAAGTTTTAAACAGTCCCAGCTAGATCATTACTACAGGGTGCGCCATAAAAACTTACACCAGCAGCTACTGCTACCTCTTTTGTTATTACCTCAAATGACAATGATCGCATGCAGCTGCAATCATACACACGAACGTAATAATAGTTCTAATTTATCTTTATGAATATATTTTCTTGTTACCTCAAGAATTATAGATAATATGGATCTAAAAATAGCACATGCACACTTATCACACCTTCAGGCCACTTTCCCCTCGGCCTTTGTAATACAAGCATTTGATTATGTCACTGATCATACAGATGTGTTGCAGACACCTTTCTTGACGTTTGCCGCCAAAAATAGGGCAAATAGATTCATTTTTAATAAGGAGGTAGACAATTGACACCTTTGAGATGGAAAGTGCCATTTTGGATTCTGATCATATTTCAGTATTTTTTGTCTTATTAACTGGCCCATCCTCTTGAAAATCATGTGACTTTTTCCAGATTAATGGTAGATTTAAAAGAACCCTCTTGAATGCCATTATATATCTCTGTTTTAATTTTATGACCTTGCTGGATCAAAACTGGACTCAACCTTCTTATCATCTAATACCATAATATACATATGCATGTATAGAAAACACTGAAGGAGGATTCTGAGCAAATATTATATTTTCTGTGGCTTCAGAGGTGTATTAACTAAGAAATCTCTAATTTGTAAAAAATTTTGCAACTAGAGGCACCATGCAAGCAGACTGAAGTCTGACTTCTGTGATATGTGTCTCTCAGAACAAGCCCTGCAGCATGCACCCTCTCAATAATTCAGACACTGATATTGTCTGACATTACAAGATCAAAAAGATCACAATGACCAATTGCTTATACCCCTTACTAACTGTGGCAGAACTTTAAAAGACCTCGTAAGCATTTGAGTAACCTAGAGCTATCCTGAAAGAGTAGATGCCCAGTGCAAGTTTTTATGGCGCACCCTGTATAGTGTTTGAGTAGTTTGCTAGCTCAGTCTATCATGTAAAGACTATTATGTAAAGACTGTACATAAGTATATAGTTTTAGTGTAGCTTCTATAAGACAGCTACAGCTAGAACGTGTTTAGTGACAGGGTATAGTAGAGTATTTAACCAGTGGTAAAGCTCAATCTAGCTCAGTCTAGCTTTTAAAGACTGAACATAATTTGTTTTAGCTGTACTGTACATTTAAGTGGGTGGTGTGGGTATGTAGGCTTTGACACGTTGGCAGACTGCTGCAATCAATAATTCTGCATATTATCTCCAAATGTTATATTTTTTGCTTTTTTTAATCCTCAGTATTAAGTAACAACAGTTGTTATACTAAGAATATTGATTGTTAAGAAGCTTTGTTGTTCACAATGGTTAATAACTAAACTTTAGATAAGTAGATTATCTTAATATCCTCAGAATTTACAGTAAAACTGACTGATAGATATAAAACTCCCATTTCAAAAGTTGAGATCAGAAATGACACGATGATCGGGGTAGCATGAGTGTCCGTGTACACAGCAAAATTGATATCGCCAAACCCAGATAGCATGTCAGTTTGCCAACTGTATCGCAACACCAATTTAATGTGGGTATATTTGGGCAGACATAGCGATGTTATCTTGGAAACCTGAGCACAACCATGAATTGGGTTATCCAAGATAACATGCTAAATCAGCTCTACATCCGTGCAACGTCGACTGAAATTTGCATGATATCGGCCCAATATTGAAACAATGTTGCAAGAATGTTGAAACAAATTGGAATGCTATCTTGGTTTAACTTAGCACTATCATAGAGTTGAAAATTTCAAGCTCGTTCATTGAATGCCCAGATAGCATTCCAAATCCGCACGATGTCAGCGATGTTGATACGATGCTAATACGATGTTTTATTAATGGTGGCTAATATATAAATGACACAGGCCCGATTTGGAATGCTATCAGGGTGATGACATTCAAATTAGGTAGCTGTTAGCAAATGATGATATAAGGGGTGCCAAGATAATTTGTCACATCCATTCAATGTCGGACCAACATCGCATCGGACCAACATTGGGCCAGCATGGTCCTGACTTGGCATATATCTGGGTAAGTGCTGTCAGTTGAAGCTCTACTGTTTGTCAAAATTATTCTTTTCTAAACTTCATCAAATGATTAAAAATCACCTTATTTGATCAAGGCACACTAAATATGTGTAAGCTAATGAATCTATCAGGCATTAATTAGAAAAATTAATAATACATTGAAAGAAATCAAGACCAAAACATTGGAAATACAATGGAAATGGCATCATCACTCATTCTTGGTATTGCGACATCATCACTTGGTTTGTTTACATATTGGATTTGTGATGGCATGAAAAATTAAATACTAGGTGAAGTATATTTATTTTTCAGAGAGATAGTGAACCCATCAAGGCTCTGGGTGGTAGGTAGCCAGTATTAAGAAGACAATGAAGTGAATGCAATAGATTTTGGCCACTGTCATATTGAGTGACAATCCAGCTTTAATCATTCAAATAAAATCAGGTTGTGAGCCCTAGGTCACACACCTCTCATTTTAGATTCTGGTGATTGCATTTGGTCTGCCTATTTCTACATTCACATTTTTTTCCGCTTTTGCTTTGAATTCCCAAGACTATGTAAGGCAGCAGACCTTTTGTGATTTGTTTCTCAAACTTTCTAAAGTATATTGTATTATTACTGCTAAGATCAAGCTATTTTGGCACAAAGTAAAAAGCATGTACAGAATTATCTTGGATTTTGTGGCCACTGATCAGCTCAGTGTCGGCCCAATTTTACGGATAAGCATAGACACTGTGTGCTGTCACCTCAAAGCCAAGTGCCTTGAATATGGACATGTTTTGCTTGTTTACTAACCTAAAATGAATTAATCAACTTATCTTACAGTCTATAAGTTGGTATTAAAGGTCTAACACTGAAATTACAGAAAAATATATGTTCATGTGCTGAGTTTACGCAATTCTTGTGAAGTGCTTATCTGACGAGCAGAAAAATTGCCAAAACTAAAAGATATATAAACCATTGTTTACCAGCTACCTAATTTGAATACAATTTCTTGTATATTTTTAAGAGAAGATTTCATGAGTCTGTCGGGTACATAGTTTAACCAATTGTTTCGTTTAACTAGGTCAACTTGAGAAAAATGTCCATAATTAGGTTGCTTGGATTTGAGGTGACAGCACACAGTGAACCAGCGATGCAATGGGATATAGAGGTGGTGGTGGTGTAGAATAGGGCTTTACGTCCTGTATTTCTGCACCTGATTGGCTTATTAGGACAGGCAGGGACCATGGCAATGAGATGACTGATGAAACAGCCATCCAACTTAGGCTTTCCAGGAATTGAAACCGGGACCCAATGGTTGGAAACCCAGCATGCTACCACTGAGTTAGGCCTCCACCCCTCACTGGGATAAAGTGATCATTACAAAAATCTGAAAATAATGTCACTGTCATAAATACAACCAGGTATGCATTCACAATGAAGACATTATATTCATTACTCGTTAATAACATGTTTGTATTTTTACTAATGGACTACAATGGAAGCAGCAGCAATTCTGTAATAAAGCATGAAGCATGTCATTTAGATTTGAACCAAGTATGGATGCAGTCCAAGAAATTTACTGCTTTTGGCAACAATGATTGGTTTGTTTACAGGACCAAGACTGTGAAGAACTTAAAGCAAGCTGTGACAAAATAAGGGCTCTTGAAGATTTCAGTATGGATGTTTGAAAAACTTTTGTTTGTTGCATGATACTGTTCATCCATACTTTCATATCAATGTGTTATTCTTAAAAGTATATTTTAAACCCCTGTCACATTTAGCCTGAATAAATTATAATTACTCTGTAAACTGGTCTATATTTCTTATTTATAGGTTTTATTTATATATTTATTTATTTTTTTTCAACAAAGCAACATGAAAAAGAACATAATGTTATCAAAAAGGCAAACTCTTTAAGTTCGAAAGAAAATCTCGGTGACAATTAACTCCAGGTTATTTTCCAATTTTGCCTTCTTCTCATCATTATGATCTTTTAATAGTCATGGTCTGCCTTCGGACAAGGTCTCAGAGAGACCATTGTGACATCATCACAATTATTTTGAGGGCTGTCAACAATTGACATTGTGACGTCATCACAATTGTTTTAAGAATTGCAACAATGGACATCGTGACGTCATCACAATTGTCAGAAAAATATATGCCAATTATGTATGGCTTATTTGGGGTGAATCAGAGCCTATCATAAAAATGCATTGACACAGAAACATTTCATTGGAGAATATACCAAATGGTGGATGGAAAGTCGTCCAATATAGAGTTTTATTGGATGAAGAGAACTATATTGGATTCAGCTAAAGCCTTGTCCAATATAGCTTTGTTTCATCCAATAAAACTCAATATTGGACTCCTTACCATCCACTATTTATATACTATTTTGTGATCCTCTAGGTTTGGTACAGTAGGATAAAAAATATAACCTAAAAAAACAGGTGGACATTCGTCTTGAATTAGATTCTGGTGTAAAAACATTGTATTATATGTATTATTAATTAATAAATCCTCTTACCTCCTCAGGGTCCCAAGACGTTGACCAGGTTTTGTTGTTAACATAGCAACCATAGCAACAGTCACGTGATCATTCAGCTATGTCAAACGTTCCACTCTGCTGGGTTTCACCTTAAATCAGTTTAATTGGTCACAAGAAAGCAATTAATGGATTGGCTCAAATATCTATGACAAATTAAAGGCTTTGTCTATAACAAATTAAAGGCTTTGTCTATCAATTAAAGGCTGTATTCAAATTGACTTGATCCATTTTATATACATAACAGTTGTCCCAAATCCTCGGCATCCTCTCCAATCTATCAATATTATTTTCTGAATATTTATATAATATTATGATTTTTCTACAAAAATGTTGAATAAGAAATTAGTTTTCATATTTGTTTTAGAGTTGTTCACTGTCATATGCCCCCCCCCCCCCCCCAAAAAAAAAGAAGAAAAAATAACCTGGAGAAAAATCTGCCTGTAAATGTGGATAAGTCTAGATAGATGTATATTAAATTAACCACTGAACACTGTAAATTGGAACAAAGTCTGGTTTTATATCATGAGTACCAAGATGGCATTTATTTTAAAATTGGGCAACATTTGTATCAATTTAGCTTCCATGTAATTTATCTGTCCGTTTAGTTTAGGGAAACCATGAAGCAAGCGCTGAGTTATAATTGAGCTGATTTAACTGGGTATTGTGCAGTCCTATACAAATTAATTTATTTTCTATACACTAGATGGGTAAAAATCGACAGCCTGACATTACCCTTTTTAACAAGGGACACAGTGACACTGAACTTCTTAAATAATGACGGACATAAGAGGAATATCTCCTTAAAGAGTGACAGGTGAGTTTTGAATTTTTAAAGTTATCAATTATTTAGATAAATAGTGACATGAGACAGAAGATTTTCTATAAAAACGCAACATGAGACATTGCCTCCTGTTCTTGGGACCCATGTAGCTCCCATGACAAAACCAAGTTACGATATCCATTTTTCGTGAAAATGTGTTTTTGGTGGAAACTAACAGAAAATAACGTATTTCAAATTCGGGTAAAAGCCTATACCCCACAATCAGTTGTATACCACATAGAAAAGCCATGTGGTATAGCCTATGTGGTATACATGTGTATACTACATGGCTTACCTTACAAGCATGGGAAATGTATACCACATACTTCTATGTATGGCAGGCCAATGACAAAAAATCACTTTTTGCAGCTAAGCGCTTCGCCGTTTAAACTAGCGCCGCCGCTTTAAAACAATATTCGGAGTCACAGTTTTACCACCATTCAAAAGATAAAATTGTCAGCTCCCTAAAAAAGTTTAAATTTTTGAAATCTGACAAGAATTAACGATTCCAGGAGCAAAAAACGTAACAGAAAGTCAATGATCTGTTCAGTCCACAGATACAAGCTATTGTGTGGCTGTGTTGCTATGGGCAACACCACAGGAGCGTCATCGCTTCAGTAATAAATCTAATAATACTGAACAATAAAACATTTTCTATCCAAATCTAGTATAAAAAGCAATTCTGACAAGAAATATTTAACAACTGGTTTGTAAATATCATTTCGTAATTTTTTTTATTAATGTGAAAATGTCCCAGAAAGTTTTGAGGTGATGACGTTGTTGACAGTTATGCAATGCTCTGATTGGTCAATGGCAAAAATTAATATTCATGAATTTTTTCTATACTACATGAATGCATAGCCAGACAGCTCAACTAAAAGTGAAAATTGTGGGGTATAAATAAGACCCAAGTGGATATGTGGTATTTTTTTATATTCCCTCACTTGTGGACAGATTGGCTTCAGAATTCACTCGTGGCTAACGCCACTCGTGAATCCTGGCCAATCTGTCCACTCGTGGGGAATATAAAAAAATACCACATAACCATTGGGTCTTATTATAGTACCTCCAGTTTTAAAATTTCGATGAGAATAGCCTTGTTTAAAATCTTCTATGCATCCATTTTACTGTAGAATAGTCTCGTAAAACCTGCTTATCACCAAAAAGTACTAATCAAACCTATTATGTCTGTCATTAAGCAAAAATATCTGAAGACATCAAATAAATTATTTCTCATAAAACCTTCTGTCTTATAAATTTCAACTCAAAATCATACATGTCCATCCCAGATAGTATTCCAAATCATATCGACGTCGTCAAGAGGACAAATGAATTTAACTGGTATTGTCGACATTTGAAGATTTAGAAACGTTCATTGGAAGAAAGACTTTGTAAACTGTGTAATCCTGTCACTAATAATATAGAAGATGAATTTCATGTACTATGTGTATGTAAAGTCTATAATGATATGAGAACGAGTCTTTATGAAAAGTTTGTCTTTATTAATAATGAATATCCAGTACAATTGTCTAACATTTTGCTGAAAGCTATTGAAATCAGGAAACAGTTACTTTCTGTTGTTTAGACATCACATATAAGCCCTTATGGGGCTGGATGGTTTGTTTCCATGTATGATATTTGTATTGTAGTGATGCAAAACCACATGTCAATAAAGATAAATAAGAAAAAATATTGTCATGACTGTCATATTGTTATGTGCATCTTCCCAATGATAATGATAATGACACAGTTTTTATTGGCTCCTAAATAGCACATGTATAACAGTAATTACATATTATACAAATTTAATTTTTTCTTAGAATGGCGGATATCACTCTCATCGCAAGTTTTGCGAAAGATGCCTTGCCTGATTTGGAGCCATTTCATTGGCTTTTTTGCCATGGCCCTCTAGTGGTAAATAGGCATGTGACTAAGTCAGCCAATGCAAGCGACGCATGAGCACTTCAAAATGCTCAACCATCACTGCAGGCCATGTTGCTGCACTTCATAGAGATACATTTTGTGAACACTGACTATGATTCGGCACACCATGGTGACAGCTCTTCGCATCCAATGGCATTGATATGCATAAACCAGCAAATTAAGCCCATTTCTAGCAAAGCCACCCAGCGGATCCATGCGGAGAAGGAGGACTTGCTTTAGGAAGATGATCAATATACAAGTTATTAACACTTCATGATGTGAGCCAACTATTACACATTGCAAATAACATGTCAAATAATGGATTTTTCCTTCCAGATATTCTCGCCAGGTAGCTGGCTGACTTGTTTGTTTCCGATTTCTGACTGACCCGACTTCAAAAGACCGGACCTGAATTTATTTTATTCATTCAAAAGACGCGCCGCCAAACAGTGTGAAAGCATTGCAACGTGTGCAGGCTGCTGTGTGAATTTGGTCTTGCTTCACTTAGTAAAAGTGAGTATTTATTCCAAATACAGTACATACTACATAGGTACAATATAAGGCCCGACTGACTCAATTGGTGTATTTGCCTCTTGACATAAAGAAAGTAATAGTCTATTAAAAGAGAAGTGTCTTCAAGAAGATTACTAACAGTTTGAAAGCATTTGCGAACAGTCAAGAAAATTATATAATACAATGTCCTAGACATTTTTCCTGGTGTCTTTTCAAAAGTTTGTTCAAAATTGATGAGAAGGCTTTGAGTCTATTTATAGATCCTATGACGTCACTATGACGTCATCTTTGTTGTTGTATTGATTGTATAAAATTAGACAATGATATTGGTTGGCTTAGACTATCATTGTCTAAGGTCAAACAATATTTTGGCCGATTTAAAAAAAATCTATTGGGTGGACACCAGGGACAAAATTATGTCACTGAAACTATGGATTATTCTTTTTTACAGTGCAAACAAAGCCAAATATGCAACAATTAAACTAATTTGTCTATGAAAAGCTGGATTGTCACTCAATACGACACCATCCAGATCCTTGTTGGGTTCACTATCGCTCCATAAAATAAATAAACTTCACCTAGTATTTAATTTGTCATGCCGTCAAAAATCCAATATGTAAACAAACCAAGTGATGACATTGCAATACTCAACAATGGGTGATTATGTCATTTCCATTGTATTTCCAATGTTTTGGTCTGGATTTCTTTCGATTATTATTTACCTTTTGTGATTAATGCCTGATAGATTCATTAGCTTTCACATATTTAGTGTGCCTTGATCGAATAAGTGTTCAATCATTTAATGAGGTTTTCGAAAACAGTAATTTTGACAGACAGTGGAGCTTTAACTGGGATAAATATATTACAAATTAAACTCAAGAGGACGTCATGTGATTTCAGGACTCCCATTGGCTGTGAGACCACTACTATATCAGCCAATTAATAGGAGTTCTGGATTCACATGATGTTGTCTCGAGTCTAGTTAGCAAGTCTATGAAATTGGCGGTAATATTTAGTGCAATAAAACCTTACCCAAATGTAATGCGTCGTGGTTGGTAGTGTGTTGCACATGGAGTAGGCTCTGTCGATGAGTAGCAGCATGTGTAGTCGCCGTTGCTTTCGAGGCTGACATCAGCTGCTTCACATATACTTCGGTAAGTGTTCAACTGCTTCACATATACTTTGGTAAGTGTTCAACTGCTTCACGTATACTTCGGTAAGTGTTCAACTGCTTCACATATACTTCGGTAAGTGTTCAACTGCTTCACATATTATACTTCAGTAAGTGTTCAACTGCTTCACATATACTTCGGTAAGTGTTCAACTGCTTCACATATTATACTTCGGTAAGTGTTCAACTGCTTCACATATACTTCGGTAAGTGTTCAACTGCTTCACATATACTTCGGTAAGTGTTGCAGAAAGACACGCACTCATTAGCACTTCTCACAGTGAAGAGGGTCCCTCATCAGGAGCACCTGGTTCTGGCATCCCCTTATCACAAGTGGTGATGTGTCCTGATGCAACAACAGCAATCAATGCGGTGAGCAGGAATACAAATTTCATCTCTGGAAATAAAACGAGATAAATGGGGAGAAAAAGTACCACAAGAGGTCACTGACACCATAGCAGTTAAGTATTGTTTGATGACATCATCTATATTGTGTTTAACAAACACGGGTTTGACAGTTGGGCCTATATATGGAATATTAACAGAACTACTGTAAATAAACTAAAATATGTAAAATACATCATTAAAAACATTACACACAAAAAATAGATTGAAATAAATATGTGACTGAAGCATACTTTTTATTAATCTCCATGTAGAGGTGGTGGTGGATTAGGGTTTTACGTCCTGTATTTCTGCACCTGATGGGTTAATTAGGACAGGTAGGGCTATGGCAATGAGATGAAAGATGAAACAGCCATCCAACATAGGCTCGACCGGGATTTGAACCTGGGACCCAGCTAGAGGTTGGAAGCCCAGCGTGTACCACTGAGCCAGGCCCCCACCCCTAATCTCCATGTAGAAGAACAAACTTCATCACTTAGTTACAAACACAAATTAAACATATGAAATATATTCAACTGGGGTGCTAAATATCATGTATTGTCAGATATTTACCTGTTAAGTTGCAATCCTAGCAGCATAGAAATGACGGTCCAACACAGGTCTGTAGATGTTACCTACAGAATCAATAGTAGAATGGTTAGAAGAATACAGGTACTTTTAAAAATGCAGGTTCAAAAGTATAATAAGTATAATAAAACCTATGAAATATTGTTTTGCCAACAACTTGTCAGGCTTGAATAGAAAGATTTGGTATAATAGCATATGAATGTTTCGCGTTTTGTTTTTTTCGGCGCAAATTTAGTGTTTCATTCATACCAAGTTTTGCAAGTTTAAACAATTAAATGTGTCAAGCTGTGAACAGAAAGATAATTAGTACCATTACAACAATAATATCTAAAAGTCTAGCAATTTTAGTGTCTCCTTCATTCCCAGCTTTGCAAATTTAAACAACAGTTTTTCTCGAACAAAAGGAATGTTATGAATGACATTGTGAAATAAAGTGTAAAAGAACACACTAAAGAAGACTGTGACGTCACCATTAGTGAAAGATGGTGGTGGTGGATGGAATAGGGCTTTGTGTCCTGTATTTCTGCTGCTGATTGGTTAATTAGGACAGGCAGGGACTATGGCCATGAGATGATTATCCAAACAATGAGTGGTTGAATTAATAAACCATAACTAGTGTTTAGAATTCAATATTCATATTCAAGTTAAAACTTTCAAAACCTCTCTTGTAAAATTATACTAATAAAAACTCTTACGCACAACTAATTTCATTGTTATGTAGTGTGTGACTTACATGATTATACTAGAATCCAAAATAAATGTCCACGCAGCACAAAATGGACAGAAATGTGAGCAACAAGTCAAATCCTAACTTGTTAGCTGACAATAAAACTTCGGGGAGAGAAATACCTGAAATTTGTTATATATCGTTTATTCTCCATTGTATTATCCTCTGCTTCTCTGTGACAATAACAAATGGTTATAATGATGAGATAATGGCAAAAATATATATATTTATTTTGGTTTATACCTAAACAGATTAAAAGACTATAAATCTGACTTCTACGGTGAAACTGTACACTGCCATATTAAAATTATATGGAAATAGAACAGTTACAGTGAAAAGTGTTAGTTCACCACACACATCGGCACTTAGGTGCTGATGGATTAGCAGCACATCTGTTTAAATTAAACATCATTGGTGATCCAACCTATTCATACTGTAGCATTGCACCTGAAACTGATCCTCATTATTTTTTACAATGCCCATTTTGGCTGTAACCCTGATATGCCTGTTTTCTGAACTAAAAGTTGAATGCATATAAATGTATTTTATTGAAAATTTTCAGAACTAGTGTTTGTAGTTATATTTGCATGCTTCATTATATCCTTAATTTGTATTTGTATTTGTATCATTAGAAATTATAACTGACTCTAACCCTGATATGCATGTTTTCTGAAGTAATAGTTGAATGCATATTTGTATTTTATAGAACGTTTTCAGAACTTTAGAGTTTTTAGTTTATTTGCATGCTTCATTATACCCTGAATTTTTATTTGGATTTATATTATTACAAATTCTATTTGACTCTAACCCTGATACGGTTCCTGATTTTAAAGTTGAATGCGTTATTTTCTGAAATCTGAATGCGTTATTTTCTGAAATCTGAAATTTCAATATAATACCATTTCAAACTTTGATAAAGAACTCGCATGAATACTCGCTTGAGTTAAGTGATTATGACAAGCCATTACCTTTTCCTCATTGTCTTTGATGTCATTTATACTGAATCCAGACTTAGGTGGGGCCAGCAACACCAATTTCTTTGTAACTTCAGCTAATTCTAGCTCCAGCTCTTCTATGCGCCTCTGCAAGAAGTTGATGGTTTCTGTTTTGGCTAGGTCCCTTTCCGGGCAAGTGAGAGATGTGCAATGATAATGATGATCATACTACTATATGCTACTGCATAGACCCCTTCTATTTGTGGCTCAGGCCACGCCCCCTTTTGGCTTAGGCCACGCCCCTTTATGAATACTAATGAGCTAGGTCACGCCCCTTTTGCATACTAATGAGGTATGCCGACCCCCCTATGCATACTAATGAGGTAGGCCACGCCCCTTTTGCATACTAATGAGGTACACCCACCCCCCCTATGCATACTAATGAGGTAGACCCACCCCCCCTATGAATACTAATGAGGTAGACTGACCCCCCCTCTATGAATACTAATGAGGCAGGCCCACCCCCCTATGAATAATAATGAGGTAG
The DNA here is from genome assembly GCA_932294295.1 of Alitta virens. Taxonomy (NCBI): domain Eukaryota; kingdom Metazoa; phylum Annelida; class Polychaeta; order Phyllodocida; family Nereididae; genus Alitta; species Alitta virens. The sequence goes on from OW028585.1 coordinate 34,663,469, forward strand.
ACCGACCCCCCTCTATGAATACTAATGAGGCAGGCCCACCCCCTATGCATACTAATGAGGCAGGCCCACCCCCTATGAATACTAATGAGGCAGGCCCACCCCCTCTATGAATACTAATGAGGCAGGCCCACCCCCCTCTATGAATACTAATGAGGCAGGCCCACCCCCTCTATGTTCCTATAAATACTAATGAGGTAGGCCCACCCCTCTATGCTCCTATGAATACTAATGAGACAGGCCTACCCCATCTTTAATCCAGTGTGTAAATAAACAAATTAATTCTTTAATCCAGTCTGTGTAAAATAAACAAATTAAGTTTTTTAATCCATTGTGTAAATAACACCATTAATTCTTTAATCCGTTGTGTAAAAATTCCATTAAGTCTTTAACCCATGTGTAAATAATCCATTAATCCTTTAAACTATAACTAACTACTTAGCCCCTAAGCCTTGATCACAGGGGTCAACATAATTTAGGATTATAAATTTCAACCAATCAGTGCCCAACAAGGGTTGAACAACATAATCTCTCTGACTATAAAACCTGGGTGAACTGGCCAAGTATCATAACTTCCACAGCTGAGAATATGAATAAGCGACAAGTATCACAAGAACCTTCACAAGACAAGAGAGCAAAACCTCAACCATACCATATTAACCAAGTTCACCATAGAATTGCAAGACGTTATGGATATGAAGAAAGATCATTCAGAGCCACCTTTGATTAAAGTTATCTTGGTCAAAGGTTGGTAGATGTTCATCAAGATCTAGAAGACATGTTCCAAGGAGTCATTGACAAGGCTGCCGAACATCATGGACCTCAAGTCAGAGCACGAGTTATTATCCAGCACAATGATCTTAAGCAGGACATCATAATCCACATGAGACCTCAGCATCTTATCACAGGACAAACCATCATGAACAGAATTGAAAAAGTTCTACAGTCGGATGAAAGTCTCAGTATAGACAACTCATTCCAAGTCGATTTTGGTATTCTTCAAAAGGACCGAGGAGGGGGTAGAGGGTCACAGCATCTTGTAAAGAGCATAGCTCTGCCAAATGACTCAACAAGAACAGCTAGAGTAATTGTCATCTGTACTGCTAAACTGCACAACGAGTCAAACTTCCGCGAACTTATTAGAGCTGACAGAGCGGACAGACCCGGACCAAACTCTCAAATGGGGAGAGCTCTAGAACTGCTTGAAAATGTTCAACTACCTTCAACGGAAGAAGTAAAGATGCAAGACTTCTACAAAATTGAAAATCACCTCAACATCCAAATTATCCTCATAGATCAGTACAAAACTGTACTATATGGAGGAGTACCTAGGACCTCCACAATATTCCTCTACCAGAATGAAGAGGGGATTCATGCTATCATCAACATAGAAGGGATGTTACATCCAAATGAAATCTGTAAGAAATGTTTTGTCAACCATCAAAAAAGTCATCAACACGTCTGCAATAGCCAACACTCATCAGAGCAGGCCTCTACAAGAGATACCAATGCAAAGTCCATCACAAATACAGATATTGAAGACAAGAACAACTCTATTTTACACAAGAAATCCATGGTCTACATCCCTGAATTACCTGATGATGTTACATGTTCTGCAAGAGCCATTGTCGTATGTATGGCAAAGCTTCATCAAGACCCCTCCTACCGTAAACTAAGAGATCACAAGACAACACATAGGACAGGTATTAACAGTCAACGAGGACGAGCTCTTTGCTTGTTAAAGGCTGCAGGTTTACCGTCTGACAGGCAGATTGAGATCAGGGAATTTTACAAATTTGAAAAGCATCTCAAGGTCCAGATAATTGTCTTCGACAAAGACACTGGTAACAATGTCACCTATGCAGGGTCTCTCCCTAGAGATGAGAAGATATTCCTTTACAAGGACGGTCAACATTTTCATGCCATCACCTCAATAGTAGGACTATTCAAAAGTAAGGTTATCTGCACTGAATGTCTCAAATTCCACAGGAAAGGGGCAACCCATTTCTGTCAAAAGAAATGTTACGTATGTCTCAGAAAGGACTGTACCTGGGAAGAGAAAGTTATCTGTAAAGATTGTAACAAGACATGCCGCAGTTCAGAATGCTACAATGATCACAAACAGGTATCTGTCTACAAAACAGGCCCCAAGAAAGGGGAAGAAAAGCCTTCCCCATGTCAGCAACACTTTCAATGTCCAAACTGCAAGAAGTTAATAGACACCCTCACCAGATCACCTCAAGATCATACTTGTCAAGAATGGCAATGTCAATGTTGTCAAGAATATGTTGTAGGACAGCACCTTTGCTACATGAGATCAGCACCACCCAAGAGTAATAAGGGGAAATTCATATTCTTTGACTTTGAAGCTACACAAGACACCATGTACCAATGCAAAGACGGATATACACCTCGAACAAGGAAAGAAGGATGTCAAACCTGTACAGATGAGTTCACTTGTTCAACCTGTAGAAGATGTCAGAAATGCAATGCCTGGTACTGCGGTCTTCAGCAGCACATACCAAACTTTGTTGTAGCAGAAAGTACATGCAACAACTGTAGTACAGAGATGACACACTGTAAATCATGCAGTATCAAATGCCTATCTCATGACAAGACACAGACATGTCAACAATGCTACAAGAAAGAGGTAATCTTCAAGGGGGATAACACTGTCAAAACTTTTGGTAAATGGCTATTCAATGAGGGTCACAAAGAGACCATCTGTATAGCCCACAATGGAAGAGGATATGATTACATATTTCTCCTGGGATATCTACTGGAAAACAGTATGCAGCCAACTTTAACCAAGAATGGAACAAAGATTATGTACATGCATGTCAAACAGCTCAACATGAAATTCATAGACTCCTTCAACTTCCTACCCATGGCACTGAAGAAACTCCCCAAGACGCTAGGATTGTCATCATCTCTGAAGAAAGGAGACTTCCCCTATCTTTTCAACACAAGGGCACACTTTCAACAACAGTATTTTGACAGACCTCCACCAATTGAGTTTTACAGTAAGGAAATAGATCAAGATTGGTACAACTGTAGACAAGGACCCTATGACATGCACAAAGATATGGAGGAGTACTGCAGAACTGATGTCCTCATTTTAAGAGATGCATGCCTGAAATTCCGTCAGCTGATCAAAGAAGTTACTAGTATAGAGGTTGAGGATGGTACTCAAGATGTTGACGCTTTCTCCCAAGTCACCATTGCTTCCACCTGCATGCAGATATTTAGGCAGAACTTCCTCACTGAATACTACCAGGCTATTCTACAAGACAAAATAGCTACACCTATGAAGAAGACAGGAGGACAGTTTTATAGTAACAACCAACCAGTACCATCTGGAGAGATCCAGGAAAAAACCTTTCTCAAGTCAGATATTGCTCACATTCCTCCACAAGGCTATACAGCACGAGACAATCACAGTTACATGTCAATTTAATGGCTCAAATACCTCAGTCATTACAACAAGGTCTTCATTCAACATGCACGTAACATAGGAGAGCTTTCAATTGGGAACTACAGGATAGACGGGGCTGATACCAATGGAATATTGTATGAGTTTTATGGATGTCGCTGGCACGGATGCCCCAAATGTTTTCCAGACAGACAAGTTAGAGACAACCACAATAAACACACAATGGACGATCTATACAAAAGAACCGTAGAGAGAGAAGAACTCCTGAAAAGCAATACACATCAAGTCATAACGATATGGGAATGTCAGTTTGACGAGCAAATTAAACAAGACCCTGAGATGAGGCAGTTTCTTTCCAGTCTGGATATACCAACACGTCTTCAAATTCGAGATTCTTTCTTTGGAGGAAGGGTAAATGCCATGAAACTTCACTATGAGGCTGTTGAGGATGAAAAGATACATTATTATGACTACACAAGTCTCTACCCCTATGTCAACAAGTACAAACGATTACCAGTAGGGCATCCAGAGATCATTACAACACAGTTTGACTACACCATAAAGTCATACTTTGGAATTGCCAAAATAAAGACTCTACCTCCAAGAGGTCTCTATCATCCAGTCCTCCCTCATAGATCAGGAGGAAGACTAAAGTTCCCACTATGTCATACATGTTCTGAAAAAGAAAGCAATGTACCATGTCAATGCAGTCCTGAAGACAGAGCCATAACAGGGACATATTGCACTCCTGAAATATTGAAAGCTTTGGAGAAAGGATACACCATCCTCAAAATATACGAAGTCTACCATTGGAGAGAATCCTCTGACAGTCTTTTTAGACAGTACGTTGACACATTCCTCCGAATCAAACAAGAGGCATCAGGTAACCCCTCATGGATACAAACTGCTGCAGATCAAGAGAGGTACATACAGCAATACCAAGAAGCAGAAGGCATCACCCTCAGAAAGGACAACATCAAACATAACCCAGGACTCAGAACTGTTGCAAAGCTAGCTCTCAATAGTTTTTGGGGTAAATTTGGAGAGAAACCGAATCAGACAAAGAGTCAGTACATTACAGACCCCGTCAAGTTCAAACAACTCGCAAATGATCCTACTGTTGAAATACTGATGATCAACATGATCAATGAAGACTGTTTATTGGTTGAACTAAAGAGTACAACAACCTTTGAACCCGACAACCTCAAAACAAATGATGTCATTGCAACATTTACTACTTGCTGGGCACGACTAAAACTTTATGAACTCATCGATTTCCTGGGAGAGAGGGTATTGTACATGGATACAGACTCTGTCATTTTTACGGCTAGAGCCAATCAACCTATGCCCCTCCTAGGAGACTTTCTAGGACAACTTACTGACGAGCTACCCCCGGGACGATGGATCACTAAATTTATCTCTTCCGGACCAAAATCATACAGCTACCAGATGAATGACGGGAAAGAAGAAATCAAATTTAAGGGCATCATAATGACGCCTACCAATAAAAAGTATGTTACTTTTGCCAACATCCGAGAAGTTGTCACGAAAGACATATCCATTAGACTCCCTCCATATACCATGTTTGTCAGGGATAAAGTTCATGGTCAAGTCTTCAACAGAACTACTTACAAAACTGTCAACCTAGTATACACTAAGAGAATTTTACTGGACACTTATGATACCTTAACTTACGGCTATTAAATATGTTGAGAATATATTATTTACTGTAAATCATGTAAATATTTTGTAAAGGCTAAACAATTGTGTTCGTGTAGTGTATTCATTGTGAGTGTGTGTGAGAGGCTATAAATAAAGAGGTGACAAGTACCAAGCACTCACTTTTATGATGGAGACTGAAGGGAGCATTAATGAGAGCTGGCAGGTTTTGGGGTTTAGGGTACCAAAAAATTAAGTTGTCTTCTTCAGTCAGATAGTCATATTATATATAGTTATAATAACATGTATAATAAACCTATCAATCAGTCACCCCCTGAGCGAGCTCTGGGTAGGATTGTTAAGTTCAAGTATAGGGTTTCTCCTCCCGAACCCCACAATAAAAGAACGTAGAATTCTACTGAACAATGGATGAATATTTAAAGACCATGTATTACAACACAAGTAAAGCTGGTAGTTACACGGGAGTAGTAAAGTTTTGGCAGAGCATACAGGGAGATGGAAACCCCCACAAATTAAAGTACAAAGATATAAAGGAATGGATTGCAAGACAGTACACCTACTCTATACACAAACATCCTATTGAGAAATTTAAAAGAGAGTCAATTATAGTAGGAGAAATTAATGAAATAGTTGATTCTGATTTAATGGATATACAAAAATTTAGCAAGAAAAATAACGGTATTAGATTTTTAGCAATATTTATAGATCTATTTAGTAGATATTTACGAGTACAACCTATGAAGACCAAAAATGGTGTAGAGATGGCACAAGTCCTGGAAAAAGTATTTAACGACATAGAGCCATCAGTAAGAAGTGTATAAGAACCGACCAAGGTTCTGAGTACAAGGCAAAAGTAGTACAAGAGTATTTTAAGTCAAAGAATATTAACCATATTATAACATACAACGTTTATCACGCAAATTATGCTGAGAGAGTCATTAGAACTTTGAAAGGTAGGATCTACAGGTTTTTTACAAAACATCAAACTCATCGGTATATAGATGATCTCCAGGATATTGTAAGAGGTTACAATAACACTCATCACTCCATCATTGGTATGTCTCCTGCACAAGTAACACTTGAGAATCAACAAGAGCTCTACGAAAAATTATACCTACCAGTAGAATTAAAGAGAGAGCAGACGACAGTCGTATTTAGATATGAAATTGGGGATAAAGTCAGAATTCCCTTCAGCCGTAGACCATTCCAGCGAGGGTTTGATCAGAAATGGACAGAGGAAATATTTCTCATAGACAAGAGAATATCATCTCACCCCCCTCGCTATCGCTTGGTTGATTTACAACTTGATACCATAGGAGGTAGTTTCTATGAACAGGAGTTACAAGAGGCCAATGTTTATGATGATGAAGTATATAAGGTTGAGAAGATTTTGATACACCGCATTAAAGACAGGAAACGTCAGGGATTAGTTAGCTGGCTCAGTTACCCGGCAAAGTTTAACTCCTGGGTTGACATTGACCAGATTCATAACTATGAATGATTTCTACATCACCATAAAAAGCCAGCACGGCAAGATTCATTTTTTAAATAACACAGCAAGTAATTTTAAAGTAAAACTGAAGAGGCCTCTTTTACTTAAGGAAGGCTGGAAAGTTGCACTTGTCCAATACAAATCACCAATTTCGGAAGATGTCTATGTCTGTAGCGATGTCTGCATGTCGAGTATTGTAGGAGAAAAGCAGTATAGCATATTACGGCTTATACCCTCAGATCAAGTTAGTATTCCTTACCCCTATTACATACCCGTATCTCAAAACTTTATAGACTGTATTCAGATTTATCATCTTTCGGCTAAGACTGAGGAAAGGCTACAACTCAATACAAGAGGGATTACATACGTCACCCTCCATTTCCTATATAAGCCATAGAACATCATGACTCTTGATCATTTGTTTTAACACCACGACCATGAACACTTATTACTCTACACAACAAGACAGGCCCACACCTTTTATAACCGACGGGGTGAGGCGATATTCTGGAACAAACAATCCTCAATACATTATCGAAGATACTTCTACAAAGAGAGGTCCACAGCCAGTCAAGGTTGAGTTGACATCAGACATTCAGAAAACCATTGACCAGATCGAAGAAGAGATGGCATTGACTAATAGCAGGGCTACTAAGAAAACGAACAGTAAACGTAAAAGGTTATCAACCAAGAAACCACCAGCCAAACGGCGCAAGGTATATAAGAAAATAACAAATCAAAAAAAGTCATACACAATCAAGAAGGCACTGAGTAAACGTCGCCGCACAGTCTTTAATAATGGAAGCAAGAAACGCTAGTCTCCCTCAACTGGACCTGTTCTCACCACCAGTAGTACAGAAGATGGTTGAGAGAGAATACACTATGGAATATAGACCAGTTACACAACTGTCAGATGATGCCCCTATAATCTTTGATATTACAGAACAGAAGCACTTCCTTGACCTTTATAATAGTCAACTCTATGTAAAAATTAAGATTTTAAAGAAGGACAATACAGTAATTACAGCTGATAACAAGGTATTACCTGTAAACAATGTCCTACACAGTTTATTTGAAAAAATATCTGTATACATTGAAGGTAAAGAGGTTACAACTTCAAACAAAGACTATCCTTACAAGGCTATGTTTAGCACACTGTTAGCATACCAGAGAGGGGCAAAAGAGTCACAACTGCAGGCACAAGGATACTTTAAGGACGATTCTGATGATGCTGATCAAATTACAGGCAATGTTGGAGCTAATAAAAGACAAAAGATGTTTGAAAAATCAAACTCTGTTGAACTTCAAGGTCCTCTTTATGAGGATATATTCATGCAGAAAAGGTTTTTACCTAATAACCTTCATCTCACAATCAAATTAGACAGAACTTCACAAGAATTTTTCTTACTGAACCTGGAACCTACCGGATCCTATAAAATACACCTAGAAGATGTCATATTTAAGGCTAGAATGGTTGAACTTTATCCACCTGTCCAATATGCAATTGCTAAAAAAATGGAAAATAAGCCTGCACTCTTTCCATACACAAGAAGGGAGATCAGGGTAGATAACTTACCAATGGGCTTCACATCAGGAACATTTGATAACATCTTCCCAAATCAACTCCCGTCAAGAATTTTAATCACCTTTGTATCGTCTGAAAACTATAACGGTCATAAGAAAAAAAATCCGTACATCCTCACTAATTTTGGTCTTACACGAATCAGCCTGTCTGTCAATAATAACACAATTGCATCTTACACACATCCTTTGATTCAAAACAAGGTACCGGAGTAGCCCCCTGTTATCTTAGTCTGTACGAGGCCTTCAGAGAGTTAGGGAATGATTTTGGTAATGATATCACACTCTTCGACTATGTCCACAGTTGTACAATGTATGCTTTTAATATTAAACCCTCATATGACTGTACCTATGAGCCTGATCAAGGACATGTCAGACTGTCTATCCATTTCAAACAACCTTTAACAGAAGCTGTTTGCTTATTAGTCCATGCTGAAACACCATGTCTAATGGAGATTACAGGGACACGGAACGTAACTCTTAAATAGAGCCAACCAAGCTGACTCACATCATTTACAATGGAAAGACCGGGTATTATAGATGTATCTCATACTCACGAGAATGATAACATACCGGAGAGTTGGAAGACTATGTCTGAAGACAAGGTTCTTGTTCTGATACCCTCTCCATGCAACATGATTATAGCCTCACCGACGCAGGGGGGTAAATCTACGTTTGTATACCAATTATTTAAACATGCCATGTTTCACAGACCTCCTGAAAAGATACTTTACTGCTACAATAATACCTGGCAGTCAATGTTCACTAAAATGGAGACTGAGATGGATAACATATCCTTCCATTATGGGCTACCAAATGAAGAAGAGCTTGAAACATTCCAAGCATCCACCACAGAGCACAAGACTATTGTTTTGGATGATTTAATGAATGAATCAATGAATGCTGACAACATTTTGAAACTTTTCACTATTGGCATGCATCACAACAATTGTTCAGTTATTCTCCTAACACACAACCTATTCCCAAAGTTCAAACATTCTCGAACCTTAACTTTAAATACCCAAGTTTTTGTAGTCATGGCAAACAATCGTGATAAACAGCAAATACAAACTCTAGGCAGACAGTTAGGCTACAAGAGATTCCTTGATGCTTACTTAGCAGCAACTCCTGTACCTTATACTTATTTCATAATAGATCTACATAATAATACTGCAGATAACCTTAGATTGAGATCTAATATATTTCCTGATGATACAAGTCCTACTACTATTTATAAAGCAGTGTAGATAAGCTGCTATGCCATTTACCAAGATGTCTGCATCGTTAGTAGTCAAGAAAAATATACCGTTTATCAGATTCTTGTCAGAGACAGACGACAAGCAAAGAGATGCTTTACTCAAAACCATCAATAAAGACCAGATGGAGGTCCTTAGACAGATAGTCCGTAACGTTCTTGAGGGGGGGCTAGTCCTCACTAATCAAGGCATTAAAGAACTGAGATGCTATGAAAACAAACTCATTATCTTTGCCGACAGCAAAGAGAAAGGAAGAAGAAAGAAGTACTGTCTACAATTAAAAAAGGCTTGGCCCCGACTTATTAAGGCTGTACTACCACAACTTGAGCTTTTAGAATAATGAAACATTTTATCATCCCTGCATCAACATACCATAAACTCAAGTCAACAGAGGCTCAGCATGCGTTGTCAAAAGTACAGCAGAATGACCAACAAAGTACCCAGCATGAACATCAACCGGTACTGGTTGAACACAGAGAAGAAGAAGAAGAGCAGGAGAGTTTTGTCACTGAGGCATTCCCAAAGTCAACAAGAGGGAAAGCAACACGTCTCCTCAATTACATCAAGAGGCATAACGCGAAGATAACATGGTCATCAAAAACTGGAGATGTCAGTATTGATGGTACATTGATACAAGGCTCGAATATTATAGACCTACTAAGGACTGCTGTTTCTGGTACGGTTATAAAACCGACAGGATGGACACAGTTTCATATAGCCTTAAAGGCTATCAACACTCCATTATCTCTTGTAGCTCGATACCCTCCAGGAATACTAGCCCAAAAAACATTGGCAAAATGGTTGACTCATTGATAAGAAACTTGTCTTATTCACACTGTCATGAAACTCACATTAATCTTAAAGGGTTATACCCTAGTGGCTGTCATAAGGCAGGTTGAAGAACTTCTAATAGTACTTACCATACCAACCACAAGTGAGGACTGAGCAACCATCAGTGTATTTACTACCATCCTCTTGCAGTTAACTTGTAAAATAAACATCCTATGAAGTTACCTAAAGCTGTTACAGTCAAAACACTGTGACAGCATTTGTCCAAACAAGTTACAATCTACTTAGTATAAACATCAGACTTAACAGAATCCTTTGTACAATCAAACACATGTCACATTCTACTTAGTAATAGAAAAACCAAAGGGCAGTTCATGGAACTGATCAATCAGTGCCAGGAAAATGACTGTCAATCAGAGGATGGTAATATTAGCCAATCAGGATCATGAACAAAAGACTGACCAATCAGAAGACAAGAAAAACTATCCTACCAAACTAACAGACCATGACAGAAGTGTCTTGGCCATCCAATGAAAATCGAGTGGCCTAGTCTCTCAGACAATAAAAGCAGAGGCTTACTGATCAAGAATCATAATCACCCAACAGTCCTGAAGATCTCATCATGACTACCACAAACCAAGACATAGTATTTTTTGAAGAGATCCTAGGTAAAAGGGGTCGCAGAATGACTCTTAAGCAGTATCAAGGAAGAAAACTTCTTCACCTCCGCTTGTATGATGAAAATGATTACCCTACCAGAAAAGGAGTACACATGTCTGTAGAAGAGGGTAAAACTCTACTGTACCTGATACCAGAAGTTCTCAATGCACTTACAGCTCGTCAAGAGAGAATGTTTAATATCACAGAAAGTATTCGTCTACAAACTACAAAATTCAACACTGTAGACATAAGACTGTTCTGGAAACCTTCGCCTCACCAAGACTTTGTCCCTACAAAGAAAGGTTGTCCTTTGAACAAAGCTGAATTTTTTGAACTGGTTGATATTATGCACTTGTACGGCCCTCTATATTTCAATTAATGTTTTTTGTAAAAAAGTACCGAACACCAGAAAAACTTCAAATAAAAACTTTAAAAATAACTTCAACAACTTTGTGTAAATGTGTGCGTACGTATGTATGCAGGAGTTTAAAAACCTTTAGTCATGACTTACCTATGCAATCCTTGTAATAAAGGACAGGTCAATGGACTTTCTTGATTTTCCAGATTTATCATGCTTTTTTTTAAAGTTATTTTCATAATATTTGGCAAAATTTAGAAAAGAGATAAAAAGTTTTTATCAGTAAAATTTTTTGATTAAAATTACAATAATAAAAAATTACAAAAATGGTGTGAAACAAATAAGTTTTTTAGAAAAGAGATAAAAAGTTTTTAACAGTAAAATTTTTTGATTAAAATTAAAATAATAAAAAAGTTGGATAAAAATTACAAAAATGGTGTGTAAAACAAAAAAGTTTTATGTAAATACAAGTTTACTTTGTGAATAAAAATTAAATCATAATTTTTGTTTTGGAAGTGAGATTTGAACCTGCTACCTCACACATAGTAGGCGGGCGCTCTACCACCTGTGCCAGTCCTGTAGATGGATGACTTATTACCCATACTGTTCCTGTGTCGGTACGAGACGTGATTATTCATTACTGACACATTGTTCTTTAGTTAGAATTAGTAACTCTTACACTGATATTATTTATAGTTAGATAACATGAGCTTTTTATCCATACAGTTAACACTAGACGCTGTCATGGCCGATCAAGCATGTCTTCTCGCAACAACTTCTAAGTCTATTTTTAGCTACCCTCCGTCGACATTAACACTAGGGGGCGTCATAGTTACGCCGTCACGCCATCTCTCTGATTTTTTGTGTACTATTCTAACTCTAATATATATTCATAACTAAATCACCAACCTTCTGTCTGGTCTGTAGCTTTGTGCGTTTTCACTCGACTGCTACGCTGTCATCCCGGGTTTGAATCTCGCTGCAACTTTTTCATATCTTAAAGAACGTTACTTTCGTGTGTCGAATACATGTATGTACAAGGTAAGGTATTTTTTGGGGAAGGGTTTTTTATTTATTTTTTGTGCCTTTTTATCAAAGTTTTTTCATCTTTTTTGTTATTTATTGTTCAGTCAGATCAATGGTAGAGGTTCCCTTGATTGGCCGAGGAGTTGGGGGTCTTGTTGAGGGGGGTGTAAGGGAGGCGGTGGAGACAGTATTTCTAGGCCCCTGGGCTTTTGGTATATTGAGGAAGTCTGCAAAGGGCACTAGGACCTGGTTCATGAGTCGCCGACGGTCTTCTTCCCTCATCTGGCTCTTTTTGAGTTCTGATCGTACCTTCAGTAGTAGTCTTGTCTGGTCATCAATCATCTTTTTGTAAGATGATATCTTTGATTCCTGAGTTTTTATGGTGCGGTTCAATGTCTGTGCTTTTTCTTCGTAGGCAAACCTCAAAAATCTTGATGCTTTAAGTAGCTGAAAAGTGTCAACAAAATCTCTGATATCAACCTGTGTAAGTTTGCTATCAATGACTGACCCGTAATGACCTCTACAGAAAGGACATGATAATTCTGGATCAATTTTCTCTACAAGATCATGAGCAGGGACCTTCTGATATCCTGCTGTTGCTGTTTGTATGGCAAGTGTCTGAAGACATTCCTTACATATCTTCATCTCAGCAGTAGTAGTGTAGCAGCATTGAAACTGGTAAGATGCCTCATTCTCTGTACAGATAATGCAAACAGCCATATTGATACTTGAAGTCTAGTGGTCTTTCCAGGAATGATCAGGCCAGCCAAAATCCTTTCCAGCAGCAGGAGATGCATAGTCTCTCAACCATGAAAATACTGACCATACATAGAGCATCACATGTAGGTGCGAATACACCCTCCTAACCCCCCCCCCCCCCCCAACCAAGCTGACTCACATCATTTACAATGGAAAGACCGAGTATTATAGATGTATCTCATACTCACGAGAATGATAACATACCGGAGAGTTGGAAGACTATGTCTGAAGACAAGGTTCTTGTTCTGATACCCTCTCCATGCAACATGATTATAGCCTCACCGACGCAGGGGGGTAAATCTACGTTTGTATACCAATTATTTAAACATGCCATGTTTCACAGACCTCCTGAAAAGATACTTTACTGCTACAATAATACCTGGCAGTCAATGTTCACTAAAATGGAGACTGAGATGGATAACATATCCTTCCATTATGGGCTACCAAATGAAGAAGAGCTTGAAACATTCCAAGCATCCACCACAGAGCACAAGACTATTGTTTTGGATGATTTAATGAATGAATCAATGAATGCTGACAACATTTTGAAACTTTTCACTATTGGCATGCATCACAACAATTGTTCAGTTATTCTCCTAACACACAACCTATTCCCAAAGTTCAAACATTCTCGAACCTTAACTTTAAATACCCAAGTTTTTGTAGTCATGGCAAACAATCGTGATAAACAGCAAATACAAACTCTAGGCAGACAGTTAGGCTACAAGAGATTCCTTGATGCTTACTTAGCAGCAACTCCTGTACCTTATACTTATTTCATAATAGATCTACATAATAATACTGCAGATAACCTTAGATTGAGATCTAATATATTTCCTGATGATACAAGTCCTACTACTATTTATAAAGCAGTGTAGATAAGCTGCTATGCCATTTACCAAGATGTCTGCATCGTTAGTAGTCAAGAAAAATATACCGTTTATCAGATTCTTGTCAGAGACAGACGACAAGCAAAGAGATGCTTTACTCAAAACCATCAATAAAGACCAGATGGAGGTCCTTAGACAGATAGTCCGTAACGTTCTTGAGGGGGGGCTAGTCCTCACTAATCAAGGCATTAAAGAACTGAGATGCTATGAAAACAAACTCATTATCTTTGCCGACAGCAAAGAGAAAGGAAGAAGAAAGAAGTACTGTCTACAATTAAAAAAGGCTTGGCCCCGACTTATTAAGGCTGTACTACCACAACTTGAGCTTTTAGAATAATGAAACATTTTATCATCCCTGCATCAACATACCATAAACTCAAGTCAACAGAGGCTCAGCATGCGTTGTCAAAAGTACAGCAGAATGACCAACAAAGTACCCAGCATGAACATCAACCGGTACTGGTTGAACACAGAGAAGAAGAAGAAGAGCAGGAGAGTTTTGTCACTGAGGCATTCCCAAAGTCAACAAGAGGGAAAGCAACACGTCTCCTCAATTACATCAAGAGGCATAACGCGAAGATAACATGGTCATCAAAAACTGGAGATGTCAGTATTGATGGTACATTGATACAAGGCTCGAATATTATAGACCTACTAAGGACTGCTGTTTCTGGTACGGTTATAAAACCGACAGGATGGACACAGTTTCATATAGCCTTAAAGGCTATCAACACTCCATTATCTCTTGTAGCTCGATACCCTCCAGGAATACTAGCCCAAAAAACATTGGCAAAATGGTTGACTCATTGATAAGAAACTTGTCTTATTCACACTGTCATGAAACTCACATTAATCTTAAAGGGTTATACCCTAGTGGCTGTCATAAGGCAGGTTGAAGAACTTCTAATAGTACTTACCATACCAACCACAAGTGAGGACTGAGCAACCATCAGTGTATTTACTACCATCCTCTTGCAGTTAACTTGTAAAATAAACATCCTATGAAGTTACCTAAAGCTGTTACAGTCAAAACACTGTGACAGCATTTGTCCAAACAAGTTACAATCTACTTAGTATAAACATCAGACTTAACAGAATCCTTTGTACAATCAAACACATGTCACATTCTACTTAGTAATAGAAAAACCAAAGGGCAGTTCATGGAACTGATCAATCAGTGCCAGGAAAATGACTGTCAATCAGAGGATGGTAATATTAGCCAATCAGGATCATGAACAAAAGACTGACCAATCAGAAGACAAGAAAAACTATCCTACCAAACTAACAGACCATGACAGAAGTGTCTTGGCCATCCAATGAAAATCGAGTGGCCTAGTCTCTCAGACAATAAAAGCAGAGGCTTACTGATCAAGAATCATAATCACCCAACAGTCCTGAAGATCTCATCATGACTACCACAAACCAAGACATAGTATTTTTTGAAGAGATCCTAGGTAAAAGGGGTCGCAGAATGACTCTTAAGCAGTATCAAGGAAGAAAACTTCTTCACCTCCGCTTGTATGATGAAAATGATTACCCTACCAGAAAAGGAGTACACATGTCTGTAGAAGAGGGTAAAACTCTACTGTACCTGATACCAGAAGTTCTCAATGCACTTACAGCTCGTCAAGAGAGAATGTTTAATATCACAGAAAGTATTCGTCTACAAACTACAAAATTCAACACTGTAGACATAAGACTGTTCTGGAAACCTTCGCCTCACCAAGACTTTGTCCCTACAAAGAAAGGTTGTCCTTTGAACAAAGCTGAATTTTTTGAACTGGTTGATATTATGCACTTGTACGGCCCTCTATATTTCAATTAATGTTTTTTGTAAAAAAGTACCGAACACCAGAAAAACTTCAAATAAAAACTTTAAAAATAACTTCAACAACTTTGTGTAAATGTGTGCGTACGTATGTATGCAGGAGTTTAAAAACCTTTAGTCATGACTTACCTATGCAATCCTTGTAATAAAGGACAGGTCAATGGACTTTCTTGATTTTCCAGATTTATCATGCTTTTTTTTAAAGTTATTTTCATAATATTTGGCAAAATTTAGAAAAGAGATAAAAAGTTTTTATCAGTAAAATTTTTTGATTAAAATTACAATAATAAAAAATTACAAAAATGGTGTGAAACAAATAAGTTTTTTAGAAAAGAGATAAAAAGTTTTTAACAGTAAAATTTTTTGATTAAAATTAAAATAATAAAAAAGTTGGATAAAAATTACAAAAATGGTGTGTAAAACAAAAAAGTTTTATGTAAATACAAGTTTACTTTGTGAATAAAAATTAAATCATAATTTTTGTTTTGGAAGTGAGATTTGAACCTGCTACCTCACACATAGTAGGCGGGCGCTCTACCACCTGTGCCAGTCCTGTAGATGGATGACTTATTACCCATACTGTTCCTGTGTCGGTACGAGACGTGATTATTCATTACTGACACATTGTTCTTTAGTTAGAATTAGTAACTCTTACACTGATATTATTTATAGTTAGATAACATGAGCTTTTTATCCATACAGTTAACACTAGACGCTGTCATGGCCGATCAAGCATGTCTTCTCGCAACAACTTCTAAGTCTATTTTTAGCTACCCTCCGTCGACATTAACACTAGGGGGCGTCATAGTTACGCCGTCACGCCATCTCTCTGATTTTTTGTGTACTATTCTAACTCTAATATATATTCATAACTAAATCACCAACCTTCTGTCTGGTCTGTAGCTTTGTGCGTTTTCACTCGACTGCTACGCTGTCATCCCGGGTTTGAATCTCGCTGCAACTTTTTCATATCTTAAAGAACGTTACTTTCGTGTGTCGAATACATGTATGTACAAGGTAAGGTATTTTTTGGGGAAGGGTTTTTTATTTATTTTTTGTGCCTTTTTATCAAAGTTTTTTCATCTTTTTTGTTATTTATTGTTCAGTCAGATCAATGGTAGAGGTTCCCTTGATTGGCCGAGGAGTTGGGGGTCTTGTTGAGGGGGGTGTAAGGGAGGCGGTGGAGACAGTATTTCTAGGCCCCTGGGCTTTTGGTATATTGAGGAAGTCTGCAAAGGGCACTAGGACCTGGTTCATGAGTCGCCGACGGTCTTCTTCCCTCATCTGGCTCTTTTTGAGTTCTGATCGTACCTTCAGTAGTAGTCTTGTCTGGTCATCAATCATCTTTTTGTAAGATGATATCTTTGATTCCTGAGTTTTTATGGTGCGGTTCAATGTCTGTGCTTTTTCTTCGTAGGCAAACCTCAAAAATCTTGATGCTTTAAGTAGCTGAAAAGTGTCAACAAAATCTCTGATATCAACCTGTGTAAGTTTGCTATCAATGACTGACCCGTAATGACCTCTACAGAAAGGACATGATAATTCTGGATCAATTTTCTCTACAAGATCATGAGCAGGGACCTTCTGATATCCTGCTGTTGCTGTTTGTATGGCAAGTGTCTGAAGACATTCCTTACATATCTTCATCTCAGCAGTAGTAGTGTAGCAGCATTGAAACTGGTAAGATGCCTCATTCTCTGTACAGATAATGCAAACAGCCATATTGATACTTGAAGTCTAGTGGTCTTTCCAGGAATGATCAGGCCAGCCAAAATCCTTTCCAGCAGCAGGAGATGCATAGTCTCTCAACCATGAAAATACTGACCATACATAGAGCATCACATGTAGGTGCGAATACACCCTCCTAACCCCCCCCCCCCCCAACCAAGCTGACTCACATCATTTACAATGGAAAGACCGAGTATTATAGATGTATCTCATACTCACGAGAATGATAACATACCGGAGAGTTGGAAGACTATGTCTGAAGACAAGGTTCTTGTTCATAGAGCATCACATGTAGGTGCGAATACACCCTCCTAACCCCCCCCCCCCCCCTGTAGCAGAGTATCCTATCTTTAAACCAATCACTGTTCCCTGTAGATAATCCTTAAGCAAAATAGCCAGATTGGTTAAAATGCATAACACTGTTACCCTGAATTATTCAAAGAAATAAAAATGTCTTACTACTTTAATGATCAGATGTTCCGGCATGCTCTGAAGCATGTTTTTAGACTTTTTAAAATGTATTTTTTTTTTTTTCTGTCTTTTTTATTTAATTTTTTGCCATAAAAAAGTTTTTTGCTTTTAATCATAAAATAGAAAAATATTTTTAAAAATTATTAAAGTAGGAAATTTTTGATAAAAGATGAAATATTATGGATATCAAAATGAAAATCAAGGAAAATAGGGAAAATTTGGTCTTTATTACCAAAATCCATAGAAATGCATGAAAAAGCCTGTCCTATCAAGGTACAGATAAGGTCTATGCACACATTTTGTTCACTTTTTCACACATTTTTAAGATTTTGTCTTTGCAATAAATGCTTTTTTTTTTCTTTAAAAATCTTTCTTGCAATTTTTTTTTCGTTTTAGACTTTTTAAAATGTAATTTTTTTTTTCTGTCTTTTTTATTTTTTTTTTGCAATAAAAAAAGTTTTTTGTTTTTAATAATAAAATAAAAATTATTAAAGAAGTAGGAAATTTTTGATAAAAGATGAAATATTTATGGATGTCAAAATGAAAATCAAGGAAAATAGGGAAAATTTGGTCTTTATTACCAAAATCCATAGAAATACATGAAAAAGCCTGTCCTATCAAGGTACAGATAAGGGCTATGCACACATTTTGTTCACTTTTTCACACATTTTTAAGATTTTGTCTTTGCAATAAATGCTTTTTTTTTTCTTTAAAAATCTTTCTTGCAATTTTTTTTTCGTTTTAGACTTTTTAAAATGTAATTTTTTTTTTCTGTCTTTTTTATTTTTTTTTTGCAATAAAAAAAGTTTTTTGTTTTTAATAATAAAATAAAAATTATTAAAGAAGTAGGAAATTTTTGATAAAAGATGAAATATTTATGGATGTCAAAATGAAAATCAAGGAAAATAGGGAAAATTTGGTCTTTATTACCAAAATCCATAGAAATGCATGAAAAAGCCTGTCCTATCTAGGTACAGATAAGGGCTATGCACACATTTTGTTCACTTTTTCACACATTTTTTATACACTTTTATTGTTTTTGCAATAAAATTTTATACAAAATTTGAAGACTTTTTGCTTTTATTTTTTGTTTTTTATACTTTTTAAAATGTATTTCTTTTTTTCTGTCTTTTTTGTTTATTTTATGTTTTTTTGCAAGAAAATAAGTTTTTTGTTTGTTTTTTAACATAAAATTAAAAAATATTTATTAAAATTATAAAAAAAGTAGAAAATGTTTGATAAAAGGTGAACATTTTACAAATATCACAATGAAAATCAAGGAACATAGGTAAATAGCTAAGACCTTTTTAGTAGCAGTGCCACCTGTATGGACCTTGTTTATTTATCTATAGGATTGCTGTAGCATTGTTGCTGTATTTGAACAAGTTTCAACATATATATCGACAATTCTATGAGTTCTAAAGACAGGCAATAACAAAAAATAGGAACACAGACATCTTTGCACTTTGTGACTTACCCTACAGTGAGTGCTCAAGTTAAACATTCAATATAATTGCCTCTCTAGATAACAAACAGGTATTTAAAAGATGGCATGGGGGAGGAGATCTCTATTGCATGTTTTTATAGGAGATTAAACATTTCTTAGAACTGAAAGCAATGGTTTGACAACATTAGCAGATGGGTATACAATAACCCACTACCCTTGTTAGACTTAATCCTCTTTACTAATTGTTGTGACAACTGATTCAGATAGGTAATAAAGATTGCTTGGGGGTGAAGAACTTCTTGACATGTTTTGTTTGAAGAGTAAGGCCAATTTTATTGTTTTCTATAATATTTTTTATTTTTTTTTTCTATTTTTTGTCTAATCATTATTATTTCCTTTGTTTCACCACCATTGTAGTATAGATAATTATTAATTTTATTGTATGAGCTATATATGCCACTTGGCATCAGCTTATGTTGTTTTGTTTTTTTCGTGTAACTGTAATAAACTGATGAATTCATGATATAAATAAAGCAACACCTGCATCAATCAATTTAACATACCTCAACACATGCTATGCAACCCACCTCCCAATTAAGACATTGACTTATCTTACCTACTCAACATTAAGATCACTAACCCTTGTACAGTTGTATCTCACCATAAGCATCACTTACTTCAGCATTAAGATAATCTCAATGTTGAGACTGCCTAAGTCAAAACAAGGAGTTATTATATATATATAATTTTTATTTTATTGACAGTAAAATATCATCCATGACATATATGTCATAAATAAAAATTAGAGACACTAATTTGTTTTGACTGAAAGTTGGTGGATGCAGTGATTTATGTAGTTTGCCAATGCCAGATCCTGGTTCAGCATATTTGGAATTGCTATTGTTATAGATGGCGCCACAGGTTACATATCTTTGAAAGACAAGATTCCAGTTCTGCAATGATATATTTTGCAGTGGTGTGTCATCTCTGCAATAGCTGGTAAATAATAATAAATTACACATCTACATATATCTTATTAATTATTAATGAACACATTAACACAATTTATTTATTTATTTTTTTTATCAAACATTTTACACAAATTCTTTGCAATTAAAAAACTTTCTGGGTGGGCCTACCTCATTAGTATTCATAGGGGGGGGGGGGGGGGGGGGGTGGGTCTACCTCATTAGTATTCATAGAGGGGGTGGGCCTACCTCATTAGTATTCATAGAGGGGGGTGGGCCTACCTCATTAGTATTCATAGGGGGGTGGGCCTGCCTCATTAGTATGCATAGGGGGTGGGCCTGCCTCATCAGTATTCATAGAGGGGGTAGGTCTACCTCATTAGTATTCATAGGGGAGTGGGCCTGCCTCATTAGTATTCATAGAGGGGGGTCGGTCTACCTCATTAGTATTCATAGAGGGGTCGGTCTACCTCATTAGTATGCATAGGGGGGTGGGTGTACCTCATTAGTATGCAAAAGGGGTGGGCCTGCCTCATCAGTATTCATAGAGGGGGTAGGTCTACCTCATTAGTATTCATAGGGGAGTGGGCCTGCCTCATTAGTATTCATAGAGGGGGGTCGGTCTACCTCATTAGTATTCATAGAGGGGTCGGTCTACCTCATTAGTATGCATAGGGGGGTGGGTGTACCTCATTAGTATGCAAAAGGGGTGTGGCCTACCTCATTAGTATGCATGGGGGTCGGCGTACCTCATTAGTATGCAAAAGGGGCATGGCCTACCTCATTAGTATGCATAGGGGGGTCGGCATACCTCATTAGTATGCAAAAGGGCGTGGCCTAGCTCATTAGTATTCATAAAGGGGCGTGGCCTTAGCCAAAAGGGGGCGTGGCCTGAGCCACAAATAGAGGGTCTATGCAGTAGCATATAGTAGTGATCATGGGTGAGGAGGTGACCCTGCACTTCGACCTGATCCAGGTCTCCGGGATCATCTTCCTGGCAATCTTCATCAATGTCATCTTCAAGTGCTGCATTTTCTTTTTTTCTGTGGATTGAATGTGTTTTTCATAAAACAAACCAAATGCATCCAACAAAGAAAACACATTATCTTGATCTGTGAAGCTAGCAGCATTTATTAATATTATTTCTGCTGTACTAAAACTCACCTTTTCTCAGGAGACTGAAAGTCAAAGAACTTGTCTTTGTTCCATGCAAAGATAGAGGGTCCATTTTCCTTCTTGCCATCTTTAAAATGACAACTGCAAAGTCGATCATTTGCGTTGACACTCCGATCAATTCTCCTGCAAAACCTCAAAAATATTACATATCTAGGTGATGCAGCACACAGTATATTGCAATGAATTATTAATGTGTTGTTAAGTTTCACATTATTGGTAAAGTATGTGAAATTATTAATTTATAAAATACATAATCCTATCTTTTTCTTATAATAAATAAAAAATTTAATCTCAGATCATAAATAAATGTGTAGGTAGTAGGCACATATTCAGATTAAAATACCTGTAAAAGAAAAAAAACAAAAAAACCCCAGCTTATAAAATATAAGATAAACAAAATTTAGCAGGGTTAGCTAGTTTTTATTATGATGCACTTTATTACTATGCTTTGAATGTCCTTGATGTATAACCATGTTGAATTGCAATTAACTAATGTCAGTATTGACACTTGCCGGGGTGCAATTAAAATATCCAATTCACATTTGATCCAACAGCTGTAATCATTGGGCAGCTTTAATTGTAATTCATAAATGTTCAATTGATTTAGGATTGTATCACACCATTTAAACACTTTCTCATACACTGTCACTGTTGTATTAAGACAGTAGCTATTTAGTGTCCACCCGCTACTCGCACTCAGCTTCTTAAATTATTCCATAATAATTGTTTACTCACCGACATGATTTCTGTCGCTGGGAGCACGAACACACACTTGCAAAACAGTAAACCATGTTGCCTGGAAACACTTGAGTACCGGAAGTGAATTATTTTGTTTGTTCGCACCGGAGTCAGAAAATGGCGGCCGAGACTTGCACGTCCTATTGTTTTTAAGTGGCCTGCATGCTTGACTAATTTCTATTTACAATAGAATCCAAACTTTAGTGACTAAGAGTGTCAATCTTGGAAAATACATAGCATTCCCTGTTCTCTTGGTGTAGTCTTTTAAGATGAAAATGGGTCTCAGGCAGGCAGTCTGCAAATGCATTCTGTGGAATTTCTTAATGATTTTTGCTGTGGCTGCAATTGCTGTATATCACTTCGTGTATTTGCCTGATGGTAAGTATATCCTCATAATCATTAAACAGGACATATTAATGCTTGATCTTACTGTTTTAAAGTCAGTCTTAACTGTGGTATGTTTTAATATGCAGATATAATGCAAACATAAAGCATATCACCAGGGATTTTACTTGAGAGGTGGTCTTTCTATATTAGGGTCAGCGAAATGTTGCCTGGTACTTTTTTATTTTTTATACATATGAACATTCTTATCTTTTTGTGTTAATTTTGAATCTTATTGTGATATTATGATCAGTATTTGTGTATAGTTTTGTAAAATTTTAATCTAATATTGATATTATAATCAGTATTTGTGATTTGATCTGTGATTTTATTTGCTATCTTTTATGTACTTATATATATATATATTATTTCGCCTTAATACTGAATCAAATTGTGGCAACTGGGACCTTAAATGTTAAGCTGTATATTATGTATAAAATAATGAGAACTTGTACATCAGATTTTTGTAGATGTAGTTTTAGATAGACGTAGTGAGTAGATATGTGACATATGTATCTTTTCTGATATGAAAGAGTGTCAATAAAAGCTATATATATATCTATATTGACACAGTCTATGCTAGACACCAAAGTATTTACACCCAGCGTCACATTCATACCTTTTGAATTCAAGACCCAGCATAACATGTATGAGAGTTGCATTAGAAGGGGAAATGTTAGTTAACTCCTGACAATGAGGCATATAACTATCTTATACTCCATTAGGCATATTTACTATTGTTTGATTGTTTGTTTTGTTAATGTCAGTTTGCACTCAGGAGGGAGTTAACTAACATTTTCGTTGGTTATATCCCTCAAAAGAACAATAGAAAAGGTCACGTGATGGAGTATAAAAGATATTAATCCGCTTATTTTGAATGAAAATAATTAACAATTGATAGTATTAAAGTTTTTCTTTGTATTGTAGCTTATACTCAAATTTGAACGATTTTGTTATAAATGAGTTACTTTCCATATTAGGTTTGACTGCTCAAAGAAAATAAAAAATGCACAAATTCCAAAATTTCCCTGTTGAAACTATAGGAAGAAATATAAATACTTTAGTTGTCATCCATTCTTCTGATGCAACATATTTGTTTCATTTCAGTTAATTCTTTTATCAGACACGTACCTCCGAGCTACAAATCGAACTTTTCCAAATTTCCTCCAAAAACCCAAATCAAAAGGCAATTTAGGGTGATGGAAACATGCATAAAATATTCATCTTCAGCCATGACAGTGTCAGATGAATTCCTCATTGACGAATCTAGACAGGTGGCCGTTTGCTTGATTCCTAAAGTGGGCTGTACAAACTGGAAGAGGGCACTCATCTTGACCGGCGGTCAGTACAGTGCTTATCAGTATAATATTAAAACACCCTTTTTATTATTGTCACAAGCACTCAAATTTATATTAATGCAGGCTCACTATACATGATACAAAATTATTTACACCACTCAACAGTACAATTTAACATTATGTACGCCGTTGTACAAATCCTCATGTAGACAGCCAGAAAGTGGGAGGAGCCTGAAGCAGCATCTGCAGTGTCACACTAGAAATCATGAATTCAGCGAGTTCATACAGTTCTAGCAATCTGATTGCTTGTAGGTTTTTTTTAATGCAATTTTCATTCATACATTTTCTGAAACCTCAAGTCTTCACCTATCTAAGTGAGTGGCATTAATTTATTACAAATTGTAGACAGAGAGCTATTTTTCCAGTAAATCGTAATCAATGAAAAATAACACATTGACAATAGAAATATTGAGATTCATTGTTATAAAACAATTACACAATGGTTACATGTGAGACATGGTGGTGGTGGATTAGGGCTTTATGTCCTGTATTTCTGCACCTGATGGGCTAATTAGATCAGGCTGGGACAATGAGATGAAGGATGAAGCAGCCATCCAACATAGGCTCGACCGGGAATTGAACCCGGGACCCAGTGGTTGGAAGTCCAGCGCGCTACCACTGAGCTAGGCCCCTACCCTCACATGTGAGACATGATATTGTACAATGAACAGAGACACAATATAACCATACAAGAGTCAAGAACTAGTGATCTACTTGCCCCAAACTCAAGATCATGATATTTAATTGCACATTACTTCTTGTTTTATGTTATTGAGTTTCAGAATTACTGATAAGCATTTGAAAAATGTAATCTTATTCACCATATGCATTGTTTACTTATTATTTTAAGTTTTGATACCAATTTTGCAATTAATTTTCTCAAATATGAAAATATTATAGACAGAAGCATCAAATCAGCCTTGTGCAGCTATGTGATAATATGAAGATCTGATATGCTTTATGATTGACTTGATGTGGTAGTAATAGCTGAATCTAGCATTAATGTATAACCTCTGTATTAGACACTACACAGACATAATTATTTACAATATGACATCAATAGCAATGCATCAGACAGATTACATGAACCCAGATAACCTACCTACCTTGGTCAAGACCCAAAAGGGTTCATCTATCTCAATAAGTAAAGGAGATATAAAGACTTTACTTGAATATGATGTTTAGCAAGAACATAATGCATGATATATCTATTACTGATAGCTACATGGATCTATCTGAAAACATTGGCAATGCCTGGAAAAGATTATCTAAACCCGAAAACCTAGGTCTGAGCCCAAAGTGTTTTTCTGTCTAAATTAAGAAAGGAAATATTACCAATTTAACTATACATGACGTTTAGCAGAAATGTAATGCATGATATCTCTGTAACTGATAGCTATATGCATCTGACAACATTGAAAATTCCTGGATTGAATTATCTGACCCTTAAAACCTAGGAATAGACCAAAAAAGTGCATTTCTGTGTCAAATAGAAGCAGAGATATTAGGTTTTTTTACCTTTGGCAGCCATATTAGACGCCAGTTTGGATTCTGGTCAAGATATTATTAGTTTCAGTTGCCCTACAACCTATATCTAAAATGAAAGATTATGATATAAAATATCCTCATACCAAGTTTCATGTTTTTTCACATTTTGTACAATACTTAGGTTAGCTAGTACTCCTGAATATAAGATTTTCTGTAGTTACCGTATAGTGCCAAATAAATCAGTGCTATCCACTGCTCCAGCAATTAAGTTGATTAATTATGGTGGGCATTACCATAGGTAGCCTGCAATACATTGCTGCACATGAAGGGAAGACAAACGGCCTATTACCACAACATTTCTGCTTAGATTACTGCTGATTTAGGTCTAACAAACCCTGTAGAAGATGAACTAATTTATGGTACAAAAGCCTTTATGTAGTCAGAATTACCACAATTATTGGCTAATGTGTTTTAAAATTGGGTTATGAGCCAGTGTCAATATATGATGAGAAGCAAAACACGGCAAATGAAATGACAGTCCTCGCTTTCTTTTTGGCAGGTAAAATTAGTGAGAAAGATCTAAATAAAATACTGGATCCTCGCAGTGTGGAAAGGAACCCATCTAGCTTCCTGCACAGTTCCCGGCCACTTTTCTGGAAATTTGGCATTTACCATTCAGATGAATACACAGAAACTAATCTCAGGCGTATACTGCCCAATTTCTTCAAATCCATGTTCGTCCGATGCCCCTACCAGAGGCTGTTATCTGCATACAGGGACAAGTTTGAAAAAGAGGATTATAGCGATAAGCTCTATTATCAGAAAACGTATGTTCACAGTGATGCATTGAGATTTTGGTGGATTCCTTGCACCCCATTTATAGACTTGGAAACTATGCTTTTAGAGGATGCCATGTGAATCCAGGGCTCCCATTGGCTTTAGCAATCTCTAGGCCGATGACATTTCTCCGAAGTATAGGTTCCAAGTCTATGAAAATGGTCGTAACAAACTCTGGTCAATGTGGTGAAAAAATGCCAAAATAAAGTATTACTAAGAGCAGTATGTTGTAATTAATCTACCTTACAGTATCTTAAGCATTCACACTGTCACATATAAGAACTACGAGTGACCACATACATCAAAAATGGCCTATACGTCCTCACTCGTGGCTCTGTTTATCATGTATAAATTATTCCCACAAGCGTACGTGGGGCAATCGTAGTTCGCTTGGCGGACATCTGTAAAACGCTCGTTGAAAGTCTGTCAAACGTTGCCGAACATCCATCGCTAAGCATACGTGAGGCACTCGTAGGCACTCACTGGCACTCACAGGCATGCGTAGATCACTTGTAGATCACTTGTAGATCACTTGTAGATCACTTGTAGATCACTTGTAGATCGCTTGTAGATCGCTTGTAGATCGCTCGTAGATCGCTCACATGGAAAATGACAGGCGGGCGACGGACGTCCTCAGAGCATATTTACGAGTGTTCTACTAGTGGACGCGAGTGTCTACTAGTGGAAGCGAGTGGATGGCGTGTACATAAGGATAGGCAGTAGCTGCGTATGGCCACGGATAGCCACGTACGTACGTATAAAGTAAGTAGAACGTACATAGAATGCTCGCCGACTGAATCATGAGCAAGTTACGTAACTAATATAAACAATTCACTCGTAGAACATCCGCCAAAGTTTTAAACATGTTTAACAATTTTTGCCCTCTCCACGTATGGTCACAGATGATTTAGCTCTACCAGGAGCTTCCTACAGATTAGCAAGAGTATCCTTGAAAGGCTCGCCGAGTGAAGTACATACGGCCGAGGATGAACAATGGTAAAAATATACTTTCATCCGTGGTCATACGTAGGTCTTATATGCGACAGTGTGAACGCCCCGTTACCGAAGTGATTTAAAGATTACAATGTAGCAATACCAGTTTCTTTCTATGTTGATAACCGAATGACCCAAATTTACATTATGGATTATGTTTCATTCAAGTTGATTTTGTTCTTTTTCAGTTACGGCAAGGACATAGTGAATCGCTACAGAACAAATGCTACCCAAAATTCTTTGCAAACCGGAAGTGACGTCACTTTTAGGGAATTCCTGCAATTCATCGCTGATAGTGTAGCAGAAGGGAAAACCCTTGACAGGCACTGGAAGCCTTTCCACAAATTGTGCGATCCTTGCATTCATAATTTTGACTTCATTGGAAAGATGGAGACACTGGATGAGGACTCCCAATATGTGCTTAGTCACCTTGGTGGAAATATCAAATTTCCATCTTTTATGTCAGGACCTTCCTCCTATCGCCATGCTAAAAGCAATTCTGAGAGTCTGTTAGAGTATTATGCATCCATTCCCAAGCCCCTACTGCAGAAGATAATAGATATCTATAAGAAAGACTTTGAATTATTTGGTTATAAAAGCAATTTAAGTGAATGTTCGTTGAGTGTTACCTAACATTTGAGTTATCTGTGGCATTCAAACCTTTTCATCAGTTCTTGTAGCTCTAGCCTGATGAAGATACTGACTGATCTTTTTATGTTGTTATTATCATGTAATTCTTGTGTCGCTTTTCAAATAAAATGTACAATCCGAAGAATGTGTGTATGCAACTTCACTGTAAATGTGTGAATCTCGGACAGCCTGTATGGCAAGCTACAAGATGCACACTTAATGATGAGATCAGAAGGCTGCTTGGAGTCCACACCATGTCGTACAATTGCCCAGTGGATGGTGTCTTTCATTTGCCTCAAAATAGACATCATGTTCAAGAATTACTAAGGAAAGGTTCCCTCTAGTCAGGCCAAAATATAAAATTATGAATTTGCATGAATTTAGTCTTGCATCACTATTACAGCTGGAGCAATGATTAATTAAATTCCAAAGTGGTCTTGTACGGATGATAAAGCACCAGCTAATCCAATGTATAGAAGTGAAGAAAAAGTCTTTCTTGTGTTGTAAAAGTATATTTTGTATAATGTTTGACCTTGGAGCCTTCTTCAGTGTAACTGTACAAATAGATACAAACAACAACAGTGGCGCCACCATACAGATGACTTCATAATGTTGACAAAACAACCAATGAATGAAATATATTCTGGAAAACCATAATAACATTAAAAATACCATAAAAGTACAGAAAACTGGTTGAAAATGTTAATTTATCCAAACATCATAACAAAATATATCTGAACTATAATATATACAAATATTCTTCTTCTCTATTCATACCTATTGGATACAATGAACCAAGTTTACGGATAAGCCGTGCCTCCATAATTCTTCTTCTTGTGGTGTCAGGTTCTACGTACATGGCACTAACACTTAAGTCATTCATGAAGTGGTCTGATGTACTAAAATGCCTGGCTACTTCCTTGAAAATCTTCATATTTGCACAGACCGTTGGAGCAAAATATAATTACGTGGTCTCATTTCTACTGAGAACTCGAGCCAAACTTTTTTGCACAATTGATCTAAAGGTCTCCTGAGCTCTACTGTGTACAGCTGAGCTCAATCCCTGATAAGTTATATCATATTTGAGAAATTCTGAACCAAATCAGCTTTTCTGAATTTCTCTCCTCTGACAATATCCTGAAGGATGATAAATCCTTCTGGATAAAAAAGGGGTACATAGGGGAGGGGGGTCTTCAAAAAATAAAACACCCCCTCCATCCCACACTTTAAAATGGAACAGCTCTAAAGTTAGAAAACTCACACAAGCCATACGTCATGCATCATCTGCTACACAAGTAACTACAGCCAGTGGAGAATGTGTACTGATCCTGAAAAAAAAACCAAGAAAATATTAATCCTATAACTTCCAAAACATAATTCAGTATTCTTCAAAGTCACATTAGCAACCACCCATGGTTCCAGGCTACACTAAGACCCATGACAGTGTCATGCAAAATAAATAAATTCATAAAAGAAGTTACAACAACGTTATCCGATTGTTAGCACAACACCATATAAATTCATCAGCTAGTATGAGAGATTCCTAAATTTTACTCATTGTCAACATAAATTTAGTATTTAAACACTTTTAGCAATTTAATAAGTTTTAAACCAACCTTACTGAACACGAATGACATCTTCAGTGTGATTAGGCTGTCGGGATCAAACTGGGATCAAAATTGATGCATTTCCCATCAGTTTTCCAGTGGGGTTCCCCCGTTATATTCCTGCAAATATATCAATACCATGTGACCATTAGGTCTGCAACCATTAATTTTATGGCTGTTACCGATCTGTAGCCATTTCGTACTGTGGCCATTCCAGTGTGGAACTTAGTGTATTGCTTTTGTGTTACATTTTACAATGTTAAAAATGTATAGTAAACAGCATTTATTTCAATTCTTACCTGTCAAGCTTTCTTTCTGAGCCAAATAAGAAAGCTGCTCTCTGGCCAAACACAACACAGTCCAATTAGTTGTAAATCTGCAGTACTCCACTCCACTACACACCAGTACCAAAAGGAAGCTACCCTAAAAAAAGACAATAAAATACAACAAAAATGCAACAAGTTCATTATAGTTTCAAAGCATGCAGAGTGTAATTTGTTACCCACAAGTGGCACACATCATGCACATTATACCTTGGGATAATCTATTCTACTTACTCTGAACAGTGCTGAACACTGAATGGTATATCATAAAAGAAAGAAATATGGTTTGATAAATGATATGAATAATATTTAAATGTCAAATAACATATTCTCTGATCATTATACTTACCCAGCAGAACATGAGCAGAATCCACCAATTGCCTGTTCTCTTGTTGAATATGCTAAACAGTGACTTATATACTGCAAATCCCCTGAGATAGGTGGTATAACCTCAGAATGGTAAAACACCAAGATTATATGAACTTGGTCAAATCTGTACTCAATTATTTAATCCATGAGTTGTGTACCAAACTGTATTTAAAACAGGAATCATTGTCAATATACTTAAAAAGTCAACATTAAATCCTAACATGGCTAAGCACTATAGATCTATCACACTAAGCTCTATACATACGAAGCTTGTGGAACTGTTACTCATCCCATCAGTCGAGGTGTGTGATACTCCGTATGGTTTTAGAGAAGGAAGGGGTACGAGCATGGCATGTGGTCTGTTAAATGATGTAATGAGTTATTGTAATTCTAGAGGAAGTCCTCTCTTTCTTGATGCCGAGAAGTGTTTCGACACTGTGTGTCATGTCTCACTCTTTCTTAAACTATTATTCCTCAGTATAAAGGGTTACTATTGTATAAATGGTATATAAATTTAAATGCTGTTGTCAAATGGAATGGCCTGTTCCGTGCAAAATTTTCTGTCACAAGAGGAACAAGGCAAGGAAGTGTATTATCACCTTATTTTGTTTAATATATCTATTAATCAACTGCTACAAAACTTTTCATCACTCGACATTGGTGTTCAAATTGGTAATGATATTTATAATTCCTTTGCATATGCTGATGATATTACTTTGGTGGGTTGTACAGTACCAGTACTTCAATAAATGTTAGATATTTGTGTCAATTACAGTAATAGATGGAGATTTCCTTTAACAACGATAAATCTAATGTATGATTGTGGGTAAATGTCTGTTTTGTTATGATTGCATATGATTGTTACTTGTGGCACCACCGTACAGTGTATATGTAGACGCCATCTGGTGTTTTAGTGGAAAACACCAGCGCCACAGTGTGTTGAATGGGAAAAGATTAATAAAATGTGAAATGAACAGAGTTAGAATCAGTGAATAATAATAACCCACGCCACATAAAGGACATAACATATGTTTCAGCGGGATTAGAAGCGGTCAGGCAGATTTGTGATTTTGATAGATGAATATCGAGGATTGACCTAAATTTTGACATTGGTGCTGGAGACGAAACATGTTGTCGTGTTGTGAGCAACAAATTTGAGCAAAAATGGCGACTGGATTTGTCCCTCCTAAATTCACTGAAGATGAAGCTCACGCAGCTGTGTCATGGAAAATTATAAAGAGGAGATGGACTATAATTATAATTCTTTATTTGAATAAGCTTTATTGTGACATTGTAGAGATAACTTTGTTTATAAAGAAACAGGGGTGTTGAATTTGGAATTGTAACTGTGGTGATTTGTACACTTAGTTGGTCTTAATTGATAGGTTAGAATACTGCTTTTCTCTAATTGATAAGTTTGTTCACAAGGAAAAGAGGTGTTATGATTGCATATGATTGTCACTTGTGGCGCCACCATACAGTGTATACGTAGACGCCATCTGGTGTTGTAGTGGAAAGGTCTAATAAAATAATTAAGTAAACGTACAATTTCTCAAAAGAAGTGAAGCAACTGGGGCAATGGAAATATGATGCACATATTATGTAGTTTTGCTTTGGCACATGTTACACATCTTTTCCCTTTCTTTTTCTTACGTTCTTTCTTGTTTTCTTTTCATCTGTCTTTTTTCCAATCAATCCCTTCATTTTCTTTCTTTCTTTCTCGATCAGTCAATCAATCAATCAACCAACCAATCTCTCTGTCTCTCTATTTCTCTATCTCTCTATATGTGTGTTGATATCTATCTATCCATCACTTTTCAAACTGTTCCTGAATGACCTGTTTAACAGCATTGTCTACAATTATTTGCATTCAGAGAGCACTTAATTACATAAACTTAAAGCCGCAACATTCCCTATCTATATATCTTTCCATCTGTCTTATTATTTAAGTCTTTAAACTGCATGCTTCTAGTCAGCAAAAGGACTTGGTGTTAAAACTGCATTTACAGTTTTTGATTGATTTTGACCAATGGACCAATTCGAATTTCCAACACCTGATGCTTTCCTG
The DNA here is from genome assembly GCA_932294295.1 of Alitta virens. Lineage (NCBI taxonomy): Eukaryota > Metazoa > Annelida > Polychaeta > Phyllodocida > Nereididae > Alitta > Alitta virens. Next base: position 34,695,803 of record OW028585.1, read on the forward strand.
CTTTATCATAAATTTGCAAGCAAGGCAATCAGATTGCAAGGACTATATTTATGATATTACACATTCAAATGCATTGCTGCTCAGGTAAAGGTTTCTTGGTTTTGGACTTGGTCGCTAAAGATCAGGAGTACAGCAAAGTGGGGATATGAGGTCAGAACACCCTCACCCTGGCTCATCATAGTAAAATTCTTAAATTATTGAAAATGAAAGATAACATGGCATCTGAATCATAAAGCCCTGCCACAATCAATTGAACCTGGGGTGCTGGAAGGGATAGGGGCCCCAGAATCAGCATGGCACCTTCATTCATTCTAATTAAAATCCTTGGCCATATAAGAATTAGGCCTATAATGAGTCATAGCTAATGAAAACATAAAACCAAGTCAGTTATTTTCATCTTGTTTTATTCATGATTAATTAGGTGAAACATGTCATAATACTTGACTACGGCTATCAACTCAAAATGAACTTAAAGTCAGTCTGTCATAGTGTATAATTTATTGGATCGGCCTCACAGACTGCTCCATACTGCACTTTACAATGTAGATTAGTCCATTTTCCCACATTACCAGTCTGTGTGATATGCCACAGCCATCACACAGCTGTGTGTATGATACTCCGGCTTGCCTGACATCCAGTTATAATATTTCTTTTGATCGCCAAGGAGCCAAGCAAAATTAGAAAAATCTCCATGGAAGTCATACATGCCAATATACAGAGCCCAGTACTTTTCATCCAATAGTAGATCTGAAATAAATTCACTTATCACTTGATATTGATTTTTGCAATATAGGATTATGATTTTAAACTGTAAATGCCCAGGCTTTAAAATAGATCCAGACACCACAATTTCTGCATGACCTGCTTTATTCATCGTATAATATCTAATACACACATGCAGGAGACAAAATCCAACAGGACTTGGACGGCCCACTAACTCAAACCTATAAGCCAATGGGATTCCAGTTATGAAGGGGATGGTGACACATTGTTTATGTGTAATTCCAGAAAATTTTCCATATTTCAAAGGCTTGCCAAACAAATTTTCTATTTCTCATTTTCCCAATGAAATGTATTTGACTGTAATATAAGGTACCTATAGTGTTTGAAACTGGTATTGGGCAAAATTCATGATGCCCCATGACATTGTGGAGATAGGAATTAATAAAACCTATTTTATACATTTTTCCACTCCGTAACAGCAGTTTATTGACCCCTTGACATCAAAGAAATCATGTCAATTGTTTCAGAAACCTCAATTTAAGAAGTTTTACCACAGTCCTGTATGACCTGAAAAAATCTTTTATGATAGGACACTTCCAGAACAAGTCATTAAGAAAACATATATACATTTTTCACCGTTTTCTGGCTTTTATTTGCAAAGAAGTTCAACTCGGACAAAAATAAGGATTTTTTTCTGGAATTACACTTATACAAAAGTTAATAAATTACTTCTAGGTTCCAAGTTAATAAATTACTTCTAGGTTCCAAGTTAATAAATTACTTCTAGGTTCCAAGTTAATAAATTACTTCTAGGTTCCAAGTTAATAAATTACTTCTAGGTTCCAAGTTAATAAATTACTTCTAGGTTCCAAGTTAATAAATTACTTCTAGGTTCCAAGTTAATAAATTACTTCTAGGTTCCAAGTTAATAAATTACTTCTAGGTTCCAAGTTAATAAATTACTTCTAGGTTCCATGTTGAAAATGTAACTGAAGAAACTGAAAAGAAAATTATTGATAACTTGAAGCCTAAGAGTAGTTGTGGAAGAAACTATATCTAATAAGCTGTTAAAATCTATTAAATCTGTAATTACCCAAGTCCTTACCTTAATTATAAACCAAAGTTTGAATACCGGCATTTTCTTAAGTAAGCTAAAGATTGCAAGAGTTCTTCCAATTCATAAAAAGGATATGGATAATGTGTTCAGTAATTATCTGCCCATCTCTGTTTTACCCAGCGTATCCAAAGTCTACGAGAAAGTCATAAATAATCAGCTATTTAAATAATTGATTGAACAAGTCTGTTTTTTAATAGTAAGTATGGTTTTAGGTGTCCCCATTCAACTGAATTTGCAGCATTGGATATTGTAGATAGATTAATAGATGCAATGGATAATAAAGAAATTCCTAGATCTCTCAAAGGCTTTTCATATGCTGGAATATCAAATAATTATGACAAACTAGAATATTATGGATTAAAGGGAAAATCTCTAAATCTAATGCAAAATTACCTTCGTGGCGGAAAACCATATGTTATGTTTAATTAATTTATTTCGGAATTACTTCCTATTCATACTGGGGTGCCTCAAGGCTCTGTTCTGGGGCCTTTACTTTTATCTATGCAGATTATAATGCTCTCTTTGCAGTTCTAGAAGCCTTTGGAAGCGATAAGCAAGTATTAGAAACAAACATTAATTAATAGAGAACTTAACTTTATCAATGAATGGTTTAAAATCAATAGATTATCAACTCAATAGTAACAAAGTAAGGCTATGATTTTTCATACACCGCAAAGGAAAGCCGATGAGATTAAGTTACAAATAAATATTTTGATCAATTTGATTATTTAGGCATAATTTTTCATTCTGACGTGGAAACCTCAATTGAATGAAGCTATACTAAAGACCCTTTATATTAGTTTGCAACTATTAGTTTGTTTGAACCAGGTGTGGAACATCATGCAGGAGAAATGCCCATGACACTTACTTCTTACATAAACAGTAAAATGGTCATTTTCTTCATTAGATGTGATCGTAGCCAAGTAGCCACCGCTTTTAAAACAGACATCCAATCTGATCGACATTTACGAAAGCCAAGTTTGTTATGTAGCAATATTGATCAACCGCTGTATACCCCGTTGGACACCTCACAACATCTGAAACATAAACTTGGCATTACAATGCCTTTGAAATTAACTGATTAGACGATGCTTGTAATTATATCATTTAATATCTTGTTTCAAATTTCAATACATTTTGCTCAGTCCAAACTTGAATTCATGACGATATAAATATAGGGGCTCTCCACCTATCTATTATACATAAATATCTGTTATACATGATCCCCTCTGCTGGCAGGTATATTTAGGCAAATATTTTCTACCTTGCAGAATCTACCAGCTGGCAGGCACCAAATCGCAACAGCCACTGGCAGATTCTACCAGCTGTAGGTTACTATATAATAAATAACAAGTTTTGATCTGCTTGTGGAATGTGATTATATGATTAGGTTATGGCATCAAAATAAAAAAAACAGAGGAAGTCAGATTACAGGCGTTATTATTATTATTTTTTTTTTTCATTGGATTTCCCTCTAGGTCTTTACTTTTTCATCTTTTCCACTGTTACTAGATCACAATAACCCAAACTTGCAGAAACAAATAGAATAAATTTGTGAAGCTGCCTCCATTGAATACCACCTATCTGTCTCAATCGATATCTCACTACTTGAAAATTATCACATGTCAAGAGGACTCTAACATTTGATGCTGCTGGTCATTGTAGGAAAATCTGGTGGCAGATAGCAGGCACTTTTTTTTCCAACCAATAAGATTATTTCCACAGAACACCTCAAACTGTGAATCTGGAAGAGTCTGCTTTCTTCTGTTACTACTAAATTTTCTTTCCAGTGCAAAATTAGTGTTGCCATGATTAAGTAAATGCAACTTACTTAATAAGGCATCAAATCCACATTAAAATCCACTGGAAATAGTGCTGCTTTGGGTCCTCGTGCTTCAACCAATCAGAATCGAGGATGGGAACCTGAGCAACCAATAGGACTGCAGCATTCTGACAGAAGCCACCTAGTGGAAATATCTAGCTTTATGAAAAATCCACTTTTTTACTGTTTGAAGCTGCTGCCCTCCGGTGGAAAACCGCAGTGTATGTGCCAATCAGATGCTTGGTGAAAAAATGACACCAGGAAATACTTTTCCAAATATGAGATAAGTCTTGAAAGGCCTTCTCTGATCATGCAATGACTTCCAGTTGCAACCAATGAGAACGAACACTCAAAATTCAGTCATTGACAACTGTGCCACTGGATGCCATCTCCACAACAACTTTTGTCAGTTGGTAATTATTTTATAATGGGGGTTTTTTTTTATTGTGATGCCTCTGCTGGTAGTCGTCCAAAGAAGGACAGCATCATATGTGTCTGTGTATAATTTACAAATTGAAAACCATTCACCCCTTAGTGTACCAGCAGAATAGGCCTTAAAAAATGTGATACCTTCTACTGAATAACATTCACAAGCCACAACAGCTTTTTTTATGAAAGAAAAAAACATAATGGACATTGTTTAACTTCTTTATTGAAGAGAGGACATTTCATTTTCATATTTATTACAAGTGTCAAATAAAATGTTGTAACAAGGGCTGCTACTACAAGCAAATCACCTACTGGATCAATGGTCACATTAAACAAACAATCAAAGAAATCAAAAATCATCATGACAGATTTCGGCAACAGTTAACCACTGAGTGAAGCACCATGCACCATTATACTATCTACCATTCAGGCACTGTCATGCTATGGCATATTTTGTTATACAATAAGTTCTTCACAGTTTTTATGACCTAACAGTAATGTGTTGCAATTTTATGTACATCTAAACAATCATCCGCATTTACTTCATTAGTCCATTGGCTAAAGTGAAAAAAAAAACACCAAGCATTGCTGTCAGCTTTCCTCACCCCTCTCCTTTTTTGTTACTCTTGTCCTCCCTTGACTATTACTGGCTATGCCTTCTCTTTTACACTTAGCCCTCTCATGATGGTGCCTGACTAAACCAATGACTGCCTGCAACTAAGCCTGTATAGCCTCAGCCTTTCAGTAAATCTGCTCCCAGTATTGCCTCTGCCTGGATATGCCTCAGCCATTTATTAATATGCCTCAGCCAGTTACTAAAGCTGCTCCCCTTTTGCTATTCCTGGATATGTCTCAGCAATTAACTAAAGCTCCTCCCCTATGACTGTACCTTGATATGCCTCAGCCATTCACTTAATCTCCTCTCCCTATGACTTGATATGGCTCAGTCAAATGTATAAGCGATTTACACAAGCTCCTCCCCTTTCTCTATGCCTGGATATGTCTCAGTCTTTCAGGAAACTCCCCTACCTATATCTTGATATCCCTTAACCAATCACTAAATTTTCTCCCCTCTGCCTATGCCTGTACCTGGATATGTCTCAGTCTTTCACAAATCTCTTCTGCCTATGCCTTAACCAATCACTTACTCTCCTATCTGCCTATGTCTGCCTATGCCTCAGCAATTGAATAATTTATGCCTCAGCCATTTACTTAAGCCCCCCCCCCTCCTATGCCTGTGCCTGGATAAGCCTAAAGAATTCACTAAAGCTCCTCCCCTATTCCGTTCCCCACTTCACCCCTGATAACATCTAATTGACCAAAGTAGTTCCTCTAGTCCTTCATCAATATAACCCCTCCAGCTACATGAAACACCTAAATGCCCCCCCCCCCCTCCCTTCCCTTCCATCCCTCTTGACTATGCCTGGCTAGACCACTGATAACAAGCCCTCACAATACTAAAATGAATGAAAACATACACACACTTATCCTCACCTATCACTAACTCTCCCCCCCCCCCCCCCAAGCTTAGCCATTGAAAACATCCACCCACCTCCAGCTATTCATTAACTCTGATGTCCACCTTGACTATGCATGGCTTTTTACTGATAACCTCTCAAGTTAGTCCTCTCAATACCCACTAATCCAAAGACATTCAATACAGGTACTTCTGCCTCCCCATTGATGCCTCATCTCTCAAACAAAAACACCCAGTTATAAATCATAACCACTGTAAAAAGAATATTAATCGACAGTAAACTACCTATTTTGAATATAGCATTCCTCTTCAATGACTTTAAAGAATTCCATTCTTTTAACAAAATATACAAATGACCCAATAACATTCAGGAACAATAACATAGAATGTACACTTAACAGTCATATAAAAAAATGAAATGACCAATGTTGCATAAGAAGACTTTTGGACATACCACTTTTAACTGTGTATCTGATACAATAAAATGTTCACAAAGACTGAAGTGACTGCATAAATTCTACAATTATCTATACAATTATCTATACAATTTATTCACATTTCATGAACAGACCCAATCCATATATGAAATATTCATATATAAATATGCACACCTCAAGTTAATACAATAATATGTACACTAAAACTTAAAGAAGTATATTCACAAAAGTTATCATCTCTGTATTTTCTATGTACAAGTTAGAGAAGTACATATTCTATTTCTTTTTCAATTTTGGCAACAAAATTGTTTAACAATCTGATAAATTTAAGGAATAAAACCCTGATTATTTCATAGATTATGGCCCTGGACTCCGGACAAGTGCTGCATATGAACATTTTAAACTATGGAGTAAAGCTCTGGTAGTAAAAAAACCCTGAAATCTTTTCAGGGAAAAAACCCTGGAACACTTGATTTTCTCCTTATAACTGCAGAATCCACTTCATACTTTCATTACATTTAATCATTATACTTACAATCATGTAAGGCATTTTCTAGATTTACAAACAATGACAAAAAGTAAATAAACCAATAAGGTTTTAATAAAAAAAACACCACAGAAAATAGCATCTCATATCGTGTGTCTCAATGCAAAACGAAATTACTATACGTAATATTATACCTGTCTGGTCACACAAAAATTAACTGAAATGTGTTCAAGGCATGCATATGTGAGACAAACAGCAAATATGGCTATTCGGATACAAGATATTTGTATAAACATAAACAATCCTTGTCATAACCGTCTACTTGAGAAATAACTCAGCAATTCAAGGTAGAAATGCCACTGTCATCTGACAATAAAAACTAAACAGACAACGAAAATAAGCCCATATTAAATGGGTATTATAAGTGACACTGATTGAATTTATGGAAATACAGAAAACAAATGTCATACACATTCACCAAAAAAGAGTACCAGTCAAACATATGTAAGCAATGCAATCTCATCACAAATGGCACTTGACAAAGAAACTGAGACAAATATGAATGGACGTACGAAGTGCTAGATGATTCTACTTGAATTAAATGACAATTTGAGGAAAACAAAAAGTTTGCTTGAAAACACCGGGACAATTAACACCCCAATATAGGCAAAGTATAAGACCATGAAAAGAAGCCCATATGAAATGGGTAATATAAGTGACACTGATTGAATTTATGGAAATACAGAAAACAAAATGTCATACTTTCACCAAAAAAGAGAAACAGTCCAACATACGTATATGCATTAAATTACATGACAATTTAAGAGTACCAAAAAAGAGCACCAGTCAAACATATGTATATGCAAGGCATTCTCATTATAAGTGGCACTAGACAAAGAAATGGAGACAAATATGAATGGACGAAGGAACAACTAGATGATTCAACTTCAATTAAATGACAATTTCAAAACAATAAGCCTGCTTGAAAACACCAGGGCAATTTACACCCCTATACATGTGAAGTATCAGAAAATGAACCAGACCAAACAAATAAGCCCATATGAAATGGGTAATATAAGTGACACAGATTGGAAATACAGAAAACAAATGTCATACACCTGCATCAAAAAAGAGCACCGGTCAAACATATGTATATGCAATGCAATCTCATTACAAATGGCACTTGACAAAGAAACTGAGACAAATATGAATGACGTAGGAAGCACTAGATGATACTACTTGAATTAAATGACAATTTGAGAATACAATACATACATTTAATACCAAATCTTCTTGCATGCTGCCATGGGGGTTGATGTCTTGTTTCCCCTGAACAGAAATGTTTATTGATTTTTTAATTCTCTAACGCTTCGGTTGGTGGTACAATGGGATTCAGTGAAATTCATCATTCAGGGAAATCCTCAGGGATGGACAGTTTTTGTTGTTGATGGCGTCAACTTGTAATGTGTAATGGTGACATCATGTATAGTACTAGTATTTCCGGGTACAAAATGTGCATGTAACAAGTTTGTAAGGAAAAGATTTAAGATGTAAGGAAAAGATTTGTTGCAACTAATGGTATACGTCAATAGGTTTTTTTTTTCAATAAATCAAACAGAATAGTTAGTTTTGAAGCTGTTTTCGGTGGTGGCACGTTTTGAGCATGCACAGCCTTCCTGTGACCTGTTCTCACTACCACTGTTGTATCTGTCAGACATTTGTAGTTTTGACACACTCTGTAAAAAGAATCATTCAAAATTCTAATAATTACATTAGTTTCACATCAGCATCTCACTAGTTTGTGACTTCTGCAACATAATTTGACTCTTATGTGCTTATAATTTCATAGATTGAAAACCATTAAAAATTGTGACATATTTATATTATTTTCATGAATATCAGACTTGTAGATCAATTTTGCAAATCCATGGGTTAATACCCAGCATGCACCATTCCAAGAGGAATGTAACCATATTTTGTAAAAACAGTTTTCTAATATGAAACATATCTGTGTTTTACTGCAATGTATCTACACAAATTAAAGAACATGCACTCACGGACTGGTCTAATGTGCTGGACTCAACATCATCATGACTCAACATCATCATTGATGCCATCATCTGATCCTGTCATCTGTAATTAGAATTATAACTTTCCATTAGGATTAAATATTTTGTAGAGTATATGGATAATAATAACATTGGTAAATATATAAATCAATAACAGTAAAGATAGGGACCTAAAGTACCACCAGAAGTCACTGACATTATAATATGCAACAAACACAAAGATGTTCTTGGCACAGCTAGCAGACTTAAAATACATACTTTTAATACCCTGGCGCGCCTGCTGATAATTCAAATTTTATTTTGGACAGTTTAACTAACCTTTATAGTGTCTTCCTCACATCTCTGCTCATAAGTTGTTCTCTCCTAAAGTATAGGCAAAAGGGAGAGATATGTTATATTTTGCAGTTATGATTAGCCGCATTAGTTGGACATAAATCTTTTTACTTTTCGAAATTTCTGGGAGAAATTGAAGATATTAAAAATTGGTGACATACATGAAGCATATACATTGAACCATAGTCTCGCCTTAAATCAGTATGGAACTGGGTGTATTGTTTTACAATAACCTCATGGTATAAAAGCTGATAATACATGCATTTTACTTACCACCATTTGTTACTGTCTTAAACTGTAAAAAGAGGATTGTAAACACATGCCAAGACAACAAATATGAAATGCCAAAAATCTTCAAGGAAATCAAAGTTTCTTACTAAGAGCATGACCTATATGAAACATGCCCAGGTACATTAAGTAACATGGCCCTGGTAATGTGCTCATGCAGAAACATAATAGTACATTTACACATTGCAAAGGACATATTAGATAAATGGTCTTGCATAACCATATGTGCATTCTGCTACACTTTATGAATGTCTCGATCATAAATGCACAAGTACATTTCCAAATAAGTAACATGCCCCTTGTAATGTGCTCATGCAGAAACATAATAGTACATTTACACATTGCAAAAGACATATTAGATAAATGGTCTTGCATAAACATATATGCATTCTGCTACACTTTATGGCAACTAATGGTATACGTCAATAGGTTTTTTTTTTCAATAAATCAAACAGAATAGTTAGTTTTGAAGCTGTTTTCGGTGGTGGCACGTTTTGAGCATGCACAGCCTTCCTGTGACCTGTTCTCACTACCACTGTTGTATCTGTCAGACATTTGTAGTTTTGACACACTCTGTAAAAAGAATCATTCAAAATTCTAATAATTACATTAGTTTCACATCAGCATCTCACTAGTTTGTGACTTCTGCAACATAATTTGACTCTTATGTGCTTATAATTTCATAGATTGAAAACCATTAAAAATTGTGACATATTTATATTATTTTCATGAATATCAGACTTGTAGATCAATTTTGCAAATCCATGGGTTAATACCCAGCATGCACCATTCCAAGAGGAATGTAACCATATTTTGTAAAAACAGTTTTCTAATATGAAACATATCTGTGTTTTACTGCAATGTATCTACACAAATTAAAGAACATGCACTCACGGACTGGTCTAATGTGCTGGACTCAACATCATCATGACTCAACATCATCATTGATGCCATCATCTGATCCTGTCATCTGTAATTAGAATTATAACTTTCCATTAGGATTAAATATTTTGTAGAGTATATGGATAATAATAACATTGGTAAATATATAAATCAATAACAGTAAAGATAGGGACCTAAAGTACCACCAGAAGTCACTGACATTATAATATGCAACAAACACAAAGATGTTCTTGGCACAGCTAGCAGACTTAAAATACATACTTTTAATACCCTGGCGCGCCTGCTGATAATTTAAATTTTATTTTGGACAGTTTAACTAACCTTTATAGAGTCTTCCTCACATCTCTGCTCATAAGTTGTTCTCTCCTAAAGTATAGGCAAAAGGGAGAGATATGTTATATTTTGCAGTTATGATTAGCCGCATTAGTTGGACATAAATCTTTTTACTTTTCGAAATTTCTGGGAGAAATTGAAGATATTAAAAATTGGTGACATACATGAAGCATATACATTGAACCATAGTCTCGCCTTAAATCAGTATGGAACTGGGTGTATTGTTTTACAATAACCTCATGGTATAAAAGCTGATAATACATGCATTTTACTTACCACCATTTGTTACTGTCTTAAACTGTAAAAAGAGGATTGTAAACACATGCCAAGACAACAAATATGAAATGCCAAAAATCTTCAAGGAAATCAAAGTTTCTTACTAAGAGCATGACCTATATGAAACATGCCCAGGTACATTAAGTAACATGGCCCTGGTAATGTGCTCATGCAGAAACATAATAGTACATTTACACATTGCTAAGGTCATATTAGATAAGTGGTCCTGCATAAACATATGTGCATTCTCCTACACTTTATGAATGTCTCGATCATAATTGCACAAGTACATTTCAAAATAAGTAATATGACCCTTGTAATGTGCTCATGCAGAAACATAATAGTACATTTACACATTGCTAAGGTCATATTAGATAAATGGTCTTGCATAAACATATGTGCATTCTGCTACACTTTATGGATGTCTCGATCATAAATGCACAAGTACATTTCCAAATAAGTAACATGCCCCTTGTAATGTGCTCATGCAGAAACATAATAGTACATTTACACATTGCTAAGGTCATATTAGATAAATGGTCTTGCATAACCATATGTGCATTCTGCTACACTTTATGGATGTCTCGATCATAAATGCACAAGTACATTTCCAAATAAGTAACATGCCCCTTGTAATGTGCTCATGCAGAAACATAATAGTACATTTACACATTGCTAAGGTCATATTAGATAAATGGTCTTGCATAACCATATGTGCATTCTGCTACACTTTATGGATGTCTCAATCATAAATGCACAAGTACATTTCCAAATAAGTAACATGCCCCTTGTAATGTGCTCATGCAGAAACATAATAGTACATTTACACATTGCTAAGGTCATATTAGATAAATGGTCTTGCATAACCATATGTGCATTCTGCTACACTTTATGAATGTCTCGATCATAATTGCACAAGTATATTTCCAAATAAGTAATATGCCCCTTGTAATGTGCTCATGCAGAAACATAAAAGTACATTTACACATTGCTAAGGTCATATTAGATAAATGGTCTTGCATAAACATATGTGCATTCTGCTACACTTTATGGATGTCTCAATCATAAATGCACAAGTACATTACCAAATAAGTAACATGCCCCTTGTAATGTGCTCATGCAGAAACATAATAGTACATTTACACATTGCAAAAGACATATTAGATAAATGGTCTTGCATAAACATATATGCATTCTGCTACACTTTATGGATTGTCTCAATCATAAATGCACAAGTACATTTCCAAATAAGTAATATGCCCCTTGTAAAGTGCTCATGCAGAAACATAAAAGTACATTTACACATTGCTAAGGACATATTAGATAAATGGTCTTGCATAAACATATGTGCATTCTGCTACACTTTATGGATGTCTCAATCATAAATGCACAAGTACATTTCCAAATAAGTAACATGCCCCTTGTAATGTGCTCATGCAGAAACATAATAGTACATTTACACATTGCAAAGGACATATTAGATAAATGGTCTTGCATAACCATATGTGCATTCTGCTACACTTTATGAATGTCTCGATCATAAATGCACAAGTACATTTCCAAATAAGTAACATGCCCCTTGTAATGTGCTCATGCAGAAACATAATAGTACATTTACACATTGCTAAGGTCATATTAGATAAATGGTCTTGCATAAACATATGTGCATTCTGCTACACTTTATGGATGTCTCAATCATAAATGCACAAGTACATTTCCAAATAAGTAACATGCCCCTTGTAATATGCTCATGCAGAAACATAATAGTACATTTACACATTGCAAAGGACATATTAGATAAATGGTCTTGCATAACCATATGTGCATTCTGCTACACTTTATGAATGTCTCGATCATAAATGCACAAGTACATTTCCAAATAAGTAACATGCCCCTTGTAATGTGCTCATGCAGAAACATAATAGTACATTTACACATTGCAAAGGACATATTAGATAAATGGTCTTGCATAAACATATGTGCATTCTGCTACACTTTATGGATGTCTCAATCATAAATGCACAAGTACATTTCCAAAAAAGTAACATGCCCCTTGTAATGTGCTCATGCAGAAACATAATAGTACATTTACACATTGCAAAGGACATATTAGATAAATGGTCTTGCATAACCATATGTGCATTCTGCTACACTTTATGAATGTCTCGATCATAATTGCACAAGTACATTTCCAAATAAGTAATATGCCCCTTGTAATGTGCTCATGCAGAAACATAATAGTACATTTACACATTGCTAAGGACATATTAGATAAATGGTCTTGCATAACCATATGTGCATTCTGCTACACTTTATGGATGTCTCGATCATAAATGCACAAGTACATTTCCAAATAAGTAATATGCCCCTTGTAATGTGCTCATGCAGAAACATAATAGTACATTTACACATTGCTAAGGTCATATTAGATAAATGGTCCTGCATAAATATATATGCATTCTGCTACACTTCATGTACATTCCTTAGGTAATATTTCAGAATAGATAATGGCCCTGGCAACACTATATACTATTTCATCCTTTAAAAATCTCCAGTTAAGTTTAGCATCTAATTGTACATCTATAACAGCTCTTTTAATTGACTTAGCAGGGAAACCAATTACTATCATGTCAGTATCTCAATAAAATTTTTAACAAGTTTCACAATACATACCTGCTTTAGTTGTTTAATTTGTATGGTCTTCTGTTTCACCTTCTTTGAAGCAAGTTTGGAGTCTTCGTATCTTGGAGGTTGATGTGATCCTTCTTTGTATTTTTCATATGCATTAATATTTTTTGTAGCGGCAGTAGTGTTGTTATGTTGTTTCTGTGTTGTATTAGTTGGTGGTTGCTCAGCAAATCGAATTTCGGCAGTCATGATCATGTAAGGGAAGTTGAATGACTGAAATGATAATTTGTCACCGTCTTAGCTTTACACTATATAGTATAAGAATCAAGTACGAGTATGTGTAACAATGAGCAATTTACACAGTTGTATCTTAATAATGAGAGTAATGTGAAGAAATGTACAATAACTTGATTCAAATTATCTTTAATTGCACCACCAACAGCAATTATTTGAACAGAATTACAATTCATACTATGAATGGTGAGGTGCTAAATTTCTTTAATTCACCAAATATAAGTTATAATGTTTATATTTATGTTGCTTCAAGGAAATGCATTGTTTTGACCTTACCGAAACAAGAATCTGAGACTGTTGCAACAACTAAACAGTTTAGATACAGACAATATCTTTATTACCTTCAATTCAACAATGATTCGATTTGCACCTCATGCTGCTTGGCTATGAATCATGTATAGCCTTACACCGCATGCATGCTCAATTATCTTGTATAAATGTTTTATACTAATCGACATGGGGATGTTGTTGACATGAATCCTGAAAAAAAAAGAGCTTTGTTGATACACAGTATATAGTTTCTACCCATTTAAATCTTATATATTGATTTATTTTTTTACGTTATTTTAAGCCATTTCGGACCACACTGTGTAGTATCATTCTTGTTCAATAATTTCCCCAATATTGATACATGAAGATCTCATGTAAAAAGATACCTCTACCATGTGATACTCATTAACCTTAAATGCTTATGACATGATATATCTGCTAATAAGCAGAGCATGGTAATTAATTTGTTACCAACAATAGGGCCTCCTATTCGAGTGTTATTTTAGTCATTTCCTGTAACCAAGCAATTGATGACATCACCAAAGTTTAAATTGCCCGCAATGACCTTTTTCAACATCATGAATTGTTTAGTGACAGGAAATCAACCTCATACATGACTTATAGGAGCTATTACATACTAGTATGACACCTACCACTTGTGCAATCCCCAAGCAGTCGTCTTATTCCTCAGCACCCATTCCTTTCTCATCTTCACTCGAGACCTAAAGAATGTAATATGATTAAATTAGAGCAATGGAACTGTTTAATATCCAATCATAACTGATTGACATCTTGAGTCTTATGTTTGCATTCCTTTGTTGTATTTTTGACAAGGTCTTCTGTTTTTGAATTTCAATAAAATTAGGGGTTTTTTTTCTCTTTATCACTAAAACTGATGAAATAAGTGCTTCAAATTTTATTTGGAGGTTATAAAAATAAACACAGAGTACATTTGTGAAAACATGTGCTTTATATTATATAGAATGGTTGCAGGTGAGACATGAAGATATGTGCACCCCTGTAATTTTTTTGGTGACATGGAACCCAAATCTTTCTATTGTGAAATGTTTTATTTTCGATATTGTTTTTTGATTTTCATTCACAAGCAAATATAGGGCTCCACCTACAATTAGCCTAATGAATTATTTAGCTTGGTGGCGATGTTTAAAAGCTTTGAGAAATGTATGAATTTTATCTATATCATATTTATTCAGATGTGTTAAAAAAAATAACAGCAACAAAAACGATTTACATGTATACCTGCCAAACCAAATATTATCATTGTGGAGATTAAGATCCGTTTTTAGTGGAGCATTTCATTGGCCCTAATAAGTGAATTGTTTCTTACAGCATATCAATTAGCCTATTTTAAAAGCATAACTATTCCATATAAAAAGTGATACATTGGCTAATATTTTACAGAAGCGTTTATAGTTTCATGCAGATTAGTTACATGTGCAGTATTTTGCAAATGATGCATATCTATTTGTTTATTACAACCTACTATGGGAACACTATCACAAACATTGGTTATGTCTTGGATGAACAGAGAGTTCATCCAAGGTCATATCGTGGAACCAACATAACTGTGCGATTAATATAGTTTTAAATAAATAACCAGTCCAATAATAGGGCAAGGGAGGGGGGGGGGGTGCTTTAGGGCAAGGGGGGGGGGGGTGTTATTATGCCCTGGGTATTTCCCACCCATTTTTATCTGCCCTCAAATCTACTCTTGTCTCCATGCTCAAATGGAGCTTAATGCGAGCGGGAAATGCTATCAGAAGGATGTTGCACAGCAAGGGGCCAAACCTGTGTAGTGTCACAACTCCATGATTGAAGACACCTGTACTGTAGCCTTTACACTCAGCACATAAACTGAGCACATTCGGGATACAACTTACATATGAGTGGCAGAGGCACTATGAAACATAGACAAAAAAAACAATGCATTGTTTGCCAATGTAACCATGGCATTTTTCTGCTAGGCACTATAATGACAAGGTGGTATGCAGTGGTATGATTTATCAAGATCACCTCTCCATTTAGATCACCTCTTTATCAAGACCACCTATCTATTAAGGCCATCTATAAAGACCATTTCACTATAGAGACCACCTCAGTTTCAAAGGCACCTCACTATTAAGGCTTTTAGTTTATATAAATATTTTTCCTTGCCATTAAGACCAGTTGTATTTGCAGAAAAATATGGTCATACTTGCGTGGTTCTACTGTAGTTTTCTTATGATCCAATCTCCATGTTCACGTGGTGAATACTAATATTAAACTGACACACTTTTCAGTGGTCAATGAGGTGTAACCAAACTTAAAATAATAGCACTATACTTATGGCTCAATACGAAACCTCACTCATATTATGATCAGTTCTGTGACCTATGAACATATTTCTTAACGTATAATGGAGTGCAAATAAGTTATATCCCACACAAGTAAGGTATATTTAAAGGTGCAGGACTCCCAAGTCTTTTATTCTCATCATAAATCTGCCTCTGGCAGCTGGATAGTGTAAGCATCAGACTATATATTATTGAGACATTACATAACAATCAGGTAACTAGTTTTGTCATAAAATTAAAACAAAGTAATAATTTTGACCAGGTCTATGTAAAAACTTTCAGTGCATGAGTATTGCTTTTCAAATTATAGCTGGTCTTAATTCAAAGTTTTCACATCATTTATGATATTTTTTGCATTGTTACCTTTTTTTAATATTAAAGTAATATCTGAGGGTATCTATTGTGATATTCCCAATCTGAAATTATGAAAACTTGGGCCCTATGACAGTAACAACTTTTGTCCCAAGGCAAACCTGCCCCTCCCCCCCCCTCCCTGGCGGTTCTATCTTAATAACTACATAAATATTTAATGTAAATATATGTTAAGCAGATCCACGGATGCCTCTATCATAGATACATGTTGTAAGGCCAAGCAAAATGCTGTAGATGCAGTATTATTCGTATAAATGACAAAAAAACATCCGGCAAAGGGGGCAGGCTGCTTGCCTGCGAATTGGTCCTGGTCCTACTCAAATACCCTTGGTGTTGATGCCTAGGTTTATAAAAACTTGTTTCTAAATATATTTTAATCTTTATTCATGGTTAATACCTCATAAGACTGCAATTTTTATATATTTTAATTCATGTGTTAGTGGCATATTTGTAAAGTCTTTAATTTGATTGCATTATTATTATCTTAAGTTGAAAACGATGCAAATACCCTGTCCCAGTTTCGTTTTAGGCCACACCCTCCTTAGCAACCCCTAGCAACCCCCTTTGGCCTGTCATATCAGACCTTCCAGTTTGGGTGTTCTGGAACGCCCCTCCCTAGCAACGCATAGCAACAGCTGCAGCTCAGAGAGTCACATCTTCAACACATAGTTTGATGGCCAGGCTTACAAATATTTTGATGTTTTGATTAATCTATGATTCTCACATTTGTCTCATAAATGCCTTAATATTGTCAGGGCAAAAAAAAACTTTAGTCATATTTATTAAATATTGCATGAGTCATATTGACTACAACTAACTTCATAGTCAGAAACATAATTTCCCATGACAGTGAACTTAGACTTAGTCTGTGTCATCATGACATGCCTAAGTCTAAGTTGTGGGATAAAGCTGACCTTTCAGTTAGAATGGTCAAATTTGTAAGATTTTAGTCATTAACAGAAAATAAAGATTTTCAGTCTGTACCAGTTTTCAAATAATTTTTCTTTTTTTGACATTTTGCGATAATCATCAGTACTATACATCATGTGCATATCATTGAAAATATCTATAGCTTTAATTATATAATGGTCAGCCTTGAGAATGCATTAAAGCAGGATGACAAGTTTTTAATAAGATTGGGATATGTCCCCCCCCCCCATCCACTGTCAACTTCAAAGAAGTGGTTCCTGCAGCTGTAACCTATCAGTCATAATCAGTTAGTTTATCACCCAATGAACCTCTAGTACTCTTTCTCTCCTGACACCCTGGCACTACAATCTTGCCCCAATGCTCTGTTAGGCTGTAAGGACATGTGTATACTAAAATTATCAAATAATGATTCAATGGTATATACCTATGGAGCAAATTTTATCATAATGTTGCCTAAATATTTAGGAAACTGTAATATGGATTTACACATATAACCATGTTATAAAGTAAATGATAATGAAAACATGAGTTAATTGTTATGTAACTGTGCCAATCTGTGTACCCGTCGCATTATAATAGATGAATCATAAGTTAGATTGCATATTTGTGTTGGAACATGAGAAGGGCTACAAAGTGATTAACTTTCTGGGAGGCATTAGAAAGAATGAATTATTTTAAACACCTTACCTTTGCATAGTAGAGTTCTGTTGACAGTGATCCAATTAGAAGAAGATTAGAAGAAAGTCCCCTGGTGAAAAGACGATCAGTCCTGTGTAAAAGTCTATCAAATTTCTGAAATGAAATCTACTAAGAAAGATATCCAAGCAAGTGAATGATTATCATACAAACTGCTGAAACTTAGAAGGGTATCCAAGCAAGTGAATGATTATCAACAAAATTGCCGAAATGCACTCCACTTAGAAGGATATCCAGGCAAGTAAATGATTATCAAACGAATTGCTCAAATGCTGTCTACTCAGAAGGATATCCAGGCAAGTAAATGATTATCAAACGAATTGCTCAAATGCTGTCCACTCAGAAGGATATCCAAACATGTCAATGATGGTTGTGATAGATATTTCTCACACTAGAATCCAGCCACTCTGAACTGACCAATGGCTGATTACCACCACCCCCCCTGCCACTCTGAACTGACCAATGGCTGATGACCACTTCCACCCCCACCCCCCTCCACCACCCCATAGGCCCCCTATGTCATAAAGGCCAAATTCACACACAAAGACTGAAACACTTTTCAGTTAATTAACTGAAAACAGCAAAAGATGTACAGTTATGATATGTAAAGGGTTTTACACTGGGTCATCCCTCAGTGGAGGTAATGAAAAAACATGTCCATTACACCTAGATTAAAAACCCAATATCTCAGAAACTATAGCACCATATTTTTTAAATTTTCTTCCTTGTTATGTCAGACTAAAGCCATCATGTACAATGAGATATATGTAGGGCTGTGCAATGTTTCAAAACCAGTTCCCCAGATTTTAGTCTAAAATCTGGGAAACAATGCATAAGTTTAGTGAGACACTTAATCTGGTGTGACAAATCTGCCAATTAAGAAAATAATACCTCATGGAAAATACTGTTCTTTAGCTCCAATTACCTGTTTGAAGTAAGATATATAATATTGTTCAATTCTAAAGATCCTTTTGTTTATGTGATTTTGATAAATGCTGTGGTAAATTATATATTAACTGCTGGACTCAGCTGCAATAAAAATGACTTGTCTTTTCATGTTTGAATATGTCACACAAAATACAGATAATATAGCTATGTATCTAACTTAATTGATATCCATCATTAGCATTTCAAATATAACCTGTACTACATCTTTGTATTATTGTTTGATTTCAGTTTGGTTTAATTATACCCCCCTCATCAGTCCAGTGAATTACCATGAAACAGTAATGCTCTATCATTACCACAAATATGGTAGCGATAGAAGAGCTACCATAAAAGAGAAATGCTCTACTGTTACTAAATTCTGGTAGCGTTTGCAGTTCATTAATAATATGTTAGATGGCAGCAGTATCCACTTGAAAAGGGGTGATTTAGATCTTTATCACTGATGATTGATACCAGCTGATGCTGGGTGTTCAACCCCCTCCCTTCACCTCTCTGTGATTTCACCCCCTCCCTCTCGTCACCCCCTCCAGTAGCAGCTGATAGCTAGAGCTTATCATGTACATTATAGGAGATAGAAACTTTCTATAGTTCAAACTTGGAAGAAATGTATATTTCTTCCAAGGTTCAAATCTATAGAGAAGTAGAGAAGTGAAGAAATGATCTATTATTTTTACTTACAGCCAAGAAACAATATTTAAGCAGAAATCTATCAAAAACGTTGTTTAATGGTGTTAAATAAATGTTGCATTCATATTTAATATTTCTTTGTTTATTGCACACAGTCAATCAATCAATCAATCAGTAAATCAATCTATCTATATATCAATACATCTATTTATCCATCTATCAGTCAATCTATCAATCAGTCAATCAATCAGTCAATCAATCAATCAATCAGTCAGTCAATCAAGTCAGTCAAATCAATCAGTCAAATCTATCTATCTATCTATCTATCTATTTATCTATCTATCTATCTATCTACCTATCAATCAATCAATCAATCAATCAACCAATCAACCAATCAACCAACCTACCGAGGGCTCGCGAGTCCGAGGGCCCGCGAAAACACGTCTTGATCGATGGTATCTATCTATCTGTCTATATAGCATGAGAAAAATTAAAACAATATACCTCCTGCAAGTGCTAAATTAATTTGTTGTGCAGTAGTTATCATAGTAGCATTTGTCAACACAGTACAGTTGTGGTCAAAAATGTGCATACACTTGAATGGAAAACAGATAACCACTTAATTTGTCACAATGCAGATCATTTTCAGTTATTAAAAAACCTAATTAATTGAAAACATTGTTTCAATCAGATGGGTCAAAAGTGTGCACACACCCAAATTAATATGATCTTGTTGCACAGTATTCAGCATGTTTAATAATAAGTCAGTCCAGCTAATCTGTTCAATCAGTCAGTTAAGTCAGTCTGTCTGTCAGTCAGCACCACAGAACATGACAGCTGAAATAGTCATTTGTCATCAGTATTTTTTCTAAATTTTTTTCAATAAATTAGGTTCAGAACGTTTAATGATAATATGTGAAAAACAGCTAATTACTACTTATTTAATATTGTTACAAAAAGAAAAATCTAAATACTAAGACTAAGGGGGATTTTCTGCAGTTTGGCCAAACTTCCCGGTGAAGGGCCAGCTGATTAGCGGCTCCTTCACTAGAGGATGCCCATTTTGCCAAGTAATAAAAACTTTAATTTCTGCCCAAGGTTATATTACATCTATCAATGTTATATTGCAACTTCAATCACAGTGGTAATTCAACTTTTATCTAATTCCCAACTGGGGGGGGGGGGGGTTAATAACAAAGAAATTGCCTCTGTTGACAGGTTTATTTTTTTTTGCATGACCACCAGAAATAAATATTGAACCATGCAGTTTAGCTGAACTATAGTATTTTAGAAATTGAAATCACTACTAGGCAAAAAAAAATTTAGTTGGCCAAAATTACTACATTTTATACTGCTTAGTTTTTTCTACCCCTCCATGATGAAGGTGCTGTTAATTTGGGTTACTTTGTCCTATGTCTTGTTTGTGAAATACATGTCATGTCTGGTATCATTTAGCATGCAGTTATTTTGACAAACACATAAGTAATGTTCAATAATAAAAAAAAACACAAGTCTGACAACTTAATAACCACCCAGTAAGTTAACCATTTGTTAACATACTGTTTAATTCTGTTAATTTGCCGCAACAGTAGAGTCTACAGGTCACTTTAGGTGGACCATGGAGTCAATATGTATAGCGACTCCATGGGTGGACATAGGCCGAGGGCAGGGCGTCTTGGGGTGAGGTTATTAGCAGCAGGGCCCGACAGCCTGATGGACACTTGCTTGGCCGCCCCCCGCCCGCGACGACCCCCCCCCCCCTTTGTATATGGAGGTTGTGTCAGTGATAATTGGCATTGACTTTTTATTGTGTTAATATAAAATGTCATTGTCAAGTGCAATTAGCTATAAAACATCTGTAGTATAATTGACAAAATAATCCAATTAGGCTTAGAAAAACATCACCAGTGACTGCATTGTCTACTAATGTTTCATGTTCATAATATTTAAAGACTTTAAAAAAAACTTAATTGTCAACAGTCCTTATATTTATACCCTTCCAAAGGAGGCTGGCCCCCAGAGAGAGAAAGAATGTTATATTCAACCATATATAAATACAACTTTATGTACATACAGATCAGGAGCCAAAAGTCACTCCTAATATAACTCATCAAATATACATTTCACATAAACAAAAACTAATGCATCTCTTCCAATTTTCAATATTATTAGCAGGGGATGCATTCGGATAACTGGGGTTCACTGTAAATGTAATAATATCATGATATTTATATTTCATTGCCTCAATATGGATATACATGTCTGTATTTGGGTTCAGTTACATTGGTACACTGGCCATTTTTGTGTAACATTTTTTGTGTGTAAATCTAAACATAGAATTTGCTGGTTATTAAAGACTATTTGCATTAAAATACCACTCTGGCATAGGCATATGTGAATTCAAAGAATTTGAAATTCTTACTTGGTATAGCAAGTAGTCACTATAGACGGCTGCTTTCTTGATAACTTTTAGGCTGTAGACATTGTGACTTGTCACAAATAATGAATTGAGCCAAATATATTTCACTATGGAATAAAGATTATTTCATACATCGTTAGGGACCATGTCAAAACTGATGAAATGCTGAGGAAAATGTTAGACAAATCAAGATATGGTAAAGCATTAAAGTCGTGATGATTGATAGATTGATTGATTGATTGATTGATTGATAGATTGATAGATTGATAGATATATTGATTGATAGATTGCTAGATAGATTGATTAATAGATAGATTGATATAAAGATTGATATATTGATTGATTGGTTGATTGATTGATTGATAAATTGATTGATCGGGTGATAGATTGATTGATATATTGATAGATTGATTGATAGTTTGATTGATAGATTGATTGATTGATATGATAGATTGATTGATTGATTGATATATTCATTGATTGATAGATAGAGTGATAATTTGATAGATTGATTGATTGATAGATGAATGGATTGATTGATTAATATATTTATTAATTGATAGATTGATTGATTGATATATTGATTGATTAATTGATTGATAGATTGATTGTTAGATTGATAGAGTGATATATTGATTGATAGATTGATATATTGATTGATAGAGTGATAGATTGATTGATAAATTGAGTGATTGATTGATTGTTAGATTGATTGATGGATAGATTGATATATTGATTGATAGAGTGATAGATGGATTGATTGATAGATTGATAGATATATTGAGTGATTGATTGATTGTTAGATTGATTGATAGATAGATTGATATATTGATTGATAGAGTGATAGATTGATTGATTGATAGATTGATTGATTGATATATATATATATATATATATATATATAGATGGATTGATATATTGATTGATTGATATATTGATTGATTGATAGATTAATTGATAGATAGATAGATAGATAGATAGATTGATTGATAGATAGATAGATAGATAGATAAATAGTTAGATAGATAGATAGATAGATAGTTAGATAGATAGATAGATAGATAGATAGATAGATATTACGCGAGAGGAATGGTCTAATAAACGAAATATGTAGCGGGTTTAATAGATGCTATTACATGAGTTTGCAATATACAGTATTAAATATATATTTAGTTAAAGTTCATTTCTAATGTAATTCAGAATATATGAAGAACAGTGTTTTATCCACGAAGAAAAATATATAAGTTACTGGTTCTTTATACATAATTTACATATCACATCAAGCAAATCGATGATATGTTGCAATGGAATTTCCTATTTTTTATACAACAAGACATCATTTACATTTTTGCCCACTGTATTTCAACATTAAAACGAAACTAGGCCACAGATTGTCATTTTAGAACTGCATGCAAGTCCTTTATGTCAAATAGTATCAAATTATTATGAGCTACAGAAACACGGCATTTCATTGACTACATAAAGGCAGATTGCAAATAAATTATTTTTAAAGTTGTCTATATTGAAAGTAGACAAAGTTATCTATTATTGAATATGAATTTCAGATTCTTTTTAAAGATTTTAAATTCTTTTTATGTTTTTCACAAACTGTTTTAAAGGCGCAAAAAAAAAAAAAAAAAAGAAGAAGAAGAAAATGCCAGCCCAGCTGTCCGTGTAAAATACAATTTGTAGACGAGTTTCAAAACAATTCAGTCTTTAATTGACAAAAATCGGAATAGTGAGTTGTCCCAATAATGATAGTGAAGTAAAGTGTTATAGTGATATGGTCTTCTTATTTGTGAGGTGTTTTACTAGAGAGGTGGTAAGGTGATCTTAATACTGAAAGTTAGTTATCATCGCTATACCAATGAATATTTCAGTTTTCGGCTTTTAGTCACAATTACAATGTTTACATACACTGTATTAATTCATGTTTAAGACAACAAAGCAATCATGCAATCAATCAATGATTTTATTTTACATGTTATTCTAATGATAGACCTATAGATTGATTTCTATGATGTTTTTATCTTTGTAAATATTAAAAGGGCGTGCTGAAAAACTGTTTTAACTAACCAAGCATTTTTTATTCTTGTAAATCTAATCATTTGTAAAAAAAAAACTTTAAAAAAATTATCAATCAATCAATCAATCAATCAATCAATCAATCATCTATCTAT
Source organism: Alitta virens (assembly GCA_932294295.1). Classification (NCBI taxonomy): domain Eukaryota; kingdom Metazoa; phylum Annelida; class Polychaeta; order Phyllodocida; family Nereididae; genus Alitta; species Alitta virens. Next base: position 34,720,215 of record OW028585.1, read on the forward strand.
CTATCTATCTATCTATCTATCTATCTATCTGTCTATCTATCTATCTATCTATCTATCTGTCTGTCTGTCTGTCTGTGTCTATCTGTCCATCTATCCTATCTATCTATCTATCTGTCTGTCTGGTTAGCTGTCTATCTATCTGTCTATCTATCTGTCTGTCTGTCTGTCTAGCTGTCTGTCTATCTATCTATCTAATATTAATATGTATTAATTATACTCATTATTATTATTGTAATTATTCTATAAGAACACTTTTCTCTGTCTAATCTGCCATAATTGGTGTAAAACGAAGTCCTTCAATAGTCAAATCTAGCAAACAGCCATTTGTCTTATAAAACTTTATTAAGACAAGAAGCTGAGTTGATGAGGCCCACTTATCAAGAAATGTATGTAGCTGTTATCTGCATACAATGGACATTGGACAGTGGGTCAAGGGGTGCGGGGCAATTAGAAAGGAGGGGGGGGGGGGGGTTAATAGGCTATCAGATAAGAGAGAAGTGTCTCTGGCTGACATCTGGGGTGAATATGATAAACTATGATAGGCTGTTAAGAGGGGTAAAGTTCTATCATTACCATTCTGTTGGGAACGCTAGAATTTATGAAAACAAACTCTTACGAGCACTTTTTTCCCCTTACGATCACTTTTGATGAAAAAAATCATGAGTAAACTAGAGACACTGGGTCAACTTTTAGTGAAGGTTTCAAGTCGATAGGGCAGCTGGAACATATTCAGAAACATGTTTAAAGGTGAAAATGAGCCTCAGAGCGTTACCACAGAAGTGTAGCTGTTGCTGCAGACCTGCCTATCATTACCAATTAAATGGTAGCGGTAGAGCGCTACTATTTCATGATAATTCACTCGACTGCTCATGAATTGTTCTTATAACTACATGTGTTATTCATTACAGTAGTATCCGGATGTTTACCACAGGCTTATCATAATGGCACCATGAAAGGTGTCAGCTCGGGGAAATGCACCAAATGACCCAGGCCAGGTCCTCGCTCAGATAAATACCTAGAGGCTGGACCTTACAGTTCTATGCATAATTAAACCTTGGAAGAAACATACACCCCCACCCCTCCCCCCTGAAAAAAGAAAAGAAAAATGAAGACATTTATTAAATTTTATAAATAAAAGCAAACCAGATCATCTACAAAGTGATGGTTTATTACTCTAGATTTAGTTAGGGCAGACAAATTTGATATTATATTGTTTTGTCTTTTTTAGTTTAAAAACCTAATACAAATTAAATAAAAAATAGAGTTTGGGTTCACTTACTTATAATTATGCATGACACTGTGCATTAAAGAACAGAAAAAAAGAATATAACAACTTCCTATATTATAATTTCTCTATTCATACCATAGCCTAAGTTCCATGAGGTCATATTGTCGTGACACTTTTTATATTATGTTCATACTATCTCCATTTTATTGTAAAATAATTCAACTTTAAGTGCATATAAAGCAGATATAATATTGTAGATTTGTGTTTTGTTTTGTGTTCAAAAGATCTTGTGAATGATCTAACCTGTTGTGGTCTCATTTAGCAATAGAATCTGTCCTGTAATCACAAACAGAACATGATCCTGTGGGGCAGCCGATATGATTTCCAGAAAAGTCAGTGTCGCAAAGAGTCTGGCATGTCAAAGAAAATCGGCCGTCAATCATCCTCCAGGACCCCACCCCCCCCCCCCCCCCCGTCACCCCCATCAGCTGCAGGTAAAATCAAAACCATGCAGGTTGAATTCTTGCTAAGTCAATGTCCATAATGTCAAGGATCTGGGTGACTCCTTTGCTTTGTTTTCTTTCTTTAATTTCCTTCTTTCTCTCTTTCTTTCTTTTTCTTTCTTTATTACATATAACTACTTCTACATTAGTCTGTCATTTCAGCAAAGTCAGTCAGTTCAGCCAAATCAGTACAGCCTAGTCATGTTCACAGTAAAGTTAATTCAGTCATATATTCGGTCAGACAGAATTGACTGAGTTCAACTGACTGATTTAACTGACTGAACTGTCTCTCAGTTAAGCTCATCTGTTCAGTCTGTCAGTTCAGTCAAGTCTGTCTGTCAATCAGTCAGCACAGCAAAACATGCCAGCCGACAACTAGTCAGTCATTTAGGCAGCCAGACAGTGGTTTTATTGGTCTACCTTAAATATCACTTGCAAATTGTAGATTCAGTGACGTAAACTCAGGGTTGTCATCAGTATTTCTTTCTCATAAATTAGGTATATCATATTGTGTTTAAATCGATATGATAAGATAGCTACAAATGAACTATTTAGAAAAAAAACAACATTTTGCTATCATGTATATAAGCCCAGTAATTGCAAATTGAAGTTTTGTCAAAATATAGGGCAAGGCCAAAGATCTAGGCCAAGGCAAAAAGTGTTTCTCACTGAAGTGCCTGTGTCATGTTATTAGCTAAACAAGAAAAATAATGATGAATGTCTAGATGGAAGACATTAAATTATTGTTGAATAGTGTTAATTATAAAAATACAACATATTCCTGAGCACCTTCTTTATGTATTTGTTTTATATTCATAATTTCCATATCTTTACCTGTCATTGTGATCTTGTGAACATGAATATCCTTTATACTGTGAATGAATGTTTATGCCATAAACACTGCCAAAATATTTATTTCCACATTCAAAGGCTATTCAGTGGCCTAACCTTAAACACCACACATGAGGTTTGCATTTCTTTCTTATGTATTCACTAAGGAAAATAATCTGATTGAAATCCAGTGTATTTATATTAAATTAGTGCAGAAATTAAGTGCTTGATACATGCTCAAATGATGTTTAATTTATTATACACTGGTGACTCGCCGACTGCTTCCAGCGTCAGCAGGGAGGGGGGCTTGTATATACTTTAAAAGGCTGCTGCTCCCTTAATATATGTCCGATTTTCGTCAAGTAAGACTGAATTGTAGTATAGTTCATAGTGATTCCATACACGTTTTTGGATCGAAAATAGGCGCAAAATTGAGCGAGATATTTGTCTGAGAAGGCAGCTATGTTGGCGGAGGCAAACAGTGGTGCTCCCACAAACGTCCGCGCCCGTACTGTATCAATATAGTTTATAGATGATAAGAATGTTGCAAATGAACTAATTAGAAAAAAACCGCACTGTTCTATCATGTATAGAAGCCAAGTAATTGCAAGTTGAAGTTTTGCACTGTCAAACATCTTCAGGTGAGTTAAAGATATATAGATTTTATTGACATGTAAAATATCATAAGTGATACATATGTCATTCAGTTAAAAGATAACATGTCAAACATCTTCAGGTGAGTTAAAGATCAATGTCTTTAAGTTAAAGAAAGTCAGGTGAGAAGGCCAAGGCAAAATTCGAGATGTTTTTTAAATTAAGGTCAAGGAATAGGCCAAGGCAAGGAGGGAAGTTGTATATACTTTAAAAGGCTGCTGCTCCCCTAATATAAGTCTGATTTACGTCAAATAAAAACTGAATGTGTAGAATTTATATAATAGATAAGGAGAGGAAAATTAATAAGGTATACTGGGCAAAAAGAGGTTAAAAAATGCCCCCAACATCAATCGCTGTTCTTTAATGTAGATAGTTAGATAGACAGATATGTAGATAGATAGTAAGATAGATAGACAGATAGACAGATACATAGGCGTAGGAGGTGGGGGGAGGGCAGGGGGGGGGGGGCAATTGTCCCCCCAAGTGTCCAGGAAAGCCAAAAATTCGGGCAAAAAGTTGAAAAATTCGGGCATAAAGGGGTTGTGATGGCCCCAGGTCACTGACCTTACTAGGTCAGTGACCGACTTTGACGCGCACTGGGTGACCCGGACCACGTGACCACGGGGTCTTGGCGGGAATACACCCAGACCGCGTCAGTAGCTGAAGAAGCAGAGGATAGGCAGGCTGTGCGGCGGGGCAGGGCAAAATAAACTTTAAAACTGGAATACCAACGCTTTGTCTTTCTTGGGGAACCTTACAAATTGGCACCCGATGTGGGACTTGAAGAATCGGATGTAGGGTTCCCCAATTGGATAGAAGACATGGACGACGCATGGACAAGGACATAAAAAACGTTTTGAACCTTTTGAAAAAAAAACATGACTTCGCCACGGCCACGCTGGATAAAGGTGCCAGCGACCGCGTGGTTTAGTCAGTTGCAGCGGAGCACAGGAACCGTCAGCATCTACATTGAGCGTCAGCAGCAGCGACGTTGCGACTTCAAAACTTCAAGCTACACATATCTACAGTTAAGTAGAATTCACGCTACAATACTCTACCTTATTTAGTGTGTTTTAGCCCCACGTATAATGCCTGCAAAGTTGCGTAAGAGGCCTGGCTTGGTATCAGCCGACACGAGTGAGCCCGCATCGACTCCGGTGCCGGGCCCCTCGCAAACGGCGGATGAGTCAGCTCTACGTGCTTCGACTAGGAGTAAAGTAGTGCGAACGCCGGGACGCCCTCGTAGACGAGAGGCCACGGCGGATAGGACTCCAAGTCCTGGACTCGCATTCACGAGTCAGGAAAATACGCGGACAACCAGCGATCGAGGGCGCCGAAAGGAGCCCTCGCCAGCTGGATATGAGTCGAATGATTCATCCGCGTCGACGCCTGTTTCCTCGCCTGAAGGGCGGCCCTCCGTGGTTGAGCGTGCGGAACCACGTAGCTCAGCCCGGGCTGTCATGGCTGCCACCAGTACTCCGCAACGGAGTCTGGGTTCTTCGGGGTACAGGCGGAGAAAAGAAGCTATTCCTCCAAAATATGACGGCCAGGGTACGGCCTTCATAGACCACTTAGACGAATTTACTCGAGTCGCCACTTTCAATAAGTGGACGGACGAGGAGAAATGTTTTCACCTTTGGACCAGCGTCACTGGTCAAGCTAAGTTGAAAATGCGGCCCCTAACTTATCGGGACGATTGGAGAGAGATGGTGAGCCAGTTGACGGCTCTGTTCTGCTCGAATCGTGCCCTCGATGCGTACAGAAATAAATGGTTTAATGCAAAACGAGGCCCAGAAATGGACCTCGAGACGTATGGGTTGTTTTTATTAGATCTCTCCAGGAAAGCGAACCCCGCTTCCGCCCCCGCCGAGCAGGAACGCTTTGCAAAAGAGCGTTTCATGGAGACGGCTGGGTCTACTAGTATGAGATTTTGGTTGGCGGCTTTAAAGCCACCCACCCTGCAGGAGGCCATTGATCTAGCAGTGCAGTACGAGGCAGCGTACGAGGCCACGAAAACGAGTAAGCCTGACGTCGGGCCGGCTGGCGCTATCGCTTTGCCAATACTGCAGCCCGAGGCTTCCGTGGCTGCTACTGCTTCAGCGTCTATACGTGGCGGCCCGTCCTCTGAAAAAGAGGGAGCCATCACGAGGCAGGATTTGAAGGATTTGGTATATTCGATATTAGGCGAGGTTATGTCCAAAGACAAGGGGAAGGTTTATAGTAATACTCGCCGGCAAGACCACGATTATTCACCTGAAACACGGAGGTGCTACCGGTGCAAGAAGACCGGGCATCTCCGCAGGGATTGTCCCAAGCGAAATGTCGATGATGATCGCTCCAAGAAACGAGCGCCCAGCAGGGACAGGGAACACCGATCGAGTAAGCACGGTGATAAACGGTCCCAGGGGCGGAGCGATCAGGGTAAAAAGGGGGGCAAGGATAAGAAGGAGAGGAAACACTCGGAAAACGAGTAAGGGTGGAGGAAGTATCCACGGATCCTTCACCTGCTGAAAAAGCGGCCCCTCAGCCTGCTGAAAAAGCGGCTCCTCAGCCTCCGGAATGTTGGGAAGGGGTGAAAGTGGGACAGCATTGGCCAAGACAAGTGGCCATGCAGAATTCGAGCGCATCCTGGTATATTACGATTAGTGTAGGGACACGTCACGTGGATCTCCTGATCGATACCGGTGCGCAGGTGTCTCTGCTGAGTAAGCAGGAGTACGATGAGATACCTGGCGCGAAACGAGAGACTTTAAGACCTGTGGAAGGCAAGATCTCGGCGGCAAACGGTGGACCCATCAATATTTATGGTAAGGTGGAGCTCACTCTCTGTCTAGAGAGAGTGCTTTATCCTTGTGAATTTTTGGTAGCGGATATTGGAGGTCTCCCTGGTCTACTGGGGATGGACTTCTTGAAGAGACACGGTGCATTGCTAATGTGTTCAGTAGGAATGCTGAGACTGGGAGGCGTTGATATCGCGTGTAGAGAAGGTCGCCCTGGAAAAACAGGCCGAGCAATCTTACACGAAGACGTCCACATACCAGCTCGCCACGTGTCGCAGGTCTCAGTCAATTTGGTGTCCTGGGGCGTATCTAACGGGGGCGACCTCGTATTCGAGTCGTTGCCCACGGTTTGCCAGGATTTACACATAATGATACCTAGAGGATTATTGGCATCTCAATGCTCTGGGGCTCACGTGTGGATAGCCAATCCCACGACTGAGAGTGTTCATATTGCAAAGGGTCAAGTGGTAGGTCAATTGAGCGAAGTCGAAAAGGTGGATTCACCGAAAACGGTGAATGCTGCTGAGGTCAATTTTGAACTCAAGCAGAAGAACACTGAAACACGACTGCCCGTTCATTTGCAGCCTCTTTTGGACGAAACTGACGATCTGACCGCAGATCAAAGGTCAGAGCTCCGAAAGGTCTTGATGGAGTATGAGCATTGTTTTGAGGGAGGTAAATACGGGCTGGGACGTACAAGTCAAGCCACGCACAAGATCGATACGGGTGACAATCGGCCTTTCAAGGTGCCGACCCGGAGATTAGGGTGGGCTCAAAACAGGGCGCTGTCAGAGGAAGTGGATAAGATGCTGAGACTCGGAGTGATCGAGCCCAGTAGCAGCCCCTGGTCTAGTCCCCCTGTGTTGGTTAGAAAGAAAGATGGAACTTTCAGGTTTTGTGGGGATTATAGGAAATTGAATTCGTGCACTAAAAAGGATGCTTATCCTTTGCCACGCATTGATGACTGTCTAGACACTTTATCAGGGGCAAAATGGTTTTGTACCCTGGACCTGTCATCTGGCTATTGGCAAATAGCTATGGATGACAGAGACAAAGAGAAAACCGCATTCACTGCTCCCAGAGGGCATTTCCACTTTACAGTGATGCCCTTTGGTGTTACAAATGGACCAGCTACACTGGAACGTTTGATGGAGCTAGTGCTAGGAGGATTGGACCTGTCCACTTGTCTATGTTACATGGATGATATAGTGGTACAGGGGCCCACATTCCAGAAGTGTCTAGGTAACCTGATAGTTGTACTGAAACGCATTAGCCAGGCTGGGTTAAGATTAAAAGCTAGCAAATGCGAGTTATTTAAAAGTGAGGTCTCCTTTCTAGGGCATGTGATTTGTAGAGAGGGTGTGAAACCAGATCCTAAAAAGATAAAGGCGGTGCGAGAGTGGCCAGAGCCAACTACAGTGCAGGAGGTGCGCTGTTTTGTAGGCTTCACATCGTACTATAGAAAGTACGTGCGTGACTTTGCTGGACTAGCAGCACCACTACATGCTTTAACAGCGCACCAGGCCGTCTTTAAGTGGGATGAGACATGCAGCAACGCTTTTAAAAGGTTAATCAGGGCCCTCACGACTGCACCAATATTGGTGCTCCCACGTGAAGGGTGCCCTGTCATCCTAGACACGGATGCCTCTGATCTTGCGATAGGAGGTGTATTGTCGCAAATAATTGAGGGGGAGGAGCGCGTGGTTGCCTACGCCTCGCAGTGTTTGTCTTCATCGCAAAAGCATTATTGCACTACGTACAAGGAATTGTTAGCTGTGGTCAGAATGGCGAAAATATTTCGGCCCTACTTGTATGGACAGGATTTAGTGCGTTTGCGCACTGATCATCGTGCTTTGGTGTGGTTGCAGAACTTTAAAGATGCGGAAGGAATGTTGGCGAGATGGATAGCTTCTCTGACTGAATACAATTTTGTAATCGAATACAGAGAAGGCAAGAAACACGCTAACGCAGATGGCTGCTCACGTATCCCCGTGAGGGCCTGTAAGCGCCAGGAATGTCCTGACCAAGGTCATGGTCAGAATGTTGACCTTGTGGCTTCCATCACGCAGTGGAACCAAGTACGAGGCTTCCGCACGATTACGTGTGGACAGCCTCGAGAGGCGACTGGAATCAGCCCAGGAGAGGCTGAAGGACCCCAGGTGCGAGTGTATATGGCGGAGACAGCTGGAGAGACAGCTGGAGACGGCAGTGAGAGATCTCTGGATCCAAATTGGATAGAGTCTTTCACCTTGGAGGAAATACGGTGTGCTCAGGGCCAGGATATGGCCCTAGCTACCGCCAAGAAGTGGTTAGATGCTGGACAGCGACCGCCTTATCACGCTATTGTCACGCACTCGGCCCAGGTGCGAAATATATGGGCCCAGTTTTATTGCTTGAAATTGCAGCGAGGCATCGTGTATCGAAGCCATAAGCTGCCTACTGGTGAATTGGTGACGCAAATGGTAGCCCCAGCCAGCATCAGACGCAGCATCTTCAGCCAGCTTCATACGTCTCGCCTTGGTGGCCATATGGGGATCAACAGCCTCATATCCAAGTTGAGACGGAGGTTCTATTGGCCTGGCTACAAGGAGGATGTGATACGTTGGATAGGTTGGTGCGATGTGTGTCAGAAGCGGAAACAGGGCGGCCTGAAAAAGGCTCCCCTGCATCAGGTGCCAGTAGGAATGCCGATGGAAAGGATGGCCATTGACATAATGGGACCATTGCCTGTCACCAAGTCCAATAACAAGTATATAGTAGTCGTTGCCGACTACTTTACTAAGTGGACAGAAGCCTTTGCTCTTCCTAATCAAGAGGCTTACACGGTGGCTGATTGCTTGGTGACCAATGTGATTTTGCGATTTGGAGCTCCCTATCACTTACATAGTGACCAAGGGACTAATTTCGAATCGAAATTATTCCAAGAAATGTGCAAAATATTGGGGATTAATAAGACCAGGACCACGGCTTATCATCCCCAGAGCGATGGGTTGGTGGAACGCTTCAATAGGTCATTGGGTGATATGCTATCGAAGTTGGTGAACGAAAGGAGAGATGACTGGGATGACATGCTTCCTTACGTGATGTGTGCCTATCGGGCTACGCCCCATAGATCCACGGATATCACGCCAAATCGAATGATGTTGGGCAGAGAAGCAATGCTCCCTGTAGATCTGATGTATGGCCACGCACTCCAACATAAGCACCACTGTCCAGTGGAATATGTAGAGTGGATACGTGAAGCCATGGAAGAATCCTTCGAAAAGTGCAGAACCCAGATGAAGAAAGCGGCCCAGAAGCAGGCGAAACATTACAATAGGTTGGCAATGGAGCAGTCCTTCCATATGGGAGACTGGGTCCTATTGTTTTATCCGCCCCTGGCTAAACAGAAACTGGCCCTGAAGTTTCTAGGACCTTACAAGGTGACGAGGAAGATGGGAGAAGTCAACTATGAGATAGAGGCCCCAGCCTCTGGGAAGAGACGCATAGTTCACATTAATCAGCTCAAGAAGTACTTAGCTGAGGTGACTCCAGATGACATGATTCGGATCCCTGACATCCCATCAGACGATCCGTATTTGGACCCATCGTTGTATGAGGACGGAGCGAGTGCGACCCCCCTAGACGAGGGGCGGGATCCGCCCTTGCCCGGAGAATTGAGTGGCGACGCAGCGCAGCCTTGGTCTGGGCAGCCAGAGCGGGGCGGAGCTGCGAGGACAGGAGAACACAGGGGGCGCGGCTTGCAAACACGCGATCCCCTGGATACGAGAAGAGTGGCAGATTCGCGTTCGAATCTGGATACAGCTCCTTTTCTGGACTTGGAGCTGTCCTCAGCTCCTTTTCCGGATTTGGAGCTGACCTCAGCTCCTTCTCGGGAATTGGATCCGGAAGCGGCTCCATTTCTACCAGGTAGGCTGAGGAAGCCACCTGATAGGTTAGGCCACAATGTAGGCTACCAGTGAATTTAAGATTCTGGTTGCTGCATATCAGAGGGAAATAGCACTTATTGCTTGACTTCTGGCACTTTGTTTTTGAGAGTCTAGTGATATCACATGTTTATACAATAAATACCAGTTGTAGCTTCATTTAGACAATATATAGTTTGATTTTACGTAGTCTTCCCCATGCAAATGATTTTTATTTATTTTTATTAAAGATTCTCTCAAACAAGTGGTAAATGTCGACATACTAAAGCGGCGCGTCGCTGCAGTCACTTTCTAGTGACTGGACATTTCGTGTACCTGATTCTCTGGACTGAACACGTGGCCGTGTCCTGCAGAGTGGGTTTTTAGACGTGCCACCCAAATGGTCGCTACAGGTGCAGCCCTTTTTGAATAAAAGAGGGAGGAATACTGCAAAGGTAGAATTTGGGCACTGCTGGTTAAAAGCAGGGGCAAAACACGAAATTAGGTAATGAGAATGGTTAAAATGCCTCATAACACTGGAAATATCAGCAAAATAACTTAATTAGCAAGAATTAAGGGCTGTAGTGGTTATGGAAATGTTTAAAGTACCATGATAAACTTTATATATAGCAAGTTGGGTAATCTGGAAAGGTCAGCAAAAGGGATATAGTTTGCTGGATTATGGTTACAAGGACAAATGGTTATTTTCTCGTGGTATTGTCATTTAGTGATAAGGAATTGGCTATTTGTCATCATGGAACGTGAAACGTTCCTGATGGTTTGTTTTATTTGGCTGATAGCAATTGCTGGATTATACATTTAGCAACTACAAAATTCTCACTTTCTGTGTCTTGTGAAACTGTGTCACTGATTCTAGTGACCTGCATTCACTGATTCCAGTGACCTGCATTCATGGAAAATTTCCACTGGGGGAAAAGGTCACCAAGTTCGAAACACGAACAGGCACCCCTTTGTATTAATTTTGTCATTTTCGGTGCAATCCTCAATTAAGAAATTTTATGAGGGGGGGGGGAGAAAGGGTCAACTGGTCAACAAAGTGATTAGGGTCACATGACCTGTGATTCTGGTCACCTGACCTGTCACATGACCTGTCACATGACTCAGAAAGTGCGGCAAAAAGCTGGAGAGCGTGGGGCGCCCTGTCTCACACCTTCTGAAACCAGCAGAGAAGACACATCAAGACAAACAGAATTTTAGCGTTTCGAGGACTTAACCAGCACAACTTGGGAAATATAAGGATGTCTGCTACGAATACAAACAGTGAGGAGGCTACTGCTATGCCAGCAGTGCCCCTGGACAGCGTAGTGGAGGACGAGGGACCTCAGCTGACATCGGCCCAGACGGACATGGTATTAGCTGCCATGGAGGCAGCGGGCCTCGAGATTGGAGCCGAGCTGGAGGTCTCTGCCAGCGACGCTGAGGTGGCTGCCGTTTGCGGCTTGTCACCTACAGCAGAGCTCCCAATCTCCCTGGCCCCGGATTATTGGAGCCCGCAGCGATTGGGTCTCCTGCACCTGGACATGTGGGCTTACATGTCCAGGAAGGAGTACGAGCTGGAGGATCCAGCAGTGGAACGTTACGGGGCAGCAGAGCTGCCAGAAACGGCCAGGATGCGGAGGTATCTTCGTCTCCGTCCACGGAGAGAGGATATGCCCATTCTGAGTGGATGGATTATTGGAGACCTGGGTGTAGCGACCACCCAGGAGGAAGTGCTGGAAAATTTGAAGAGGCGACCTTGGTACGCCAAGGAGCGAGTGGCCAGGCCCAGCGTAGAGGGCGAGGTCTCTCCCACCAGGGCTACCAAGTCGCCTGCAAGGGAACAACAGGCAGCTCCGCTTACGGAGTCTGCCATGGAAGACGTGAAAGCCACTCCAGCCAGGGCCGAGGAACGGCCGCAGGGAGGGAGGCTGGAGGAAATGGAGAGCGAGGGGACGACGGACGATGGGGGGACGGAGAGTGACGTCTCGGCCCCAGAGACCACGACCCCAGAGACCACGCCGAAAGTCGTCTTGCCGGCCGCGCCACAGGGTGTGGAGGGCTTGAACTACATGTGTGCCACGTGCGGGAAACGCGTGAGAGATCGAAAATCTCTCACTCGCCACGTGAGCGTGGCCCATGCAGCAGCATACGTGGGCTTCCAATGCCCTGTGTGCCCCGCAGCGTTGCCCTCGGACCGGAGGACCAACTTCAGGCGTCATCTGGAGCGGTCCCATGGGTACACCCGTACACAGGCGGAGGAGCTAACAGCAGCCACACAGCCGACGACAATCCAGGGACCTAACTCCGATGGATCCCTGCCGGCGACGCCAGAGACGAGGACCCTGGTCAGCAGGGTGCCTACGTCACAGGAGACAGCATCTCCAAGCACCAGGGTGGTGCAGCTGCGCCGCGTCGAAGCAGCTTCGAGCGTGACGCCCCGAAGCCGCCAGACAAGGCCAAAGCGGCCTCACCCAGCAGCGGCCACCAGGACACCAGCAGCAGCAGCCACCAGGACACCAGCAGCAGCAGCCACCAGGACACCAGTAGCAGCAGCCACCAAGACGCCAACAGCAGCAGCAGCCGAGGACATGGTGACCAGGGCCCAGTACCAGGACATCGTTCTGGAGGTCCATAGGGCCAGGTCCCAGACGGCTGCAGCAGCTCGAGAGAACGAGGAGCTGAGGGCCAGGCTTCGCGCCGAAACGGAGCAACGCGAAGCCAAGGCCCGGCAGTCGGACCTCCTGTATCAGGAGGTGAAGCGGCTGACGGCTGACAGGAACAGGTGGATGGAGGAGGCCAGGGCTGCTGGATCCTCATCTGCAAGGCCTTGAACGCAAGGTCTTGCAGAGGACTGAACACGACGACAACCTGGACCACGCCCCCCACTCAACGAAGCCTGGATACGGACTGGACTTGAATGCTGGACATCAACACGAAATGACACCTAGGCACAACGTGAACGCTGGACATCAACACATCGTGCAGGGGCGGACCCAACGCCCTGCGGAGAGTCAGGAGACAATGATGGTAACGAGTGGGACAGTGACTCTTATAATGGCCGCAGTTAGAAACTGTGAATAATTGGAAAAATTGTGTCACGGCTAATTATAAGAATGTCCTCACTCGGAAATTACGAGCAGCTGATAAAAGACCTTGCAGAATCCAGAAATGGATACTGGCCTGTGTCCAAGGCGAAGATGGACTCTGATAAAATTGATGGACTCTATGTGTATTGTTATGTGTTGAATGTTGTGTTTGCAGCGGTGCCAGGGAGTCAACCACGTGGATGATGGCTGGGGAAAAAGCCAGCCTCCGGGGCGGACGTGACAGCTTCCTAGTGTCACGCCGCAGGGCGATGGTTGCTGATTGATTATATGTAATAATTGTGATTTTTGTGATTTAATGAATCTCGTTGATTTTGTGTGGTTCTGATCGTCGTCGCACAGCCTACTGAGTGTATTAGTTTGAATATGGGGGCATATTCCCAGTAAGGAGGGGGTAATGTGATGGCCCCAGGTCACTGACCTTACTAGGTCAGTGACCGACTTTGACGCGCACTGGGTGACCCGGACCACGTGACCACGGGGTCTTGGCGGGAATACACCCAGACCGCGTCAGTAGCTGAAGAAGCAGAGGATAGGCAGGCTGTGCGGCGGGGCAGGGCAAAATAAACTTTAAAACTGGAATACCAACGCTTTGTCTTTCTTGGGGAACCTTACAGGGTTCTAATAAAAGCCTTAAAATTCGGGCAAGATGACCTTTGCCCCCCCCCCCCCCAAAAAAAAGAAAGGTGCCTCCTACGCCTATGGATAGATAGATAGATAGATGGATAGATATGTAGATATGTAGATAGATGTTTAGAAAGATAGATTGATTGATATGTAGATATGTAGATAGATGTTTAGAAAGATAGATTGATAGATAGTTTAGAGAGACAGACAGATTTATATGCTTATTATACAATACAGAATACCTCGCTTAATATTTGGTATATTTTCGATCAGACAACACATATGGAATCAGTATGAACTATATGACCGGTAGAACCCGCCAAGTCACCATTTTTGCCTCCAGAATCCGTAGCCAAACCATCGAAAAAAGCTGTTGCATAACAGTTATGTATACTACGGGTTCACTACAGCAAAACAGGCTATGTGAGACAGGGGCTTAATACTATTTTGACATGGATGGTTACAGCGACTGTAGATTAGCTTTGTGCTAGTGCACGTTTTTTTCCAAACCATTTAAATTTCAATACTTTGTTAAAACATGGAGTCACTAATGACTCCATGGTTAAAGCATGTGTCAGAAAGGTTTCATTATGGAATAAACATGTGTTGATGTAAATTAAATAAATGATGAAATGTTATTGTCCTTATATAACCTTATATACACCAAAAAACTGGGATGAAGACTGGGTGGTGTTTGACACCAGTGAAAACAGAAGTTTTGGTTGTGACGGATTCCTTGTTTAAGACAGTGCATAGGATTCCGAATGGAATGCATGTCCAGTGCTTTCCCGGTGCAAGGATGCATGATGTGGCAAATGTTCTACAAAAGTATAGAGGGCCCAAGCTGCAAGCCATCGTAATAGCTGCAGGAGTAAACAACAGAGACTCCACTGATGTTCAGAGACTCCACCAAGACCTGCAAAGTGCTGTCTGAGCCTGCAAAGACCTTGCTGCAGAAGTGCGATTTGCACAGGTAATGCACTACCCCTGTTTGAGCCACAAGTTACCAGGTGGACTAAAGGGCCTGAACAGACATATAAGAGGCAATTACACCACACTGAAGAACCCAAGGCTGATTTGGACCCTGAGAGATGGACTCCACCTGACGACCAAAACCACTGAAAGGGCACTGCATATGTGGGCTTCTCAGATGCACCTGTGAGCAAAAAGGGCATCACAACATCCAGCTCTTATCAGAGCTAACAACCCTCGGCCCTTTTAAGGGCCACCAAATGTTCCAAAAAGGGCAGGCCGAAGTTTGCAATTGTGCAACTAAGTGGAAAGATACCCAAACCTGAAATCACTGGTGACTCCTTGCCCTAACAACCCTTCAAATTCCTTTTTTGTAAATCCAGAATTTTCATTATTGCAATTGTAAATCATATGCAATAAGGCAAGGGTGAACCACAGTTATCATTTACAGTACACTGTAATTTGGGGGCTGATACATTAAATGTGTATATGTTGAAAAAAGAGATTCCCATTTACAACACCCTGACAAGTCAAAGCCTTCACAACATGGCACTCTCAAACTGCTATGCTAGGTCAAGTGATGATCTGACTTCACCCCCTTAAAAGCCAATTGTATGTGTTAATGTTTTAAACAATCACTGCATTGTCTAGGATTTGTGGTCAACTGCCTAATTTGAGTATGTGGTCAACTGTAATGACTTTGCTGTGGCTAAATTTTGTTATAAGCATTATTTATCAATATCTATCTATCTATCTATCTATCATTCTCAATCAATCAATCAGTCAATGAATTATATGTTTTACAGCAATAAATCAATCAATCAGTCAATCAACAATCAATCAACAATCAATCAACCAGGGTGTTAGTTATCGAATCAATCAATCAATCATTATCCAGGTTAGCTAGCTGGCTAGTGTTATAACTGAACCTAGGCCTGTATTCAATTATGACTCAGTCATTATATTTTGAAGATGCAACATCCCTCAAACCCCACCCTGGAGATCTGCTTGGCTGGTCATTAAAATTGGGTTGTTTAAATTATAGTGGTCTGAGTGGGCAGTGTAGCTGCATGGGAGTATGATCATGAGCCACTCTAGTGACTCCATGGTATGATTTATATATCCTGCTTACTTTCCTGTGAAAGTTTAAAAAAACATCACAGTTAATCCAAAAATTACAAGCTCTTATGATTTAAAAAAATATGCAGTATGATTGGGCATTTATTATTTTAGGGCAACAGAAAACAAGAAATGCAAGACCCTATGAAAAAAACTCTGAAAGACCTGAATTTAAAGGATGTTACCTATTTGTATATTTTTTTGGGAAGGCAGATTCCCTGGGCTTCTATTTGAGGAGTGTTTATTCAAGTAAATACGGTATTCAATGTTGCCAATCTGCCACATGGTCAGAGCATGGTCCAGTGTACTCATTTTGGGTAATTCCTCTCCTGCGCCCTTTTATTGTTATGGACTTGTCCATAGCTGGCATATTTTCATTAATTATGGTAGCTGTATTATAACTAGTTACATTGGTTTGTTAATTGTATTATTTTGACATATAGGTCAAACTGACCTTGAAAATAAAAACACACAATTGTATTCATGCATACGGTCCTGTCTAAAATGAAAATGTTAAAATAGGATTTTCACTGCTAAATTAAGTCATGATAGGAACCCATGTGGGCGGGATGAGAACATGTGTTTATCATTAAGAGTTGAGTTGTTTGTGTTTTCTTAATGTCTGTCTGATGGTCCATGAGCCATTTTAATGGCCCTCTTTAATGGCCCTCATCCTTGATAAGGGGACTGTGAGATTCTCTGAGAAAATTTTGGATTATGTGAGTGATGCAGCATTTTTGAACACGTGTCAGGGCTGCACTATAAATGTTGTATCTCAGTATTAAAAAATAAGCAATTAATCAGTCATTCTAAATATGTATGATATATGTAAAAAATAACTTCAAGCTATACCTATAAAAGATGTTGATTTTATTTTGTAAGGAGTGGATGATCTAAACTAATAATTTTAACCTCTATATGTATACACTTAAATTTGGTGGCTGGAACCGTCTGTAACTATAGCTCTTTGTTGTATTTCTTATTGTTGTTTCTTTCCTGATTGCTCATATGTTATTTTGCCTCCTCCCCCCCCCCCACACCCTAAAAAAAATTTTTAAATCCAGCTGGTGTCACTTTATCCACACCATCACAGATAATCATGCAGACCATCTGGGTTTGTTGCTAAACTCATTTATGAAGATACTTCAAATCACATAAACTCCTCCAGTTATTTTCCTCACAAACATGCATAATGTTTAAACTTGTTTTTACACAATTGATCTTTATCAAATTCTTTGGATTATAAATGAAACAAGCATACAATTTTATTTAAATTGATACTAAACATGGTATAGTTATCTTTATTTGTTATCATAAAATAATACTATAAGATTCTATAAACTCCCCAAACTATCAAAATTTAAATTTACACTGTTCACTTTACCTCATCTTAAACAGCATTATGAATCAGAATATAAGATCCTTCTCCAAGACTGATACATACACTTGCTAAAATGTTAGTTCATCCTTTTAAGTCATTTTGGAAATTACCTAAATATTGCAGTTTATAACATATACTTAATCCATGCCTGTCTCAACTGCATTGAAATGCTTACTAAATATTGCACTAAGCTAGCAGTATCCAAGACTTATTCTTTCTAGAGCAGAACTCAATCTTAACACTTATATCTACCTAGTTGTTCCTTTTTATAGTCATTTTAACATATCTCTGTTACTTTTTTTGAAATTAGCCAAAAATTCAATTTTAGAAGTCAATCATTTTCGTTTCTGGATCAGACTGGAACACAATGGCACCGATAATGACAGGTCTAAAACTTTGAATAGAATAGGTTTCATATAGTGTAGTTTGTGTAGCTTTTTTAATCCCATGCATGTATGACATGCATATAAATCGGTACAATGCTCTAATGAGAGTCTTCATTTATTCAGATTTCACAGGTTTTCGCGGAGTTGGACTTTGAAATAGTCTTATTAGGCAATTGAGCACCAGGGCAATAATATCTTCTTTTATTTACAATTAAAGGTGAGCTGGCAGTTGCCCTCACATGCAGTTGAATCTCTTGCTCATTGCCTGGAACTCGCTCAGGCAGAAACGGTTATTTGCACAATAATGTATTTATCTTATTAGGTTGTTAAAGCCAGTTTTGTGGTCTACAATTAGAAACTTCTCCCATTAAATTCAAACCATTGTTGACAGAGATATGACTATATGAAAATCAAAGATTACTGATTTAAGAATGTGTCTTTTACACTGTCATTATAAAACTCACAAATACAATCAAATTAGGCTTAGATGATAGTAAATAGTATGGCCAGTAAAATATATTCACGGCTTGCTGTGGCTTGTCTGCTAAATATTAAGATAAGCAGTACACACTTCAATTGGCATTAAAACAGCAATTTCTCTACAACTGTCCATCTGATTCAATAAAACTTGTGCATTATTCATACGACTTATGTCAACCTAATATCATACTCATGCAATGCAAATAAATGTGAAAACTGATAAATTAGTATATTTCAACCATTTTGTTGCACAATTGCCCCTCAATTAGAGGCAGGCCCTATGGTCATTAAGCTTCTGGCGTGACAGTGATTTTACCTTTGAAGTACCTTAGTGCCCCCTCCTGGTGTTACTCAATTTTTAGGCCTGCCAAGAGTATAGAACTGTAAAGTCGGTTGAGACTGCTTGAGGGGTGTAATGGACAATAAAAAATACAATTATATTTATGAAATACTAGTCTAACTCATATTTTGCTTTTCCACTAGTGTAGGGCCTTGTAAATGTTTTCTTTCCCTCTACAAGCTTGTCTTTGTTGTATGCCCATTACATTTTAAAGATTTGAGATTTGTCCTCTTTCCAATGCAAACATAACTGAATTGTCGAGTATAACTAAAACCCAGATTTCAATTAGTTTTGTTACTTTTGCTATTTGATTAATGTCCACATATCTTGATAATGATAAATGTGACTCACTTAATAAGGAAATAGTACATTTCAAAAGCTCTACAAAAGCTTTTTTGGCCAAAATTTCATGCATTATGTTGCTTAAAGAAAGTTTGTACTGCAAGCATTGTCATTGGCCCAATATAAGCCTTTTTGTAAAATGTAAACTGAAAACATGATAAAGATCTTTTGCTGGTGCTGATGCTTGCTGCAGGTTTTTCGCTCACCCTCCCTGCTCAGCCATAGGTTGTTGTGCAGCTGATACCTATAAACTATATAGTAATATCTGTGTAGGGCCTACTGTCTTTCAAAGATATTGAAGTCAGTCAGTCAGTCAGTCAATCAGTCAATCAATCAGTTAGTCAGTCAGTCAGTCAGTCAATCAATCAATCAGTTAATATCTGTGTAGGGCCTACTGTCTTTCAAAGATATCTAAGTCAGTCAGTCAGTCAGCACGTAAGTCAGCACGTCAGTCAGTCAGTCAGTCAATCAGGCAGTTAGTATCTGTGTAGGGCCTACTGTCTTTCAAAGATATTCAAGTCAGTCAGTCAGTAAGTCAGTCAGCACGTCAGTCAGTCAGTCCGGCAGTCAGTCAGTCAGTCGGGCAGTCAGTCAGTCAGTCAGTCAGTCAGTCAGTCAATCAATCAATCAATCAATCAATCAGTTAGTATCTGTGTAGGGCCTACTGTCTTTTAAAGATATCTAAGTCAGTCAGTCAGTCAGTCAGTCAATCAATCAATCAATCAATCAATCAATCAATCAATCAATCAATCAATCAATCAATCAGTTAGTATCTGTGTAGGGCCTACTGTCTTTCAAAGATATTCAAGTCAGACAGTCAGTCAGTCAGCACGTCAGCATGTCAGTCAGTCAGTCAGTCAGTCAGTCAGTCAGTCAATCAATCAATCAATCAATCAATCAGTCAGTATCTGTGTAGGGCCTACTGTCTTTCAAAGATATTCAAGTCAGTCAGTTAGTATCTGTGTAGGGCCTACTGTCTTTCATAGATATTCAAATCAGTCAGTCAGTCGGGCAGTCAGTCAGTCAGTCAGTCAGTCAGTCAATCAGTTTGTATCTATGTAGGGTCTACTGTCTTCAAAGATACTCAAGTCAGTCAGTCAGTCAGTCAGTCAGTCAATCAGTTAGGTGTCCCATCAAACTCTGGGTTATTTGCCTGGCCTGTCAGAATTTGCCTCGGTAGCTGGGATGCGGCCTTCATTGAACTCCCCATCCCCCCCTCCCTTCTTAAATTGCTTTTACATATTCCATTTTTACAATTGGGTTTTTGGAGGAACAAAAAAAGATATAAAACGTTTCACACAACTACTTTCCGCCTTCTAACAAGCTAAGGTTAGGTTAGGTAAAAGGTTAGTTCTGATTTCCTAACTAATAAGATTAAATTTTACACATAAACAACTTATCCATATAAAGTTAGTATATAGGGCTGTACACATTGAACTTCAAAACGTTACAATATGTATCATGATACAGTAAAACCTATGCAATATGTATCATGATACATATTGTTATACTAGGCGAGTCAAACAAATAAAGTTTATTATGAAACATAATATAATGGAAAGGGACTATAGTGCATTTAAAAAGCAAAATCTTTATCATAACTCAAGTCCCTTGTATAACATGCTTAAGTAATTAGTCAGAGAAAGTCTTCCTTCAAAACATCTGGGTAGCACGTTTTTCCCAAAAAAACCCTGTTCTTCATATCGTTTACATCTATCATTATGTGATTATCAATACCCATATATATCGTATTCATTGTATCAGTACAAATGGTATATGGAGAAAAGCCCTAACAATTAATTTGATTAAAAGCCTTTCAAACTTCCACCTTGGGTGAACTAGAATTAGACACTTGAAAGTAATAAACAATAGTCATTATTAGGTAAATTTAGAAGAGTCAAATTCGGCCAGAGCTGGCCCAAGACCCCTGCCCATCAGTGATGCCCCTACATCAGCAGGAATTAACTCCCTAAATTCCAAAGTCACAAGGTTTTTAAAATTTTGTTAGACATCTTTGGTATCACTACCAGTGAATGCCACATAATTCCAGCGCCAACAGCGCCCAGCGCCCAGCACGCCCAGAGACTAACCAAGCTAGATTGTGAATATTGACCCACTGGAATTTTTACCCCAAAAACATGAATAATGTGACTGACTACATCATTTTGAGTATCGATTCATGCTTATGACTACAATGTTTGAAAGCCGAAGCTGGTTTATATGGCAATGTTCTCTTGTTTTTTTTTTTTTTGTGTATTTTGTTTTTGGTTACATATCTGATATAAATGTCCATATGGTTTCATTGTATATATTGTTATGATTTTTTATTTTTCCAAATATTGAGTGCCCCTACCTCCACAAGATATATCGGCAATGTAAAGGTGCAATATAAAGGGGCAAAAATAAAGCATAATATAAAAGAGCAAATGATATTAAGAGTTATACACTTCATGTTTATAGAGAGTATACAAGTTTGGAAATTTAATCAATTAAATAATTATGAAAACAAAAATTTATGAATAGTGCATGCAATAAAACAAAAACCTATTATATTAAGTTTTTATTTAGAACTTCTTCAATCATCAAAGTTCTCAGTGTTAAGAAGTAAAAGAAATACAGATTAGGAAACTGTGGGAGATGGTGATAATGGTCAAGTGGACACTGCTGCCCTCTGCTGTAAAGTGGACACTGCTGCACTCTGCTGTCAAGTGGACCACAGGCCCCTCCAGCAGGGGCTATTATGTCTTAACATATATATATAGCAGCTGGACGGCGCCTGTGAGTGGACACTGCTGCCCTCAGCTGCCAAGTGGACACTGCTGCCCTCTCCTGTCAAGTGGACAAAGCTGCCCTCCATTGCCAATTATTATATTTATAATGATTGAGAATTAGATTTTGTTATTCCAGCTCCTGCATGGGGACAGGGCAGAGAATGTTGAACTTGAGGTGTTAAACCTTGATCAGATTTTTTGGAGGTTCATGCATATTTTTGAGGAATTGTGTCAAATTAGTAATTGAATATACTAACACTGTGTTGATGTGGAGATGGCCTACGTTATTGTACCAGTATCCCTACAAACACAAAACATTTTCATCATATTGCACAGGGCATGTTATGAAATTATTTATTAAAAATGTACCTTAAATGATTGTAGGAAACTTGCTGCAATCTTTAATAATCAATTTCACATGGTGAAATTATTTTTACAAGTTTATTGCATAATATAATTTATAATATTTCTGCAGGCTTTTCTGCAGGCTTTTTCCTCATATATTGACATAATTCTAGTTAACATGATGATTTAAATGTTGTGCAAATATTTTGGTAATATATGTGGAAAATATTATTGCAAATATTGCTGAAATGTTTCATGAGTCCATGTGATGACCTTTTGACAATGTGTTCTGCAATATTGAATGTTGTCAAGATGTAATGGCAACCATTTTTGTGAATTTTGCTTGAAAACATGCCTGGCAGGTTTTTTAGGATCCACACTTTGATATCATGACAACATTAGTCAAATATTGTGGCTTGAATGTTACAACCTATTTGTATTTGCAGGGATTATGTTTCAAGACCTTCTCTTTCCTTTTTATTAGGCATCAATATGTAGGGCCTGTTCAGGTGCAGTGCACCAACGCATCTGCTTTGCTTGCGTTGACCTAGGATCGGCCCTTAGTAGGCCTCTGTAGCCTCTGTATTACATACTGTTCATTATTATGTAATTAAGTCATAACCTTGAATAGTTTTCAACTTATTGCTGCTTGTAGAATTTTCTAAACTTGATGGTTGCTTATTACTGCCAGCTGGCAGAAAAATACAGTGGTGCTTGCAAAAATTTTGCCGCTGGCAGTTGAAATCCTAAGGATGGCTGGCATATAGTAACTTTAGTTTTGGGCTGGCAGATAAACATAAAAATGTATATCAGCTGTTTCTTCACAAGCTCATCCAAATTCACATTCTACACATCCCAAAACGTATAGATCCAAAAGGGCACCAGAATAGGAAGTCACAAGCTGATCCAGCCAGTGGAGAGCCCCTGTAAATAATATGCTAATGCCTAAGCAGGAAGCCAAAGGCCGTTTTTCATGTAACAACATGACATTGTAAAGTGTAAACACATACAAAATGTAAATATGCCAAAGCATAAGTGGGAATTTAAAATTTTTAGATCAGCCTCCCCCATTTAGGCCTACCTGTTAACTAACAAAAGGTAAATCTTCTTGCCTGTTCAAATCCTGTACATTTATATCATTTGAGGTTGTACATATATCTTGTCCCACAATGTAATCATTGTGTAGCCTGATTGTTTTGTACCACTGAACCCAATGTCAGTGTGTTATTTTCATTTTCATTGATGACGATTCAATGAAAGATAGTGCTACGACCACAAATTGATCTTTAATAGGTGAAGATCTTAGCTTTGAGACAATGTTTTAATTTTTAAAATCGGATGAAAACTGACAAAGTTAATAAATAAAACGTACGGGCAAGTCAGATTAATGAATTCAATCAATCAATCTTGAGTAGACTAATCCGGCCCGAGGAGCGAATTCCCGCCGACAGCTCGGCAACTTTAACGCCCTGGTCTTCTTGTTTAGGTACCCGAACATCATGACTAGGTCACATAGGTCTGGATCCTTTAAACTTTCACTGGTCGTTCGAGAATCTCTTTAATATCTCACTTGAGTTTTGGCATTTTCTTCATTGCTTGCCTGACCCTTTGCAACTGAAACCAAGTCAAAGTTAATGTTTCAAGTTCATGAAATCTTTTTGATCAAAGAAGAACAAAACAAATAGTATCTGTGTCGCTGACATCTTTCGTAGACAGTCCAACAATCACTCTATTTTAAAGAGTTATTTTGCAACTTTTCGGATGAGTTAAGAAGCACTGTGAAATCTTGTCTTATATATCGTCCCTTATCCAATAAATTACCCAAACAATTTAAATTGATGTGAGAATTTGCCAGGTGTTTGTAAGATATTAATATGTTTCATGAAATAGAAAATATGCACCAAAAGCTCAGTAAACAAACATAAACAACCACAGATGATAATATCAGTAAGATTTCCAGGCACAATCTAGGCACTCAGTCATTATGCCATCTTAGTTTTAGAGAATAATACAATATATTTATCACTCAGAACTTGAATCTATGCTATTTGTTAATTGAGTAAAGGCCACCATTAAAGGGGAAACAATAATATACACATTTTGGATAATTTTTTTGAATGTAAGGTCAATTTAAAGTGGCATTACAGGTCAGTACCTAAAAAGCACAACGTGAGACTGAGGCAGTACTTGTCAAAAGATGGATTTTTATTAACAAATAAACAGCGCTGAGTGTAAGTTGCCCTGCGACCTGAACAATACATTAGCAGTGAATAACTCTCATTGTAAGTTCCCTGCACTCTACAAACAGGTGTTTGAAAACTAGCACTTAAAAAAAACACTTTTTTGTTACACTTTATGAACGTGTTGAAATGTTTAGGACTATTAAGGGGGGTTCTCACATAGCCGGTTTTCCCGGAAAAGCCATATTGCTGTCGTAGAATTATGTAATACCCCATTTTGACGACTTCACCACGGTTGTTGGAAGCAAAAAGGGGCGGTGTTTATCACTCCTTAAGGTGACGGGTGAGTCAGCGGCAGCGAGGTGTGAATCACGGACACCCGGCAGATCATACGTAGGATACGAACCAAACCCAATGGATGATGCCCGGTCTGATGCCGGATGAGCCACGGGTAAACCAAGTTTACGACGGGAGGCTCCACGGCATCTACGTACGACCCGCAGGCTTGTACGTGAGAGGGGCGTATCAAGCACGTGTCAATCACGACTGTAAGGGTTACAAGGAACAATGAGTTAACTACATGAACTACGTGTACGAAGTTTGAAGGCCGGCTGTCACGGTGGAGGGGGCAGATGTGAATACATAAGTGGCTACTTGTCTGTAGCCATCATTCTGCTCCTCGTTATCACAGAGGAAGGACCATGGCACATGCAGTAGACCAACCAACAGCCACTTTAAAATTGGCTCAGGCCAGCTTGGAATTAAATTTGCAACTAGCATCTCTTGAACAGGCTATTATGCACGATGAAGAAAAGTCCAGAAGAGCTGCAGAAAGAAGACAAGCAGTCATCAAGAGAAGGAGAAGGAAGAGATTTTGGGTGAGGCCATGGATCTTGCGAAAACCTCAGATGGGCCAATTCAAATGCTTGATGAATGATGAACTATTGATGGAGGATGGAACCCACTACAAGAACTTTGTGAGAATGCAGCCAGACATGTTCCAAGAGTTGCCAAAGTTGGGCCTAGAATTACCAAGCAAGACACCTTCTGGAGGAAAGCTTTGGAGCCAGGACTCAGGATTGCCATCACCCTGAGGTATTTGGCAACTGGCAACAGCTACAAGTCATTGATGTATGGCTTCAGAGTGGCCCACAACACCATCAGCAACATCATTCCTGAAGTGTGTGAAGCTATCATAGCTGACTATGAAGAAGATGTCATCTCCTGTCCAACAATACCAGAAGAGTGGAGAGAAGGTGGTTCACTCTACTATAACTACAAGGGCTTCCATTCCATTGTACTCATGGCTCTTGTGGATGCAGACTACAAGTTCATCTATGTGGATTGTGGAGCAAAGGGTTCTGGATCTGATGGAGGAGTTTTTGCTGCTACAGCCCTGAGGGAACCTCTAGAAGATGGGACCATTGGATTACCTCCACCTGAACCTATTGCTGGTGGTGACAGACCTGTACCATACTTCATCGTTGGGGATGATGCCTCCCCTTTGAGAACCTGGCTGATGAAACCACTGCCTCCGCGCAACATGACCAGACAGCAGAGGATCTACAATTACAGACTCTCCAGAGCCAGAAGAATTGTGGAGAATGCCTTTGCTATCCTGGCATCAAGGTTTAGGTGTCTGTTAACCACTATGCCCCAGAAAACCAAGACTGTGGAATCCTTAGTCCTTGCATGCTGCTGCCTCCACAACCTCATGAGGATCAGATATCCGACAACCCAGAACAACATGCTTAACCACGGAGATCCAATCACCCATCAGGTCAATCCTGGGGCTTGGCGGGAAGCTGGACAAATTGCTGAAATGCCACCACATACAATTGGAGGGAACTATGCTACCCAGAGTGCCAAGTTACAACGACTGTACTTGGTGGACTATGTCAACTCAGAGGAAGGAAGGGTCCCATGGCAAGACGATATGATTTGAGAAGCTTCCGGACCTTTGCCTTCATCTTCATTTGGTGTCTTCTCTGCTACTTCTCACGTGGTGCCTGTTTCTTCTTCCTTGAACCCACCTTCAGTGGGATCCTTGTTGTCTGCCAGTGACAACCTTCCTGCCAGGTCGACTCCACTCAACATGAGCCAGCTGATGAACTCATCCTTCCGTATGACTTATCCTGTTCCTGTTCCAGTAGAAAAAACAAGAAACTCCAAAAAAATGTATGGCTTTTTTCAAAGCCACCAAATCCTCCCAAGAGAGCACACCATGTACACATCTTTGTGTGACAAAAATAAAATAAAGATAGTCCTGGAGGAGGTGGCTGTGCAATGGCTTTCATGTGCTGGTCAATCCTTGCAGCTGTCTGCTGAGCAGACTGGACTATGTCAGCTAATTTGGAGCTTGATGCAGAAGAATGATCACCAGTATTCTTCCTCTTCTTGAAGGGACCACCCTTGGTTGTTGCTGGGAAGACTGGACTTGGCTCGACATCAACTTCTTCAACTTCTTCCTGTTCTTCAGGCCCAGAATCTGCCTGCCCTGCACTGATGATTCTTGCAGTCACGTCTGGTCCTGTCATAGAATATGTCATTCTCCCGGTACCAGTCAGCGATTGGGAGGTAGAAAAAGCTTCTCACTTTCTTCTTGGCTTCTTCTGAGATGCAGCAGGAGCAGTGGCGGAGGAGGCCTGGGTGGCAGGAAATCAACTATCATCATCTTCTTCTTGGGTGTTTCTCTTCCCCTTGTCTACATCAAAGTCTGGATCTCTGTCGCTGTCATCCATGTCAACATCAGAAGACTTGGCATAAGACTTGGCAGAAGACATGGCAGTGGCCTTAGCACTTGGCAGGATACTTGGCAGAAGACTTGGCAGAAGACTTGGCAGGAGACTTGGCAGGAGACCTGGCAGGAGATGTGGCATGAGACTTGGCAGGAGCCCTGGCAGAAGATGTTTTCTTTCCAAGATTTTGTCTCTTCTTGAGTCCCATGGTGAAATGGTAAAGTTGAAACTGCAAACAGGAACAGCAACACCAGCAGCAGTAGAGAAGAATACGGTGAGGTTGATCAGTTTCTATCAAAGGCAGAGGTGTGAATGAAGTTTGCCTCACTGCGAATGATTATATACTGCTGGCCGAGGTCACGTGACGAGCCAACTGGCGACGGTTGTTGTGCTCTTCTTCGAGAGTTGTTCACTTGTTCGAGATATTCGCAAGTCAACGACTCTCAGTGTTAGTTGCCCTGAGATAGATAGATACTTTATTTTGATGGAAATGGTACAAAAATTATTATACAGTAAAACATTTACATGATGTTAACTATGAATTGTAATCTATTATAAATATAGGTCCATCAGGAAACCACCATTAGCTGTAATGTAGCAAACATCTTTGCACGAGAAAGTAAATTTGACAAGCATGTAATTCAAACTGAATTTCGTTTAAAGTGCGAGCTTAGAATTAATTGTCTAGCCTGAGCAGATCCAGAAAAAAAATTGAACAGCGAGGTTTACAAATAACATTGTACCACTTACGGAATTAAGCATTATGTATGATGTTGTACAAATTTTCATGTACAATAGTTAGCTATTGCATGGCAGCCATGCTGCACTGGGATTGGCAGTCACCGGAAAGTGGGCGGGGCCTGCAGCTATGTCGCAAGTGTCATGCTAGAGATCATGAATTCAGCAATTCTCCTGACTTTAATGTACATTGCCTGATTTGTAAATTCCAAAGGTTTTCTGAAGCCTAAAAGCATCACCTATCACCCTATGCGACTGGCATTAATAAATTAGACAAAATTTAGATCCTCAAATGTTGTACAACTTGGCCTTGAGCCACCTTGTATATAGTGACATTTTCCGGAGTACATAACTTCATGTCTCATATGTAACCATTGTATAATTGTATAATGTATTGCAGGGACCTTTAAATTCTTAAATTGATATGTACTTGGCCAAGGGGTTTAAGCCCCTATATCCTCCCCTCTCTCCGAATCCACCACTACTGCCTGAAGTCCAATTATTCAGGACTGTGAACTAAGGATGTACTTGTACTTGGACTTAAGTAGGCTACTCAGATAAATAGCTGGCCTTGGACGTGTACTTTTACTTAACATATCTCATGTACTTGTACTTGTACTTGAGTTTGCATTGGTTAAGGAGGGGCATGGGCCCCTTCATCAGAAAATAGGCTCCTAGACATTAAAAGATTATTGCCCCCCCCCCCTCCCCCCCCTCAAAAAAAAATAGTGGATATAATTTACATTTAACTGAAATGTTATATAGGCCTACCCCTCCAAAGTAGCCGCTTTATTTTTAAAGTATTTTTCTTTGTTTTTTTTATTATTTGCATTCCATAAATCATAATATGATTTTAATTCCCCCAGGGGAGGGATCCATGGAATTTTAACAAAAATTAATCTCAGTAACTTTACCTTATCCAAGTAAAACATTGATTATTGCGATTTTAACAAAAATTAATCTCAGTAACTTTACCTCCTCCAAGTAAAACATTGATTATTGCAATCTACAGTTCGTTAACTACGTTTTATTCAAACTAGTTTTGTATTGAAACTTACCTTTTTAGTGCCAGCTTTTAGCAAGTACAATGCTTTCTGGATCTCACCTGGGCCCGTGGCGGGAAAGTTGGTGCCTGGAAGTTGGTGGCGCACCTGTCGCCTGCATACCTGGAGCATGCGCAGAAGACATCTTTCAAACGTCAACAAGCCTTGCCAGGAAATGCGATAGAGAAAGAGTGAGTTTTGCAATTATTTCACAAATTAACCGGGAAACAGGGGTAAAGATAGTTTTAGTTAGTGTATTTGCACTCATTTGAAACTTAATCAATGTCGAAAATGGTGTTGTCACGGAAACATTCACCCTAGAAGTTGGGTGTGAGTGAGCGATAAACAAGGAATTGAAGGGGCAAACAAATCTGACTGATGGAATTTCACAATCGACAAGAGCGATATGTTGTAAACTTTGCATGCTGTTGTTTGACTGCTTGTTTGAACAGATGATTAGTGCAGTTACAAATTATCAGTTTTGTGTTGAAATCTACAAGTTGTCAATTGTGTTATTCACCTCAATATTTGTGGGCGTTGCCCTCTGTTAACAGTGTTTTACTATTTGGTTTCTGTGACTTGACACTTGGTGATTCAGTTAATTCAGTCATAATTCGATAGTTATGTCCATGTGACATGCTAATTTTACTTGTACTAACTTAACAGAAAATATTTAATAAGTGATTTAGGTATTGCACACTTAGAAAACGTGCTAGTCTAAACAAGAATATTATTTTTCAAAAAAAGAATAGATACCTAGTGTTGTGTGTAGAATGCCAGCAGCACTAGGCCTACAATGTCAACACTTTAATATCAAAAGCCGTCGGCGCAGCCACACACCGGGGCTAAGGCATCCCCCTCTCTGCCTACGCTGCTGCTGCGTTGACCCATATATATTGTCAAAACTCAGAGAGAAATATACCTGGTCTGTCATAGTATGATAGTTCTATACTTGATAAAGGCCTAGGCCCAGATATAAAAAAGTAGTTGCAATGCATTCGCGCTGTTCAGCAGGTGCTTCTTTTGATGTATCGCCATGTCTGATTGGCTGAATGACAGTCAAATTAATTGTTTTTTGATTCCGTGCCTTGACCACTTTCATAGTTAAGTACAAGTCATTATACAAAAAAAAGAAAATTATTGGACATAGTGTGGAAATTGTCAAGGCACGGATGCAAATCCAGGTAAAGTTTTCTCAGTGTTGCATAAGTTACTTATGTGCAATCAAAGTTCCAGCTAGGATTTGAATTGGGCATGGCGCATAAGAATATTAGCACACCTAAATAGACACATATAGGGAGCCTAGCTAGTTAAAGAAAAAAAGGTCTTCACTTAAATTTGGGCATGGCACTCACAAAAACGACAGGAGGCGTCGGGCATGGAACACCATGGAACACCAGGTGCAATGTCCGAGGACAAGTATTCAACTGAGTCATCTTCCGCTTTCTCAAACTAATTTGTCAATTCTCAATGACTTTATCTCGCACTTGTCTTTTGATATGATGTTTGTGATAAATTGTGCATATGTACTAATTAATTTTAATAATTACAGGTTGTGTACTCGTTGTGTACTCGTGAGCTGACAAGGCAATGTAAAAGACACAGTCTCAAAGAAGGACAGCTGTTAAGCAGGGCAGCTGTTAAGCAGGACAGCTGTGAAGCAGGGCTGCTGTGAAGCAGGACAGCTGTAAAGATGTCCAGTGGTGACTGGGAAGCCCAGCTGCATCCTTCGCAGCTTCTCTATCAGCTGTGGGTCACCTACACAACGAAGGTCAGTCAATGTTATAGTCATCAGGTCTCGGTTATAAGCAACCGATTGCTACTCAAAAGAAAAAATCTTATTTGAGCCTGTGCTATAGCAATCTAAATTGGTATTGACCAAATTGCAATTAAAGGCTAAAAAGATTTGTTAAACAGCGTCAACTATCTAAATTCAAGTGAAGAAGTTTCATTATCAATTAACTGCGATGAGTTTATTGTATTATAAACTCGCCATTGTTACGAAAAGTTATTTTAGAAATCTGCCAAATTGCTCAAAATAACTAGAGAATCATAATTACAACTCGTTATTCACCCCCAGCTGGAGAAAGCAATCCTATTATCGTGTGAAGATATTTGAAAAACTATCGTTCTTTTATCCAGGGAGATGCGCAACTGTTCAGAGAATACCTTGCCCGCTTCATCGAGGTCTACCAAGAATATCTGGATGTGGATTTTACCCATTTATCCTCCACCGGGTAAGTTGGAAAATCTAAGATTTAAACACGGTACAGCATGCATTTTGAAGATGTTGAACTATTGATTCTGTTGTCACAGAATTACTGTACTGTTTGAAGGAGATTGAAGTTGTAATTGACGACTCTAAAACTCCATATATTTACAATTGATTTGAAGGAATTTGTGAACATGATCTCTATGAAAGTCTTCCATTCTTTTGGTAAGAAAGCCAATCACCTCTAGTATTGTTTGATGTAATTTTATGCATCTGCGTTTTGGAGTTGTTGCAATCTTGATATCGCTTGTAATATCCAATTTGTTTGTTCATCAAAAAGGTGACTGAAATTGCAAATTTGATAGGGTTATTATATGTCTATATGTTCCAGACAAAAGTGTCTTATGGTTTAAAGTCTTATGTCTCAATGATACGGAGTCTGAAGTATAGTCAGCTTATATGACCAGCTGCCAATGGCAGACATAATGATGAGATGATAAGGCTTGGAGTCTACACCATGTTACACATTTACCCCATGGGTGGAGTCTTTTACTTGCCTCAGCATAGACGCCGAGTACAAGACATGTCCAATTTAACATCATGCGATCGACATCTAGCTGGGAGATGTAGCTCATGAAGAGCTAAAGACATCGGTTATTTTTTTTAAGAAACTAGCATTTGGTTCTCTTATATTTTATTTTAGGTTTATGGCTGAGGGACCACACTTGAGTGAGTTGCCGGAAGGACTGCTACAAACGATCGACCGTCAGTTGATGCTCTGCTGTGATGCGTATCATCATTCTCGTGTCAATGAATACATTCGATACGCCATGGATCTCACCAAAGCCCTTGTTATTATATGCAGGTATGGGACTCTGACTCCACTGACTCCATGATTTAGTGTTGCAACTGGATGGTCTCTCAGTAGCGATGGACACAAACATCTTAGAGAGGTCACCCAGTGATAATGTGGTATTTGATAAATGTTATTCTATGTAAGACTCAAGGGCTAAAATGAAAATGACATGAATTGAATTGACTAAGGCCAAAAAAAATTATATTAGATTAAAAAGTGTGTTTTGGATTTTATGACCTCAAAATTAGGGTTGGCAGGAGCCAACGTGAAACGTGTTGTAATGTATCTCAGAAACCTTATACATAATCGTAATTAACATGAGGGTTGAGGGGTTTAAAATAGGGTAGGTTGATTTATGGAAGCATAACAAATTTTTTTTTAGGATATTGGTTTCCCCTCTCCTCTGGCTGGAAAGTTCAATGTAATTCAGATCTTTCATCCGGTTTTTTTTTTTTCAAGTGTCATTTTACCGCATCACTTTTGTTTTAAATTTTAAGTATTTGATTGTGTAAGAGTGAGTGTATTTATATCTTTGTCAACCCAAACAGACTGCTTCGGGTCGCGTGGTGGTCGCTTCATGCAAGCCAGTTCCTCGGAGTTGATCTTTGACTGATATGAAATAAAACGCTAATAACAAACAAATATTATACATCCCTCTTACTCACTTGTAAGCAACGCTCATTGCGCTCAGTCAAATTGAGTAGCAGTGCTAATGATATTACAGTCAACCCTCAGTTATCCGGGCCTCACTTATCCGGTTCCCTTGCTATCGGCAAACAGTTGCCTGGGAACAAATCTACTTAGTGCATTTATATATATTCAGTTATCTGGTTCCCTCATTTATTCCCACAGTAAACTGGGGGACGAAGGTGTGCGGATGAATGAGGGTTGACTGAAACAACAATTTGTTATATTTTTGAGGTATATCATTAATTTGCATCTTTTTCTTGTCACAGAAATTTCGACAACATAGCCCTCGTGGAGTCTTGCTCTTACGTGAAACATTTGCTCAACATGGCCACGTTTGTCTTGGACAGGGTAAGCGAGTTATTCAAAATAAGTGATGTGCATTGATGCATGTACTCATGAGCCATATATTCTGTGTTTATGTTTTTTGCATTTACAGCTTTAATGTGATTACTTACATGATAAGGCTTTTTAGTTTTAACTTCAAACAAAGTTGTTAATATTTTGGTAGCGGAAATGTAATTAGAAAATGTGTCAAAAAACAAATCTGGGTATTTGTAAGTAATTGCTAGTAATTTATTGTCTCTAACAACTTCAGAACAAGTAATTCCTCGTAAGGGCTCTTCCATTAAAAGAAGGGGGGGGGGGGGGGGTAGGTGTAGATCTAGGGTAGGTGGGCCAGAAATTTTTTGAAAAAGCAGGGGAGAGGGGGTTCTCTTAAAGACAAAAAAGAGGGGGAGGGGGTGGTTGAGTATTTTCTTAATGTAGGAAAAAGCGGGGTGGGGGTCTGTCAAAGAAACGTGGGGGGGGGGGGGGGGGGGGTCTGAAAATGTTCTGGTGTGCTGGTTCATGTAGATTCTGAAGAATTTTGTTTATATTGATACAGTATTGAAACCAACACTAATCTAAGGATCATTTGCAGGTGACGCAAAAGACGTTAGAAAAGGAATCGGAGAAGAATGGTGGACCTCTTCAGTTTCTTCACTTGATTTTACATTTGTTAGAAGTGCTTTACGATCCTTATTTTGTTTGGCGGCGCCAGCTTAGCAGGTATGTGCTGCCCTCTTGTGGATTTGAAAAAATGCAGTCTTAAACCCCTGTTAGTATAGTTCTCCATTTTTTCTGAGAGTGTTTTGAGTTTCCTGAAAATGTTTTTCATGGTCACGAAAACTGTCGTTAGCCTTTTTCTATATTTTTTTTTAGAATTCTTGAAATGTTCTGAAAAGGCCGTAGAACGTTACAAATTCCACTATTTGCTTATTAGTACATATCGGCCTTTCTTGAATTTTGATTTCCTTTGCTTATTACTACATAAAGGCCTTTCTTGAATTTGAATATTCTGACACTCTGCTAAATTTCAGTTTCCAATAAATTCAATTGCCTCTAATACCTCATTCAGGGAGTCTCACATTATCATAATTTCAATGTATAATAGCTAGAACTGCAGACACGTCAGTACATTTTTCTTTAGATGTTCATATTTTTTAGTTTTATCGCTGAAATATTTGTGTAATTATAAATTTCGTTCTTCATCAGTTTTGCGGCAATGTTCATGAGGTATTGATAATAACTGGTGCATATTAAGAATTTAAAGTATTTTAGTCTTAAGATACTAATAATGAAGTGGAAATAATATATTCATAAATAATATTTATGAACTAATAATTGAATGTTCTGAACTAGCAACCTTCTTTTCTTTCCCCCTCCCACCAAAACAAGAATTATTTTAATTATTTGTTTCCATAGTGATTGATAATTAAGGCATCATTGTTCGTTGTGAACCCTTCGGAATTGTTTTCAGTTTGTCGTTTGTTTTCAGTTGTAGCAAAGAACCGTTTGTTGATCTGCCAAATGAATGGTATGGTTTTAATTAGGATAAAAAAGTTACATTATAATGCAGTCATACAGAAACTTTGTATCTCAATTATGGTCATTTTGAGATTAAATTCAAAATTACTTTCTAAACTAATTAGTTTCATGACACAGATTATTGCAGATGACATAGGCCCAGACATTTGTGTAAACTTCTGATTAATTGAAAAATGGAACTTTTATGAAACAATTTTGATTTTATTAAACCCATTCTTTTACCATTTTTTTAATAATTTGTTACACAATTTTAATTAACGAGTTCTTAGCATCCAGCTAAACTTGACCTGTTGAAAATGAGATACAAAGTTTCGATATGATTTTAATAATCTAATTCTAAAAACCATTCTAAGAGAATTCTACTGTTATGGGTGACCAGCTATGGTGATGAGACACATCTTGGTGAATGAAAAGATTTGCTATTAATTTTTATATCTCATGTATTTTTTACACACCATATATATCTTCTTCTTTTACTGAACTTATTTTTTTTCTTTTGTGCAAAACGTCTTTAAAATCTTTCAAAAAACATATTATATTTTCTTTTTAACTCATTGGCTTTGTTCTGGTATAATTTGTTACCATGGCTACCCACAACAGTAGCGTTGATCAAATAACATATCGTCAACAATTATTCAACGTCTATTTACTGACTAGAAATAAGATATTAAATATTTAATTATGCCTCTCAATGAAGACCATCCTTTATTATACTAGACCAGGCGAAAGTGATCATTCTTTCTAGTACAATATCCAACACCGAAGTGGTGGCTGTCAATTGACTTTTCAGCGTTAATAACGAAGACCAGGGGCGGATCCAAAACATTCTGATCCAAAACATTCTGACACAGAATACTTGTAGATGATCGACATATATATCGTTCTTGTCATTCAGAATGGTTTGGATCCGCGGCCATCATTATTAGCACCCGCAAGTCTATTGACGGCCGCAACTTTCGTGTCGGATACAGTAGAAGCAGTGAACTAGATGGCAATATAAGCTCAAAACCACGACTCCCCCCCCCCCCGTCCCCCCGAGTGGGATTTTTGAGGACACTGATTGCTGTGATAATATATTGTTAAAGACAAGCTGTCCCATCTTGGTCTTAATTGAGAGATGCTTGTAATATTAAATACCTGACAATAAGATAGTTTTCCCGTTAACTAAAATTGTACATGGAATAATGCAGTATAGAGGACGCTCATTTATGACCATATTTAGCTAGCCTCGTTGCCAAGCATATGACGTCAAATCCTTGAATTCAATGTATGACGTCACAAACTAACGACGGTGGTTTTCTTGCTGTGAGAGTGCCATTTATTTTCTCATTTCCCAAACCCCCCGCAACTCTACACCAAATTTTACTCTAATTGCGCTGGAACTTAAAACTTGTAAAAAGAAATTATATATTTCATATTTCATTGACGCCAAATACGGGCATAAATTTGGGTCCGCTATACTGCACTAAACCCTTGTACATAATAGTAGTGTAATAAAATATATTCCTTGTACTACCAGGTAGTGTAAGAACTAAGATAACCTGTATATATATATATTTGTGTTTTTTGCAATATTTATTTACTTTTGTTTACATGGTTTTGCTGAATAAGTTTGTCTATCTTCGATGTTATTAAAAGGTGCACATACTGCAAAAAAACGACAAAATATTATTTATGTCTGTAATTTATTGTATGATATGATTTTTGGTGGTCACTGTAACTTGACATTGATTTACAAACTACAGGTTTATGTATTGTAACATTGTACACAAGCTGAAACAAATTGCTGGTCAGTTCAATAGCTACCGTTGTAATTATTATAATAGAGATCTGAACAAAAATTTCAATATTTTGGTCTTTGCATAGTATATATTTGTAGCTTTACAAGAATAATTTCAAGTACATTCTACTGACTAATTCTGTTCTCTCACTTTCATGAATATGATATGTGAAATGATAACTTTAAGTATATGAAACATTAGTTATTTTTGTATAATGTTCCCCCTAGAAAAAAAAAATCCTACCTGAGTTGGTGTCATAGCCATTATGTAGAGGAAAAAAGGGCGAACATTTTTTTAACTGTTATAGAAAAAATAACGTTGTTGTTTATTGTAAGGTCTAATTAATGAAAGCAAAAGACAATGGTTTCACTTGCCTAACCTTTGTCAAATACCCGAAAAATATTTCAGGTCGGAGCTTCTGAAGTCTGGACGGAAATCAGAAACGAAATTTTTGTTTTCAATTGACCCCATTTTATTGTTGACTATGTCACCATTATAACTTAGTTTACTACTCAATTATTAAGAGAAAAGTGGAAAATGTCACCCATCTTGCCAATTTGACTTTTAATAGCGGCAATAACTAAGCTAGGACGGCTGTACTAATGACCGTAATTACATGACCGTAATTACATGACTTTTCCTTACAGGTGGACGCTTGATAAATCAAGAAGACGTTACCGTCCAGCTCTGTTACATGACGAGGTCATTCCATTCTTTTATGGTAGGACAATTTTGTTAATTTCATTCTATTTAAGGAGACACTTATTTGATTTTTAGCCTCTCAGATCAGCTGATAAGATGAGAAATGTGCCGACAGAAAATAGAATGTTCAGCACAGTGTCATTTCATATGAGATTATATTTCATTTTTGAACTTTCGACTGACCGACCCTAAAAAATTGCCCGGAAAAATATCGGAGAAGCTAAAGAGCAAAGAAGAGTCTAGTGTCTAATGTCTCAATGCCACTGGATCTGAAACTTGGTCAGTTTATATGATCAGCTGCCAGAGGAAGACGTAATGATGAGATGATAAGGCTGCTTGGAGTTCACACCATGTTACACATTTACCCCATGGGTTGAGTCTTTTACTTGCCTCAGCCTAATTGTAGCCTAACATTATTAAACTCATATTATCCAATATACGATGACTAATTAACTAATTAATTGATCACAGACATTCTGATGAAGCGAGGTGAGTGCACAAAAGTTGTGACAAGATCAGGAACTTTTGAAATTATATACTCGAGTTAAGCAACTGGATGTGGTTAAAACTTGTGCATTTAAAGATCGCCTATTTGGATCAGCCTTGTTCGAGTGTGTCTTCAGTTTTCCGTGATCCACGGTTCACCGTGATATATTTTGATAATAGACAGACATGTTAAACTGGATCATGGTAAACTGACGAAGCACTCTATGGCATTTATTGCAATAGCTACGGCGATCTTGTCTTGTCAATTAGGTTTGGCATTTTGGTTTGGCGTCCATTATTTGCTCGGAGGTATTTTGCTTCTGAGATGAGCCTGGCAAAATTATATTTTGTTGTGTTGTTTTCCGTTTCGTTTTTGTTTGTGTTGACAGAACTTGGTTTGTGTTGCATGGGTGCACAACCATTTAGTCAGCCATATTGTCTTGTGTGTTCCTTTTTTTGTGTGCAAATTTTAGAAGTTAGTTCTGGGTGGCTTGGCTATTTCATCAGTTTTAAGCTGAATGAGTTATGTATTGAATAAGTGTTTGTACCAAAATATTCACAATTTTGTTTTGCTGACATTGAGTATGGGATAAACAAATATTTATATTACACAGTCAGTCTGTTTCTATGATATACGACCAAATATAGGTAGTCGACGACTACTAGTCAGGTTGCACAGATTGGTGTGTTTATTAAAAAAATTTCATTGTATGTAAATAGATGTAAGCATGTGCCAAACTTATTTTCATGTCAATACCAGTTAAGCCATAGTGAGTAGCGGAACTCGTGTCACAAAAAAGTATGTACATTCTTCTAAGTCCACATTTGCACTTCTGTCATGGTAAAACACAGCCTCAGTTTCATTGCGTTGCTAAGGGCAACTACAATGATGAACTAGGTTCACAGGTGACTTTAATTTCATGGTTTTATGACACAAACTAAGCTAGAATCGTGTGCAAGATAACAGTTCAGGGCTGTTCCGTTTAAAATAAAGGAAGGGGGGGGGGGGGGTGGACAGGAAAATTTTCAGACAAACCCCCCTTTTTCCTACATCAAGATCTTAAGAAAATACTGGTCATTCACCCCCTACCCCTCTTCGTCTTTTTTGGACACCCCCCTCCCAGGCTGCTTTTTCAAAAAACTTCCTGTGTCACCCCCCCCCCCTCTCACTTTCAAATGGAACAGCCCTTACTGGACTTACTTTTGATGTCTGAGAATCTACATTAATTACCATCTAAGATAGAATGGCATGAAAGTAAATGAAAAATGTTTCCGATATCGTTTCATGCAGCTTTCAGTGGTTCACGATTAAAGACAGAAAATAAGCTAGCCCTAGGGTAATGAAAAATGTTTCTCGAAACACTCTGTACTTAATTCAATGTTTCCGATTTTTCTTTTCAGAGTGCTTTACTAGTTCGACCCTCACTCACGATGTGCAATTAAGACTGTTCCACATGTTCGGAGCCATCATATCTGGTGGACAGGTATTGTTATAGTGATATCTACATATGATTTGTGATAATGGGGAGAAAACGACAATAAAATGAAGTCACTACATAATTGTTACATAGATGATGTCACAATATAAATGACGTCGTTACACCCTACTTATCTGCTACGGTGTTAGTGACCTCTGGTGGTAATTTTCTCCCCATTATGATTATGATATGATGTTTGCTGAGTTTACGATTACTGAATATTACGATGGAAATAATTATTTTTAAGGTAACTTTATTTGGAAGGGTGGTTAATTATTTTTCTTTCTGTGTTGTCATTAATACGAAAAACCAGTTATTATTCATTCTAGAAATTGTTTAATAAGTAATGGGCATTTTAGGTTTTTCTAACATCTTTATTTTATCCCTTCGAGTGGAACTGAAATATTTGTAAATTGTATGTACATAGATGTGAATGAATTAATAAGTTGTGCCTTGAATTCTAATGAAAGTATTTGGCATTGAGGTCTGAATTTTACTGAATTTCCAGGTTAATGCGCTTAAAGCAATATGTCCGGCTACATTACGGGTTTTAGTCGAAGTCCTGGGAAAACCTTTTCCCGAGAATGACAAACCTCACAATAATAACGTTGGAGACTTGGGCGACCATTTTGAAATTGACCCACCTTCATCAGAACACCAGTCACATGACCAGCCATCGACCAATCACCTTCCGGATGGATTGTCAGACTCAATTGATTTGACCAATCAGACGGACCAAGAAGATTCATCAGCCAATCAGATTGCAGAGTCCCCAACTGAACCGACCAATCAGCAAAGCCAACACATTCTGTCAGCCAATGAGAAGGCAGATAGCATATTGGCTTTGAAAGAACTCATTCTGAAATGTTTCGTTCGAATGATTCATGTTATACATTGTTGCAGTCCTGACAAGGTTTGTGAAATTATGTGCGGTTCATTTTTGTCATTCATTTAATTGTGTTTGTTGAGACTTCAATCTACTCCTATCAATGCCATTTCATATTAAGTTATGTTAGAAGCCATAAATTAAAACGAAAAATCTACAAATTAATATCCGATGTTATGTTTTAAAAGTTTCCGTTTCTTTATATATCAGTGTTAAGCTAAATTTAGATTGGAACGTCTCGGTGTGCGTATGCGTGCACGTCAAAAATAGAAACAGATCAGCATTAATTAACCATTCACATTATTCCATCGAAATATATGTACATGCAGACTCACACACTTTTTATTATAAAATATATTGTTATTTTGACCAGGTTTTTTTAGTTCTTGCACAATTAGGATAACATTAATGTAGTTTAGTGGAAGTTTCGGGGTGACAGCCCCAAAGTAAAATAAAAAAAATTTAAAATAAAGTAATTAGGTTGTGACATCATTAATTGAATAAAAGCATGTGATGTCATGGGTTTATATTAGACTTGAGCCCCATGTTGAGCATGTAAAATTAGATATGCTTAGAAGGGTACATCGCACCACCTTTCACCGTAAGGGCTGTTCCATTTAAAAAAGGAGGATGGGGGCGTGGACCTGAAGATTTTCCAGATATCCGGTCTGGTAAAAACTCTTGATGTAGAAAAACCCAGATAGGGGGGGGGGGGGGGTTCTAGAAATGTTCTGGTCCCCTCCCCCTGTTTTTAAATGGAACAGCCTTAACTAAATAACATTAACATTAAAATATTATTGAAATTAATTATTTATTTAATTATTTCAGCGTCAAGTTGAAGTGGGCACAATCCTCGAAGACTATTACCACCTGCTGCTTCAATTTGCAAAGAATTCTGCTTCTACCCACAGCATGAAGTTGCAATTGGCAATGATCTGTAAGCGGATGCTATCTTTTGTTAGCTTTAATAATATGTGTCAGAGTGTTTGCAATCATCCTCGTAAAATTTTGTAAGAGGGAAATATACTCAAATGAGGTATTTGTTTACATTTGCCTCGCTCCGGAGAATTGATTCTGTTTATTTATTTATTTTTATGATATATATAATGAAAATAAATTATATATATGATATTGATTTGTCTGGCAGCGCAATCTGATACTACCAAAAAAATATTTTTTCATGATTTGAGTTGTAAAATGAACATTGTGATGTATTTAAAATATAATTGATCTTTGTTTTTAGACTATGTGGTATAATTTTTACATGTTTTGTAAAATTTCTAAACCTTTTTATGTACATGTATATGAAAGAGTTTGAATAAATATTATATATATATTAGTACAAACTCGACCAAAGTGATAGCAGTTCATGTAAAATTGAACATTTTCTTGATTCTATTTACGTTATTGATATGTTAACGTGTAAATTTCCGTTTTGCTTCCAGCGTCAGTCCAAGACATGTTAAACTGCCCGGACAGAGCTGCTTTGCAAGTGATCTTCATCGCCGGGGGTACTTGCGAAACTTTCATCAAATTGCTTCATGCGACACAGGTATGATTTTTACATTCTTGCAATATTCCTCTTCTTACATTTTTTTTTCTAATTTACATCAGAAAATAATTTAGACTAGAGGTGGTATCAAGAACAGAAACTTTGAATTATCATTCAATGCTCGTCTTATATAAATGTTTTTATTTTATTTCAGTTGGCTGAAGACGACGCCCAAGAACTTGGTGTATCTGTGATAAGAGTCATGAGTTGCCTTATGTGCGGCTCTCCGTCAGCTAAGGTAAGATAATTTTCCTATATGTCATCTTCTGTTCGGAAATATTGCGACAAGTGAGCAATATATCTCGCGCAAGAAACTCAAGGAGCAAATAAACCCTCACACTTTCTCATAATAGAGTGAATTGCAATCATAGAAGGTCTGTAGCAGTCAACAGTGACTGATTAAAGATGTTTAAATTTTAGTGGGCACTACTGACTTAAAACTTTTAGGAGACATGTAGCCAGATGTTGCCAGATGTATGTAGCTAGATGTATGTAGCTAGATGTATGTAGCCAGATGTATGTCACCAGATGTATGTCATCAGATGTATGTAGCCAGATGTATGTCGCCAGATGTATGTCACCAGATGTATGTTGCCAGTATGTAGCGAGATGTCGCCAGATAAAAAGTTAAACTCCCTCACCG
This sequence comes from Alitta virens, assembly GCA_932294295.1. Taxonomy (NCBI): domain Eukaryota; kingdom Metazoa; phylum Annelida; class Polychaeta; order Phyllodocida; family Nereididae; genus Alitta; species Alitta virens. The sequence goes on from OW028585.1 coordinate 34,761,834, forward strand.
CTGACCAGTGGTCTCCTGTCCGCCTGGCAAGCAGAACGCAAAGTGACGTCACACTCCGGTCTGGATCTTAGTGGATTTTCATGGAATGTTCTCTGTATTTCCATCAGGTGGCTACGGAAGAATACTGCAATTCTATTGGCTGAAAAAGTTTCCGCCCTTGACTCTGATTGGCTGAAGCAAATTGCGTCCTAGCAGCAGTATTTTTAGTGCATTTTTATGTATATTTGACATATTTCCCAGAGAAAATTATAGTTATGGAATCCGTTAGATATGATCTGCTATGTCTGAAAAGCAAAATAAGTAATAAGAGGAGAGGAAAGACTTACGTCTTGCTGAATTCAGGGCTGCTCAGAGAAAAGACTCTACAGCAGTCAAAAATGGTCCATTGATTTTTCCATCTTCGGGCCCGAAACTCATATACTACTCTGTCCCAGGGATCTGTTACTCGCCTCTGCATAGGTGCTAAATCTAGGACACTTGACTGACATTGATTCTAAGGAATAAGTGCAGTATTATAGCGGACCCAAATGTATGACCTTATTTGGAAAGCCTGGTTGATATGCCTATGACGTCATGTGCTTGAATTCAATGAATAATGTGACAAATAAATGACCTTGGTTTTCATTTTCAAGGAAAGACATTGTTTTGTTTTTTACTTTTAAAAACAAAACCCTGCTATGTACGCAAATATTATTCCTTTTGTATACTAGAACAAAGTTTAGCAACAAATAGTGATATTTTTTTATATTTCAAGGACGCCAAATTTGGGCATAAATTTGGAGCCGCTAAACTGCACTTAACCCGATTATAATTCATGTTTAATGTTCTTTCCAGGCGAGGTTCCAAGAACGGAACGGTTACAATCGACTCGCCGCAGCTTTGAAATCTTTAGGACCTCCCTCGAAGTCCTTGATTACTGCGCTACTTGATCTCGTAAGTACGATTCCAATTTAGATTTTAATTAAGGTTTGATTTTCTCTGTCTGACAATTCTGTGGATATGCCGTTTAAATATCAGTTCCCTCAGCGGTCACAGAGGTTGTATGTTAATTGTTGTGGGTTTGAATCTATTTCGTTGCATTGAGGCATCAGCACTAAGCACATAACCGTGAACGTGTTAGGGTCTAGTAAAATTCACTATACTAGTATCTAGTGATGGGATTCGCCGATTTTAATCGATTATCGTCAGCAAAACAAAGTAACAGCCGATAATCAATGCTGGTGTTGAAAAATCATTAAAGTTTGAACATTAAGAGGTTCATTTTCTTCTTTGCATTTTTTCTCAGTCCATGGAAAAATAAAATTGATTTAAAAATGGATTATTGCAGCGAACAGCTTACCGATTAATCGATGTCAGTTTTGAGGTCGATTTTCCATCACTAGTTGGATCCATAATAAATGTCCGCTTGGTTTTTGGGTATATTTTACCACAAATGCGATGGAGCGGCACAAAATGGACAGAAATGTTCGCAACAAGTCAAATCCCAACTTTGTAGCTGATAAAAACGTTTCTGAGAGAGAAATAACTTGAAATTTGTTTTATATTGTATATTCTCCATTGTATTATCTGCTGCTTCTCTGCGAACATAAATGGTTATAGTGATGGAAATATGGCAAAAAAGTTATCATTGCTGATATAGGAAATTTCAAGTTAGTTTTTACAGAGATGGGTTTTTATTGGTTAGAAAGTTGGGATTTGACTTTTTGGTAACATTTATATCTATTTTGTCTTTCTACATGTCGTTTATGTAAAACTATGACCAAAAAACAAGTGGACATTTATTTTGGACTATACTATGTGCTACACAGTATGTAGATATCAACAAAACGAGAATAATAGAAAACAAAATTTCCCACCCCAACAATATAAATGTATCTGTACCCATAGTTGCATATTAAGTGTTCGAGAGAAAGAAAAAAAAGATGATGAGAGTAACAATTGATGCTTTGAATTTGCCGTCATTAAGTAATTTGTCGCATAAATTTGCCATCATTGAGTATTTTGTTACTAGAACTACTGTCTGAAAATCACGCAAACTTATCATTGTGTTCCAGGTTGTGGAAGATAATTACGAAACTGGTCGTCTCTTCACCATACGGAATGCCAAAGTTGCTTTAATTCTGCTACAGTGGCTGCCGGAATTAACAACTTCTGATGACACTCATTCTATTAACTCGACTGACCTCACCCCAGTGCCTGAACAAACCCCTACGGAACTTTTTGACCAATCAGCAAGCAGACGAGGGTCATGTGACCTGTCACATGATCTCCAAACGTGGCTCGGAAAGCAGTTGTTGTTGCTATGCAGTAGCGGGACGCATAATAGGATGCAGTGTTGTAATGAAGGAATTGTTAAAGGGATTATTATCTTGCTAGGGCAGCCGGCTGCCTTGCAAAAGAGAACGTTAGGTGAGTGACATGCTTTTTATTAACGTTTAAAACTCAGAACTCAGAACAATTTATTAGAAATATCACATATTAAAATATGTATATTTGGGAGTGGTCCTCTAAGGCAGAAATTCTGCCGCTGTCAAGGGCCACACCCTAGTTAATAAACAAAATGAATAAACTTTCAAAACCAATGACTTCTCTGCGATGGCTGTAAAGGTCAATTATTTGTGTCATGTGATATACAAATTTATATGGTTGACAAGTAGTTTTCTAAAATTTGATTTGTAAGATTATCATATCTTAAGAATGATCTGACTAATATCAGAGCAACTGCTTATTTAGGTCTCAATTCAGCGTTTATGGTAGAAAATAAAATCTGTACCCACAGGCGTTCGCCAACGTGATAGCGCGGTGTCAGCTCTTAGTGGTAACATCACTGTTTAATAAGACCTAGTATTAGTAAAGTGTTTACCGCTAAGAGCTGACACCGCGCTATCACGTTGGCGAACGCCTGTGTTGTACCAAACAACATTTTCATAGATGCATTACAATTAATGTGGCACAATGCTAAGAAAAGGGGCAAATGTAACTAGCAGTTTGTGCGAGTTGGGCAAAAACATGCAATGCCATTCTAGCTACAAAACATGCAATGCCATTCTAGCTACAAAACATGCAATGCCATTCTAGCTACAAAACATGCAATGCCATTCTAGCTACAAAACATGCAATGCCATTCTAGCTACAAAACATGCAATGCCATTCTAGCTACAAAACATGCAATGCCATTCTAGCTACAAAACATGCAATGCCATTCTAGCTACAAAACATGCAATGCCATTCTAGCTACAAAACATGCAATACCATTCTAGCTACATCAAGAATGCCTAAAATGCCTTTGTCTTTACGTTGATGTTATCAATATGTCTTTTTCTTTTTTTAGGATACCTCGTCCGACTGCTAGAACTGCTAGGAATGCTGAGCGTTACGGCAGAAGAGTTGAAAATGTTGATCGGCCTCTTGAGCGGAAATACTCTCGATGCGAATATCAAAGCGCAAATAATGCACGGCTTTTCTGTCATGGCGCGGAGAGACGGTCTCCAAGGCGCACTTCATTATTTCGACTTTCAGGAACCCACTGCGGTGAGTCTTTGTCATGATCACGTGTTTACGCAGTTTGTCCATACCATCCCGTAGGACACCCATTTCAGCTTCAGTTGCTTATATGTCTCACTTGAATAGTTTATCTTAAAGATAGTTAGACTGAAATTAATATGATGCTTGCACAAATAATAATACACCCTTTTCACGCAGCAGTCATGTTGGCATCTTTGCCTCATGACCTCATTTTGATTACGTCATATATTGTGACATCATTACTTCTACTTTGTTCTTGCACTCTGTGACCTCACCATGGCCATAATGTCTACTGATGATGTCGTCACAATAATATCTGAGTGCAAAGAGAGGTCAATGCCGTGTGACAAGGGTGTATTGCCGCAATGAATGGCTGTTTTTGGGCTTTATTAAGACACCAATTATCCAGGTATTCATGTTCCAGTTAAAGGCTGATCGACGATGACCAGGCAAACTGGTCGGAGGCTTCTTAAAAGGGGAATGTAACTTAACCATTAATTTTCTTTTTCCTGCAGGGTATACAGTTCAGTGGTGACCGAAAATGGCTTGGAGCTGGATTCTCCTTCCATTGTTGGTTGTGTTTAGAACCGAAAGAATGGAGCGACTTGGAAAGAAGACAAATTTACAGGTGTGTTGTGTTTTTCATGGCCACTTAAGATTTATTTCGTTTGCTAAACCTAAAGAATTTAGGACAATACCATTTAAAAAAAAGAGGGAGGGTGGACCTGAACATTTTTAGACCACCCTCCCCTTTCCCCGATATCTGGTTTTTGACAGGTACCTTGCTTTTTCCAACACTAAGATATTAAGAAAATACTGGTCATCCACCCTCCCTCCCCAGATATCAGTTTTCCCCACACTCCCGCCCTCTTCCTGATATCTGGAAAATCTTCAGGTCCACCCTTCCCTCCCCCCCCCCCCCTTTTTCTGAAAAATGGAACAGCCCTGAATAGATTGCAATTAGGCCATGCCAGATGATAGGGACTCTAGATACAGTATGTTTGCACTTTCTAAGAACTTTGTATCTTTTCACCAAAAGAGAGGCAATAAATTCATAATTACATGGCATCTTAGCCTCAGTCTTATTGAATTTGAATTTTTTATCGTAAATCAGTTATATCCTAGTTCTAGATTATACTTTTGAGTTCTTTGAATTGAGTTGATATTTCTAAAGATCGATGGGTTGATACTTCTACAGATCAACGAAGTGCTTAAAACCTGTATCTGACTTCTTTTTCTTCATCTGTCTTTTATCTGGTTGTATTGTAGTATAATTACATCTGACGGTATGTTTTATTAATTTTTTTGCAGTTTTACAAACGGAGCAGGATCGGGGTTAGAGGCTTTCCTGACAGCTCATAACGTCCTTGTCATAGCCGTTAGTATTAAGAAGGAGTACCACACGGTTGCCGTTGCCGAACACCCGATATCAGACCGACACTGGGTGAGAAGTTACTTGCAGTTTGTAAATCACAGTAAACCTTGCATAAATTAAATTTACATAATTTGGAACATTTAAATTTAAATTTCTTATTTTCCTTGTGAAAGTCAAAACTTTGCCTGGATAGATAGATGGATTGATAGATTGATAGATTGATTGATAGTTTGATACATAGATTGATTGATTGATTGATTCTTTGAAATGTGTTTTTAGACAAAATGAAATCTTACATCTGCTGCTATATGCTCTCATGTTTGATGAGGCAAAATATAATTTTATGTGTTATGATTGATTGATGTATTATTGATTCCAAATTTAAAAAGTTTGGTAAAGCTTCATAACATTTTTTAAATGCCTGATTGATAATTAATTTGTATATCAATTACCCAAAGGAGAACACACATATTGTGCAAAGATCAGAGTAGTATATGACAACATAATAACAATTTAATTATTTCAGATAGTCATATGCTTTGTCTTTATATTCATAATTTTTTTGGCAATTATATCACAAGTCGAAATGCTTGGAAAGATATATGCCCCATTTTGCCACTTTCTATGAACGCTCAAATCTACTGTAATCATTATTAGATACTGCGGGTGTAACAGAGCATGCATAATGACGTATTGTACATATGAAGTGATTAACAATCCAAATGGCATAAGAGTCTAGCACACAGAAAATGTTTGTGAAGCTTTTTTCCGACGTGATACAAAATGAGATCAAGATGCTATAAATATTTTCCTGATTATCATGTTTGTCTTTATTATATTTCAGCATTGCCTGGACATTGTCCACCAGAGTACGAAAGGTCTCTTCTCATCCAGTCATACCCTCACGGTTTACATCGACGGTCGACAGAGACTCAACACCCAACTCAAGTTCCCGCCTCCTCTCTCAGAGGTACGTCTAGGAATCGTTATGATCCTTTTAATCAATAAAATTTTAATTGGTATGTAATTTAATGTTGAGGAGCGTCTCATTAACTGACAAATTTGGCACTAAATGGAAGGTTCGTACTACGTCATCTTCGGTTGCTGATAATGATGCTTTTAACGACAAAATGATGCTCAACTTTGAATAACCTTGCTACTGAATATTTGCGGACAGCTATATAGCTCAATTTATGCATCCATTCATTAATGAAGTCATTTTAATTCGTTGATTTGTTATTAATCTGCTTTGATTTCAGCCCTTCACAAGCTGCCAGATTGGTTGTGTCATTCGCCACCAGGGGCAGGAGTTGTCGCCTGATGCTGTGGTGTCGCCCTCTGACACCAAATTCCGATTTGGATTCTCAGGGAAGGGCAAGAACCAAGCAAAAACTGAAAGGTCAGTTTACGTAATCATTTTGACAGTTTGGTAATCGAGGGAGCTGTTTTCTGTGGTATTGAATAAATATAGCTGGCGTTATTTAAATCTAACCAAGTATGTCTTCTTTAATGGCGATTGTACTTGATGCCTAGACTCGGACTATTCCTAACTATGAAACAAGAATAATATTCTGGCACAGTTTAAGTTAATAGTGTGATGGAAACTCCTCTGTCGAAATTGTATTTTCTGCACTTAAACGGACACCTAGAGTTTGAAGTACTGTATTAGTATAAATTTTGGTTCAAGGTATAAACATAGGTTGCAGTAGCAGCATACCCTCAGCTCACCTTAAAAAATTTAAATGTAAATATTGACCTGAATTTGCCGACCAGCTTGCATGACTGGCTTACGGATAACTTTTTACTGAAGTAACTGCAATACCTTGGGCATATGTTTTTGCCAAGGGTGAACGTTTAGCAAAGTATATTAGCATTTATTTTAATGCTTATAATCCTAATCATATTCTTTCTGTTTCAGTGCCATAATCACAGTCCCAGTGGGTAAAGTAGACGGTGTCTACGGACCCGCTCGTTCCTTTCCTGGCCTCCTTGGCTGCGTCTGTGTCTTTCAGGAGGGAATTCTTGCCTCCCATGTTTCTGCGCTTTATCACCTAGGTCAGTTTGCTCAATTTACTGGTTTTAAGATAGATAGATAGATAGATAGACACTGATTTATTGACCGATTGATCGATAGATTGTTCAACATGATTGATCGATTGAATGATTGATTGATTAAATTTGTTTGGAGATTGATTGATTTGATATTTATTTTCTCAGGTGCCAACTGCTTAAATCCTTTTAGTACAGATGACTCAACTCTGGCTGACTTGCCTTCTAAACTGGTGCTACATTACAATGCTAAGGTCAGTCATCTAGCAGTGTATACGGCAATGGGTGTCCCGTAATTACCTTAACACGGGCAGATGGTCCAGCCACTGGTTGATGAATTATCATCCAAATGTGACATCATTAATGTGCTACTTTTTGTCAACAGAGTGACCTATCAGTTACTGCACTCAAACAATTGTTGATGATGTAGGTACACAATGAGTTTATTGGGTGCAAAATGATGTCGTCACATTTAGATGACCTGATTGTTTGATTATGTCAGTAAACAATGGTAAGAACATCTTGCTGGTGGCTATGCCGTGATTAACACAGGCAGTTGGTCCTTCCATTGTTATACTCCATCGAGATACTTTTCCAGTTGTTCTAAGAGGGTATAACCATCAAAAATGTTAGTTAACTCCCTCCTGCTTGATATAACTATTTATTGATAACGTCAAAATGTGATGTCATTGATGACTTTCAATGACCTGATTAAATGATTACGACCTTAAACAATGGTTTTGCCATCTTGCTCATGCTAGTAACGAGAAGCCCATTATCTGCATTGATTATTTATTATCATTTCCTGAATTGTTTGATAAATCTTGCAACTGCAATTGAGTATCATACCGTATTGCAGGCATGTCAAGAAAAACGCTGTATCGATTTGAGCTTCAATTGCAATCACGGAACCCTTGTCGGTCAACATTGCATAACGTGGGATATCAAGGTATGGTGGTTCTTAATAATAGCTATTAAACTAAAGTAAGAAAGGATGGCTGAAAAAGATAATTGATTAACTTTATAAACAGTTTGCCTCAAATCGAATGTAAAGCTTGAAGAATTTCAAAATGTTTGACATTCAGCTTCATGAAATATTTTGTGTGCTAGCTACTCTGGCAGGTCTAGTGTAAATTTACAGTTGTCAACTCTGTGTTATTTTATAGTTTTCTCAACAAATTTGCAATTTTTACGAAAAAATTTGTGCAGGAATGTATCAACACTAGTCCACTGGACAGCCTCTCCTCATTGGCATGACGATGGAATGACTCTGACCGAATTCTGTAACATACTGTCGAGAGTCTTCACTTTATATCTCATTGACTCGCATTTTATTTGTTATTTATTAATTTTTCAACCCACAGGACATTATAAACAGTATAGGGGGCGTCCCAGTGCTGTTTCCCCTTCTAGAAAAGATTGAGAAATCGCCATCATTACCCACCAGTCCATTGCAGTTGGACGCGGTGTTGAAGGAAGGAAAGACGGAAAATCCCACAAGTCCTGATGAGGAATGGGTGGTTGTCAAAAGAAGTTCATATGATGGTTGGTTGTTCCGTATGTGTTGTTAGTTTTATTTCGACTATAGAGTCAAGTCTGCCCAAACGACCACATGAATACTGTGTATAGACCCATCACCTGACTTAAACGGGCATTTCCAACTCCCTCGGACTGAATTTGCATTTATTTCTCTATTAATAGATAGATAGATACATAGATACATAGATAGATACATAGATTTATTGATAGATTGATAGATTGCTTGATTGATTGATTGATAGATTGCTTGATTGATTGCTTGATTGATAGATAGATACATAGATACTGATAGATAGATTGCTTGGTTGACTGATAGATAGATACATAGATACATTGATAGATTGCTTAATTGCTTGATTGATTGATTGATAGATTGATAGATTGCTTGATTGATAGATAGACAGGTACATAGATACATTGATGGATTGATAGATTGATAGATTGAAACATTGATGAGGTCAGAGAGAGGAAGAGCCCACCTATGTTACACATTTTACCGCATGGGTGGGATCTTTTACTTGCCTCAGCATAGACACTTAATACAAGGGACCGCCAATCTAACGTCGCGACATTATTAAATGGGGCAGCCTGTCATTTTCAACCAGTGGCCGCAAGATTTCACCCCAAATGGCCACCCTTACCTGACTTAAACAGCAATTTGAGTGACCTACATGACACCACACTCATGATCAATGTGATTTTTATACTACAAAAATAGTCATTTTGTAGGTCCAGACAGTCTTTCATTTTAAGCATAATGTTATAAATTGATTGCACTGTATGGTGCTCAAGTGCCATTCGGAGGATATCAATATTGTGATGTTATACTATATATATATAATTTTATTGACATGATATTATCATAATTGATACATGGGTCAAGTACTAAACAGCATATACGAAGGATACTCATGATTGATATGAGAAGAGTGTCATTGTGACTGAAACATGTGTCACAAAGTTGCAAATTAAAAATAATGATATGGTATTATCTCTGGTCAGTGGTCAGTTGAAATCTAAGATGCCCATCCTGTACAATCCCACTAGTTTTTTGGTATTAACATCGTATATATTTTATCCTTATATTGATTATATGACTCATTTAAAAAAGATATAAATTAAAAACCTAATAAACAGGACTGATATTGATTGTTGTTGTGTTATATAATGATGTTGCCTTTTATTTTTTCTGCTTGTTTCTTTTTTTATTTGAATTTTAGTTTTTTAGGAAATAGGTCTTTTGTGAACTCAACACGTAGGTAAAATTCATTCATTGTACATCAAGATATGAGTCAATTTATTATATCTTAATTATTTTCAGATGCGGAGCTTGAGAAGAATCCTCTCGCTGGGTTCCTGACATTGTTACGTAACATGGTTCAGGGTCATCCCGTTAACCAAGAATATCTAGTGAAGACAAACTCAATGGCCGTGCTCGGCATGCTCTTGCAAAAGGTAAATACATCAATATGAACAGAAATCGTTGTCACTATGTTGTATTTCGATTCACCGGGGCTCTTTGTACACATGAAAACTTCCAGTAAAGTCAGAAAATTTAAATTTGGAGATGGTTAAAAACGGAGAAACTGACACTAGACTGGAACCAAAATGATAGGCAATTTCAAATAATGTTCTTAGTCTTTTCTCAGCATCAAACTAATTGTCCTTTTCGCATGTATTTATGCTACCTTTAGCAGAAAAATGATGTCATCTATGTCCGTACCATATGCCGACAACATTTAAAACTTCCCCGTGTTTGGCTCTTCTTATGAAATGTTATTTATTTCCCCACTTTATTTTTCCTTTTTTTTTATCAGGTTGACAGCACCATGATAGACGTGCACGTCCTCATGGCCTTGCAGTTGCTAGTGGAAACGGTTGCCCCTAGTAACCAGACCCTCCACCAACACATCTACCATCATCTTCTGTTCGACTTCCGAATTTGGAGCCGGAGTGAATTTCCTGTCCGCATTGGTGAGATATTTTACCCCAAAATTTAGAAAATGACATTTTAGTTTGTAACTTTCAAGTTTCTGCATCCTGTTTAGCATGACCTTTACTGTTGAAGTGGCACGGAAATTGCCGATATATTTGTTTTAGTTTTTAATACTTAAGAGTTGTCAGTTTATCATGATCCACAGCTTACAGTGGTCCAGTGATGTGGCCACATGTTAATATTTGATTATGGTAGTTTGTGGATCACAGTCAGCTGATGACACACTCTATACTTTTTTGCATCCCACTTGCATTTTGTATAGTCGTGCCCGTCTTATTTATTCTTGAATTTCTTTGTCTGGTCGTTTGTCTATCTGGGACATAAGTTATAAGTATCTTTGCATGAGTTTTCTCTGTGTGTCTCTACCCCAAATGTGATTGATAGCTTGTGAATGAAGTTTGGCGGTACCATATTCTGTGTTATTTAGATTATTTACATCTTAAAATGTGTGAATAGTTATGGGTTTCTCCTTCACTGGCAGAGGGAGCCACGAGTAAGACATTCCAAAACTACTTTGTTGAATGACATGGTCACACAATCAGGTCACAGACAGTGTTCCAGCTAGGATTTGAATTGGGCATGGCGCACAAGAATATTAGGAAACCTAAATAGACTCATATAGGACGCCCAGCTAGTTGAAAAGCATAAAAAATAATGATCTTCACTTAATTTAGTTGACCACCTGAAAAACTGTTTTACAGATTGTGTATCCGGCAAAAATGTTTTTTGATAAATAAATAAATAAATTTAGGGCATGGCACTAACAAATGCTCAAATGGCCTAGCTGGAACACTAATAGAAAGCAGTTGCTGATGTCACATATAGATGACTTCATCAAGCAATGGATGGATAGCCTCCCTGTGTTAATATGTTTAATGGAAAATATGTTTTACAAATCTATAATTTTGAGTATTTTATATGATTTCTCAATGTTAAAAACTAAAATTTAATTGTCTACATTACTATATGGGAAGAAATATTATGAAAAGATATAATCTCAAAGATACCTTTAGCATTTTTAACTATTTGGATACTCTAAATTTTACTTAATACTAATTGTTTTTTTAATCATAATTTCAAATGTTAAATACTAAAAAAACAATGGGTACACATCAGTGTATTAGTTGAAATTATCAGTAATCAACATAATTATATATTAGTCAATTTTATTTTAAATTCAATGATTTCTGAGATATTTCTTTCATAATTTTTACCCCATCGTAATAATTCCCAACTTAATAAATTTTCCCAATGACCTTCTATTCCAAAAACGTGTAGACAATTTTCACAAAAAAAGACCTGTGTAAAATTAGGATGATATTTACTTAAATTCACATCAATTTCGGCTGCTACAAAACCAACATCTGCGGTTGCATGACATAAAATATGGTACCAATTAAATGTATCCACTTAGATTTAGATGCACAACACCTGTCAGGAAAGTTTTGGCAGACATTGGAGTCGCTGGTGATAATGACAACGTCCTGAGGCAGATCCGAAACATTCCATAACTGACTAGAATGATCGGTCGGAATGTTTTGGCTCTAGCCGTCGTTATTATCGCCCGCAACTTCGCTGAAGACCGCAATTTAGCTGACGGGTGCTGTTTAACTCACCACATTAATGGTTTCCTTTTCCCTGTGTGTTTTTCTACCTAGCTACAAGAAAGGGCCACTTCACCAAAATTGTCCGAGGTTCGAGCTATAATGTTGTTATCAATTAAAATGATATACTTCATTTTAACTCTCTAACAAGTGACCCAACACTGCATCAAGCTTTAACCCATAGCTAAAGTCATTAGCTTGCATGGGAACTAGACTAATCTAGAACTGTTAATATTGTGTCGTCAAGTAATCAATTCACGCTTCTAACATCACTTACACTCCACCATGTGACCTTTTCTATTGTTCCTTTGTGGGATATAACCACTGAAAATGTTAGTTAACTCCCTCCAATTGCAAACTGAACTGTTATTCGTAATAAAGGCATTAAAACAAACAATCAAACAAATTAGTAAATATGCCTAGTGGAGTATAAGTTAGTAATATCCCTCATAGTCTGGAGTTAACTAACATTTTTGTTACTTAAATGTTAGTTAACTCCCTCCTAATCGGAATGTAACTAGTACATATTGTATGACTAATTTGTTTGCCTGCAGTAACGCTAACATGCAGACGCCTAGGCGCTGAATATATAGACACCTAAACACCCTGTAACTGAAATAAAACAGACAGTTTCACCTACTCTTAACTAACTGTCAAGTTATGTAACTATGTGAAGATGTAATATAGTGATAATGGGGAGAAAAAGTTACAGCCTACAGAGGGCGCTACCACTGTAGTAGATAAAAAGACAATAAGATGATGTCAGTACAGAATTGTTGCATAGATGATGTCACAATATAGATGACGTCATTAAACAATGATTATCTGCTACGGTGTCAGTGACCTCTTGCGGTACTGTTTCTCCCTATCGTCCCTTTAACACATGAAATTGTAGATCTATGGATGGGAGTATGGGAGTATTGCAATCTAATAAATTGGGAATATATGCCTTTTGAGTCACCGAATAGTGCTCATAACAACTCTCAAATTATGTTACAATGCCAAGATGTTATTAAGTAATCATTGCCTCTTTAATATGTGAATTTGTGAGTATGGGAGCATTTTAACAGTAGTGGGACTAAAACAGACATGTTTTTTTTATATGTTTTAACATATGCCTGAAAGCATTGCGAACATATATGGCTTTTTTTTTACCAAATAGGCCTATCAGCGTCCGTTGTTGCTAATTTAATGATGAAGTTGTTCAGTTTATCCGGAAAAAAATTATATTTATTTCCTTTTAGATTTGCAATAAAATTATTATGCTCTGTTTGATGAATGGTTTATTATATTGTTGTGCTCTGTTCAATAAATGAATTACTATATCAAATTTAATAGGCTCTGTTTAATGAATCGATTATCTTAATCATACTATTTCTTGTTTTTCTTGTTGCAGGTCACATTCAGTATTTATCAACAATTATCAAAGACGATCGGAAACATTTTCGGAAAAAATATGGAGTCCAGTACCTCTTGGACATCATACGCACTTATTACAAGTAAGTGGCTTAAAGTATAATTTGTTGAAACGAAAAAAAAATACTTATTTAAAATGCATTAGATACAGTTTAATAATATTATGTGATGCTTTTAGTATCTGAATGAATTTTTAACGTTTTCAAAAATATATTTTTAAATCGAAAAAAACTCTTGTTTCAGCAATTCCTCAACAGATGGCGTTCTGCAAGAGGACGACAATAGAACAATACGAGCCTCTCTTTTAGGTCTCATCAAATTCTACGTTTACAAGGAGATAACAGCTGATGAACTTCGCTACATTCTGAGTTTCATTATTGCTGTAGAGAATGAAAATTTGGTGAGTTTTATATGAAACTAACATTGTTGAACGTTTGAGAAAGTGATATTTTTGGTCGCAAGTTTAATGTAAAAATAAAATTCCTTTGAGGATCATAAAAGTGACTAGGTTATTTTAGGACAGCTCTTGAAATTAAGAACGGGAAAAGGTTAAATTATATAAATCATACATTTCTTTCCGAGGCCTGTTGATGAAAATTGACGGTTTCTTAACACTCATGGCTATGATGCCTCTAATTTTTAAATAACTGGATAACTCTTTGAATTCCTGTGCATTTTGTGCTCCTGTCTCTGTCTGCTAAATTATACAGGCTACATTTAATGCTATTATAAGCCTTGGGAAACCGAGACCACTATCATTCCCGCCAATTCCGGGTTTAGCGGACTCAAATTTATGCCCATATTTGGCGTCCATTGTGTGGCCCTGAATATAAAATATATCACTTTTTTTACCAAGTTTGAAGTGCAACAATTAGAATTACATTTGTGTCGAGTAGCGGGGATTGGGGGGCAGCAGTCCCCTTGAAAAATAATAAATAAACTGATGAAATTTGCCGTCCTTTGTGACATCATACATTGAATTCAAGCATTTGACGTCATAAGCATAGCAACGAGGCTCGCTAAATATGGTCATACATCTGCGTCTGCTATACTGCACTTTTTCCTCATTCCCTTGGGTCAAATTAGATTCACTGTGGCCCCAAACACTGATGTAAGTTACTGTGGAAGCTCTCTTGGCAGGGGCATTCTGTTATTCTCATTATCTACGTTAAATTTTCAGATCTCGGAAGCTTTGGACATGATGCTCTCGCTCCTCGAAGCTCCGGGCAAGAAAGATCAAATCTACCTCTTGATGTTCGAGACGAACACGGCTGAAAATCTGTACATGTTGTTGACGGTGCAGAGGTATTCCCCTCATCTCAAGGAAAAAGTCCTCAAGGTAATAATCCAGATATTTTCAGTTCGGCTAATTTGAATGCAGTAGATCTTAAAATTAGTTCTTGGTAGCTAGATTAGGTCTGCCACTTGTAGCTAATGTTGTTAGATATTTAGGGTGTTTTTGGAGAGATATTCCCCTCATCTCAAGAAAAAAGTCCTCAAGGTAGATGTGTAATCAAGAAATTTTCAGTTAGACTAATTTTAATGCAGTAGATCTTAAATTGGTTCTTCGTAGCCAGATTAGGTCTGCCACTTGTAGCTAATGTTGTTAGATATTTAGGGTGTTTTTGGTTGCAATACGTCTGGTTGCAATACGTCCACTATGACGGTAATCAACCCTGATGAATAAAAAGACGATTGACCCATAGCAGAAGACACTGGTAGGCCTGTCT
Source organism: Alitta virens (assembly GCA_932294295.1). NCBI lineage: Eukaryota > Metazoa > Annelida > Polychaeta > Phyllodocida > Nereididae > Alitta > Alitta virens. The sequence goes on from OW028585.1 coordinate 34,777,068, forward strand.
AAAGAGCTTTGACATGCTTCATGCAGGTGGATTATAATTACATAGTATGTTGTTGGGATGCTTTAACATATCATCAGGATGTCAGCCTCTGGTAGCTGCTCTTGGTCATACCACAAGGGACCCTACTGGGCCTACACCTATTTACCATATGTATAAATAGTTATCATTTAAACGTTATACTCGATATATGTTTAGGGCTCCCTGTGGGTCATACAACTCTGACATGCCAGTACTTAGCACACAAAGTATAAAATCTTACACTAATATTGAATACTAGGATACTAGTCATGTTTCAAATGATTTTACTATCTTGAAGGTTCCTTTATGAACCTTTTGCTATCAATGTACTTCTTAAAACTTACTAGTACCAGTGGTTTTCATCTAATCTCACACATTTTATTAGCTGAAAGTTGACATCAAATTTACAAATGATTTTTTTTTTTAAATATTTTCTAGGTATTTTCTCTTCTTCTGCGCACAACGAGCGTCTACGAAAAGAACAAATCCAAGCTCCGTATCCAGGAGAGCGAGATGTACTCAGGGTTAGTGGAACTGATGAGGGGCGGTCAGATGTCCCTCTCAATGACGAAATACATGTTCGAACAAGTCCTTGCAAGTGGTGAGTGAAATATGATTGAAATTTATGGATTGCAATTAAAAATAGTGGAATCAGCTGCCAGTTTTAATCATTTAATCATTCGAATACGAAATAATTTAATATGGTATTATGTTTATTTTTAGCTACGGAGGGAGGCTACAACGCTGCCCTTTCAATCATTCAACTTCTGTATCACAGCGATATAGACACCAAGTTGGAAGCTACAAGAAAGGTGCGTTTTATTTAAATTTACAATTATTGTATGTGTTGCGTGACCAATTATTATGATGGAGTACACATTTTTTTGCGTGTTATATGCATGCCATCATTAATAACAAATCACAAAAGCAGTACAATTAGTAAAGCTCGGTGATTATGGACAATTGAAAATCTGAAAATTTTGATTTTTGATTACTGATTAGTAACCTCAAGAATTGCGCGCACCGTATTATCGCCCATTTCGTAGCGAATATGCGCCAGGTGACCGCCGCCATCATTCATGTGCTGCCACCTGGGTTGAATGAAATTACTAATGATTTATGTAAAGGACATACTCTTGCCTCGCACTGAATGTAAATATGATATTTTTAATGAAAAGTGTCGTATAAACACTTTGTGTGGGTTTTATCAAATAATTGATTATTAATCAATAATCAGTTGCCAAAAGTGCCGATTAATTGATTGCAAAAAACTTAACCGATTCCTAGCTCTAATAATTAGATAGAAACTTATTGGTATGCATTTTGTTTTAGCTTTTAGAGGCAGTTTTCAAAACTCCCGAGGCTCCGAAGTTGTTTGCAAAGCAACTTAGCTGGCAAGACATTCTAACGAGGCTTTTCATTGTGAAAGGAACGACGCCCGAAGAACGTCGCAGTCAACTGATGCCATCTGGTGAGTGCTATATTAATTTTTTTTGGGGTAATGTCTGTTTATGTTTATGGGAAATTAGCAATCATGGAATTTGATTCAGTGAAACTATTTCAATAAAACGAAATATAGAATGTACCTTTATGTAATTAATTTAAAATTTGTGTATTTTATTGGATAATTTAAACCTTCAGGAAAATTTTTTTTAATCTCTGTGCTTATGGACTATTCTTAATTCTTAATCTTAGTTCACAACAATAGAAAAACTAGCAATTCAGTTAAAAAAGCAGAAGTAGGATCACTGCATATATGTGACTTATTTATTATATAACGTTGTATATATGTTATGCAGAGTATACCATAAATATATATGTATTAGTATATGAATTATTTACTATATTACGTTGTATACATGTTATAGAAATATTACTAGATATGATATTTGCTAAATATTCATTGTATGTGTTTGCTCTATGTAAATTTTTTTGATGAGCCAATAAAATTGAATTGAATAGTGCCCCTCATTGGCTTGCATGTTGACAAATTTGTTGGGATGTTATGACTAATCACGTGTGGAAAAGGACATTTTGAAAAGGTTTCTGGATGTTGTGCGGCAATTTTATAAATTAGCTCTGTTTTATTTTCTATTTGCAGGGAGCCAAGAACTACCTGACCTCAACATTACAGCTGATTCGCAAGAAGAGGAGGAAGAGGGTGTTCCCAACTGGCAGAAGGTGGCGCTGTTCATTGAGGAGGAGAAGAGCGAGGGTGAAGAGGGGGTGGACATCGAGGAAGGGGACTTGGGAGAAAGTGGAATGTTCCGGAAGGTTCATTCTGACGCTCTCTCGCTCTCACAAAGTTTCACTCAAGGATTTTCGCCATGCTTGCCGAGGAGTGTGTCATCTGGTGAGTTAGAACGGATAATAATTAGTGTTTGGTACTTTATTTTGTTGATGAGGCAAAGAAAATGATGTGTACTTGTGAAAAATGATAACTTTTCATTGACCTCCCAATATTTGCGAAAAACTTCAATGGCAGAGATTATAATTTGGAAATATTTTTTTGAAGTTATATTGTCTGTTTAATTCATCCAATATGTTAAGTGTTCACCAAATGCTGGTTCGATTTCACACCTTGTCTTAACTGAACTTACAGCTTTTAAGCCATTGAAGGTCGAGGCCGTCAAAATATTAACATGATGAAGTTATAAGAAACAATCTATTTATTCTCATTCTATTTTCCAAAATAAGGTCCTATTTGTCCTATAAAGACATATTCCTATGGTTTTCTAAGATGTATTTTGATAGTCGTCTGACTGAAATCTCCGAAACTTTTATTTATTTTATTAGAAAGGAAATTCGGAAGCAGTCGCAGTTCAAGTATTAGCGCAGAAGACATTCCTACCCCTCCAGCCGAACTGAGCAAGACAATCGCCAACAGCCTCGATTCCATATCAACAGACAACTCCTCTCTGTTGCCTAGCAACAGTATTCCATCTCCAGGGGCGTCGCCTAGTCACAATGGCTCCGAGTCAGGTATGTCATCAGATCATCGATTGATTAATGATATATGTGTTTGTTGAATCTTATAAAGATGTGAGTTATATGGAGTGATAAACGTTCTTAACTATATTGATGGCTTGTAATTTTTAAGACATGATTTTGAGGCAGTGGTTTCAGGTGGATCTGTCCAACTCCTTTATGCCATAGACTCTATTCACTCCTCAGCACATATTGCCTGTTTCAGTGCATTTGACCGGCAGTCTTCCCGACGTTCAACTGTCCTTCGCCGGACCGAATGTCAAAATGTGCCCTTGTCTTTAAGAAATATCATTATAAAATATGTTGTCTTTGGCCGGACCAAATGAAATTTGGCCGGTGAGGTCCGTCGGTCTGGCAGACTACGGGAAGACTGGACCGGTATGACATAATCATCAAAGCAATCATGTTGACGTCACTATGTCCATTGTGGACGATGGGAACATTTGTGACATCATACTGGTCAATTGCAATAGAATGAGGTCATATGTCTGAGACGTGAATACAGTCTATGGTGGGAGTTCGAACTTGCAACTCTTTAACCTCACCGTACTATGGCATTCGCAAATATGCATAGAAGTTTATCTCACAGTAACGCCTATACCATTTTGTTGTTATCTTTGATTTCACAGGACCTGAAAACGGAGAAGGACTAGACTTGAACACGACGATGCAGAGCATGGGACTCGTCATGCCGAACGATGAAACGACAGAACGAGAGAAGACGGAAGAATTGTGTCAACATCTGCTCATCATTCTGTTTACGCTCATGTGGAAGGGTGTGGAAGGGTCGGATGCAGAGGCTTGGAAGGTCAGTGGGGAATGTTTATGAGAATCCTTTAGAATGATAAATTCCTGTCATATAAAAATGCCATGCTATCCGGCTCAATTCAAAAAAAAAAATTTGAAACTGCTTGGAGATTTTCACAAAATTTAGTTTATTACCAGTCATGCTCAGGGCTGTTCCATTTAAAAAAAGGGGGGGGGGGGGTGACCAGAACATTTTCAGACCCTCCTCTCCCCATCCCGTTTCTTGACAGACCCCCCCCCCCCCCCAACCCCCGCTTTTTCCTATGTTAAGATATTCAGAAAATACTAATCAACCATCCCTCCCCCTCTTTATCTCTTTTGGAGAACCCCCCCTTCCCCGCTTTTTCAAATAATTTCTGATGGTACTCCCCCCCCCCCCCCTCTCCCTCTCCCTTTTTTAAAAATGGAACAGCCCTCACTTGCCTTTTATTTTGACCTATTTATCCACTGAATTACAATCTTTTAATATTTTTTTCCCCACAGCAAAGAGGACAGGTCTTAGCTTGCATCAGCCATGCCAGTGAAACTCATGAACTGCTAAAACAGGAGGTTGACCTCACGAGACGTTTGATCGAAATGATGCTCCAAGGATCCATCACGGACCTCAAGGAGACTGGTGAGTGCTTTGCGGATGATTTGAATCCTTTAATTGATGCTCTATCCTCCCCAAGTTAGCGTCTGAAAGCTTAGTCAACTTTTTAATTGACTCTATATATCATCCATAGTCTGTTAGTTTTTGCCTTTACGAGTCCTTAGTGTGTGTCCTAGCCCATGCACTCATTACCTAACTTGCGAAAATTTTCATCATGTATTCATCATGTATACAGATGTGCCCAAAAATTTACATACCCCTCAGTATATATATTGCCATTACATTCAGCATAAAACTGCCTCTGAAATAATGCTTATGGCGGCATCAAATTATGTTATATCAATAAAAACAGGCTTCCATGGCATTCTTTACATTATGTAGAATGTCTGATATTAGCGACAGCCAATTTGTCCAGCTGCAGTTAAATTTACATATTAGTCATAAAGTTGCAAAAATTGTACATGTGAACTTTTTGCACTACTGTATATATTGTAACTAAACCATGATGAGTGTACATGTTGTAACATACTGTCAATTTCTTTCTCATAGGTCAAACCAGTCACATTGTGAATGCGAATGCCTTTGAAGTTCTCAAGGTCATATACTACTTCCTGTGCGTCAATGACAAAACTCCTCCAGAGTCACGCTTCACTGAACGGGTAAGTCTTATGAATAGCGCGTTTTCAGGTTATACATTAAGATGCAGCATTCTTTGATGATGTTGCAAAAACCTAGATATCGACATAGGATCCGTGCAGCAAAGGGGAATTTCCGGTTAACAGGGGGAGCTGCGTACCAGTCCTAATAACCTTTGTTTCATGACAAAGTACTCACCTTATATCATTGAATGTATAGTTGTTCTTCATTAGGCTGTATCCCTACCATTATTTTTGACATTGGTACATTATTGTACCACCAGGATTAGAATGCTCCTTTGTATTACCGTGATCACCTTGTAATATAAGCAAGTTTAATGCACACTTTCAACAGATGGCAGCACATGTCAGTCACTATACGCCATCTAGCGGTAAAAATCAAGGTAATACAACCTCACGGTATTACAACGGAGCACTCTATAGGCTACGATCATGACATGATTTACATCTTATTTAACAATAAACCGGTTTTGTGATTTTAGGTACCATTTTGACCGAAACATTTAAATTTTATTCATTTTTAGATCATAGAAGATTTAATGACCCTCCTTGACCTCATGACGGTCTTTGAAGAACACAACGAGTGGAGGGACATGGAACAATTGGGACTGACGCTTCTGCTTGAATTTAGCGCCCGTCCACACCGTGAGGTGGGTAGTTTTTTATTTTCCCGTGATGTATTTTGCCTGAGGATTATATTTGATTGGGATTCGGTTAAAAAGAAGCATTAAATTACATTACATTGTTGTGCAGATAATTTGGGGTTAACTTGAGATATGAAAATTTACAACAAATATCTTTGCAAAAGAAGAGATCTTGGTAGCATTTTGCCGATTGTCGGCCGCCATATTGGTTCATTCGGATGGATAGAATATAATAGAATAAAAGAGCTAATGACGAATAGAATAGAACAGATTAGAATAGAATAGCATAGCATAGAATACAAAAGAATAGAGTTGAATGGCTAATGAAGAATAGAATAGAAGAGAATAGAATAAATGGCAATAGAATGTGTTATATTCTGTCATAGATAGTTGATGTTCGCATTGAATGATAGATAAGGTGAAATACTGGTGTACACACTAGGAAATGATCGGAATTGTCTCTATACATCAGCGCAAATTGAGTGACATGAATTCTTTGTGTTTGCAGTTATACAGCCGAGCCGCTGAGGGCTTGTGTCGATTGATCTCTCAACGCCCAGTTGAGAGATCTCAGGAGGCTTGTTTTATGATGGGAACCCTGGATAAAATACTCACTAAGACTGTGACAGGTAAAATTAAAATCTTCAAAAAATTGTGACATCAGTGGTTTACAAGTTTACTGTCTTTGATAGGAAGTTGTAACAGTGAGACGTAGTATGTAGTCACTAAATGCCATACCTATGCCACAGATTAAGTATACAAAGATTTGAAATTTCATCATTTGCATTAACCATCTGCAAAGGATTGTGGGATTGTCCGTGTTAGTGAATGGCATCCATTGTGGTAGTGATGTCATAATCTTCGCAGTGCATGACGTCATCGTGAATGTATTTATTGTACATCCTATTTCTGTGGGATTGATATATTGTGAGAAATTAACCTAGAACAAGCTGACGTTGGTTCCATTACATTGTCCCCTCTGGTATTATTATTCTGTGACCTGGGCTTGACATTGAGGCGAGTCCAAATCGGCTGGACAAGTCCTAAGCCTAATTTATGATATTTTATCCACGGGGTGGCCTTGTGGCAGCGGCATTAATTGCCATAACAGGGTCTCCTGACTATATTTTTATGTACAATTGATGTACCAAATTAATGTCAAATAAATTTATTGTCTGTCTGTCTGTCAATCTTGGGCAAATGAGAATGCAAATGCCCTCACAGAATGTCAAGATTAATGCAACATAAATTTATTTTTTGCAGAAAACTTGGACCAGTACTCCTTCCTATTCCCCGTCATGAAAGCGCTCATGTCCAAGTGCGGAGATTTGCTCAACATGGAGACGTTACTACCCAGCCTAATGACGATGCTATCCAGTCCGAGTCTGTTTGAAGACTTCAAGACGTATCTGTCGTCAGCTGAGTGGCGGTCGTTTATGGATAGACAGGTGGGTCTCACAATTGTGAACAAATGAAATGCATGTACAGTTAGTTTCATCAAATATGGTCGACTCATTACAGCTGTAGCCACCGATTCCTGGCTGTGGCTGTAACTGACAAAAGCCAGCTGCTTCTATCTACTTCTAGCTAATAGTCAGCTTATACGTACCATAGATGATGTCATCAAACAATACTTATCTGCTACGCTTGCAGTGACCTCTTGTGGTACTTTTCCTCCCCATATAAAAAAAAAAACAATACCATAAGTGGATGAATTAATTTATATGAAACACACAACAAGAAGTAGCAAGTAGTACCCCGTACTGTAACACCAATTACTATAAAATACAATCGGTATCAGGGTTTTAACAAGGAAATAAACCTTTTTCTGATTCAATTCTCATCTTGCAGGTTGTACCAACCATGAACCAGTACGAAGCGATGCGATTAGACGACCTCAAGGTCAAGGTTAAAGGGTTCATCGGAGATTGTCACGAGGCGATGATGATCGACGTCCATAAAAGGATGAGACAGAGGGGAGAGAGCAAGATCAAATTTCAGGTATTTTATTCTCATATGCCGTCAGATGTTAATTGCAATTAGTATCCAAGATATATTCAACACACAATTAAACCTTCAAACCAATGCCAATTGCAGTTGATGACAAGATTCTGATAAAGGCAATTCTGTAGATACTGGGCCGAGATTATATCTTTCATTACATGCATACATTTATGAAAAGAAAAGGGTCAAGTCTAATATTAACTTAAATAGTGGCAATGGTGTAGTAACATTGTAGTCAGTGATTTGGTTTATTATTATGAAATATATTGTGAATTAGTGTAAATATTTTGAGTTTAGTGGAGGTGACAGCCCCAAGAAAAGGAAAAAAATAAATAAAAATAAATAAAGTTGTAATTGGTTTGTTGCATCCAAGCATATTACATCACAGGTTTATATTGGACTTAAGCGAAGAAAAAAACCTGACATGTCAGTAATATTTCTAATGAGTAGGTGCAACACTGGCAGGTTATGCTTGAGAATTTGCTAGCAGTTTCCTTGCAAATGTAATTTATAGGCTTTGCTAAAGATAAATTATGCAAATTTTAGGCACACATTGTTGCCCAAATTTTCTATTTTATTATTTATTTTTCACAGGAAAACATTGTCACCGGCTTCAAGCAGAGAGCCAAGAAAGAAAACCAGAGGGCGCTGAATGTCATGACACAATTGCGCAACCAGCATGCTTCCGTACTTCGACAGTGGAGAGCGACAAAAATGTTCTTTACAGGAGAACATGGGGCATGGTACAATAATGGGTGAGTGATTGTGCTTTATTAAATAATGATATATTTATTCCCCAATTGCAGCCATATCACTTGAAATAGCAGGTGATACTGGCCGGGTGATCTGCATTCCATACCACACAGAATGCTGTTCATGCATGCATAATTAAGGAAGCTCGGTGTTGCTATTTCCAAATAGGGACGAAACGCGTATGGCCATAAAAATACCTGGGTGACTACAGTTTGCATGACAGGCTGATGCCAACCTAATATTATAACAGTAAATAATTTTATGCACATTATAAAGAAAGTTAAAATTTTCAAAATCAGACAAAAATTGAAGGAGTTGACAAAAATATATCACAAATTGAGGATGTTCATGACGCTGGTGATGCAGCATTCAGTCTTGTTCCCATGCTACGCACCCGCCTCATCTGATCTGTCAAACTTGTGTGGTTTTCCTATATTATATCACTTTGGCAACCTGTATATATATCATATTTCTTTAAATGCATTCTGCTTAGGGATGTGTACCGGTTCACGGTATATCAACCGCATCGGTAAATTCCATATATCGGGCGATAGAAGTTTTAGTTTGTTCTATTAATAATGTCCACACTTCTTATTTTATCAAATAAACTGTTTTATGTAGTATGATGATCTATTTCAGTGGTAACGATGAAGTGCATTGGAAGTTGTCCAATCAGGAGAATTTTTCGCGCATGAGACCGAAACTCTTTCCGAACCACAATTTCGACCCCCATATTGAAGCCAGTCGTCTCCGAGATAACCAAGGTAGGCTATGTACGATTATATTTTAATTTTTAACAAGGGGAGACGCAGATCCTAAACTTCATTTTACCTACTGCTCTGCCTCACCTCATCAATCAGTCCTCGATAGCGGCTGCACTTTCCACATCTATCTATCTATCAGGGATGTGATTTTTCCGTTTTTTTTTCTCCGGAAATCTTTTTTTTTTTGGCATGTGAAATTGACCCTCGTGATTCATGCAAATGCAATTTTTTTTTCTTAATTTGGGGGGGGGGGGGGGGGGGGGGGGGGAGGAGTTTTCAGCCTTATATACGATGCAAGTATCATGATTTCAGGGTAAGTGCAGTGTGACTCAAGGTTGCCTTGTGATGCCTAGAAGTTGCTCCTCAGATAGCTTGAAATGTCATTATTTTGTTATTTGTTAAAAAAATTACCGGGAGGGGGGGGGGGGGGCATCCCTTCAGACCCCCCCCCCCCCTTACTGAACCTGACATTTTCAGGTTATTTTATCAATGATCAATCACATCCCTGATCTATCTATTTACCTATCTATCCATCTATCTATGTGTCCATCTATCTACCTATCTATCCATCTATCTATCTAGAATGACATCACTGAATAGACATGGTCAGCCAATAATTTCTCCCTGAACAACGCGAAACACAATAACAAGAGGCTTTTGCAACCTTATATATATATTTATAATATTTATATAATACTCACACAGATGTATTGGTTGTTGTTTTTTTACCCCAGGTGTTGAAGAGCCAGAGGAGAGCACAATTTCATCCCTGGAGATCTCCAAGGAAGCCATGGTGTCCGAGGACATCGGAGACGATCGCCTTGGCGACGAGGAGTGGGACGTCATCAGTTCTGCCAAGTCAGTTTGTTTACAGTAATCGTTAAATTTTTTAAGACTGTTTTGGAGGGAGGAGCATTGGTGTTTCCATTACTAGCTAATTCATTTATGAAATTTTTGGGCTCATTTGTTTTTGTTTTTTTCTGGCATAGTATCCCATAAAGTGTAGTAATTGTATTGGAGAACATTTTATATTGTATTTTCTTATAATTTTCAGTTATAGTGATTGGTGTGCACTAGTGTATGTATAAAAGTAATGTTTTACTTTTAAGAATCCATTTATGCACCCCCCTCCCCCCCCCCCCCCCCCACCACACACACAAACTATCCTCAGAACTCAGATATGGAATAGGATCCATGAAATGCCCTATTGTCAAATTTGTGCTGTTTTGTTGTTTACAATGAATGAGTGCATTCCTATGTGAGATCAAAGGCTTGCAAAGTAACATTATAAATGATTTTTTATACGATGTCCCTGGTATATTGATAACTGTTATTAATTTTATATTAGAGTATTTGGAAATACACATGCCACTGATTCAGTATGATCCGCTATAAGAAATGTGAAATAGACGGATTCTTAAACATCTTTTAAGATCAAGGATCCCACTTATTTATGTAATTATATACAGAATTTTCACATGATGGCAATCCTCTTAACATTAAAAACTTCACATTAAATATGATAACTGCCAACTATATTGTCTTTAATTGAAGAATTTTTTTTAACGTACAATCATCACGACCATCAGTAATTATTATTAATAAAACTCAACACTCATTTAGTGTCTATATTGGTCCTAGCCCCATGGGACTAGTTGGTCCCGAAATGTATAAAAGCAAAAATAAAAGATCTACAAAGTAAATTTGTTGTAATGTTTTGAGTGCTAAGGCATACTGACTGAGTAAAATTAATTTGTTTTTGCTTGTACAATTTTATTTAAATTCCAATTACAGAAACACAGAAGAACTGATGGGTCGTGAGAAACTAGTATTATCAGAGGATTGTGAGTTGGTGACTGTCATGGATTGCCCAATTCGAGGTCGTTTGGAGGTCACAAATACTCATATTTATTTCTTCGATTGCTCGACAAACCGAGATGAGGGTAAGGAATTTTATTTCGGATTATTTAAATTTTGTATGAACAGTGGTTTAATTTTCAATCCAAGCGTCAGTGAGCAGAAATCATAGTGAGATTCAATAAAGTTTAGGAATATTCAAGATCATGACTTTTTTCCTTTTTTATTTAACCTCTGGTTACATAACATGTTCTAATTGCAATCTAGCATGAAATTATAATGAAATCATTATACAATTTAACAATTGTAACTTTAGTATATAATAGTGTAGTTACACTACCTTTCAGGCCACAATTATTTAATCATTAGCTTCTAGGATCCTCTCATGGTCAAAAATAATAAAATTTCTATTAAATAACATTGGGATATTTGTTTTTCTGTACACACATTTCTCATCATGTAGGCGAATCCTAGAAGCTAAATATATTAGTTGTGTCACCTCAGTTGAAATAACTGCATTTATATATAAAATGCTACGTTAATTTTTGTACCAGGCAGTGGAGAAGACTTCAAACTTTCATTCGCTCAACTGCGGGAAATTCACTTCCGCAGATACAACCTCCGTCGTAGTGCTCTGGAGATATTTTTAGTCGACCAGACAAATTATTTCCTGAATTTCCCAAGCAAGGTGAGAAATGTAGCTGGTGGTTTTCTAACAAAGCACTATATAAGATTTAAAGTAAACAAATTTCATGAATTTTGCTGAATATAAACAATTAGTTGGATTAACACGATGAATCTTTGTGTTGCAGGTTCGAAACAAAGTGTACAGTAAGATAGTCAGCTTACGTCCTCCCAACTTGTTTTATTATGGATCTCGCTCACCGGCCGAGCTGTTGAAGGACTCCAAACTCACTGAGGTAAATAAGAATGATATAATAAAATTAAAATTTTTCCTTCCATGCTGTTTGAAATTTACTAACTTTAGAAAGAATAGAATTAAAAACCAGGTTAATCATTGGATGCACTGCATAATATATATTTAAAGTGCACCCTAAACTATTGCTATTTTTGGGTTTTCATGGTATGAAAAAATTGCTAATTACTGTGTACATCTAGTTGCACAAAAACCATTCAGGTTACAAACTGTAAATGCATATAGTTTAGGAGTTTCAAGGGTGGCTAATATCACTGATTCCGAGTGTAGCTCCGGACTGATAAATCACTTTCATAAAGTTGTAACTCATTGACCTACTAGGTAAATTGCTGCCCCCATTAATATAACCTGGCAATTGTCATTGCGGGGCCAATTAATAGCCTTGCAGGTGCTGTCCTCTGGTAGAAAAATTTGAAGTATGGGCCAATCAGAAACCAACTTACATGACACCATATTCCAAATATGGTAAGGACTTCTCTGATCGTGCAATACATTTCTGTTGCATCCAATAAGAAAGGAGATGAATAAGGTTACACATTTAGGCCATTCAGGGGGAAAATGAAAGTTGTACTGTAACAATTGTTCTCAGTAAGATTTTGTCAACGTTTGTGTTCCTGTTGTATTTCTTCAGAAATGGGTAAACAGGGAAATTTCCAATTTCGACTACCTGATGCACCTTAACACAATCGCAGGACGGACGTACAATGACCTCAGCCAGTATCCTGTGGTGAGTGAAAATTGCCCGAAGATACTTACAAGTATTCTTAACTCACTGACCTAATAGGCTCACTGAGGTGACACTGTGCTAATGGCGACTTTAATGCAGTTCCTCTTATTGAATCAGCGTATGGGTTAAATGAAGTACAGTGTATTCTATATATTCTTGTATTCTATTCTATATTGAAAATCAAGCGTCATAACAACATGAAAGTGCTGAAAACCATCCACAATTTCACCCGTTTATTTTTCTTTTTAAGCAGAGATGTGTTGAAAAAGCAATAAGGCTGGTTAGTTCTCGTGTGACCTTGGACCCAGAAATACTTAAACAATACATGACGTCACCAATACACAATAATAGATGACGTCATCAATAATTGAGCTGTGGTGACGTCATGTATTGTATTGTTATTTCCGGGTATAACATCACAAGATTATAGATATTTAGAGCCATAGAATGTAACCAGATATGGCGCTATACAAATATATTTTTGTAATTGTCACACGAGACCTGACCAGCCCTATTCTCTTCAATATTGATACAAACTTATGATAAATATTTTTAATTTTATTTCATAGTTTCCATGGATTTTAGCCGACTACTCCTCTCCCGTCCTTGACCTCGAGGACCCCAAATCTTACCGCGACCTTTCGAAGCCGATTGGGGTCATCAACCCCAAGAATGAGAAAGAAGTCAGGGACAAGTATGTTGACCTTTTTTATGACTAAAGAATTAAAATAAGTTGAAAAAAATAATTATTAGAATCAATAATAGAAATGTTCTTGGTTTGATTGCCAGGCTTGGCGATCTTTGCAAACTCAATCAAAGTGAATGGGTAAGAAAGAAATTTTATGGACAACGTAACTAGACTTCGGTGTAATGGTCAGCGCTTTCGCTTCCTGTGTGTGAGATCCTAGGTTCAATTCTCGGATGGGCCACTATCCTCTCAAGGACTTGTACAATACCGTCAGCAAAATTGCTGTCGACATCAGAGCCATGACCTTTTACTTGTGATGTCCTGGGACCGATCCGAAACATTCTGAATGAACAAGATGATAGATATATATGTCACTTTCTAAACCAAATTTGACCTCATTTATATGAATAAAATCTTGTGTGGATGATTAGTTTTATTGTGCATCTCAACAAAGATTGTTATGGGATTAAATCGGCTGGATTAAAAACTGTAATGCATAGAGCACAAGAGGAACGCTACTTTATGAACACGAAAGTTTAATCGCATTGTCATAAATTTAACTTGTTGCTAAGATAGCCTAACTGTCACACTATTTGTTTCAGAAATAGCGACACTGCACTCTAATTGAATTACCACAAGAACTGTGTAAATAACTCCTACATCATGTGATCTTTCAGATACGACCATTTCGAAGATCCCATGAAGATAGTCTCCAAGTTCCACTACGGAACACATTACTCTAATCCCGCGACTGTGATGCATTACCTCATCCGCCTAGAGCCTTTTACAACTCTTCACATACAGCTACAGAGTGGAAAGTAAGGATTGATTAATTAAAACTGGGTCATTGTATGAAACTAGGTCAAAGGTCAAACAACTATGATTGTAAATTTAAATGGACAAAAAAACAACTACAAAGCAGAAAGTAAGGGTTAATGGTGCTTGAAACTGGGTCACTATGAAATTAGGTCAAAGGTCAAATTTATGGGTCAAGGTGGGTTGTTGTGGAACTGATTTAAAAATGGAAAAATATTTCGTGATTAGGTAACTTATAAAAGAATTGGGGTCTTTTGAGCCACTGGGGGGAGTTGGATACCGGTAACTACAACCTTTGTTTGATGATGTGATCATGTAATTGGGTCATTGATAAATTGATGATGTTGCAAAGGATGTAAAAACTGGTAGCAGCTCCCTCTGTTGGTTACGCACATGACTGTCCACTCAATTTGCAGAACAATGGTTATTTGTCAGTAAAGACATTGTGATCCTGACAGGCTGTGAGCTTCGCATTCTTCGTGCATTGAATTAAGTATGAATCATACAGTCTTATTATCTTCTTCTTAGTTTGTATGTTTTGTAATATATGGAAATTTTCTTTAGGTATGACGTAGCTGATCGGCAGTTTCATTCCATCCACAAAACCTGGCACGGTCTCCTTGACAACCCAAATGACGTCAAAGAACTCATTCCGGAATTCTTCTATCTACCAGAGTTTCTCGTCAACCATAACAGTAAGTTTTGTTTTACAACATCAGTTAGTCAAATTCAAACTGGAAGTTTAATTTCAATAAAAAACTCAGTGTGGAGCTTTTGACTGCATCTAACAGTCTTCTTCAGCCAACTTTCAAAACTCAGATCAGTCACATGACCGCCATGGTCAAGGTCATATGACAGGAGTGGTTAGTAGATGGCGTGTAGTCAAAAGTTTCCTAGTGAGTTACAACTCAAGGAATCTTTATTACCAAGATTCAGGAACCAATCTATTATTGCTGATAGTTTGTATGATCAATAATGTGCAAAATACTTTGATGGCCTAGAACAGTCTTTTCACTGAGTAGCCCTGAATTCAGCAAGACAGAAGTCCTTCCTCTCCTCTCCTTAACCTTTTTGCTTTTGAGACATAGAAGATCATAAAATGTACATTATCTATTCAATAAACATAATTTTCTCAGGGAAATAACAGAAATCAATTGAACGATAAGATGTTAAATATAAATTAAAATGCACTAAAAATACTGCTGCTAGGATGCACTTTGCTTCAGCCAATCACAGTCAAGGGCGGGAACTTTTTAAGCCAATAGAATCGCAGTATTCTGTCGTAGCCACCTGGTGGATATATCAAGAAATTTCCGTGAAAATCCACCATTGTTACACTCTCATTTGTTAATCTGTAGATTTCGATCTGGGCCGACTACAAGTCACAGGTGAGGAGATCAGTGATGTCGCGTTACCTACATGGGCCGAGTCTCCTGAAGATTTCATCACGAAACATCGTCAAGCTCTGGTTCGTGGCTGCTGCAGTAATCTAATCTATTGTGCCAATTCTAGAAATGAACTATTCATTCGCAGTTTTTTTATCTTACTGGATATTGCATTTATAACAGCTTCTAAATTATTTTCTGATTTTTCTTGTTTGATAATCGAGTCATTTTATTTGTGTAATATCCATGGTCAAATATTATCAATACAAATTATTATGATCGCAATCATGCCTCTAACCGTATGGACCATGTGGTTTTTTTTTGTCATTATAGAGAAAAAATAAATAAAGTTAAGCGGTAAATTGGAAATAATACACTGTATAATATAACAATGGGAAGTAAATTCAGTTATTGACATAAATCCATGCAGTCACTAAGACAGTAGTAACTTCAACATTATGCTTAGTTAAAAAATAGCATCCATAGCTCTATTATTGAAGTATATATTTTCTCTTCAGGAGTCAGAATATGTCTCGGAACATCTGCATTTGTGGATCGACTTGATCTTTGGCTACAAACAAAAGGGCCAGCCGGCTGAGGACGCTCTTAACGTCTTCTATTACTGCACTTATGAAGGCAAGTGTTTTTGGAGCATTTTTGTTTTGTATTACTTTGTATTGAATCTACTGTTTGGTTAGTATCTTTAGTAAAATTGCATCATCACCCTGGCGTAATGTTTGAATAAAAGCAATATATGGCTACTGACACAGTACTGTGTCAATTATTGAGGAACGCTAACAGTACTGTGGCAAATTTCAAGAAACGCTAACAGTACTGTTTCAATTATTAAGGAACACTGATAGTGGTGTGTCAGTTAATAATGAACGCTAACAGTACTGTGTCAATTATTAAGGAACGCTGATAGTGGTGTGTCAATTATTAAGGAACTCTAACAGTACCGTGTAAATCAATGGGTAACTTTTATATCATCTTGACCGTACTGCATCTTCAAAACAAAGTCAAATTGTTGAAACCGTACCTGTGATCTCAAACAGGTGATCTGATTGGCTGGTGATCTAGCTAGAGCTCACAGATGGTTGTGTCAAGTTTGTCCCATATTTTGGGGTCTTCTTCTTGGGGTCTTCTACTTGCCTCGGCACAGATGCTAATAACAAGGCATCACTAATTGAATGCTGCTAATATTGGCATGTTGTCCGTTTTCAGGTGCAGTAGACCTCGATGCTATCCCTGACGCAAAACAGAGAGTGGCTGTTGAAGGAATGATCAAGAATTTCGGCCAGACCCCTTGCCAGTTACTCAAGGTAATAATAATCATGATAAATCATAAAATTTAATTTTATATTCTCTGTTCATGCATAAGAGCTAGGATGAAAAAAAGTATATATATATATATATATATATATATATATATATATATATATATATATATATATATATATGAACAGGCCTTTTTTCAGCATTATTCCCAAGCAGTAGGTGTTCAAATTGCATTTATATGATATAAAAGCCTGAGAAAAGATGATTATTATGACCGTGAGACTGTCTCACAGGCATATTTTCAGTTTCGTCTTACAAATGCCCTATGCTTTGTAAATTACAGTTGCTGGAAGTTATTGGTCTGTTTGTTTTAACAACAAAGAATGAAATAAAATGATGAATTTAACATTATTGCGTTTTCCAGGAACCCCACCCCAAGCGCCTGAGTTTCCACGAAGCGACAGAAAAATTAATGAAGTACGACAAAACGCTGAACATACTTTGGTTTCCAAACAGCCTCAAGTCATATTACGTGGAGGTAGGAACATATTTCGGGTCATTTAATAGAAATAGCCATGCAGTATTTTGTACAAATTTCATAATTGCAACTGAAAGTCGAGTAGGATTAGTTTTGTATTAGTGCAACATGTGTGTTCCGCGTTATACATGACCATAATATTTACACCAACCCTGACAAAATTACAACATATGAAATTTATTGTCTCCCTAACTGTATCTTGGGTTTTTTTTTAAATCAATGCCAAATGAATATTTTATAGAAATTTTAATTGTAATTATTTGATACAGATACAAATAATAAAGTTAATCGCCGGGATACAAAAAAAAAAGCAATCATTGACATATTGGCATAAATTTGTTACACCTACATATCGATAAAATGAATTTATTCAGTCATCAGTACACACATTAAAAGAACTGTAGATAGGCAAGTTGCACAACTGCACTAGAACAGAGGCAATGTCTGAGGCTGTATTAATAGAAATATGAACACAAAATAGCTACATATTCCAGACATTAGCACCTAATTTAACTCTGTTACAGTCGAGAAGTCCAGAGGCTAAGGTAAGAAACAAAATGGCTGCCGCAAAATGTTACCTTTGCTTGTTTCTCATGCCAGAAAAGGCCTCTGATGTAGATCTTTAAAATTGAAGCACACATTTTACTCTCACTGCCATTATCGTCAACACTTTAGTAATTTTTGTGTGCCATTTTTACACTGTATTACACACATCTATCACTGTAAATGTTTATTCTTATGTGGCGACTGCATGTTTTGTATTGCTCGAACATTCTAATTTGAATGAATGATTAATTGAATCAAGAGTTCAATAAGGAATGAATAGTGCAGTCATTAGGAAAAATTGACTGTTGATATACACAACGTGCTAGCCTGGCCTCGACAAATTACGTTCACATCGATCCGCACTTTATTTGTCTTTGAACATTAATTCCTTATTAAATTGGCTTTTTTATTTCAATGGATGTCAGAAAAACTTCAATGTTGAATGTCTGTAACCAATACCAAAAATTTAGTTTATTCATGTTCGCAGTGACACCCATGTCAACGTAAATTTATATTCATGGAAACTATTAATCACAATTATTCTTTCTTTTGAAATTTTTCTTGCAGGTTTCAATGCTAACTGACCCCCTGGTTTATGTCAGTGTCCCAAGAAGTCAATCTCGGTCCATTATACAACATGGTCTTCCATACAGCATGGTGAGTTTGATTGGAGGGTTCGGTTTTTGCAGTTGCTGTTGGGTGATATATATTAATTGAATTTAAATTGATTATGCTATGTAGTTATTGTCTATGTTAAGGCAAGTGAAAGACCCCACCCATGGGGTAAATGTGAGACATCCAAGTGGACTCAAAGCAGCCTTATCATCTCATCATTATGTCTGCACCTGCCATCTGGTTATATAGCTTGACTGAGTTTGCACACGTTAGAAATGTTTATTAACAGTATCCAGTAAACATATGTAGTATGGCACCTTATACAATCACTACACAAAGTTAAATGACATCTACAAGGAACGCAACTTATGTTGACATTTAAGATCATGAAGGACTCGGAGCATCCGCTTAACAGAGATAAACCATCTGTTGCGTTCTGGTAAAAGACTCGATACCCAAACAATGAACTAACAATCGCAATTGTCATGTCACTGTTGAATGACAGGGTAGCAAATGTAGAATCAGCTAGTAGATTTGGCAGCAGTTTTGTGTCATCGAATATAAGATTATATAATTATGTAAAATGAAAACATCTGGTTCCATGAATTAATGTAAATATTGTTTGTATATTTGTTCAACTTTTGAGTAATGCTACTTTACTGCCAAGAGTTACCATGTTTATTGAATAAAACATGACTTTATCTTTTATTTTAAATGAATAACTGTCTGTTTCAGATCGGTATTTCGCAATCAGGCGTTCTAGGCGTACACAAATGGCTTCCTTACGACAAGTCGATCACCAACTATTTCACATTCGAGAGGGATCCTGGCACCAGTTACCACGCTAGGTGAATAAATTTCTAATACGTTTTACATTAATTGAATTATCGATTAACAGTGCCATTTGATACACCCATGATAGGATTTTTGGATTTGTGAACATTCCTAAAGTCACTATTTTCGATGAGTCCATTTTGTACGGAGTGTAGATTGCTATACTTATTCTGGACAACATAGAAATTTGCCATGACATCAACGACATCAAACTCACCGCGTTGATTTAATGATTGAATAAAGTGTATTAAACACTTTTTACATGCGTGTCACAGTGTTAGAATACTGGTAAAGATGTTGCAGCGGGATGGTCTAGTGGTAAGACGCTTGCCTGCTCCTCTGAGGGACCCAGGTTCAATCCCGGGATCGGGCACACTTCATGAGCAACATCCCAGCTGGATGTCATTCGGATGAGATGAATTGGCGGTCCCTTATACTCAGTGTCTATGCTGAGGCAAGTAAAAGATCCCACCCATGAGGTAAAGTGTAACATGGGTGGACTCCTCTCTCTCACCTCATCAATCAACCATCGGTAGAAGCAAGAACTTGCCTTAGAGGGCTGCACTTCCATATCTATCTATCTATGTGCAAAATAAACTGCTGAAATTTGTTGAAACTTGAAAGTTGTAAAACCTGTATCTCTGGTAAAATATATTCAACTGCCTGTTGTGTACTCAAGTTGCGAAGGTCGTCAACTCAAAATGAAAGAAATTAAAATATGTGTTCAGCATTGCCAGCGTGGCTGCTATAGGGCACCGACTTGGTGAAAAAATTGGAATAACACACGAAAGGTGAGACAGAGGGTTAAGTGGTGTTGCTATGGAAACCATTCGTTACTGTGGAAACCAGTTTGGCATTTAAGCGTCAAAGCGATTGGAGTATGTTTAAGTTGCCTGCGTTTTGTGTGATGGTTGAGTTAAGAAAATACGATTGTCGCAAGATATTGTTTTCGTTATTTTTATAGAAAAACAAAAGGAGCAAATAAAGAGTTCTTAGCGTCTAAGTTTAGACAGGTTATAGTTTCTATTTTTAGAAATGGCTTCAGCTGGAATAAATGGTTTATTATACAACTTTTCAAGATAAAATTAAGTATTTAAGTGTTTCATTATAATATGATAAATCATTAAATGCAATTAAAATTTATCATATCAATTAATGAATATACATGCCTAGCCAAGACATAATAAACTTTATCTTCTCTCTACACGTTAATTTTCTTCATTATGATTACTTCAAATTCCTCACGGAAAGTTGCATAAAGTATTCATAGAAATCTGTGAGCATTGTGCGCATTGCCAGAATAATTTCAGTGTTATTGTATTTATAATATTTTTGGTATTAATTATCAAAATCTAATGATTTGCGCAGAAAAATGTAACTTCGTACAAAAACGAAATGAACCACGAGGAAATCAAAGCAAGAAAAGCACCGTGTTTCTCTTGCAAGTGTTTCATGTAAATACAGCTGACTATGACACTTTCGGAATAGTTGGAATAATCGTGGGTGGCCCTGATGTACTATACACCCATTAAAAGCCGTAATTTTACTGGAGGTAAAATAATATCATTTTGAATTATTATTTAAAATAACAATATAAATTTTTATTTGATTAGTTGTCCCACAGTGGCTGCACCATAGGCCCTTTTTGGGCTCTCGTAGCCATCTCCTCACAACTACTTTTTGTGTATAATCCCTACATAATGTTATACAAAATAGGACATCATTTATTCTTGTTTTGTATTTATCTACTTGTTCTGTATCATGTTTTTAAAGTTGCTTGTTAATCATATCAAATCTATGATTTATATATATATACGGAAACAGGCTGTGCGTCAGTAAATTATCATCTGATTCTTTTGTAACTTGTTTATATTTTTATTTATTTTTTTTCAGAAATCGCAAACAACTGGCAGGACCCTTCGCACCAAATCTACAAATCACCACAAAATTATTCGTCGTGTCCCACGATGCAAAGTTCATTTATTCGGGTGGCCACTGGGACAACAGCTTACGAGTTTACCATGTGTCAAAGAATAAGACGGTTGCTTGTATCAAACGCCATACAGGTATATATTGCAAACGAATAACAATTCACTTTTACGCAAACTCTTCTCGGGCCTCAAGGAAAGAGGTCACACTCGGATGCCAAATCCTTCTCTCTCCGCCTGTTAGCTAGTGGATAACGAGGCTCCCAACAGTAAATATGGTCCCCACCGAAAATAATTCAAGAACAAGTGCAATAACAGGAGTCCAAACCAAAATCAAAGTATTTTTGAAGTGTCCAAAATGTATTGCTTAGCATTTTGCTGCATCCTGAATATGACTCCGTATGTACCCAATATAACCAGTTTTCTTCTTTTTTCTTCAGACATCATCACGTGTCTCTCATTGGACTACAGAGGGAGCCACCTGATGACAGGGTCACGTGACATGACCTGCATGATCTGGCCAATCAACATTCAGGTAGGTCATGTGATAATCAAGTCATATTCATGCGACATCTTGTCATGCAATAACTAGTGAGATTTATTTAGTGTTATTAGCCGTCAAAGATCTCAGTAGAATACTAGAATGTTTTTGGAACACGGCCTACCATAATTTGCTTCCTTCCGTTGTGGTATAAATAATATACTTCTGTTTTAAGTTGATTGGATGAGAATCTTCCAAGTTAATTTCTGTTTGGAGTACAGTCATACCTGTACATTGGTAAATTTGGCCGTTTTAGACAGATGACTTTTTAATAGAGAGTGTATATATATATATATATATAACAATGAAAATTCAATCAAGGAGATATTGGAATGTGGTGGCCGTTTATGGCAACTGCGTTGTCATTTTACAACAGGTTTGACTATAATAAAAGAATTATTTTAACTTGAATTTATTTTTCAGAAATCTGAACAGAGCATCAGTCAGAAGCCGTCCCAGATCTTGTACGGTCACGATTCCGAGATCACTTGCGTGGCAATCTCTGTAGAGTTGGACCTTGCAGTCTCAGCTTCTAGGGTGAGTAGAAAAAGATACAAATGCGCCAATCAGTTGATTGCAATTACACTGAGAAAGTATTGAAAATTGGTATTAAGCAGTGTCCGCAAAATCATGCCGGCGAAAAAATTTATTGTCCAATTGCAGGCAATATAAATGTCGTACAAATTGTCCGCCTATTTAAGAAGCTCATTGGCCTATTGAGTAGGAGGGGCATTGCATGTTTTTATTTTATTTCATTGGTTAAAATGTCAGTGATTGAAAGGTTTTGTGTACACTTTTTATCACAATTGTCCACAATGTAACCAAAAAGTAACGAAAATACACAATTATGTTCCAGGACCACTCTGTGATTCTGCACACAGTCCACAGAGGACACTACATGCGCACGTTACGCCCTCCTTCCATTCCAAGTCACGACCTTCTCGTGGAACAGCTGGAAATCTCGGACGTTGGTCATGTGGCCTTGTACTGCTCCCACCAGTCCACTGACCGCAACGCTGGACCTTTGGTGAGTCTGTTATGATTCCTAATATGGTTGTCAGTTGCATGAGACTTTTATTTGGAGGTGCCTTGCACTTGGTGTCTATGCTGAGGCAAGTAAAAGACCCCACCCATGGGGTAAATGTTTCAGGTGGTGTGGACTCCAAGCAACCTTATCATCTCATCATTACGTCTGCCTATGGCAGCTGATCATATAAGCTGACTAAGCTTCAGATCCAGTAGCATAGAAACACTGACATCCTCAAATTCATATTATTAAATTTAGAAATATGAAAATACGTGCTTTAGTTCCTTAAATCTGGCTGGGAGACACTATATTTGCCGTTATCATAAGTGTACAATAAATAAAGGTAATAAAGAAAAGTAAAAGATTATGATATATAATAACTAAATTGAAATACGAAAAAGAAACACCGATGATGGTAACAATGATTACGCACATGATATAAGTCACTGGTCAATTTGCCATAAACATAGATAAACGTAATGATGTATAAATAAAAGTCAAATAAGTAAAAGTTATCTTTTTATAGTATTATTATGAATTTTTTCTAAAAATTAGCTTTATGTTTTTATTTTTAGGCTGAAAAGATGCACTCTCTCCACTTGTACTCCGTCAACGGAAAGTGGTTAGCAACGGAATGCTTGCGCCATGCTATTGGTCACATGATCGTCGTGGATGATCACCTGATCCTGGGAATGACCAGTGGTGACCTGATCATCAAGAAATTGTTCGGGTGAGTTTTTCTTTAATTAGTGTGAAAAGATTTATTGATAAAGTGTGAGTTGTTTATTGTGCCCTGTGTGTTAATTCTAGAAGATCTTGTTAAACCTGGCAATTGTGTTACAAAACTTTCAAAAAGATAAAGTATTGCACAATTTCCAAACATTGTCTTGTCTCGTCTCAGTGGTGGGGGCCTAACACAGTGGTAGTGTGCTGGGCTTCCAGCCACTGGGTACCGGGTTTAATTCCTGGTCGAGCCTTATTTGGATGGCTGTTTCATCCATCATCTCATTGCCATGGTCCCTACCTGTCCTAATTAGCCCATCAGGCACAGAATACAGGACATAAAGCCATAAAGCCCTAATAGTGGATTTTCACGGAAGGTTCTCTATATTTCCACCAGGTGGCTATGACAGAATACTGCAATTCTATTGGCTGAAAAAGTTCCCGCCCTTGTCTGTGATTGGCTGAAACAAAATGCATCCAAGCAGTAGTATTTTTAGTGCATTTTAATGTATATTTGACACCTTATCATTCAGTTGATTTTTGTTATTTTTCTTAGAAAGTTATATTTATTGAATATTTTAGTTATGATCTTCTATGTCTGAAAAGCAAAATGAGTAACAAGAGGAGCAGAAAGACTTATGCCATGCTGAATTCAGGGCTGCTCAGTGAAAAGACTCTATTCCATCCACCCACCTTGCCTCATCTTGTCTTGTATTGTCTTGTGTTATATCGTCTCATCTCATCTCATCTCATCTTGCACACGGAATCGGTGAATTTTGCCACTCAGTGAAATTCGCTAGCCCCAATTATTGGCCATAATATATATGTAGCATTTTGTAACCAGAATACTTCTTGTGTAACTGAATTTGTACAATTTTAGTGTTGTTCTGATTTGTGAAATCCAGCAAAATAGTGAGTTTCAAGACGTTTCCGGGTGTGGCAAATTTAGCTTATTGGAGAATTTCACTGATTCCGAGTTTACCCAGCCTGAGTGTTGTCGATATATATATTGAACTTCGAGGCAATAACCGTCACTTTGATGATTAAGAAATTTTCTCTTGCAGGTTGCGTACACTGACCACCTTGCCTCTTGTCGTTCCAATAAACTGTCTCTCGGTAACGAGCTTGAACAGCCACCTATTGGTCGGTCTGCAAGACGGGAAATTAATCATCGTCGGCATTACACGCAAGCCTGAAGTCAAGTAGTAAACCATTCCAAGTATAGATTCACTCCTTCGCGGACAACTTGTGATGTGATAAACTGTCTTCAAACTGGTGTACCCCTTGTGAAAATGTGTCCTTGATGTGACTAAAAAGCGAAAGCTGAGCTTTCGTTACAAAACGTTGAGTGAATTGCAATTGTGAATATTAATTCCTAATGGAGAGCTTAAGTACCACGAGAGGTCAGTGCCACCGAAGCACGTAACTATTGTTTGATGATGTCATCTATTCAGTGATGTCATTCTTGTTTTACAATAAATTATGACATCATCTTATTGTGCTTTTATCTGTTTCTATGCCAGTGCCCTCTGGTAGTGTTTCTCTCCGTTATTATGATATGTTCTCATAGATGAGTGAACGTTTAAAATTTGACTACACAGAGTACGTTTTACGAGAAGCATGTTATTGATAATGTTAGTTAGTCTTGACAAGGTACATGTCTGAGTACTAAAAAACCCAATTAAGGTACACTGTATTAATTAAATGTACTAGAAATTTTTGTCAGGTGTATTAAAAGTTGTCAGTGAATATTTAGACTTTCCGATATTGCACCGACTGGATAAATGACTTTAAGTATACATATTAGGTCCCACGTGAGAGGATTGTACCAGTAAGCTAGTCAGTCAAAAGCCCCACTTTTTAATTGTAGAAGACCCTACAACATTGTTAGACGCTGTTTATTAATTATCGAGAACCAAAGTGCACAAATAAGGACAATGTGATGTGTTAAATGTTTTCTGCTGTTGAGAATCGTTTTTTGATTATAAGTGTTATGAAATAATAGATCGCTAAA
Source organism: Alitta virens (assembly GCA_932294295.1). NCBI lineage: Eukaryota > Metazoa > Annelida > Polychaeta > Phyllodocida > Nereididae > Alitta > Alitta virens. The sequence goes on from OW028585.1 coordinate 34,802,748, forward strand.
TTATGTGCAGTCTCACTATTAGGAATACTCAATATCCAAATGTTATGTGTCTAACATAACTAATGAAGTGATTTACTAGAGGAATATGATATGAAACTAAATTTGTATTTGAGATTGGATTTGGTGGTCTTAATAGTGAGGTTGTCATTGAGATGGAGGTGCCATTGTGAGCTTAAATATGCATTCTCATGGACTGAGGCATTTGCAAATTTCAAACTGCAATTTTACAATATTTAGGTAGATGATATATTATTGGAAACCAACATCGCCTCCCAAATATGCCCATCTGTCAATTAAGACATTTCAAGCCAGTCTGTGTAATAGCATTATAATTAAACCCCAGTCTTCCCGAAGTACGCCGGACCTGACTGGCAAAATTTCATTCGGTCCGGCAAAAGACCACCTATTTTACAATGATATTTCATAAAGACTGGGGCTCATTTTGACATTCGGTCCGGCAAAGGACATTTGAACTTCGGGAAGACTGAAACCCACTTACACAACCTTGAGCATCTCAATATTATGCATCAAACAGTAGCCATATTGGAGAGGTTATAGTGAGCGTCATTGCTGAGTTTTAAGTTTTTTTTGGAGCTTGGATGTTTATCATATTAATTATTTGCTCTGCTTTACTACTATTGTAGAATTATTGCATTTATGTGAAATTCTGCTTATTTACCTGATAAGATATAGCCAACAAAATGGTGAACAAACACGAAAAAACTTAATATATTTCAAATGTCTATCGCCGCTTGTTAATTACACTTGACGTCCGCTGTACACTACTGTTGTCTGGAACGTGTGATAAAAGCAATTTGTTACCATAGTAACGGAGTGATAATAATTGTACCATGCAAGGTGTGTAAATATTTGGTTGTGCGTCGGTTATGTGGAAAATATTAAAGTGCAATTTGTGATGTAATGTGGTCGAACTTGGGAAGTGTAGTATCTGTGACTGGTGCGATGACCAAAAATAGAGAAAATGCATTTGTACAGTTTAGTCGATTGTTACGTATCACTATGGAATTATTTAACATATATGGAATGATTTAACAAAGATATATATGCTATGTATGATATATATGACATATAATCATTGTTAAACAGGGAAGCACTTATAATACTAACAATTAATGGGGTATAGATATTGTGATATATATATATATATATATATATATATATACATATATATATATATATATATATTGTTGTCATGCATTTGATTGTTAACTCAATGCGCTTGAAGTAGCCGATAAGGTTAGCATAAAATGATTGCCATATTTAGTCGTAGTTACTTAATTAGCATGTCAGTTAGCGTAATTATGTACATAAGAAGTTTTATAAATGTGAATACGTCTATTTTATGCACTATTGGTCCATCCAAACTAACGTCCATTCTTAAACTGTGATGTAAACTAATGACGTTGCCATGGGAACGGTCTTTTGTATCTTGCACAGCTGATTCGTTTTAATGTTAATCGTGAAGAAAATTGTAAATAGTAGTCGTTAATTGTTCATGGTTGCCGTGCAACCATCTGTTGTTATGTTCTAATGATTGCCATGCCTATTCCGCAATTTTCATGTCACTTACAACATCACATACAAACAAATATTAGAAAACTAGTTACTTATTCTTTAACTCGATACAAAATATTCCAGCTGCTACAACGCAAATATCTCTGACTATCTTTGATTCTCTTAAAGGCGATTTTTTTTTTGTTCCAAAATGTCGACAGTTCATGAAGTATTTTTCTATCCTGGCTATGTGCAATTGAATGTGATTGTAATAATTATGTGCCGAGTGCTAAACGTTGATGTTATAAATTCTTGGGGAAATAAGCTTTTGGTGGTACATTGGGTTGTATGTTATTCTGGGACCACTGTTTTTTTTTCTTCAGTCTTTTTTTCTGTTTGGAGGCAGTTGATATGCGGATCCCATTCCAAGCTTATATGAGTTCTTTACTCGTAATCAAATGCAAATTAATTCCTGCTGCTGTTTATTATTTATAACTTCTGGGATTGTCTTTATAGTTTATTTAATGATTTTGTGACAGTAGACTTGAGTCGCTGACCAAAAAAACGCTTTTTGAAATTTAAGTTTTTATTTGCTGCTTTATTTTATTATGCATATTATTGTGGATATATCTCACTTGTGATAATGAAGAAAAAGAGAACCATTTTGTGAATAATATAAATCGTCTGTGTTTGTTGTTATTTGCCTGGACTTAAGTGGCTTGATTACCTCCATTATTTACCAGCGAAAGAAACCCTTCATGGACTTATACCAGCAGCCCAGTTGACGTTTTTGGCAGAACTTCAGTTTTTTTGGCATACCAGTTAACTCATATTGAACTCTCCAAGCCACCGACTAACTGGAAGTGGTAACTGGTCGGTGAGCCCTAACCAATGCTAGTAGCAACTGGGCGCGTTTTTCCTCATCATCTCGCCAATCCGATGTCCTCTGCAAGTACACTCGCAAACATCGGACCACATTCAGAGTGTTTTCCTCATTAGTCGTTAATGTACTCTGTCGTTTCGGTTTTGTCAAACCCGCAATAGGCCATATTATCTTGTTGCCATAATCTTTCATGAGGCGTGGATCCAGACTTGTGATCTGCAGTGCTCGGCTTGCATTAGTTACTGCAAGAAGTATTGTCAATTTGTAAGTTAAATATTTATCCGACAAATTGGTATTAGTACCCGTGGACTTTAATGTGCAGCAGCACTTCCTCAACATCCCATCTTTCTGTATATTTTGGGTGGGGTGGTTTAATATTAAAAGCGCCTGCCCATGAATTGCTACACTATTGGATGTTGTCCAACTTTATAATTCTCATTCCCATGGTAAGCCGAAATGGCTGATCGGTAACAATTAATTATGGAATATTCCACACCCGATTCAAAAAGTTCACAACATTTGCCAAACTCCGTTCATGACACCAGCCAGCCCATTTGTTCCAGGAGCAGTCCGGGTGCCTCATTGCCTGGATTGTTGTATGACATTAATTGGCGGTTCAGAAAGTCCCTGTGTCAACTACTTTTGCCCATTATTTTCCATGCTACTAAGAACAACTTTCTCTAGTATTAGGGGATGCTGTTCGTTCCCTGGACCCTGGATTAGGTCTCGTGTCGGTAATAGTATTGGGAAATCTGGTCATGATCAATACTTAGGCATGCAACAGCTGTGTTTGCCACACTGGTGTTATCAACACCAACTCCATCTGTTCTGCCTTAACTTGGGCTAGTTCCCGGTTGATCATGCATAAGCCACTTTTTTGTCTCCCACTGCACTATGAATGCTTCCATCCCTGCTGCCTCCAGATCCGGTTTCCAGCTGATGAAAGTTGGTTTACAACTGCATTCAACTGATCTACGAACAGATCTATGTGGAAAGGTCCCCATACCTTGACTAGCATCTGAAATATGGTTGAGTCCAGTGTCCAGTTGCTGGGTCCACATTCAACTGCCTGCAATATGCTCGGCAGTACTTTTTGACATGCAATAAGTCCACAGTTCCAGAGTAGATTGCAGCATCTTGTCTAAACAAGTGCTGCCCATTTTGACATATGTTGGCTTCCGTGGTAGTGTTGTCGACCCTGCAAATGTTTGTGGGTCACACCTTTGGTGAAAGCTTTCACTGCAAACAATACTGCTTTCATTTCACGTACATTGATTTGCACATTCGCATTTGAATTGAGTCGATCACAAAGCCCAATACTGCTTTCATTTCACGTACATTGATGTGCACATTCGCATTTGAATTGAGTCGATCACAAAGCCCAATACTGCTTTCATTTCAAGTACATTGATGTGCACATTCGCATTTGAATTGAGTCGATCACAAAGCCCAATACTGCTTTCATTTCAAGTACATTGATGTGCACATTCGCATTTGAATTGAGTCGATCACAAAGCCCAATACTGCTTTCATTTCAAGTACATTGATGTGCACATTCACATTTGAATTGAGTCGATCACAAAGCCCAATACTGCTTTCATTTCAAGTACATTGATGTGCACATTCGCACTTGAATTGAGTCGATCACAAAGCCCAGTAACTCCATCTTCTGGTGAGAGAGAGAGAGAATTTATTTGACCAAGTTTATGAGGAAGCCCAGTCTTTGCAAAAGCCATATTGCTGTGGTTGTATGTTTTTGTTGTGTTTCTGTCTTGGTGCATTAGGAGCATGTCGTCTATATCACCAGTTTCAAGCCAATTCCGTAAGATTGCCACTATACTGGTTTCATAACTTTGGTGAAGGTCCAAGGTTCCGATGGCAGTCCGAACGGGCACAACTCAAACTTGTAGAGCAATCCTTTCATTGAAACCATATATGTACTTCCTTTCTTATTGATGTTTTTCTTAATTGTGAAGGATGCGTCTTTAAGATCTAATTTCACGAAGAACTCGCCTGGTTGAAGCATGTCCAAGGCTAAGTGTATGCCTTCCATGGTCTCAAGAACAGAAAATATACAACTTGTCCTTGTTCGTTTACCATTTGTGTGGCCTTTTTTGAGCATTTTCTCTTCTACCTGTACCAAGGCGTTTCATTCTGTTTGAGAGAACCGAGTCGGCGAGGTTGGAATCCTGCCACTTTGTCCAATATCCATTGATCGCTTGTGATCAGACGCCAGTTCTGCAGGTGAGCTACCAATCTGCCCCCAACTAGCTGAGCCGTCCGTCTACTGTTGGCGTTAGCCCGAAAGTTAGCACATTTGCATCTACATCGTTAATAATATGCACTAATTTAGTCGTCTCGACAAATGTCTAACCTCTCTAATTAACTGTGTTTCAGACATTTAATAGGGTATTGAATGACACATACCTGGCTGTTGGTGTGCTGCCTGCGCTTTGGCCACCTCCCCGGCCTCTGCAAGGCGGCCTCGCCTCGAAAGGGCCTTCTCTGGTTCCACCTCGCTAACCATACTGTGACTTTCCTGGCGCCCTGTCCTGCTGTCTGAGGTTGGCTGGTCCAAACTCTTTCTGAACTTCCCTCAGATTTTTTAACCTTTAGCTTGCCGGTATAGGGTTTCATGAAAAGCTTTGCCAACAAAGCGTCTGAACCCCTTCGCAGCAGGTGGGTCGAACATTGAGTCCCTTCTAAAGTCGACCTCCCACTGAGTCCCAGAGAAGCGCGAAAACTGTGATCTGACAGATTGCATCCTCAGAGAACTGACCGGTCTTCTTAATTAGAGAAACCTGTAATGGATGGTTCCGGCCTCAGTTTCGGGATGGTGGTAATCCCTGCCAATCCTTTTTGTTAGATCTGTTTGTAGGCACTGGTAATTCATTACGGCCTTCACTTTGACTTTCTTGGTGGCCTACGTGACCTACGACTACGTCATCATCCCGTTCCCGTGCGTCTGCTGCATCTGCCGAAATCTGGGCGTCTGCCACCCGGGCGACGTGCTTCACTGTAATAACAGTTTCCATATTCTAAGCAGCTAAGGCACTGTTACACTTTTCGATTGGCAGAGTGAAGGGGAGACTGTAAAAGCAGAAACACGATGCTGATCCGCCGTGTCTGCTTGAGCATGATTCAAGAAGTGGTCACGTGATGGGTGACGTCACCCGAGCTGGTTTATTTTCGTATTTAAGCTTCGAACTTGCTAATTTCTATTTTACTCATTTTATTTTTTATATGAGTCTTGTCTGAAGTCGCTCCATCTAGGTATCTTGATTAACATTATGAACATTGTGACTTAGCGGACCGTCCGCTCTTTCGAAGCCCGGTCCGCCATTTACAGACCGGAAGTTTCCATATTTGTGTTTTGGTGCACGAAGTTTGAAACTTTTGTCTCGAAAATATTGACCAATTTGATGCTTTAAATAGCACTGTGTTGTCACAAAAGTAATAGAAATGCTTCACGGATGAGTATAGGTAGGTTTTCTTGTAGATTTAGCACATATTTCGTGACGAATATCGCTATTTCACTCAGTTTAGCAATGTGGATTCCGACTGTCAACTTGTTTTGGCTGTCATGTTGAGACTTGCTCAACATTTTTCAGCTGATTTGAATCGCATTAATTGTGCTGCTTCAGAATTAAATTCCCGTAGATCAAGCATTCAGAAATCATACAAAGATGTCTTCTACCGGACTGGAAACCTGTGTTCGTCTCCTCTCCAGCATGCTAGCCAGTGACACCCGTGAGTTTAAAAATTCAAAGGTTTTACATTTGTAAAATGAATGTCTTAAATTGAACGAGGTCTGTGCTCTACCGATCTAAAATTGAACAAAGACTTATTTTGATCTACAATATTCAAAGAAGATATTTATATCTGCTTCATTTCAAAATATGCTACTGTCATTGCTACATAGCTACAGTACAGTGGTATTTAATCAAATTAATGACCAGCGTACAATTTCTTAACCACTTTAAAATCTTTAATTCTTAAAGTCAATCAGTTGACTGTGTCAAGTAACAGGCAGATGAAAGATGCAATTAAAGAATGTATTAATCCTTAAATATTTATACACTTATTAAATAAGAAATTGCAATTGATACATTTGCTATTAAATTCAGGTGAAGTGCGGGTTAGATCCATGTCTGCTCAGAAAACGCCAAAGGTCAAAGCTACTCCAAGCAAAAATGTTCGGGGGAAATTTAAAATGCCGAAAGTCACTAACAAGAAAACGATTCAGATGGCAGCACCAGCAAGACGGTCAAATTGCCAAGAAGGAGAACCATGTCAAAGACAGCTCAAGAAAAATCCACCTGTTAATTTGGTGTCGGAAAGTGAAAATTCAACGTCTTCTAGCATTCGCATGCCTCTCAACAGCACAGGTAAAAGAAAGCCTAAATTCGAACTACCAAAGTGTTCAGTGGTAAAATGTATCAGTTTAGCTATTAGCTACCCTGTTGAGTTCATTAGAATAATTATTATATAATGTCATTAATCCTTTTTGGAAACTTTTTCTTACAATGAAGAGCGGGCGACTTCTGAAGCATTCACAAAAACATGCTTATAAGTAAAGAAGATAATGTTTTGCATATTGAAAAAGTAAAGCTTTTTTTTCTTCTTCTATTTTAGTTGTCCAACTACCCTTTTCTTATTTTCCTTTGTACTTGACATGTTTATATAACTGATCTATGGGATATATACGCTTACCAGTGTCAGCTGAAGGAATGAATTTATGAACTGCCATCATCATTGATCATTAATTGAAGTAATGGTATTTTTACGGTTCCAATATATTTTATAAATGTACTCCCTTTCTCATAAATTTAGATGCTGTTAAAATGACAGAAGCTGTGAGCTCATTCGTCACAGATCAGAAGCAGCCAGTTCTTCAACAAGCTGAACCAGACATCGTGTCAGCGCCTGGTCAACAACCCCCTGGTGCTACTATGTATAACACACGACTCCCCTCGTCCACACCAAATATTACGCCTATTGATTTCAAGGATGGAGATCTCGAGGTGAGAGTTTCATAACATAGAAAATTAGGTTAATGTTGCAGTGATGTTTACAAGCATTATTTGTTTGGTATTTTTCTGGATATGGTTTTCTTATGTACACATGAGGGCACATTCACTAATTCATTGTCGAAAATGGACGCTCCTTACGCACAAGCTGCTATAAGAGAAATGTTTTGATCAAATTCAGTACATCTATATATGTTCATTTGACTTGTGTGATCGTCTTCTTAATTGTTTTTCAAAAAAGATTTTTGATGCTACTCAGTATTCGCATCCAGACTTTCCTAAGAATTACAAGAAGAGTAAATAGAGGGTCATTAAGTGCACTATTTAATATGGTTTATTATTAATCATAATTCACCAATTAATCGCTGTTTCTTTATTTCGTACCAGTTGATGGATCCTGACCAGAGAATACTGCAACTGGCGCAAATAATCCAACGCAGCAGAATGACCGACCAACAAAATGCTCATTTATCAATTAATCCTGGGTCAGCTCTATCAGACAATCGACAGAAAGCACCCTTCCAAAGTGAAAAAGATGTTGACGCTTTGACTGAACCGCAACGTGTATATGACCACCAGAAAACGCTGCTGACATCTAGTGGAAGAAATTTAGTTCCGCCTGATTTAACGACGGCCCAGATGGCGCAATACTGGAGTCTTCTGACGCAGCATAATCCAGAGCGGTTTCAAAATCTTTCTGCGGAGCTGCAAAAGATGACACCGACGGCTGTAAATCGGCCTGCTACGGAAGCGGGTTATCATCCTAAGGAAGCCATACATCCTCCACAATATGTTTATCCGACTAGAGAGAGTGTTTATCACCCAACAGACAGTGTATATCATGCACAAAATGTATATCCTACTAACGATGGGGTATATCTTGCGAAAGATTCCACCTATTCAACGCAGCATGCTGTTTATTCTCCTGCTGTTAACAATCAAATTCCAAACAGTACCTCGATGAATCCTAATTTACAAAATGGTCAAAACGTACCAGGTGCTATGTATGCTAACAGCCTGCCTGTTTCAAACAACCGAGCAATACCCACTTATCAACAGAGACCCATGGTTGTTAATCACCCAACAGGTAACCCTCTGTATCAACCAGCGACCTCTGGTGGCTTCAGTTACCATGGCAACCAAAACATCGCTCCCGCAAGTGCATCAATTTATACGACACTGCAAGAAAATTTAGAGAATGGACCTAGAAATTTCACCCACTTTTCTGTTGCTAATCCTTCGAAGAATTACGATTATTCCCAAAAACCACCTGAGAGTCCAAAGAAAAGTACACAGTCTTCATCAAATGGATTAAAAGATTCCGTGAAGAAGGTGCATTTTGGAATACAGACTGATGAAAAATTTACAATGGCTGACACCGGTAAATACATTGATATAGATTCATATATTCTCCTTACAGCTGTTCCATTTCAAAAAAACAAGGAGGGCGGAGTGGACCAGAAAAGTTTCACCTCCAATATCTGTTTTTTGAAACAACCCCCCCCCCCCCCTCCTCCACCCCTGCTTGTTCCTAAATGTAGGTATTAAGAAAATAATGGTCAACCACCCCTCTCCCCCTCTTTATCTCTTTTGGAGAACTCCCCTCCCCCTCTCTCTCCTGCTTTTTCAAAAAATTTCTGGTCTACCCCCTCCCCCCTCTTTTTTTTAAAATGAAACAGCCCGTACTGTAATTTTCTAATTTAGATTAAGTATGTCTTATTTTGTACTGATAAGATGAATTTTGTAAGCTTTGAATGACATTTGTAACCCAAAAATGCTCACAACTTTGTTTAAATCTAGTCATTATGTTAAACATTGGTGTCAGCCTGTTTTGTATCAATATATAAAATTTTGGCTCTGACATGAAGCAATTATTCATCTTTAGATAAATTGATAACGTGTTCTAAAATTTTGAGGATATTTTCTTAAAAATGGTCTTTCCTCTAACTGCTTGGAAGCTACAGTAACAGCCTCCATGTACAAATGATATTAATTCAAATTTTTGTCAATTTTATTTTCCGTCCAGGGTCCTCAGCTGTTCACTCTGAGGATGAGGTGCCAAGTCGTGACATTGATGACCAGAAAAATCTACTTAAAAACGCCGCTAGAAGTCCATTAAAAACGGACGTATCAGAAGATGGACTGAAACATTCGCAAGATTCCCTTGGTTCTAGCGGGAGTCAGACTAAAACGATCAGTTCCCAATGGCAACAGACGGATCCAGAACATGTGCTGCCTCCTGGTGAACCTCCGTTGAATAAGCCTTATGTAAGTTATTGTAAGCATATATGTTAGTATTCAGGGTGTCCCAACAGTTTGACGCAAACCCCGATCTTATAATGTTGTTAGTGGTCAGAAAATTGGAAGTACATGCATGTGATAAATGTTATGGGGAAGTGAAGAAATTTGCGATTCTTATTATTTGTTTTTTTAATTAGAAAATGGTTTTGATGCATATTATAAACGTTGAAGGTCCGATCATGCTTAAATAATGGTTGGACTTTTTTACTGGTGCCTTCTTCTGATAGTAATGAAAAGCCCATTAAACTCAATTTCTTATCCATTTTTCTTTTGTTTTGAAAGAATCTTGTCGCTGTTTGGAGACTCCTGGAGGAATTGAAAAGAACTACCCAAGACCAGAAAGAGGCGTCTGCCCTAGTGGGACGTTTAGAAACCACTTTTGGACAATTGGACACACAGTGGACCACTGACGTTAATCTTGCACTTCAACCGTTGAGATCTCAGAATGCTGAATTACGAAGGTATATACTCTACAGGGAAAGTTATTTCGTACGATTCTGCTTGACAAGTTTTCTTATTGTCTGACTCTGTAATCTTATGTGTAGATAATATAACTTATGATTTTCTTTAGTAGATAATTTCAAGCTTTAAACTTTCATAAATTTTCAGTGTTCATCTATCAACTTACACCTTACAACCATAAATATTTTTGAAAAATGATATAATAATAATAATTTTTTTTATGGATCGTACATGTCCATTGTGCTCAAGACGCTGTTCATAATGCAGTACTTTCCATTTTTAGGAGGTTGCGGATTGCTCAGCAGCAGTTTAAACAAGAAATGGAAAAAGCGGCCGAGGCTAGTAAGCCAGACATCACCGCCGATCGTGAGTTTGAATAGAATACTTAAGTATTTAGAAGTTTCGTCATTTACTGTATAATACAAAGAAGTGCAGCCAAAACCATTAACATTTCAACAAAATGTTCAAACATTATCTGTTGCCATCACTGTTTACCTTGCTCGAGTTATTTCAAAATCAAATTTAAAACAAGAAATCAAACTACAATATTTGTAAGGGTTAACAGGCAAAAATTTGCCTATAATTGGTTTTTCAACAAAAGAACATCTGCACATTTTAGGGTTGATAGGTAGGTCGCCCACTCACCCACCCTCTAAGGCAAGTTCTGCCGCTTGGTTGATGAGGTGAGGGAGAAAGGAGTCCACCCATGTTACACTTTACCTCATTGGTGGGATCTTTTACTTGCCTCAGCATAGACACTGAGTATAAGGAACCGCAAATTTAACATCTCATCCGAATGACATCCAGCTGGGATGTTGCTCATGAAGTGTGCCAGGGCCTGGGATTAAACCTGGGTCCTTCAGAGGAGCAGGTGAGTGTCTTACCACTAGACAATTCCACTGCAACATCTTTGCCAGTATTCGAACACTGTGACACGCATGTAAAAAAATGTACAAGGGACCACCAATTTAACGTCTCATCCGAACGACATCCAGCTGGATAACCAAGAATTCAAGACTATTTTTGTTGGAACTTGACTTTGCTTCCTTACATTTGGCTGTAATAGGCTAAACAACTCTGTTTCATCATTGCTTATTGGTTTTAACGGAGCTAATAGAAATGTGCCGAGTCACGTCAATGCCCCCCTTGTAAACATATGCGGGGAGCAACATATAAACGAGTCCATTGTGTCATAACACAGGCCACAATCACCAATAAAAAGTAAAAATCCATTATGATAATTGTGACGTCATGGTTAATTGTTTCCCGCAACCGTTTGTGGTTTTAAACATGAAAGATACCGGCAAGTGGCAAGTACTTTTAGCTCAAATATGTGTCTCTTTTGAGCTACTTGGAATCCGAAGTACAGTCCTTGACCTCAAGTGTGGATGTTTTGCATATAGATCTGTTTTATTTTATAACTAGCTAGAGTAGATCTTACTCATTGATGAGGTAACTCATTGATGAGGTAACTCATTGATGAGGTAACTCATTGATGAGGTAACTCATTGATGAGGTAACTCAATTATGATGCATATTGTTTTCATATATCTTAATACATAACAATGCACATTTTTAGTGCTACACCTCGGGCTACAGAGGCGACACCTTGAGACCCAGTTGGCGACGGAACATAATGATGGGGAACGCCTACGCCAAGAGGTGGCGCTATTGCAGAGACAAGTGGATAATCTGGCCAGGGAAAAGAAGGACTTGTTTACCCTAATGTCTCATAAGGTAAATACCTCAGAAAAAGCTAAGTGTGGCGGACCCAGATTTGTTACCATATTAAGCCAGCCTGGTTGCTATGCTTATGTCAAATGCTTGATTTTAATGACGTCACAAAAATATGATAGCGGTTTCATTTTTCAAGTTAATTTTTTTATTTTTGGGGACTGCTTCTACCAAACCCACGCTATCCATCAAAAATGTTATTCTTGTTGCACTAGAACTTCGCAGTTTGGTCAAAATAGTGATATATTTTATATTCCTTGTATGCCAAATATGGTCATAAATTTAGGGTCCGCTATACTGCACTAAAGCTATTACCTCATTAAGAGTTATTTACGGAAATTGAAATTTTCTAATCAAACTTGGTATTAGCGAAGATGTTGGCCTCTTAATATTATATGCTATTAGTAGGATCCATAATAAATGACAAATCGTTTTTCAGTCCTAACCCGTAAAAACCTCTCTCTGTGCCAGTTAACTTGAAGTTTCTGGTCTTTGTTGTCATGATGTTGCGCAGAAGGGTTTTATCCGTCAGAAAGTTAGGGTTTGACTTGTTGTCAACATTTCTGTCCATTTTAGGCCTGCTCCATGCCATTTATGGAAAATATGACCCAAATTTGGAAAAAACAGGTGGACATTTATTTTGAATTCTATTATAGGTATAGTATTAACTGCACGAACAGCTGTGCTGGACATTAAAGTGAAGAAGAGCCTTTATTACAAATTGCACAAAATAACAATTAAGTTATTACAGTTGAATTATTACATTCACAAAATAAAAGGACTGGAATTACCAGAATAAAGCATTTGGCCAAAATTGATTTAAAAAAAAAAACAGAATACCAAACTAGAAATTAACGAAACTTAAAATGTCATTATCATCAAAATAAGAGAAATTGTGACATCCCCTAAAAACTTGTAATATTATTATATATCAAACTTCAAAATGTTCAATAGTTAAGCGATTGCCAAAAATCATAAACCAGACATGCTCAATAATAACGGACAAAATTTATTTACACAGCTTGGCAGGTTATCTAAGGTATATTAAAAATTACAACATAAATAAATACTCTGAAACATGCAGCATTTCAAATTGCTATGTCTGCCAAAATTGAGAAGCAATTTATACCAACTCATGACCTTGCACTGATACAGCCTAATTTATGATATTTTATTCATGGGGTGGTCTCGTGGCAGCGGCATTAATTGCCAGGGTCTCTTTAATATATGACAAATTATGTACCAAATTAAGTCAAATAAATCTATTGTCTGCCTGTCCGTCTATATATCTAAAAGTAAAATGAATTAATACTGTGGGTTTTAAGGAAAGCGAGTATTTGAAGAGCCAACAGGAGCGAATTCAGGAGGCCAAAGATGTCCGTCAGCAGCTGGAATTGATGCGGGAGGAGAGACGAAAGATGCAGATGGAGTTGGCACAAGCGAGGGGAAATGTCGAACATTTGCAGACGCAAGAGAATCAGATACAACAGGGAGGTGTCCATCAGTTATTACGGTGAGTTTATTGAACGGTGATGTATAAGTATCTTGATTTAATCATGTAAACATTTAAATAACATCAAGAATGATTTTATATTTCTGCCAGCAAATTAACCGTGATATTGGGGAGTCCGAGAAGTTAAAGATCTTTCAATTGTGGCATGAAAGACTATCAAATTCCTCTAGATTTTCCTAAAATCTGAACCGACTGACCTTTACAAAACACATCTAGAAAGATCCTAGAAGCTAAGGATAAAAAAAATGTGGCCTTAGATGTATTTCGATCTGAGATGCACAACAATATGGTCACTGGTCAGAACACTGTTCAATAATTTTGTCTCATTGAATCTCGGAACGTTCACTGGGAATTTAAGTTCTCAAGAAGGGTTGGAAACCCTGAATATGGCTCAATTTCCATGCCGAGTAATTAATCGACTGAAAAGTTGGCGCTTTTCACTTTCTTCAACATGTAGGCCAGGTATAAAACTCTGCCAGTTTTACATCTTTTACAAAGTCCTGCCAACTTGACATCTCACAAAGCAACTATTAACATATAGTTAGCTCACAAATTTTACTTTTTTTTTGCATCATGCTGCATTTTAGTTTTATTTATTTTATCAGGGGTTTGGAAAGTGGCTTAAGAGACATGCTGAAAGGCCTGGAAGAATCCGACAGCACCCCACAGCAGAGGGCAGCACTAGAGAGGATGTTGCAGGACACTTCGTATCTAGGGTAACCTATATATTATGCATTCAGCATTTTTATCATACTTGTGGTTTGTTTGCATTGAGAAATGTTTATATTCCTGTATTAAGACAGTCTTAAGGGTTTGGCTTATTGAAAGAGCAATATTATTAATAGAGCTGATTAGTTCACGTCTGACCTTTGACCCGGAAGTAATTACACAATGCATGATGTCATCAATACACAATACCAGATGACGTCATCAATAATTCAGCTGAAGTGACGTCATGCATTATGCTATTACGTCTGGGTCCTAGATCACATGTGAACTGACCATCTCTTTAAATTTCATAAATTATAGATAGCATTGATGATATGTCGGTAAATTGTACCAGGTAAATTGTAGCAAAATTAAAAAATTATGGCTCTATTATCATGTGTTTGCCATTAGTAGTAGTTATCATGACAACACCAATAGATATACCTCTAATACAGAAGTTCATTTGAGGTAGTTCTCTGCTATTTTTTCCCTGAATAACTTGACGTCAACTTTGCTCATAATCTACTTTTCTATTTCTTGAGCAGAAGTCAAGCTGGAGCTGTGGCGTCTAGGAGCACTTACAAGCCTTCAACTGCAGTGGTGAATTCTCAACATCAACATAGATTTCCTACAGAAACCCAGCAGTCATTACCAGTTGCACAGTCATACCCGAGACCGTCACAAACTCACGTACAACCAACAAGAACGCCGACAAAAACGGAGACTTCCACACCTACAAAAACCAAACCTAATAAAAAATCAATCAGTCCTGTGTCAGATATGTCTCTTCTTTCATCGGATGATCCGGATAATTTAGAAGACCAAGATTCGACCCTGGTGGAAGAGGTCTTCCCCGCGAACATGACTGTGCAGTCTTTTCTAAGTTTGACGGAATATTTTCGGCGATATCCCAAGTCTGACTTGACACCTGGTGTTTCATCAAATATCAATTCAATTATGCCGCAAAGTGCAGTACAGATTGGTGTTGATCCGAGTGTACCTGTATTGCCAAAAAGGACAAAAGCATCAAGTTATGGATCTGACGCTCGGCTCAAATCGTCTAACACTTCAGAAATCATTCCACAACAAAGGGATGCTAGTAATGTATCCCAACTACACACCTACACGCCAGATGAACCCCCACAAGGACACGTTTATCGCGGAACCCAGCTGGATACGTCTCTATCGACTATAAAAGATGGTGAATCCGTTTCGTCAGGTGTCACGTGGTCGTCATTATCCTCGTTTAATGATGAGATGTTCCAACAGGGGTTACAGAATCTCGATGATCATATTGCCCAATTGCAGGAGTCACTCAAGAAATCTGGGCATTCTGACAATTGGTGATACATAACGAAAATTGTATAATGACTTCAAGTTTTTAGGTTCAAGGATATGTCATTTATTCATGTATACAATACATAGGTAAACTGAAGATTATAATTATCTATATATAAATTGATAGATTGACAAAGTCATTATAATTTCAAGGCTTCAGCTTTGTCGAGAGTGACAAAATGGTCTTCATTTTACCAGGCAAGAGAGAGTTCTCCA
This sequence comes from Alitta virens, assembly GCA_932294295.1. NCBI lineage: Eukaryota > Metazoa > Annelida > Polychaeta > Phyllodocida > Nereididae > Alitta > Alitta virens. The sequence continues at coordinate 34,818,448 of OW028585.1, forward strand.
ATTATAGCTCTAAAAAAGTCATATTTCATGATTTGCAAAAAGTTTAAATATGAACCTATCTTCATTGTCCATAAAATATAGGACTTGAGTGTCAATTGAGTTTACCAGTAGAGCCTATCAAGGATTATATTGCGCTGTATTGTCATTTCAGGAATACAAATGTACACTCGGCGACAGTGAAATTTGCCACGAGAACGAGATTCGCTACTCGTAATAAAATGCAATAAACACTTATTAGATGGCTGTCGGGGCTGTAGAATACTGGCCATGATATAAACAATTAGTTTTGTAACAAATCATGAACTTGCAAGGTGTATAAATGTGTTTTAGGGGATGGCAAATTTCGTTGTCGTGGCGGATTTCACTGTCACCGAGCGTAGCTAATTCGGACTTGACTCACTGTGACTTCTTATGCGTAAATTACAATGTAATTATAATGGAGTTTTATTATTTGAACTTCTGTGATATTTGTGACAAATATAATGTCTTAAACAGTGGCTACTTTTGTAGAGTGCTCCTAATTCCATGATTTATTAAAACATAGAACTGATTACGCAGCAAACCCTCAGCAAATCAACATAAGCAACAACAGGGAATGCATGTTTCAATCATGAATTCCTTTGAATATGTATGAGTTAGATTAATAATCCACTCATGGTAATGTCGCTGTCCATGATGGCTCTTTACTTTTTCGTGAAAATACTTTGCTAACAGAGTATGTGAATTTCATCATAATTAAATAATTGATTTTTATTTTATTTTATTTTATTCAAATAAGTTAGACTGTCAAGAAAGTACTTGACCATAGAGTATGTGAATTTTATCAAATAACTTGGGACTGTCAAGAAAATACTTGCCCATAGAGTATGTGAATTTTATCAAATAAGTTGGACTAAGAAAAGAGCTAGTTACAGGGCGTGTTAAACTAAGGTTTGGTCCAGCCCTTTCCAGTCTTCTGTGTTTTCTTTTTAGTTGTTGGGAAGTTTCGCCAATGTATATGTTTTTTTTTTGCAAGTGTGGTTTCAGCTGTTTGTGCATTATATTTGTAGTTGTTTCTTTTTTCAACTATAGCAGCATGACAATATTGTGGAAGAATGCATGGAAAAATTTGATGTGTAGCTATGTCTTCCATCTACTTTCTAAGTGTTGTGTTTACAGAGCGTGTAAAACTTAGGTTTTGGTCCACCACTTTCAGTCTTCTGTGTGTCTGCAGTTGGTTAAGACTGCTTTAGCGCAGCAGCACTAAACATTCCCTTATCTGAACACGACATAGTTCTGGTTTTGACACCAGGTGTCAGGTAAAAACAAAAGGGAGAAATGGGCCACCTCAGGTGAGGGGAATAGAGTCTTTTCACTGAGCAGTCCTGAATTCAGACATGTCTTTCTCCACTCATTACTCATTTTGCTTTCCATAAATATAATCTCAGGGAAATAACGAAAATCAACCGAATGATGTCAAATATACATTAAAATGCACTTAAAATACTGCTGAACTAGCTTCAGCCAATCAGTGTCAAGGGCGGGAACTTTTTCAGCCAATAGAATTGGGGGATGTAATCAATTTGAAAAAATTGATACTGTCCAAAACAAGGCAATAAGACTGTTTTTAGGTGTTCATTTTGCTCCAAATTTGGCAATCCAAGACAATATGGGATGGGTTAGTAGCCGAATTCGTCGTAAAGTAGAGATGCTTAGGTACTGGAATGTGTTAGTCAAGATGAGTGAAAAAAGAGTTACAAAGAAAATTTTATTGAACTATTATGGGAAATGAAAAAAGTGAATCAACATGGGCTAATTGGGCTTCTGATATTAAAAATATTTTAGATGAAATAGGAATGGAGGCCGGGACACTTCATGTATTGTATGAAGAAATGACATATCTCTTGAACCTAAAAACTTGAAGTCATTCTACAATTTTCGTTATGTATCACAAATTGACAGAATGCCCATCTTGAGTGACTCCTGCAATAGGGCAATATGATCAAATCAAAATATACAGAACTAAATTAATATATATATATTTAAAAAAAAAATACCAAAAATTACTTTCATAACTACTTTTGCACTTTTAGTGTCAGGATTTTTTATTTTGTTTACAGTTTTACAGTGAAATAAAATTATGATCATCTTACACATAAATTAAGTTGTGGGCCACCAAATGGGACTTTTTTTTTTTTTTTTGGGACTTGGATTTTATGGCTGTAGCCGTTTTGGGCATAACCGTTTTGGTATAACCGTGTTGACATTTTGGTCATCTGTTCATTTGGGATTTTTGGTTGTAGCCGTTTTGGGGATGCCATTAAATTTTGTAGCCGTTTTGGGCTGTAGCCGTTTTGACTGCCATTTCCCGTCACGGCACTCTCAGCCAATCACAGCACACATTGATCAACTGGCTGCAGAAGGAAACAACGCAGTGTCAATAGTGGGTTTCTTCATTGACGGCATAAATTATAGACGGTTACGGGAGGCATTGGCAGGTAAAGTGCGTGGAAATTGCAAGCTGTACTTGCTCATTGACAACAGCCGGTTATTTGTAGACGTATGACACCTATCAATACCGCTGTAAAACAGGCTGTACGATTAACCTTCCTTAAATGTCCCAATTTTTGCTATAGGAGTATCCAACCTCAGCTTGAGCACAAGAGACGAGAAACATTGTCAAAAGTCGCCCAGTCTACGACCAGAGTATAAAGCACCTGTCGATCTTCAAGCACATAGAGCCTAGAATAGAAGCTCCTGGAGCCTACGTAGAGGTAATTGTATTATTATACCGTAAACTGTGTTAGAACTTCTAGAAGCTCCTAGATATATTGCGTCATGAGCTGAGAGCTGCTGAGCCTGCGCGATGCAACAAGTGTCATCAGATACTATACCGTAGCGGAGGGTGTTTTCGGCAGGGCAGGTATTTTCGACACGCACATTAAATTGTTAACAATTTATATTTTTTTAACAAAACTAATTTAAGTGAGAAACTTCCATATTTAGTGGTTCATTGCTATGGCAACCTTTATCATAAGCACACTAGGTAAAGAAGGCATTAATTATATATTTCTTTTGGATAATGATATAATTAAGTGGATGGATTGTCAATCTGCAATCAGTATTTATTTTTGTTTGAAATAAATGTTTTACTTTTCTCTCACAGGTATTATGAAGACGCGTGATTTTAATCCGGTTCCTGAAACTGATGATCCAGAGACTGACAAGAATAATGGAAGAGTGCTGGACGACTCCGGGCAGAGATGTAAATATTCACAATCTTAATGATAATGTTATGAATTAACGGATTGCTATTTAATTTGTCATTTTGCTACACATTTCATGGTTTCTTTTAAGTATGTTAACTTTTTTTTTTAAATTTTCCTATCTCTCGCAGGTGAAGTATCAACTTCGGTTTTTGAAGATGGCAGGAGTGATTCGAAAACTGTCGAGCATGTGAAGGGGCAGATAAAAACACCAGCTACAAACTTACAGATCGGGGGTGGAATCGGTACTGGAAGCCCAACGCTTAATGTACGAGGAGAACAAGATGACGCTATTGAAAGCTCACCACTGTTTAGTGACCAAGGCAAGCTTACCGAACACTTGACAAGCAATCTGGATGGTGGTACTGGAAGCCCACCGCTTAATGTCCGAGGAGAACAGGATAACGGTATTGAAAGCTCACCACCGTTTAGTGACCAAGGCAAGCCTACCGAACCTTTGACAAGCAATCTGGATGGTGGTACTGGAAACCCACCGCTTAATGTACGAGGAGAACAGGATAACGGTATTGAAAGCTCACCACCGTTTAGTGACCAAGGCAAGCCTACCGAACCTTTGACAAGCAATCTGGATGGTGGTACTGGAAACCCACCGCTTAATGTACGAGGAGAACAGGATAACGGTATTGAAAGCTCACCACCGTTTAGTGACCAAGGCAAGCCTACCGAACCTTTGACAAGCAATCTGGATGGTGGTACTGGAAACCCACCGCTTAATGTACGAGGAGAACAGGATAACGGTATTGAAAGCTCACCACCGTTTAGTGACCAAGGCAAGCCTACCGAACCTTTGACAAGCAATCTGGATGGTGGTACTGGAAGCCCAACGCTTAATGTCCGAGGAGAACAGGATAACGGTATTGAAAGCTCACCACCGTTTAGTGACCAAGGCAAGCCTACCGAACACTTGACGAGCAATCTGGATGGTGGTACTGGAAGCCCAACGCTTAATGTCCGAGGAGAACAGGATAACGGTATTGAAAGCTCACCACCGCTTAGTGACCAAGGCAAGCCTACCGAACACTTGACGAGCAATCTGGATGGTGGTACTGGAAGCCCAACGCTTAATGTCCGAGGAGAACAGGATAACGGTATTGAAAGCTCACCACCGTTTAGTGACCAAGGCAAGCCTACCGAACCTTTGACAAGCAATCTGGATGGTGGTACTGGAAACCCACCGCTTAATGTACGAGGAGAACAGGATAACGGTATTGAAAGCTCACCACCGTTTAGTGACCAAGGCAAGCCTACCGAACCTTTGACAAGCAATCTGGATGGTGGTACTGGAAACCCACCGCTTAATGTACGAGGAGAACAGGATAACGGTATTGAAAGCTCACCACCGTTTAGTGACCAAGGCAAGCCTACCGAACATTTGACAAGCAATCTGGATGGTGGTACTGGAAGCCCAACGCTTAATGTACGAGGAGAACAGGATGACGGTATTGACAGCTCACCACTGCTTAGTGACCCAAGTGTGAGACCAAGTCCAACTGAGACCATCTTATCCATGCCTAACGATGAGGAGAGAAGTAATACCGGCTGGACATTGACAAAGAAAATTTTTGGCGTGATCGGTATCTGCTGCGTTTTTCTGGGTTTACAAATTTGGCTAAATTTCTTTCGTGAAAACCCTCTCGTACAGAACTTCACAAACTGCTCGAAGAATGAAGCTGGGTCGATTGGAAGTTATAATGAAATTTTGTGCTCGAAGACCAATCCGTGTAACCAAAGCACATGCAGGAACATGACCCTGAATGCTGAATCACCATTTGCTATAGTGACACACACAGATTTTGTTGGTATTGGAGACATAAAACTAGCTGCAGTACCCACCTGCTTGACTCAATACGGAAAGTCTGCCAATTTGCAGTTTGAGCAAGGTAAAGGGGTCAGATGCGTGTGCCGAGATGAGAATGAGGATTTGCCACGAGTTCACCATGCAATGGCACGTGACTGTAAATTTGAAGGCATAGGATGCAAGCATGGATGAGTTAAGAAATCACAATTAACTTAAATCATAGACCGGTTATTCTACTTCTTACAGTACCACTGGATTTTTGAACATACCAACAAAAGGCAGTACATGGCAAAAAGGAGTTTGATGATAACAGTATTCGTAGCTGTCAATTCCATCTGTCACAACTTTTGGATTACCTGGATTTTCCTCATTTACAGCAGTGCACATATCTGAGGTGCACCCAATGCAGAACATTACGATGCCATTGATAAATTGTGTGATCACATCAGCCGGTGTTGTATCAGAGCAGGACACTTTCTTCCATGAATATATCCAAAACATAGACGGAAACAGATCCCAGTTGTCTAACCAATATGAAAAGACGGCCAGAGCAGTTGCTAGTAACCGCACACGTTGTAAACTTCACCCACCCATTTCTCTATTATGGATTTATTTTTATGTTCAAATATATACAACCTTGTGCCTGTAAGCATGTCATCTCATAATTACTTCTGCCAACCTCTCAATGAGTATATATACAGTTCATATATATCTATTATTATGTTAGTAAGTAGGGATTTTATATTGTGAAGTCATGGTCTCCCATTTAGAAACATGACTTTGCTGGGAATTCAGACTTTAATTATATTGTTCTTGTTTAGCATATTTGACTGGGAGTTTAACTGTAATCTAGCCCTGATAGAGAGCTCTGGGATAATGCATATTAAAGGGGAAACTGTAGTTAATCCTTGCTTATGTTTTATATTAAATGCTTCATTATGTATAATGTTAAACTTGATGTCAAGTGAATAAGTTCTGTTATTTTGCGATAATAAAATGTACCACTAATATTCTGACGTCCTTTTCATTGAAATTACATGGGGCGGGGGCCTAGCTCAGAGGTAGCGCTCTGGGCTTCCAACCGCTGGGTCCCAGGTTCGATTCCCGGTCGAGCCTAAGTTGCATGGCTGTTTCATCCTTCGTCTCATTGCCATGGTCTCTGCCTGTCCTAATTAGCCCAACTGGTGCAGAAATACAGGACGTAAAGCCCTAATCACCCAACCACCATTGAAATTACATGCGATAGAAAAGAACTTGTGGAGCATAGTAATGAAATGCTGATTGACACGGCTAGTGTAAAACCCAGATAATTGGGTGTGATTTTAAGTTTAGTGTCAAATGACAGAAGCCATGTCACATGGAACTGTCTGAATGAGACAGATGGCAATTCATTGGTAATGATAAAATTAACCTCCGTGTATGGCTGGATGTGCCGTGTACTCTTGTGTCTAGGCTGAGGTAAAAGACCCTACCGTGAGCTAAATGTGTAACATGGTGTGGACTCCAAGCAGCCTTATCTCATCATTACGTCTGCTTATGGCAGCTGCAAGTCATACTAAATTTCAGACCCAGTAGCATCGAGACAATACTGTAAATAGCGCTGTCTTCGGGACATCCAACAATTTGAATAAAACTTCATGCAATATAAATACGCACATCTAAAGCAGTACATCAAATATGACCATTTATGACCGTTTACTGAAAGCAGCTTCAACCACAGATTGAATTCAATTAATTGGATATTAAATGTTATGGTAAGCTCACAGATCAACTCAAATCCACCTGTTGCATACCTGGACAATTAAAGGCAGGGCCAGCGCAATGCTGCCTGACAATCGACTATTCTTATTATTAGAAAACATTAATGTAAATGTTTTTACAACTGTCACTATTCTTTTGTTTATTCTATGTTTTATGTTCTTTTGTTTATTCTATGTACTATGTGCTAGACATTTTATCCTAAGTTACCTATATTATATGGAAACTATGTCAATGTGGACATTTATCATTTCGGTGCTAACCAATGTGATTTGATAAACTGAAATTTTGAAATCTTGGACAATGAGGCCTATAACCCTCATGTAATTCAGCAAAATGTTAAAAAATTTGGATGGTTAACCTGGTGCTAGGCAATATATAACAGCTACTATGAGGTTGTGATTTATTTCATATATTATTATTTTATTTTAATTTTTCAGTATTATGATATTCAGTATTATGAGATGTGTTCACTGTGATGCTATAGTATAGTATAGAAAATTAGATATATAATATTTGGATTAGTAGTGCTTGAAGTAGTATTTAGTTAGTATTTTCAATATATGTAATTTTTATGTCTGTGTTAACAATGTATTGTGCATTCTATGTACCTTGTTTATGACAAATGGGTCAAAACTGACTCCGTATGGTCAAATAAAATTTATCTATCTATCTATCTACAGTCGGGCCCAAAATGTAACATTCACTTGTGCGATTTCATAAATGAAACAGAATATGATAATTATCTTATTATTTATTGGCACTAATAGCTCGTTAGGCTCATTAGTCCAAATCCGGGATCTTACAGTAGGTGAAAGAAGTCTTATCGAAAGTATGGCAATTCTAGATCTCAGCCAAAAGCCTATTCTGTCAATGATCTACTCAAGTCCCTGATAGTGACTCTCAGTTATGGGTCTAATTAAATAGTTACCCTTTGTTATTTCTGGATATCAATAAGTAAATTCTTTAGATTTTATATAGTCATTCCATTATAGGTCACTAGAAACTGAGCTCAATAAAGAACTAGGACATTAAATGTAAAATTTCAAATATTTAATCCATTGAAAGTAATCACACGTGTGAAACATTAACTAGAGTAATACTATACATTCAGTGCATCCAAAACAAATGAAATTACATACCTTAAAACAATGCTTCATTTATTAGCCATTATAATAACAATATCATTCTTACAATTCACAAATATATATAGGCCAAAAAAATTGCAGGCTGACTCCCATTGGGGATATATGCCTTTATCAATACAATGTAATATATTTCTGAACAAAGAAATATCATGAAAAGAAATAATTTATATTAAGATTAGAATAAGGACAAATCAATTTTAAGGAAAATTAAGAAAAAAAAGAAAAAAAAATAAGGATAGAAAAATGAACAATACAAATTAGTAAGCAAAAGGAATCAAACAAGACACATATATTCAAATCATATGACTACAAACTGATTGACACCAGGTTACACTTAATGAATTCAATGAAGTCTCTTGATAATTGGGCACTCCAATTACTATTATCATGTTAAATGTTTTTCTTTTTATTCTCTCAACAAAAACAATCGGCTCCTTTTCTTCCTCTCTCATTGGAACACACAGTTTCCAGAGTGTGCTCAGTTAGACTGTAGTTCTCCTTCACAGTGATAAATATCATGTATCGTTAGAAATTTATCGCGATAACATTGAATCGTTAAGGATCGAACGATGTCTAGCCTTAACCTGTCAAAGAGGGACCTGTAAAATGCAGATGCCTTTCACATTATGTGTGTACTAGTCTTCTATGGGCCATTGACTCATCCTGACATGCATGAGCGAATTTACCTTATATATTAATATAAAATACAATAAAATATGAAAGTTATTAGGTTAAACCTTTTCAATTCTTGCCTTTACTGAGTTATTTCATAATTAACCATTTGCAATTAAAGGGAGGGTCCAGTTGGTACTATCAGTAATCAATACAAGAGTAACACCCCCTTCTGGATTCAGCACCGATAGGCTCTAGTTTTGAGTGCGAAAGTTTTTTAATGGCCAATCGGTCCATCCCCTACAATGGATAGATACGCTATCTATAAGCAATCCACACTTTGTGTAGTGAACCGGAGGTCTCTACCAAAGGAATATACAGCAGGACGCCACATTTTTGTCAGCTGAAGGTCGGCGAACAGTATTTAGGCCTATGCCTGAATTAGATGAGCCTTCAAAAACTTTCGCAGTTGTTCTATTTCCAAAGTTCAGCTGAAGGACGTTCAAATCACGTTTTCTAATAAAAGTGGACACACTTGTCTGTAATTTTTTAAAGAGAAATTGTTGTCAACAATTATAATAACAAACTGAGGCCGTTTTAATCTTTTAATCCATGCTCGTCGACACCATTTTTGTTAATGACGCATTCTGGGATGATAAAAAAATGAAAACGAGTAGCTGCAATGACGTCATAAACCAACTACGTCACTCCAATTGTTGTGACGTCATCAGTATTTACTCTCCCATAATTCTCAGTGCAAAAATAGATGGTTTTATGGAGCGGAAAAAGTGCAGTATATCGGACCCAGATTTTTGACCATATTTAACAAGTCAGGCCTACGAAGTAGAATGCTTGAAATGTAATTATGACGTCACAAAAATTAATGTAGTTATGACGGCGGTTTCATCTTCACGGTAAAGACAGCGTTTATTCTTGGGGACTGCTGCCCCAAAACCCCTGCTTATCTACACCAAATGTTATTTTAATTGTGCTAGAACTTAAAACTTGTGAAATATTTGATAAAATTTAATTTTTAATAGCCGCCAAATATGAGCATAAATTTGGGTCCGCTATACTGCACTAAACCCGTAGTAACCCTATGGAGCTCTTGTAGTTTATAGAGAACAAGTAACAATAATTATTGTCATATCACTACCTACATTTTTCTTCAAAAATAAGACTATAAAGTCCTAAAGAGTGGGCAGGAAAGGTCAGTGTAGCGTTGCTTTGTGACGTCATTATTATACTTTGACGGCGAAAGTATTTACAGAGGATAGATAAGCCATCTATGCCGGAATGCAGGGCTTCGCTAGCTGAACTAAGCTGTAGCCAGGGGCTGAAATCATGGAACAATAATTTTAGGGGATCCGTAGAAAAGACACGCCATTTCAAAAAGTCTCATTTTTTCAGGAACTTATCCCAAATCTTGCAATAAAATAATTTCCAGCCTTTTACCTTTTACAATAATCCATATGAGACGATGAAAAAGGGGGGTCACCGCACTGTCTAGATTAACTGACCTTTTTATGATGTCCCCCAGTTTGACAAAACTAGTACTCGGATCATCTTTTGCTCATATAATATTCTAGTTTTTCACAAATTTAAAAGATATGGACCAGCAAAGCCATATACATATAGTATAGCTTTGCGCTTTTGGGCTATATTTTGGCATTATTGTAGTATTATATCCTAATGGGTGCCATCCCTTTTTAGCCTATATATATATATATATATATATATATATATATATATATAGTTTTTATTGACAAACAAATTCATGAGTCATCTTGGAAATAAAACAGCTACAAACATCTACCTAAATGGGAGACTTTTTTAAAACTTCCAGAAAAAGAAACAAAAAAACGTATATAAGAACACATATCATTAAAGAACAAATTTTCCAATAATGCATTCACAAAGTAACATTTAATAGCGGACAGCACCATAATTAAAATCACACACACAATAATTAAAAACCTTAGCAAATAAACACACATAGCACCTCAAAACCATGACCTGGGCCCAGAACAGCACCAATAATTTATTTGATAAAACCATTAAGATTTACAGTGGTATTTACAAGACAGAAGGCAATACATCAATATTGATATGGTGGTCTGAATCACAGCATAATTACATGGGAGGTTAATACAGAATAAAAACAGAATATGGTATCACAATGTTATATCACACTATTTACCATGTACATGGCACCATGTTACATTGAGAAATATCTTAATTTTCTGGGAATTAATTATCATATTTCTGTTGGATAATGATATAAATGGATGGATTGTCAATCTGTAATTTTCCTGCCTATTGCAGTATTTATTTTTTCTGAAATTAATTTTTTACTTTTCTCTCACAGGTATTATGAAGACGCAGGATGACTATAATCCGGTTTCTGAAACTGGTACGAATGATCCAAAGACTGACAAGAATAGTGAAAGCGTGCTGGAAGACTCCGGGCAGATATGTAAATGTTCACAATCTTAATGATAATTTATGAATTAATGGACTGCTATTTTACTTGTCTTTTACTATAGAATGCAGGGTTTCTTTTTAGTGTATTAAAATAAATTTAAATATTTTCCAATCTCTTCCAGGTGAAGTGCCAATTTCGGTTGTTGAAGCTAGCATGAGCGATTCGAAACCTGTCGAGCATGAGAAGGGGCAGAAAAAAACATCAGCCACAAAATTCCAGATCAGTGGTGGAATCGGTACTAGAAGCTCAATGCCTAATGACGGAGGAGATCAGGATGACGGTATTGAAAGCTCACCACCGCTTAGTGACCAACACAAGCCTACCGAACATTTGACAAGCAATCTGGATGGTGGTACTGGAAGCCCACGGCTTAATGTCCGAGGAGAACAGGATGACGGTATTGAAAGCTCACCACCGCTTAGTGACCAACACAAGCCTACCGAACATTTGACAAGCAATCTGCAATCTCTTGCAGGTGAAGTGCCAGCTACGGTTGAAGCAAGCAGGAGCGATACGAAAACTGTCGAGCATGATCAGGGCCAAATGCAAAATACACTGGCCAGGGACTTAAGTTTGAAAGGAGGGGCCGACATTGAATGCAGGGCCATCAACACGACTGGGAGAAAACGTCTTGCTACCAGTGATGCTGATGCAGATGCTGGCTACGAGACTGATGATGAGGCCCCCACCAAAAAACGTAGAAAATGGAGAGATCGTCTGACGACCAGAGGGTGGAATGACATTGGTGCAGATGCTGGCTACGAGGCTGATGATGAGGCTGATGATGAGGCCCCCACCAAAAAACGTAGAAAAAGGAGAGATTGTCTGGCGACCAGAGGTGGAATGACATTGGTGCAGATGCTGGCTACGAGGCTGATGATGACGATGATGGATCTGTCATTGAATAGAAAACCCAAAACCTATAGGGTCTATTCCTTGGTAGTTAAACAAATTTACACTGTAATTGTGGTAATAAAATGTTTAACTAATACTCTGATGTCCTTTTCATTGAAATTACTTGTGACAAAGATAAAAACTTGAATGAGCATAATAACATGCTGATTGACACGGTTACTGGGTAAACGAGATGGATGGCAATCAATTAGTTAATATGATGAATTGGTTATGGTTAATTCACCTCCATCTATCGTGAATAATAATAAATTCAAAATTGGCTTCAATTATCCATTCTCATCACACAACACCTAAAGGTCCCGGGTTTGATCCCCGGCCTGGGCACCCTTTGAGCTGGATGTCAATCACAGACAAATTGGAGGTGCCCTGTACTCAGGTGTCTATGCTGAGTCAAGTAAAACACTACACCCATTGGTAAATGTGTAAAATGGTGTGGACTCTAAGCAGGCTTATCGTGAAGTCTGCCTCTGGCAGCTGCAGGTCATATAAGCTGACTAAGCTTTAGACCCAGTAGCATCATTCTGTAGCACTGAAGATTTTGCTCTCGGGGGAAATCTGACAATTTTAATTCCAAAAGTACTTTCTCTATAAAAGTTCCTGTGTCCTTCAGACCCCGTAGCATTGAGACATTAGACATCAAGTTTGAAAATTTTATGCAATATACAAACGCACAACTGAAGCTGTCTGACCATATATGATCATTTATTGGAAGCAGAGCTCTACAACCTATTAAATTATACTTCTGTAAGATGTCATAATCTAATCAATTATTATGATCTGAGACATTTTTTATTTAGGGCTGTTCCATTTAAAATTGAGGGGGGTGAACAGGCAAATTTTCCTGTCCCCCCCCCTTTTAAAATGGAACAGCCTTTAGAATAAAATTGGAAATAGAACTGTATTTGGAGCCCAACTGTATAAATTTATACTTGAGGGGCTTTCACACTTAGCCGGATTAGACGACGGAGTGTCCCAGAGTAAAATTTCTTTCACTCCGGGGGGTTCCGGAATCAAAGAGCTGAAAATATCAACAAAAAATAAATGTTTGGTGGTGTGTACACGAGGGCAATACGGTGGCAACAAGGAGCAACACGGAGTTGACACGACTGTCCCGTGAGAGTGCGGAGTGAACCGGATTTTCACGGTGCCTTCGCGGATATAACCGGTTTTTACACCGTGTTCATTCGTGTGGAACCGTGTTGCTCCTTGTACTCTCCGGTGTTAGTGGCGGCGAAATATTCATGCCCGGTTGATGCCAGACGTAGCCGGAGATATGCCGGTGTCAACACGGCGTCTACACGGATCAACACGGATTAAATACTCCGGGACCTCCGGCATGAAAAATTAAACATGTTTAATTTTTTTCCCCGGAGTCCCAAGGTGGTCCCGGATCGCCCCGGACAATGAAGGACAATGCCGGAAAGAAACACAAGGTCTACACGCTATTACCGGAGTTTGCCGGAGCTATACTCCTGAACAATCCGGCGTCTGATCCGGCTTAGTGTGAAGGCCCCTTTAGTACCATACATATATATAATAAGATTGATCTGCACATAAAGTATTTGATATTGAAAAGTGAGCAGTAGTGAGTGCAATGTGAAAGCAAGAAACATTGAAGATAAATTTCAACAAAATTCTTATTGACTTTGTACCATAAAATTATCCTGCTGTGAAAATATCAACAACAAAAAAGGTATAGATCTCGCACAATACACAAATCTTTATCTATACAAGCTTCAGAAGTTAAGACATCCAACGAATTGTCCTCTAGTATATTCATAGAACTGTAATTCTCTGGTATATATAGTTGACGCTGTTGCACAGCATAACATGTCAAAATATATATATATGTTATCCCAATTACCCTGGAGATTTATGAACATGAACAGTATAAAACATTAATTATCTCGCATTCAACCACAAAGTTGTACACATTTTTGGGCCAAATTTTTCCTGTTAGAACTGTTTGCAATATACATGTAGTTAGATTTCTTATCAGTTCAATTTCATTTATTTTCGTTATCTATGAATTTACAATTAAAATTTTAATATGACCTGACGTCAGATTGACGTATATGGCCATTACTACAACAAACATTACTTACAAATAATACAATTGCCAATGACAGATTCTTTTAAATTAATTTAAAAAAAAAATCATTTAAGCAAGATTTATAAAGTGGTATCACAAGAAAATATTTGAACTTGCATTTGGCAGTAAATGATCATTGTGTCGCGTTATATGACACATGCCTCCTTGAGGTACACCTTACAACCTAAGCAGTGTTATAGTTGCAGTATAGTTGCAGTCTAGCACAGCTCAGTATTGTGGCAAGTTCTGAGTCATTGATTCATGACATTATTGGTATAGTAAGTCAACTGATTGGTGTCATTATATATATATGACTATCGGTGTCATTATATATATATGACTATGACATGCAGATGCCACTTTAACTTCAGCAAAAACAATTAAAGTTCTATGTCTCCAGATTTAGCACATTTAAATAATTATATAAACCACGCTCTTCTCTCATGATGTTTAGTACCATTACATGTGCACACAAATTTAATTTAAGTCATAAATTATTTTAAATAAGATTTTTTCATGCCATCAAAAATACAATATATAAACCAACCAAGTGATGACGTCACAATACTCAACAATAAGTGATGATGCCATTTCCATTGTATTTCAATGTTTTGGTCTTGATTTATTTCAATTTATTGTTTATTTTTTGTAATAATGCCTGATAGATTCATTAGCTTATACATATTTAACGTGCCTTGATCAAATAAGGTGATTTTAAATCATTTGATGAAATTTGAGAAAATAGTAATTTTGACACAGTGCAGTGTTAAAGTTTTAGTCCAGCACAGCACAGTACTGGGCCAAGTTCATGGTGCCTAATACAGATTAGTAAGGGTCGTTATATGACATCTCTTCACTCCCATTTGACGATCTTTCTTTCGGAAATGAAGCATCCGCGAGGACTATCGACGTTTGGTGACAATAAGGCAAGATAGAGAGGTGTATCAGCTCCTGAAAAAAAATATAATATAGTTAAGTTAAGTATCTACTGTAATAGAAACTGGCACACAACATATAGTTTATGAGTAGATAAATTGCTAACTGCATAAACTACATAAGTTTTATAAATATTACAGTTTCCTCCTATTCATATGATGCAAGTGATCCTACCGATTTCAAAATGTTCGAAAGCTCCACATTTAATTGTACACAACCTCTACGGTGTCATAGTACAATTTTGTAAATAATCCGCAGTGATAAAGTTTTGAGAGATAAAAAAATGTTCTGCTTCATTGATATATTTAGCAGAGAATCAAGAATTTGATGCAAGTCCAAAAATGCTTATAGGATGGCTATTTGGACTACAAAGTTCCCTACTTTTTCTAGGTTTCTCAATACCGTGGGGACATAACTATCATTCTTTTCATTGCCGTTGGAGGTTGTTATGATCACACACGGTCGGCTGCATGTGGGACAGGACGTTGATCTAAGTTTACCTTCATCAATTGTGTTTCCTGTGTAACCGGTCATGTCGGTAGCAACCATACCTGGGCAGCACTGAAAATTAAAGTTTACAATCATAAATTCAATTTCATTATAACTACGGAACAGTCGACAAGCCCGGCACCATCTATTGTGTAGTAAATGGGCAAGGTGCTCAGTGAAGATTCAAGGGTTCTGAGCAGAGACAGACTATGAACTATTTTCCTGGCAATTGCCCTTAAATTTAAGGGTAATTGTGGAAATTATAATCAATAATTATGACCTCGTTATGAACAGACATTAATGACTTGCTCATTATGAACTGTTTTCCATGCGATCACATGAAAAGTTAATTAGGTCACAGCTGGCCAATAACCATAAAATTTATTATCATGATTTATTTTTATTTTAAAGGGTAACCCAACCAGAAAACTTAATTTTCAAATAATTCTCACTAGTGGTGTCACGATGATCGATTATACTCGAATCTTGTATAGTCGATCTTTTTTTTTAAAAACGTATTGGTTGGTTATCAAAAATTGTAAAGAAAACCTATTGCACTTCCTTCCTTCAGGAGTTTCATATAGAAAAGTTGAGATATTATAAGATAAATGACTTGAGATATTATTTATAAATTTTACACTAGCTGGTTGCACCCGTATATGGCCAAATGTGCCATGTGCGTTTTCCATGAGAAGGAAAAATGCATGTAAAATGCATGGTTTTTAGCTAATTATAATAACTAGATACAACAACAGTTGATGTTACGTAGGTGACTACTCAAATTGGAACTGCACCCGAACTAACAAATAATCGATCATCGGTTGATGCACCCAAACGATGATTGACTACGAAATTGTAACTGATTGACATCACTAATTCTCTTATTCATTGACTGGTTAATTTTGGTCGTAATTTCAGTCGTTCTGAAATATTTCATGTAAGATATTGATTTTAACTTACAGCATTCACCACAATGTCTTCACGGGATCTTTCCGCATCCAAATTATTCTGTTGAATGATGCTCATTGCGGTCACTCCCATCTTCGACATCCCGTAAGCAGTCTCTGGCCACCCTCGGTCTTTGTGATTTTCTGCTTTTGCGGATCTACAAATTAATAAAAACAAAATGAATGTAGATTTTGTAATAGTTATATCCCAAATAGTAGGGAGTTGTTCCAATTTGTTGTTGCTTATATCCCGATGCCGAAGGCGAAGGGAAATAACCGACACAAATGTCAGTTAACTCCCGAATATGAGGAATACAATTAACTTATACTCCATTAGCTATATATACTAATATTTTGGAGATGGTGCCTCGATCGACCCAAATACTGATAAAGACAAAGTAAAGTGTCAAAGATTGTGGCTGCATAACAGTATTAATATTTTCAGAAGGTTTGGTAAGCTTTAAAAAACTTGCATTACTATAAATTTAGGTGAGTTTACTGATTTTACTTGTCAAAAATTATCAGATTTACTTTTTTTTTTCAAGTTGCTATTAAATAAATTATATAATAAAATAAAAAATAATCATTATAATACTGTACTTAAAATAATTGTCCACCTTTGCGCGTTATATTTATAAAAGGTATTAATTAGGTATAATTAATTTTAAAAAGTATTTTAAAAGAGAACTGTCATAAAGACGTTAACCATTGTACCACTAATTTGAAACAATATGTCAAAATATATCTAGAACTGGTCTCATTTGACATTACGATGATTACAGAGCTTGTCCTAACTACTTATTAGAAGAAACATACTCAACGAAATCATTCATGAAGGCTTCCACATCACTGATGGTTTTAGCGGAGAGGACGCGCTGTTTAGCGGCTTCATTACATCTGCCCAAACCAATTATGCACATCATACTTGACACATTCACCACTCTGTAAAAGAAGCAAAAAATTTATATCACGAATACAATATTTACAATAGAGGTGCAGGTGGTAGACAAGGAAATTCTAGACCCCACTCCCACCCCGCTTTTTGTTTTATGTAAGACCATCCCCTTTTTTCTACAAGATATTAAGAAAATACTGGTCAACCACCCTCTCTCCCTTTTTTTCTCTTTTGGAGAACCCCTCCCCCCCCCCCCCCCCCGCTTTTTCAAAATCCTTCCTGTCCCCTCCCCCCCTCTTTTTTTTTAAATGGAACAGCCCTAATAATATCACCCAATGCCAAGATTAATTATTTTTGCAAAGAGAATTATTAAATAATGAATAAAATGAAACATAAGATAAAGTAAGTACAGCACATAATCAGTGTTAATAAGTATTTAAGAACAGCTAAGAAACCATACAACTGCTATGGAGCCTAGAAGGACCTGGAGGCGTGAGATAAAAAAGACTTGCATCTGCTTGGCGTCCTACCCTGCCCAGGCCTGGCAGAGACGTCCCAAATGCTCCAAAAATGAAATAAAAGGGAGGCCTTTATTCGAGTAAATATCAAATGTCATTTTCACTAGACTTTAGTAAAAGTTATGTGATAAGTCGGTTCGACCATGTTTGTCTTCAATACATTTGTAAGTCAGAGTGCATCTATTTTACAGACAGAGTTAATTATACTTTGTAACAATTCTCCCACAGCAGGAATCAAACTCTGGTCCTTGGGACTAAAAGCCAGAACGTTAACCATTGTACCAAAGAGTCACTCTCTGGTACGAGGGCAACATTCTGCTCACACCAAGACCACTACACTATAACAATTAGGCTGACTGAAAAAAGGTTTGTTTGCGATTTCCGACCAACCCGGTGTCACAAGGCCCCACCTTAATTTTTTTTAAGGCATCTGTTAAAAAAATGGACATTGGACACTCAACTTTTTTTTAAACCTTGGATCTGAGGGGAAAAAAATATTTAAAAAGTCTTCTTCCTACCGACCCATCGTTTTTTAAACAAAATAATCGACCTTATGAGTTGAAAAAAAATTTCTCGCATACCTAGCATGGGATCGCAGTAGAGGGAAAAGTGCATTGCAAACGTTCAATGTTCCCCAGAAATTAGTTCTGCAAGTCACTTCCGCTTGTTCAGAAAAGGGTGCATTAGCTGCCGTCTGAAAGTCATAAAACAAAAAGGAATTCATTAGGATAATAAGTTAAAATAAAATAAGCAAAAGTAATTAGTCGAAATTTCGTTGATTTTTTCATTATAATCTAAAAATCGTGCTATGCTTTACTGATCTCATTTGCTGGTTGTACAATATTTAAAGCACAAGATAATTTTATCCCTAACTGTGGGATAAAATTCTCCCTTTAATAAATTCATGTGGTAAATATTACACAGTCATAATCATTCATCAGGAAAAAAAATTAAGTATAAATTGAAAAATATACAATTTAATGGCAAAAATACAAAATAAAGGACAAAGAACATAGTACAGTTCTATTTACCCCACCTCGTAAAGAATTCCGGCATTATTGACTAATAAGTCCAGACCTCCGTAGTTCTCCTTAATGAAATCTCGCAGTTTGTTGATACTCGCTTGATCGTCAATGTCCAACGGATGGAACTTAGGAGCGAGCCCTTCTTTCTTCAGCTCCTCAACGGCAGTCGATCCCCGACCTTCATCCCTAGCTGAAAAAATAATAATAATAAAATTCATTTAAAGTTCAGGCATCGTTCAGTGCAGCATATTTAGCTCATTTAAGGTTACACAACAGCCTGGTATTAGTCATATTCATGATGAAGTGAATATGAGGCCCAGTTGCCTATATCACTTTTTGGACCAACATAAATATTCATGTCACCTAATTTTTCAAATAAAAGTACATGACGAAGCTGATGATACAATTCTGCTTTTGAAAGATCTAGGTGGATGGAATAGGGCTTAATTTACATATTGTATTTCTGCACTTGATGGGCTAAATAGGACAGGCAGGGACCATGGCAATGAGATGATGGATAAATGCAATGTTCAGCCATCCAACTTAGGCTCGACCGGGAATTGAACCCGAGGCCCAGTGGTTAGAAGCCTAGGCCCCCACTGCTTTAAGGTATGAGGTCGTTAATTTATATTGGTTAATTCATGAAGTTGCAATGCAGTAGAAATTACACCTGACCTTGGATGGTTTACCCAATTAAACATTAGGGAGCAGCAGAAGTTTTTTTGAGGCTCGAGGACGGCTTCAAATCGTATGCATTGTACATATTATCACTTTTTTGTACTTCTTAAAGATAATCTATTTACCTGTCCCCAAGTTAATATTACTTATGTGAAAAACAACCTGATATAATTTGATGAAAATTAGCTGGGTTGTCATTGATATCAACTTTTCATTTGATATCAATATCAGTTTTCCACTTTCATAATTGCAATATGGCACAAATTTTGTATTTTCAGCAATGCTGCATTCACAGTTAGAAATGGAACCATTAGTCATTGGAATATATTTCCCAAGTCATTGTGAAACCATTTACCTTTTAATAAGCCAATTTGTTCGCAATCTGTTTCCAAATTTGGGGTGCTGTGTAGTCAAGTGTTCATCATGGCACAAATGAACAATTAGAGAGGATAAACAACGAATCGAAAGATGAATTTATTTTATTTTTCGAAAACGATATAAATATTCTGTCGATTTATCTATATACAGCATATCGATGACAACCCTATAGAAAATTATGAAGTTCAAAAGGCAGTGAAACTGTTTCTCAACATGTTTATTCGTTATCAGATTATACCTGTTAGATACACATCTCCGTCATATTTCTTGCACAAGCCACGGACAATCGCAAAGCCAATGCCTTTGTTGCCCCCGGTCACCTGAAAATAACATAATTTCCAGAACATAGTATTATATACATGTCCTTTTTTTTTTTTAGGTTTTAATGGCTTGTTACATAGATATTCATGATCACTACCTAAAATCTGTAAAAAAAAATAAAAGAATAACATAATTAAATTTTTTGGCCTTGATTATCTTCTTGACATATGCCAAGAAAAAAGCTTATAGGCTTATTTTAGAGAATTTGCACGTGCACTCGGGTTTTCACTTTAGAAGCCTTTTACTACAAAGTTTAAGAAGATGTCTGAACTCAGTTCCTAGATAGTTCCTAGATAGTTCTCAGATAATTCTTAGATAGTTCCTACATAGTTCTTAGATAATTCTTAGATAGTTCCTACATAGTTCCTACATAGTTTCCTAGATAGTTCTCAGATAATTCTTAGATAATTCTTAGATAGTTCCAACATAGTTCCTACACTGTATGTTTTGAACATAGTTCCTAAATAGTTCTTTAATAGTTCCTAAATAGTTCTTTAATATTTCCTACATAGGTCCTACATGGGTCCTACAGGTTTTTAACCTAGTTCAATGTGTAAAATATGACATAAATGTCTAGGAACTGGGTATATTGATGACACTAGCCCATAAATGACAGTTTATTCAATGGATCGCCCATGTCTTTAACTTTTAAGCGGTACCAAGACACCTAATTTAAATTAAGAAGTGTCTAGGAACTGTCTAGGCAGGAGTTAGGAACTATGTAGGAACTAAGAATTATAGCTAGGAACTAAGTACATGAACTATCTAGGAACTATCTAGGAACTATCTAGGAACATGTAGGAACTATCTAGGAACTAGCTTCTAAATAGGAACTATCTAGCTATTTAGAAACTATCTAGGAACTAGGTTAAACAAATGTAGGAACTATCTAGGAACTGGAACCTAGGAACAGAGTTCAGATACTAGCAATTCTCAAATGACCTTCGTCTCATTGCCATGGTCTCTGCCTGTCCTAATTAGCCCAACTGGTGCAGAAATACAGGACGTAAAGCCCTAATCACAAACACACACACACACACAATCTCAAATGAGGCCAAGTTGATATACTTGGGAACAGGTGTGAAAGTCTTGTCAATTAAAAAAACTTGATCACACTTTGGCCTTGAACTCTACCCTAATAAATTGACTACAAGTTAAATTTCCTCATATTGATAACAACTATTGCATACAAAAACCAACTTACAATAGCAATTTTTCTGCTAGCCATGTTTTTGGTCACTCCTGCAGGAGCTCTCTTTTTTATTCCATTTTAATAGAGCAGTGTGGGTAACTAGGTCAAGGAATACACACTGGCTGTGCCACTTATCACGACGCTCTCTTTTGTGATTTACTTGAACCAAACATGCATTGTAGCGCCACATTTGTGCTGATTTGGAACTGTTTTTGTAGAAAACTGACCTTCTCATCTTTAAATGAATATATTAATATAAAACATTTTAGTGTTTTATGACAGCTGCTATTTAAATATAGGCTGCGCTGCAGCTAAACCCTCAGCAGATCCCACATAACACACAGGCATCATTAAAATTGTTAAGGGTTCCTCCGACATGCAGCAGGGCGGCATAACTTCATTTCCAGAGCAGAACTCTAAACACACACTTTCGTTTCTAGAGCTGAACTCTAACACTAATGCACTTACCCTTATGAAATTGTATACAGTAACACTCTATATGGCCTAGTGGTGCCTTAATTGTGATAACCACACTGACACATCTTTACTATGTTTTACAAAATTTGGAAAAATATTTTTCATGAGTGTTTATTTAGTGTGTGCGATGAACCGAAACAATTGCCACTTGGCCTACATAGCCTGCTATGCAATGCTAATTAAGAGTCCAAGATGTCCTATATTTTTAACTCTTGAATTTCTTCATGTTGTTCACAATGTTCCCACGGGTTATTACAAAGTCTGATAAAGTCTTACTTTATTTTTGTAAAAAGTAAGGCCCGTATAAGTCTTACCTTTGTCCACTAAGTCTTACGTTTGATGCAAATATACTTGGATATTAACATCCACATTGTAATATTCATTGTAAATATGAATGAATAGAAATTATGAAATTTCTTTAATACAAAAGAACTGTGTTTATTTTATCGCTTAATAGCCAATACCCGGATTGTTTTTTTGATGAAATTAAATATAGTGTATATTACTATATTAGTGGATTTATTTTTCATGTGCGCATGATATTATTATGTCTTACAAATATTTCATTTCTTATGAAGGCTAACCTGCAGGAACCCTGTATTAACAGCAATCCATTCTGTTCAGAGTAAAGCCAAGTGAGCATAACAATTATTGTCTATCTTTTCCTGCCATTTAATTGTTCTGTTTCAAGGATTTTATGCACAATAAGGAGTATTCAGTTTGCTAGAATTATCATTGTCATTATAAAACTAATTATTATGAAATTGCTAATTATAAACAAAAATTGTTGAGTGGGTTGAGTATGGCAATACTATGATCAAATATTTAATAATTGTAAGCACATGAATTGTACAACATTTACGGCTGTCATTGCTAAGTATGGGATGCTAAGTAATATATGAAGAAAGCAACACAATTTTTTTTTTTCCAGATTTTCCATTATCATTTAAAAAAAAATGGATGAACCAAATGTCAAAGTGAAGCTTAAAAGTGAAAGAAGTACAACATTTTCATATTTTCTTATATAAAATGATCTGTGATTAATGGTCATGAAACCCAGAAAGGTATTTACACTATTTTAGACACATTTTTATTAAGTTGTGTATGCATGTAGGTCTTGCTTTGGAAACAGAAATGTTTTTTTTTTTTTCTCTAAATATTTTAAAACACAGCTGAGATATTTCAATGTGACTATCAAAATGCTATACAGTAAAAATTTATAAAATATTGTTAGGGTAAGTGCATTAATGCTAGAGTTCTGCTGCGGAAACACAATTTAACAAAATTTTTAGCATTTTTCCTGATTTTCCATTATTATGTAATTAATTAATATCAAAATGAAGTTTGAAAATACTATAATTTAGATATATATGTCTTTTGTATGGATTGAAATTGGGAATTTTCCCTATTTTGCCCTAATTTTGATAATTCTATAGTATTCCCAGCCATGAGACCCCCAAAGGCACCACTACACTATGTTAGACATATGACAAAGGTTTAAGCATGTAGGTGCAGTAGTGCCAAAAAATATAATTTTTTTCTATTTTTTCCCAATTTTGTAAAACATAGCCAACATATGTCAATGTGACTATCAAAAGGCACCACTAGGCCATATATAGTATTAGGCTACTGTACAAACTTATGCTAGGGTAAACTTGTGCATTAGTGTTAGAGTTCTGCTCCCCCGGAAACGAAAGTGTTAGGCCCGCCCGACTGTCGGACGGACACTGATGATAACAAAAACTCTTTTCGAACTTTGTTCGCTGTGGGTTACAAACGTAAAAAAAGTAACACTGAACCTAACAATTTATATAATCGCCCCAAATCTAGACAATATTCTCTACAACTTAATCATATGTTAATATTAGACATTTACAAATATGGCTTTTTTAGGGGAGAAAATTAATTATGAACATGAAAATTAGACAAAAATTGCTACATTGGAAAGGGCATTTTAGCTTATTTTCATGACCTGAAATCAAATTACTATAACTTTGAAACCAGGACATCAAACAAAATTGTGTAGTTTTCTACTCTCCTGGTATTCTTCTTTTTTAAATCAACAAAACTGTAAATATTTACATTAAAATATGATTGGATTGGTACCCAAGGATGGTCTTTTATTTGAAGCCAATTCTCATGATTCAGGCTATTGTTTGCCAAACTTTTCCTGATAGGCAAACAATATACATATATATTCTTATTAACTTAAAATAAAGATCATTCAAGTAAGATAACTGTAATATCACAAGACAATATTTGAACTGGATTTGTCTGCGCGTCCTTGCATTTGGCAGTACATGTAAATGACCATTGTGTGGCGGTATATGACACGCGCCACCTTGAGGTATACCTTACAAGCAGTGTTATACTTTAAATTTAGTCCAGCACAGCGCAGTATCGTGGCAAGTTCTGAGTCATTGTGATATACATGACATTGATATAGATAAGTCAACTGATTGGTTTCATTATATAAATTTTATAACAATTAGGCAGTGTTCAAGTTTTAGTCCAGCACAGCGCAGTATTGGACCAAGTTCAGGGTGCCTGATACAGATTAGTCAGTGTCATTATATGACATCTCTTCACTCCCATTTGCCGATCTTTCTTTCAGAAACGAAGCATCCGCGAGGACTATCGACGTTCGGTGGCAACAAGGCAAGATAGAGAGGCGTATCAGCTCCTGCAAAGATATAATATAGTTAAATCAAGTATCTACTGTCATAGAAACTCGCACACAACATAATTATAATATTTTATGAAAAAAAAAATTGCTAACTGCATAAACTACATTAATTTTATAAAATGTTATTACAGTTTCCTCCTATTTATATGATGCAAGTGATCATACCGAGTTTTGGAAACCTCTGTATGGGCATGCCACAACCTTTAAGTCATAATACAATTGTGTAAATAATCCGCAGTGATGAAATTTTGCGAGATTAAAGTTTTTCTGCTTCATTGATTAATTTAGCAGAAAGTCAGTTGTAGTCCAGATGCCCGAGATTGCGAAACAAGAATTTGACGGAAGTCCAAAAATGCTGATAGTTCCCTACTTTTCCCAGGTATCTCAATACCGTGGGCATGCATGCACCATGGGGACATAACTATTCATTCCGATTGTTTCGCATCTTCCTTGGAGGTTGTTGTTATCACAATTTTTAGATCCCCCCCCCCCCCCCCCGCTTTTTTTTCTACATTACACCCCCCCCCCCCCCCTCCCTCCCAATATCAGATAAATCTTCAGGTCCAGCCTCCCCCCCCCCCCTCTTTTTCTTAAATGGAACGGCCCTTACCTTCATCGATTGTCTTGTGTCCTTTGAAACTGCTCATGTCGGTAGCAACATAACCAGGACAGCACTGAAAATCAAAATTTACAATCATAAATTCAATTTCATTATAAATACGGAACAGTCTGAAGTCGACTGCTGGTGCCATCTATTGTGTATCAAATTGGCAAGGTGCTCAGCGAAGATTCAAAGGTCCCCAGCAGAGACAGACAAAATTACTCTAAATACTCTACAAAATTGATTCCGAGCAATTTCCCACAATTTTTAGGTAAATAACTTTGAAATCGCGAATCGGCAATGCCCTTCATTACGTTCTGATGCATAATTACCTCAAATATAAACAAAGTCAATGTAGTAAATTTCTGCCATATTTACTAATTTAGTTCAATCAAGACAACTTGGGTTGTTGAATTCACTACTTAAAAGCATTTTCTTTCATTTTGATAGCTTTTTTGGTGGTAAAAAAACCGTTTGAAAATTCAGCTTTAAATGAAGATATGTAAAGGGCAACCAAACCAACAAACTAATTTTTAAATAATTCTCAAACTAATTCTCTTATTCATTGACTGACTTATTTTGGTCGTTATGGATTTTTTCATGTAAAAAATTGATTTTTAACTTACAGCATTCACCACAATGTCTTCACGGGATTTGTCCGCATCCAAATCGTTCTGTTGAATGATGCTCATTGCGGTCACTCCCACCTTCGACATCCCGTAAGAAGTCTCTGGCCACCCTCGGTCTTTGTGATTTCCTGCTTTTGCGGATCTACAATGGAAATAAAAGCAAACTGAATGCAGATTACCAATAATAGGTCTACACATTCGTACACAAACGTCGTGCCATTGTCTAGATGTCTTTGAACATCCAATTCATGAATAATCCTTTGTATGGATTGTTAATATCCTTTCAATATAATATTTTTAGACTTCTTATTGTTCAAAAACTTTAGTGACCTTAAATGCTATCGCATAACTGGCTAGATCGGCAAAGTCGCGATCGTTCCAGTTGAGCGAACACGTCGTAAGTCGCCGATAGGGGGTGTGGCAGTTCAGACCGCATTAATTAGAGCACCTCTGCTATATCGTGGCTGTGTTATTATGTCTCCCAAGTACCGCGATAAACGGAGGTCACACTGTACTGAATAATAGTGAATATAGCTTTATATTCTTGAGGCCATGACGGTCGTAGGTTGTATGATGCCTCGACCGGCCCAAACACTGATAAAGAAAAAGAAAATTGTGGCTGCATAACAGTATTAATATTTTCAGAAGGTTTGGTAAGCTTTAAAAATATTCCACTACTGTAATATCAAGTGAGTTTACTGACTTTACTCGTCAAAAACTATCATATTTTGATTTTGTTTAAAGTTGCTATTCTAATACAAAAAAACTATTATAAATAATCATGTTAATACTATTTTTATATCCATAAAAAGTATCTTAAAGGAGAACTGTCATAAAGAGTTCAACCTTTGCATGTTCTTCTTTTCAGAAAAAAAATAATATAAATATTTATTAACTATTTCACTAACATTACCATGACATTTTGTTGTACTATTAATACCTTGATTAACTGGGACCAGAAACTATTACTTAATCACATAGTTACTTATTCAATTAATGTATATATATTTAGCTTTATCTTAACCATTCATAAATTTTCTGATCATGTATCTTATGCTATTATTTCACAACCATTATTGTTCTAATACTTGAAATTGCATGTATTGTTAAAACTGTAGTTGTTCAATTTGTAGTATTTGTTTATTGTGTATGACGAATGTATCTAACCATGATTCCAAAACGTCAATAAAACATTATATATACTAAATACTTTGAAACAATATGGCAAAATATATCTAGAACTGGTCTCATTTGACATTACGATGATTACAGAGCTTGTCCTAACTACTAATTAGAAGAAACATACTCAACAAAATCCTTCATGAAGGCTTCCACATCGCCTATGGTTTTAGCGGAGAGTACACGCTGTTTAGCGGCTTCATCACATCTGCCCAAGCCAATTTGACTCATCATACTTGACACATTCACCACTCTGTAAAAGAGAAAATTTAAAATCACAAATAAAATAATACATATATATATGATTAAAGTAATAAAGCAGCAATGATTGTATAAAATTTAATGGCTGTTCTATTTACAAAAGAGGGGGGGGGGCCAAGGAAAGTTTTAGAACCCGCTCCCACCCCGCTTTTTGTTTTATGACAAACCCACCCCTCTTTTTTCTACATAAAGGAATTAAGAAAATACTGGTCAACCACCCCGTTCCCCCTCTATTTCGTTTTTGGAGAACCCCTCCCCCACTTTTTCAAAATCCTTCCTGTCCACCCCTTTCCCTCTTTTTTAAATGGAACAGCCCTAAATAATATCCCCCAATTCCAAAATAAATATTTTTTGCAAAGAGAGAGTTTTTAAATCAGAAATAAATTGAAACATAACAAGATAAAATTAAACAACAATTGTACAAATTAAAAACAAAAATGAAATATGTTTGTACAGCACATAATCAGTGTTAATAAGGATTTGAGAACAGCTAGGAAACCATACAACTGCTATGGAGGGAGTATAGTCAAGTGGTCCGCCCGATGACTGGGCCGCAACCGACTAGCCCGCCGTGAGACCGACTGGGCCGATGCCGAGGACGACTAGTCCGCCGGTCGAAACCTACTGGCCCGCCGTCGCCCGCCGACATTTTCGTCGGACGGCCGCTGGAAATTCGTCCGCCGCCCAACCAACTTGCCCAAAGTCAACCCGTCCGCTGGGAAGCAGCCCGCCGTCGCGAGTGGCTTCGCGGGGGTGCAAGTTCGGCCGCCGCCCGCCCCCCTCCCCTAGCAGTAATATCACTTAAGCTCCCTTGTAATCAGTGGTGATTACAGTCCTATCTGAGCTGCTCATTGCAATTCATACAAATTGTAAATGTGGATTCAAACTACGGTGCCGTCAGGTCCGCATTTAACTGGCGGCCCAGTTGACTTTTCTGGCGGGTCAGTTGACTTTTTGGCGGACCAGCTGTACAGGCGGGCGGGTTGGTCAGAGGACCAGCTGTCTGGCGGACCACTTGACTAGACCTCCTATGGAGCCTAGGAGGACCTGGAGGCGTGAGATAAAAAAGACTTGCATCTGCTTGGCGTCCTAACCTGCCCTTGTAATGACCGAGCCTACTCTGATTAGAAGCCCAGGCCTTGCTGAGATGTCCTAATGCTCCATAAAATATAGAAGGGAGGGCCTTTATTCGAGTAAATATGATCTTATGTGATACTTCATTTTCACTAGACTTAGTTAAAAGTTATGTGATAAGTCGGTTCGACAATGTTTGTCTTCAATACATTTGTAAGTCAGAGTGCATCTATTTTACAGACAGAGTTAATTATACTTTTGTAACAATTCTCCCAGAGCAGGAATCAAACTCTGGTCCCTGGGGCTAAAAGCCAGAACGTTAACCATTGTACCAAAGAGTCAATCACTCTCTGGTATGAGGGCAACATTCTACTCACACCAAGACCACTACACTATAACAATTAGGCTGACTGAAAAAAAAAATTTTTTTTCCGATTTCCGACCAACCCGACGTCACAAGGCCCAACCTGAATTTTTTTTAAGGCATCTGTCAAACAAATTGACATTTGACACTCAACTTTTTTAGCTTTTAAACCTTGAATCTGATGGGGAAAAAATATTAAAAAAGTCTTCTACCTACCGACCCAACTTATTTTAAACAAAATAATCGGAAACAAATAATTTTTTTCAATCGGCCTTAGGAGCTGAAAACAAAGCATTCTCGCATACCTAGCATGGGATCGCAGTAGAGGGAAAAGTGCATTGCAAACATTCAACGTTCCCCAGAAATTAGTTCTGCAAGTCAGTTCTGCTTGTTCAGGAAAGGGTGCATTAGATGCCATCTGAAAGTCATAAAACAAAAAGGAATTCATTAGCACGATAAGTTAAAATAAAGTCATAAATACATTAGTCGATGGCCTTATGACGTAAAAATGCTGAATTCAATGGATGACGTCACAAACAAACAACGGCGGTGATAGTTTTCAAGGCAAGAAATTTGTTTATTTTTTATTTTTATCAACCCCCGCTATGGGTTACAAAAACATTTTGTTTGTTTGCCAACACTAAATTTGTAAAAAAATTTGATTTATGTTCATATTTAATGGACGCCAAATATGGGCATAAATTTGGGTCCGCTATACTGCACTAAACCCTAAATTCATGTCATAAATATTTTTACAGTCACAACCATTTATGATAATTGAAAAATTTACAATTAAAAGGCAAAAATACAAAATAAAGAACATAGTACAGTAGTCCTATTTACCCCACCTTGTAAGCAATTCCGGCATTATTAACCAATAAGTCCAGACCTCCGTAGTTCTCCTTAATGAAATCTCGCAGTTTGTTGATACTCGCTTGATCGTCAATGTCCAACGGATGGAACTTAGGAGCGAGCCCTTCTTTCTTCAGCTCCTCAATGGCAGTCGATCCCCGACCTTCATCCCTAGCTGAAAATTAATTTAAAAACAAATTCATTTAAAGTTCAGGCATCGTTCAGTGCAGCATATTTAGCTCATTTTAGGTTACACAACAGCCTGGTATTAGTCATATGTATGATGAAGTGAATATGAGGCACAGTTGCCTAGCACTTTTTGGACCAACAGAAATATTCATGTCACCTAATTTTTCAAATAAAAGTACATGACGAAGCTGATGATACAGTTCTGCTTTTGAAAGATCTAGGTGGGTGGAATAGGGCTTAATTTACATATTGTATTTCTGTACTTGACGGGCTAAATAGGACAGGCAGGGACCATGGCAGTGAGATAATGGATAAATGCAACTTAGGCTCGACCGGGAATAGAACCCGAGGCCTAGTGGTAAGAAGCCCAGTGCACTACCACTGAGCTAGGCCCTCACCACTTAAGAGTTCATTTATATTGGTTAGTTCATGAAGTTTCTAACTTGCACCTCTGATGCTTTACCACTCAGCACAGCAGCAGTTTTTCTTCTGAGGTTTGAGGACGGCTTCAAAAATTTAAGTACATATTATCACATTTTTGTCCAATAAAAATAATCAATTTTACCTGTCCCCAAGTTCATATTGCTTATGATCATGATGATGTGAAAAACAACCACATATAATATGATGCAAATTATGAAGTTCAAAAGGCAGTGAAACAGTTTTTCGACATGTTTATTGTTTAATCAGTCATTATCAGATTATACCTGTTAGATACACATCTCCGTCATATTTCTTGCACAAGCCACGTACAATCGCAAAGCCAATGCCTTTGTTGCCCCCGGTCACCTGAAAATAACATAATTTCAAGTACATAGTATTATATACATGTCTTTTTTTTTAAGGTTTAATTTCGGCCTAATGATTTTACATTATTGTCTGCCCAAAAAAGATGATAGGGAGAATTCGCACCCAAGTCGTTGAATTTTTAGACTCAATTGTCAAATGAGGCCAACTTGACTTGTGAAGTTGTGTCAATTAAATAACTTGATCATACTTCGGCATTGAACTCTGTCAACATAATAAACCAGTTGCTTATCAGATCAATCCTAGGACAGTATCATGATAACAACTATTGCACAAAACCAACTTACTATAGCAATTTTTTTGCTTGTCATGTTTTCTTCGCTGCTCTTTTACACCAACACGAAGATCACCTGCAGTTCTGTGTACGTTAATAGTCGTTATACAATCTCTGCGCCGGGGGGGTTTCCCAAAAATAGGGAGTCCTCCGTAGTGACGTCATCAGCGGCTATTTTCAGAAATAGGCGCTAAATACCGTCGGGCACGTGGCACAAGATCCAAGAGATTTTTAATAGCGGCATAGAGATATATCTTTATGCGGTACGAAAAAACAACGCAAATTAATAAGCCTCATTTTCATTCGCAAAAAAAAATAAAGCCACCAGAGGGCGGCGTCTCGACAACGTAGGTTTATTCAGCCTCATTTTCATTTGGCGCGCTTGCAGAACATCAAAATGGGCAACAAAAGTGAGTATTTAGTCAGTTTAGTTGTTCATTGACGACTAATGTACCCCTAGCCTAGTGCTATATTGTGTAAACCAGTGACTTAAGACACACTTTGTAATAAATTTGTACTTTATAGAATCAACACTTGCTAACAGTTTCCCGGTCGATGATTTGATCGCAAATCAAATTGAAAATGAAGTAAGACAGACGTCGTTGTTGGCAGAGGTAAACTATCTTCAGGGACTACTTGATGAGTGGGATGAATTATTAGAATGCGACAACGTTTGCGTTTCCAAATATCCTCCAGAACCGGGTAATTTTCTCAATTCAATCTACGAAGAAATGCGCAGCCTCGAAGAACAAACCAGGAACTCCAAAACAGCAAACGAAGGTTACGAGCAGCAACTGAGTATCTTACGACTTATGGCAAAAGATCCGCAATTCACCGGAGCAACAAATTTGCAAGATTTGAAACAACTGGTCATAAAAAGTGAGGATAAAGTGGATGTCCTTGCCAGAAGAACGGCAGAGTTAAGCGTTAAAATTAACCAGCGAGAACGAGAACTGAGTTTGGAAAGAGACATTTACGAATTGAAAGCCAGGCTGAACAAGATTCACAATTATGAGAAATGGCAGGATTACAGCCGTCAAACGTTCGCTGCGCTCCTGTCTGAGTTTAACCCTGGAAATGATACTCCTGGATTTGAGGATAAAATTACTGAAGCGAAGAAAGAAGCCCTGCTGAGATGGATGCAGACTTTAACAAAAGATTATGTAAGCAATCGATTGATTGATTTATTCATTCTCTTTTAATCAAAAATATTACTGTAACCCTCTTAGCGATTGAGCTTGCTTCAGGATTGATTCATTGACTGATTGATTGATTGATTGATTGAGTCATTCATTCATTCGGTCAGTCATCAAAATCTTTTTCTGGCCTAAATTTATAATGCCCTCAAATTATAATCCACCCAAAGTGAATTTGCATCTTTTAGACTTTTGCATACCATGCATATTACTAGCATCACTTTGTTTTTCAGGTTGATGTACAGAACTTGAGTCTGAGTGTGGTCAATGGGAAGCCCCTCTGCGCTCTGATCCATGCTTACGAACCAGAAAAGATTGATATGAACAAAGTTGCCCAGAACACCAAGGTACAAAAATAACGACTCGATTGATACACATGAAAATATTATTAAACCATTATACCACTGTTTTGGTACTAGTATATTGGTATATTGGCCACTGACAACATTACCAATGCATTTACCATTAACTTCGTATTTCTTTTTTTTTGTTCAGAAAGATAACTTCCTACTGGTTTTACCTATTCTTGAAGACCTCGGAATTGACTGTGCTAAGGTAATTGTAAAATCAGTCTTGACTCACTTGAGAAACTAAAGTTGTAATCTAGTTGTTATTGTGCTTTATTTTTTATGGTAATGATAAACTAAACCAATTGATGCCATGTCATGTTGATGGTTACGAAACCCTGTAAAAAATAAGAGTGCCCATATAGCTTTTCTAGTTTTTACTAAAAAAAAAAACATAAAAAACATTTGAGCTATAAACTCCCCTCCAACTAAAAAAGATTAAATAAGAAACAAAAAAAACTCCAAAAATTGCCGAATTAAATTAGCCAAAGGCACATTTGAGACGTTGTTTCACCCAAAATTTCTCACTCTGTCAACAAAATGTTGAAAATTACAGAAAACCATGGATGTGATATAAAAAGATATTTATGTGATTGTTTATTTTGTAGGTGAAGCAAGTTCTTCAACCCCCTGTCAGTGACTCTGACGCCGCGACCCTTCTCCTCCAGATTTACCAAACGTACGAGGGGAGAAATCGAGTGCCCTTCATTGACCTTGGAACTACCGCCAACGTCTCCTAAACATACATAACATGACATTCAATATTGACTGTAACACTTGTTTTTCATTCCATCTTCATCAATTTTTGCTAGAGCTTTAATTTTGCTGATTGCTGTCAGTCATAGTGGATTACAAATTTGTACAATTATAAAGAAATTCCAGTTTAACTAATAATGCATGTACATACACGAGAATATTATTTCACATAACCAAACCTGATTTTTGAAATTTTTTTTTTTTTTGCCTATGGAAATAATATCATATTGAATAAATTGCTTTGCATCAAAATGAACAAAATTTGTTGCATATATGCCTTGGTCAGTTTTTTATTAATAACATGGTATTGCCACTATTGGTATTAAAAAATTAAATTGAATTGTTTGATTTTAAAATTAATCCTCTTTTATAAAAGCATCTCAATATTGCATTTTTTATTTTTTTCTTGATTGTGTTTAAGGAAGTTAGAGTTAGGTAATGAGCAGTCTGCTCCGCTTGGTCCGCCATTTACGGTTTTCACCTCATTGGGCGATTTTTTGTAAGCTACGACGTGATTGGCCCACTGCTCCTTAAGCCAATCAGATGGCGTTTTATGAAAAGCAAGGAAACCAACATGGCCGCTGCATGAATTTCTGATGTTGTGAAAAATACCTCCAAGAAATCGCTAATATATCCTTCAGATGGGTTTATTTTGACCCAATACTGCTGACGGTAGCTAGATATACGTCAGGGAACATTTTGGGACCTTGCATTTCGGCTGACTGTGAGCTGTTATCGAGACAAAACGTTCGAAACGAGGTGTCAACACTAGCTCGTTCATTCGTTCATTCGTTCATTGACCTTCGTTGATCAACAAACAGTTGAAGATGATTCTTGATGTTAAGACGGCACCCCAGAAGAAACAACCGTGAAGTTCAACGAGTAAGTATCCCAAAAAACGTATTCAACTTTATCGTTTCCCAGTCTGTCGGAAAAATAAATTGGGCAAAGTATCAAAAATTGAAATTAGAAAATGGTGGGGAAGTCTTTGGGCAATTAAAAAAATTGCACTCATGAGTCACATGGATTTCTGGTATTCAGAACAATTTTGGGTGTTGTAACTGAAACAGTTGCTAAGACTAGTATATTGCAAATACTCCTTATCTACATTTGCGTTAAAAATACGTTAAGCAGACACTTGTGACTATTTTTCAATGGGTTGTGTTGATAAATGAAGGCATCAGATAAAATCAAGTGAGGAGAAGAATAAAAGCACATTAGCTGATGTCAACCCATCCCACTTGACACGTCCCACTCCAGTTATTGTCTACTGCATTTTTCTTATGAGAAAATCCAAGAGTAAATATTTGGGATTTCTGTACAAAAACAGTGTACTACCTTGTCATATGAGTATGCTAGTATGAATTTTAGATGCTGGTTTAGTACATATGTAGTATATTGTCACTGTACTAATTGGGACGAGGCATCACTCTGTACCTTACGACACTAGTACAAAAAGGATTTCTTGAAGTACTATACATTATGTTTGCTGTATATACCATATAGTTATGTAATGATTGTAATATGAAACCACTTCCTTTGCCGCAGTTGCGAAACTGATTGACATGATAACGTTACTCGTAATACTTGAAGGTCACGTCCATGTGTTCTGAATTTGACAGCTGAAGGTACGGCTAATGTATTGCTCTGCTGATAAGCAATGCTATTCTAAGCTACCTCTTCAGCACACTCTGCAAATGATTGTATAGTTTCTTTTATTTCATTGATTAATAATTTCTAAAAATTGCCGTTAATGAAATGATAGCGGACTTATAATGGTCATTGATAGAGATTGCCGTTTTGTGATTAGTTTGATGTGAGATTTTTGCGAAAGCCATTCCCTGAAATATTATAGATAGATAGGTGTGGAAAGTGCAGCTGGGCCTGGGATTGAACGCGGGACCTCCAGAGGAGCAGGCGAGCGTCTTATTTACTTTAGTATCTCCTTTCCTCATATTCCTTCTTCCAGTCCAATAATGACACTCGTTAATAATGTCTTTTGACATTGTTATAAAATGTGAATATTCATATCTATTGTAAATTATCAACAAGTTTCCCTGGCAGCTGTTCGGTGTTTGTTTTTTTCCCGTTCAATGAGACATAGTTGTGTTGTCTGGGAACGCATGCCGTGTCAGTAAGTCTGTACCATGGTTTAAAGTTCAAATCGGTGCATTATAGAAATGCCTTTGCATTTTATATGGTCTAGGTGATCATTCAAAGCAATAAAAGTCACGTTCAGTGCAGATGAATTCAACTCGAATCAAGATAATTAAATTTAATAGCTTGCAGTGACTCGTAATGTCATTTACGATAGATGTGACAAAGCTTCAAGATTCCAGATCTGATCTGCTAGCTGGCCTAGCTGTCAAGATAAAGGTCAGGTTTTAGCCTTTCCGGATTCAGTTCAAGTGCAGCGTACAATCTAAATCTCAACCAAATATTGGATTTTTGTCGTGATGATATCTTCTAATTGCTGAAACAAATAATTTAGGCCTTTTCCGTTAAATGCTTGAGTATTTATTTGTGAACTCCATCATCTCATCATTACATCTGTCCTGGCCCCTTGTCAAATATTAAATTATTTAAAATAGAATATACCTCCAGACTAGTGTCCCCTCTGATATGTAGACGGGGTAAATCTTGATGTTACCTTGGGCCTTGTCAAATATTGAATAGAATAGAATATACATCCAGACTGTGATATGTAGACGGGGTAAATCTTGGTTGACTCTTGAACTTATTCAACATCGAACCACCCTGTAAAGTCTGCATTGGAGTGTATATGTATTAAACAGACATAATACGTCTTAAATTTCAGTATTATGATTATGTTGTAAAGAAATATTTCATTTTTGTGCGATCAAAAATCAGTAGCTTGAAGCTAGCTTTAATTTGGAGATATGAATACATTTCATGTTCCTTTGATTTTATTAATTATTTTTGATATTATACATGGAAATATTGATAACACATGTATAAGGAACAATTAGTCTGACATGATAGCACAGCATCATATGGTGTTCTCAGTGCTAATCTAGATTTGTATAATGGAATGCCTTTATAACATAGTGCTAATTTATACCATTGTTTTTGGCCTAATTAGACCATGTAGACAGTGTGTTTGTAAACATGTGGGTAGTGATATTGTGTCAAATGAATTGGATCATGTGAATTAGTCTCAAATAGGACATGAAATTAAAGTGGTCAATTACATGTAATTCGACTGTGTCAGGATGCCATGCTTAGTGACTCAGTGACATAGATGCACTTTGTAGAAGTACATCACATAGGGTGCACCCTCGGATGATATAGGATTGCTCTTTGTGTTTAACGTTTGAGGTTAGACAAAATAGCTAGCGCAAAATGTATGTGTATAACAATGGATTATTATGTACACACACACGAGCAAAATAGCAGCGTCAAACTGTACAGGAATATTTTAAACTCAAGGATCATATTATAGACTGTAGGCTGGACATCTGTATGTGTACATAAAAAGTTTGACGGTTTGGCGTCACCAAACAAAATATTGTGACTCATTTCACAAGGTTATAGTTGATATTTCCTGCTCTTTTGCTTAAAAACATTTGGATTACAATAATATTATAATGTAGACTGTCGGCTGTTAAAATTCAATGGACTTGCATCGACATTCACGCTCTGCTGTCACTATTATCAATTCAGATGTGACCTTCAGAAGTCCTCTGTGAATGAAAATAGTGAATAGATGGTGCCATTTCATTGTATCATTGCATACGCAGACTTA
Organism: Alitta virens; assembly: GCA_932294295.1. Classification (NCBI taxonomy): domain Eukaryota; kingdom Metazoa; phylum Annelida; class Polychaeta; order Phyllodocida; family Nereididae; genus Alitta; species Alitta virens. Next base: position 34,855,359 of record OW028585.1, read on the forward strand.
GTATGCATTGTCCCTACTTTTCCTCAGATATTTAAATGTATTAATTCACAAAATAGTTTCATAGATTTTCTGATGAGATTTGAAAGGTATTAACAACAGGTGGATCGTGCGTACTTAGCGAGACTCCTGTTCACTGGACTGAGGTGAACCTTCAACAAATCTAGAGCAAATGTGGGTTTCTATTCACTATAAAATGCTATGAAATTCTGATGACATATATTTCGCACATGACTGTTATATATATATCCTCGAGGTTTGAATTGATGACAATTAGACAGCTATATTTTGTCATTGTGAACGAATATATTAATATATTTGCGATATGTACAAGTCGATAACATGTATCTGTTAATTAAGAACTGGAGGAAACTTATTTTACCAGACATAGTGCAAAATACACATGCTGACCTTTTGGTTTATTGGCAATCTGACAATAGCTCAGTAGGATCAGTGATATTTTGTTAACGGATATATATATCAATATATTTGCGATATGGACAAGTTAATGATATGTATTAATTAAGAACTTCAGGAAATTATATTATTACCAACCTCATAACACAAAGATATTTCATAAGACTCGTTTAATGACTCCAAGGATTTTATTCAGTTCAATGGTTAATGAAAAAGTGCAAAAATGTTTTTAAATAAAACCTTGCGTTACTCAGTTTATAAATGAATTTCAGTGACCAACAGCTCATAGGAATTATTCAACTTTCGTTTCTAAATATGTTGCACGGACTGATGAATTTAGGAAGCAAATATTCGTCGGAAATTTTGTGACAATATTATTGCTCAAAAAATGGATAAAAGTGACTGGGGTACTCAGGATTACGATCGCTTGTTGAATCATCGACTAAAACACAGAATGAGAACGCTGAAATATTTTAAACGAAAGAAGAAATCCGATGATGTCATTCGTCATTTGAAAAGGTGTAGTAACAAATTTTAATGGGTTTAGTGCAGTATAGCGGACCCAAATTCATGCCCATATTTGGCATCCATTAAAAATTAAATTTTATCAAATATTACAAGCTTGAAGTACTACCACAATTAAAATAACATTTGGTAAAGAATAGCAGGGGTTATAATAAATAAACTCTGTCTTTACCGTGAATATGGAAACCGCTGTCATAACTACATTAGTTTTTGACAAATTGATTTCAAGCATTTTTAAGTCATAGGCCTGGCAATGAGGCTCGTTAAATATGGTCATAAATCTGGGTTCACTATACTGCACTATTTCCAAAAATTTTATTTTTGTGAAATTGTTTTCGTAAATGACATTTATGTTGTAAATAATCAACATGGAAGTTAAATTAATCTACTGATCTTAGTGTCACTGTATATATATATATATATATATATATATATATATATATATATATATATATATATATATATATTTCTTATGTCAATATCATAATTTATATGATTCATGATAAAAAATGGTATTGTTTATTTGTTCTGACTTTGTATCGTAACAACTTTATAAGTTGGAAAACCAAATTAAAATGCCAGCATATATCAGTTGGATAGATATGACTTTAATAGTTACACAGATAGATAGTTAAAATAATTTGCTGGATAGTTGCTAGGTCGACTAATTAGGTAGCTAGATAGATGAATAGATAGATAGATAGACAGACAGATAGATAGATAGATAGATAGATAGATAGATAGACAGATAAATAGGCAGACAGATAGATAGGCAGACAGATAGCCAGATAGATAGATAGATAGATAGATATTGAAGAAGCATAAATGAGAGCTATTTGCACCAATATCATTAACAATAATCCATGGGTTAAATCATTAATAAATGTGTAACATGGTGTTGACCCCAAGCCTTATCATCTCATCATTACATCTGTCTCTAGCAGCTGGTCATGTGAGCTCAGTTTCAGACCAGTAGCATTGAAACGTTCGCTTTAAATATTACATATAAAACCTACATTTTATGTTATTTCATGCATTGCATTGTGATAATGTGCACTTGGCTTATTATAAAAAATGATGATATTAACATGATGATGATGATGTGCCGTGCATAAAACACAGAGACTAGACAATACACAGACGGCCATTGATATGCCGAGGCGTGTGTGTGCATTTGTATTTAGCATCTAACAATCAAGTGCAATGGGACTACCGTAGTCCGCTCGAAAAATTTACTGCATTCGCGTCAACCAATCACTCTTCACGAGATACATCCCAGCAGCTGGATGTCGTTTGCATGAGACTAATTAGGAGGTGTCTCGTAATTGGTGTCTATGCTGGGGCAAATAAAAGACCCCACCCATGGTGTAAATGTGTAGCGTGGTGTGGACTCCCAAGCAGCCTTATCATCTCATCATTATGTCTGCCTCTGGAAGCTGGTCATATATGTTGACTGTGCTTCTGAACCAGTAGCATTGAGACATGTATACATACGTGATTATATAAACTGTTTGTGGACGTTTACCACGCCAAGCAGAATGGATAATTTTAGGTCCAAAGACGAGTGAAATTGAAGGAAAATGCACAATATTGAAGGTATATTGATATTATTTAACAAATAATATGTATTACTGACCAACTTTACGCTGTTGTGATGGTTGTTAAAACCCCATAAGCGTAGACAGTCTGATTAATCCTTGAGTGTTAATTATTTTAAGAACTTAATTTAAAAGCTCCGGTCCGGTGTCGCTCAAAATTACTATTTTCTAGAACTTCATCAAATGATTGAAAATCACCATATTTGATCAAGGCACACTAAATAGGTGTAAGCTAATGAATCTATCAGGCATTAATTACAAAAAAAATTAAATGATACATTGAAAGAAATCAAGACCAAAACATTGGAAATACAGTGGAAATGGCATCATCACCCATTGTTGAGTATTGCGATGTCATCACTTGGTTTGTTTACATATTGGATTTTTGATGGCATGAAAAATCAAATACTAGGTGAAGTTTATTTATTTTATAGAGAGATAGTGAACCCAGCAAGGCTCTGGATGGTAGGTAATCAGTATTAAGAAGACAATGAAGTGAATGCAATAGATTTTGGCCACTGTCATATTGAGTGACAATCCAGCTTTAAGGAATAAAAAAGAAAAAAAATAAGAAAAAAAATGGCAATAGTGTGGCTCAATATATGTATATATAGTATAGCACTTGGAATTTTCATCAAATTCTAAGTGTCTCAATCACAGCAGTGACTTTGGATCTACAAGATGAATAATTATCAGGAACTGTGTGCTAAGCAGACAGTCTACGGTACTAGGGCATATGTCTGTAAGCACGATTCACCGTAAGTCATACCTGGGTATACGCAAAACTTGAGATGAAAAGGGGTAAAAAGCGGCTCCAAAAATACGGATCTAGCCAGGTACGGATAAGTGAAATGCACTCGTCAAGTGGCCGAAACGTCGACAATTTGTTTGCTTGAATTTAGTTTGAGCGAAGAGTCGTGTGAGAACTGTTGAGAAGTGAAGTTTCGCCGTCAAGATTTTAGATCATTTTGGATAAATTCCGTTGGAATATTGATTTATTTTCGAGAAATTGAACTAAAAAGACTGGATTCGGAGTTGTTGAAGGAAATTTTACAAATTTTCATTTTCGCGGATTGAATGAAGATTCAGAACTTAGTTTTCTAAGGAGGATTCCTTGGGAATTATAATTGAGCAATTAATTTCCAAAGTTATGAATTTTATTTCTTTTTGGTTGTATGATTTCTACTTGGTCCATGGATTAATCATAAAATGTTAATGAAATGAATTTAACAATATTTAACTGCATTTAGAAATTTAAATTGTGGCTTTTTCAAGAAAGATTATAGACCTGCCTTATGCGTTCTTGCGTTGCCAAATTGATAAATACAAATAATGCGTTACTATTCCTTTAGGTTTTGAAGCAATTGTTTTTTAATTGGAAATAAAATAATTGTATTTCCAAGTTCTAACATCACAAAGACTGCATTAAAAAAACAATTTATTAAAATTTAAAATAAACACAGATTTATCAATGAATAAAAGTAAAGAATATTTTTAAAGACGTGCACCGCAGAGATAAAAAATATTAATAACCCACTTGAACAGTATTGAATTAGATTTTTTATCTAGCAAAATAAACTTTAGTTAGTGATAGCTGCAGATTGTTCCAAAATGACCTGATCACAGATTAGTTGGTTTTCTATGCACTATAAAAATATATCTGGGACATCCATAATTTTACAGTCGCACCAACTATATGAGTGTATATATAATAACTATTTGAGACTGTAAAATGTGTTCATTTTAACAGGTTTTTTGTATATATTTGGTGTTGGTGTAAAAAGATCGGCTTTAAATATGTAAAACCACCCCCCTGAATGATGAGCTTGTAATAGTCCATTTTGTTATATTATTATTAGGGCTCGGCGATTATCGACGATTAATCAAATCGAAAATCTAATTCGATTCTCGATTATTGATGTAACCTCGATAGTATCGCCCATTTTGTCGCGAAAACCCGCCAGGTGGCTGCGGTTGTCATGTGCTGCCACCTGGATTGAACTGCAAGTACAAATGATTCATATAAAAATTGATAGATTTTGGTATGAAAAAAGTCTTATTTCATTAATACTTTGTGTGGGTTACATCAAAGATTCGATTATTGATCGATAATCGGTTGCCAGAAGCCCCTATTAAGCGATTACAAAAAAATTGAACCGATTCCTAGCTCTAATTATTATATAAAGTGTGCTTGTTATAACAAGTCAGACAGTGTTATATTCACATGAAATATATATTGCTATACCGGGTTATGTCAATTTATTAGTGTGGGTTTAGTGCAGTAAAGCGGACCCAAATTTATGCCCATATTTGGCAGCCATGAAATAAAAAATACATTTTGACCAAGTTTTGGAGTCTTAGCACAATTAGGATAACATTTGCGAAGGTTAGCCTGGGTTTGGGGGAGGTAGCCCCCAAGACAAAAATATATATACTGCGTTCTTGCCTTGAAATGTGAAAATCACCATCATTTGTTTGTGACGTCATCCATTGAATTCAAGCATTTGATGTCATAAGCATAGCAACGAGGCTCGCTAAATATGGTTATTAATTTGGGTCCGCCATACTGCACTTTTTCCAGTAGTGTTTGTTTCTTTGTCATCCAGAAAGTGAAAAAATAATTGAGCTTAGAGTTCAGTGGATACGCACAAGACCACCTCAAATTCACTGGTCTCAAAATTGTGATAAGAATTTGAAGAAGTTTCAAAATTAAGACCATTTCAATATTAAGACCATTTCAGTGATTCCTAAGGGTGGTTGCAATTGTGTCATGATATGCCATGGTCTTGTGGTAAGGAGCTCGCCTGCAAACTGAAGGTTGTAGGTTCGTGCCCCCACCATGGCATGGAGGAACTGAGCAGATCCTCTGTAACTCTTTGCTCCACTCCACCCAGGTGTAAATGGGTACTTGGCTACAGGCAGTGATGGCGATTGTAGAGTGCTTAGCCCTTGCAGGTAATTGTGTAACGGGCTGTATACTCCCCAGGGAGTTGCTCGTGGACTTGTTCAAGCATGAGCCTTTCTCAAGTTCAGTGTATAGTTATTCAGCTTATGTGAGAAGCTGCAAGGGCGCCATGATCGAGTGAACACCACTCCTACCTAAAATTGTTCATAGTTTTTAGTAATCAATTCCCTGATAATTTGTCACCAAATAAACGCATGGAAAACGCATGGTTTTTAGCTTATTATAATGAGGCAAAAACAATGCGTTTATCGAAATGCTTGGAAAACGCACGTGGCACAATTGGCCATATACCCAAAAATGTTGCAACTTCAGAAAATTTTTAAAATTTCAAAATCCGAGTGCCAGTCAAATACACAATCCGGCTGGTACAATTGTGATCTTACAATTACATTATCGGAAGTCAAAATTCATGTGCCAGGTTAATACCTGTAACGATTTCTTATATCACGCTGACATTAGGTGACTCCGACGTCCTTTGCATCATAAGTAATTGAATCATAAACCTTTGAGTAGAAAAAATGTTTGTATGTAAAATTTTTAAATAAACAACGCCGAAATTGGTACGTTCAGTTCTAGATAATTTTATCATTTTTTCCAGTTGTTATCAGTTGAAAATAAAAGAATAATACTGGATTGATAGTGATCATGATAAGTAAATTTTTATTGCGAAAGCGTTCGTTTAAATGGCATTTAGCTGGCCCGTACGTGCTGTTTGCCGCAGAATGTTTAACATTGAACAAGTAAAGATTTTGATGATTGTGAAGGACACCCATACGTACAATTGAGTCCTTATATGGATTATATTGCGATTTTCATCATATTTTGGATCTTTTATAGGTGTTCGAGGCGTCATTTATCCAGGAATTATCACAACCTATAGCAAAAGTACAGCAGGGGACACCGGTTTGATCTGAGTGACAATATCAATTGATGATGCTATATTGTTGTGAAATTGGCTGGAATCGTGACTGTTATAATTATATTTGTCACAGAATGTGACACAATTTAAATCAGCTGATACTGAGCTCTGTACAGTGCTTGTTGCCATGTTGATTATTGAGATATGAGCATTATTTGTAATTCGAGTCATTATAATATTCTGCAACGAAACGCATCGCTCTGGCGTTAAGTGTGTACATATTGTACTTACAATTTACATGATAAATTTGGAAATTTATGATAACATCAATATTTAAGATTAAAAAAGACCTTTTATTGAACAATAGACAAGTTCTAGACTATATAGATCTTTATTACATACACTGGATATAGCTTTATACGATGGACATTTCATGGATGTAATGAAACTACCTCGAAAGTTTCGGTTTTGATGCTTATCGAAAATATATTAATTAAGGAAACAACTTCTGGTGCATTATCGGTAACAGTTTCCTTAATCCACTTCCTACTTCTGCAGTATTGTGGAGCTTAACGCGGATAGCGCTGGATTTTTGTTAACATTTTCGTATAAGATATTGGATATAGTTATAAAGAAATGAAAATGTGCAATAAAACTTCTGTAAAAGGATCAAAATCTCCTGGAAAAGTGGATGTGAGGTTAGTAAGAGAAAATATAAAGTTTATAGTAATTATTTTACACTTAAATAATTGGTATAGATCAAATTTTAAAACAAACAATTATATGTTTGTTCATAAATACATTGGAAATCTGCTGTAAGACCACTTCACTATTTAGACCATCTAACTATAAAGACCATCTCACTATTAAGACCACCCCACTAATAATACCACCTCACTATCAATACCACCTCACTATTAAGACCACCTCACTATTAAGACCACCTCACTATTAAGACCACCTCACTGTTAAGACCACCTCACTATTAAGACCACCCCACTAATAATACCACCTCACTATCAATACCACCTCACTATCAATACCACCTCACTATTAAGACCACCTCACTATTAAGACCACCCCACTAATAATACCACCTCACTATCAATACCACCTCACTATCAATACCACCTCACTATTAAGACCACCCCACTAATAATACCACCTCACTATCAATACCACCTCACTATTAAGACCACCTCACTGTTAAGACCACCTCACTATTAAGACCACCTCACTATTAAGACCACCTCACTTATAAGGCCACCTCATTATTAAGACCACCTCTCTATAAGGAGCAGCTCACTATAAAGACCACCCCATTTTTTCAATTGTACTCTTACCACTGTATTTACCTCACTATTAAGACCACCTCGCTGTTAAGACTAGTATAATATGCACCAAGGCTGTTCTCAATGGCGATGTTCCACTGTATCGTGTAAATAATGCAATGTTAATTACTTAAGAGTACTTGTCAATTAATTGCCAACTATACGTGTTAGGTTATAAATTAGCATGAGTAGTAGTAGTCATTTGGAGGGTAGACCCAGAAATATGTAAAATATGCTAAAGCAGGGGGAGCTGTAAGCGGCTGCAAAGGATCATGGGAAGGGTGCAATGTGGATGGGGTGTCTCATATTCTCTGTTAGTGGGGTAAACCTTAGTACTTCTGCTGGGATAAGCTCATTCTCAGGTGAAAATGTTTCTCACAGGTACGTGTGGGTTGGATTTAACCCTTTTGTAATGTTATATCGAAGAATATGTGTCCGAGGGTTTTTTGGAATGTTTTTGAGGATGCTCGCGGTTGTTTTTTAGGCTTATTTTACAAAGACAGGGTTGGATTCATTTGGTATAAATATCAGCTCCACGCTTTGTTTATGCAGTGCCAATGTGTGAATGGAAGATGTTGATTTTTTTAACGGGTTTTCGTTCCTTCTCTTTAGACGAGTAATTTTCTAGGAAAGGGTACTAATTATAGGTTCCTGGTAGTTTCGGGGAAGAATTGAGTTATATTATTAGCTTTTGTACACACTGAAAGATGAATTATTTAAATTAATTACTCAATGTTTGACAAACAATAGTTATGCCAGTGATCATTTATTGCTATTTGGTTCGAATAAAAAACATTGAAAAAGTTTGTCAAAATTGACGCATTATGAACAATTTATAAATACTTTAGAGTAAATTGCAAGTAACCATAATACAAAGGTATGCAATATTATTTTTGCAGTAATAATAAGTAATTTAATATTGAGGAGGGTTTGGCGATAAATTGCCGTTAAAAATTAAAAATGTGAGATGATATTGTCATGTGTGATTTGGAAGAAAATTATGGATTTTAGTATTTTAAAATATTGTGACATGATTCTGCAGAAAATTTGAAGTATGTTAAAATATTAAAGCCAAAATGGAGGCTGTATGATATTCATATCTTCCGTGTTATTGAACTAATTACTTTCAGCTGTTTGCTTATTAATAACCGGTATAGTTAGTTATTAGCAGGTAAATGCCACCAAAATACCAACTAGACCCAGCGGACTCTTCTCGCATATTTTACCTTCTTTTGCAGCTTCGAGTTTTCAGTAGTAATTAAATGTCAATGTAGTGATGGACGAGTCGAAAATACTCACTATGCGCTCTAAGACTTAGTACTTTGATGAATTTTGTTGCTGGAGTAAAACTACTAGAATACAGTCTTCCCGAAGTTCAACTGTCCTTCGCCGGACCGAATGTCAAAATGAGCCCATGTCTTTATGAAATATCATTATAAAATATGTTGTCTTTGGCCAGATCGAATGAAATTTGGCCGGTCAGGTCCGTCGGTCGGGCAGACTTTGGGAAGACTGAGAATATGTTGTGTAGACTCTTGAGGTCCGGGTTCAAATCCTAGTAGCTACTTCTCAGAGCTCTGGATGTCGATTGAATGAGATAGATGTTAAATTGGAGGTGCCTTGTACTCTGTTTCTATGCAGAGGCAAGTAAAAGAGCCCACCCACCACCCTTGGGGTACAGGTGTAACATGGCATGGACTCCAAACAGCCTATCATCTCATCATTACATCCGCCTCTGTCAGCTAGTACACCAATGTCACTGAATCAGTACAGTGCTTTTGGTCTCACAATAGTCTCACATGTTCCTTGTTTATTTTTCTGAAGTAATGTCACTAATTTTAGACAATTGACATTGTTTGCCCTTGATTGAGTCACGTGACCACCCATTGTTTATTTTCTGACTTTCTCACCACCCTGCATCTGTGTGTTGTTTATAAATTGTTTGTAAAAAAGTAGTTCGGGTAAAAAGTAGTCCACAGAAGCCCAATATATGTTGCTTACTTAAGAACTGCATAATAAACATAGTTGGTTGCCATGGTAACTTGAAAGAGAAACAAGTGGGGTGCTAGGTAGACTCAGAGTGGGTGATAAATCACTGTGCTGTGTGAACTGTGAAGGAAGGAGTTGTATACAAGTGATCTGGCTCTAGTTTATTTTGTAGCATTTATTTTATTATTTATTTATTTATCATGAGTGATAATAGGGAAGTCGATGAATGAAATTCTGAGGGATCTTGGTTTCGAAGTAATTATTATTCCGGATTTATAATAAATGTATATTAAAAAAAAAAGCCATATATATATTCATTTGTGATGCCATATAAATTTGTGTACATAACAAAGAATTTCACTTTCAATACATGACTTTTCTCTCGGAAGGGGTCTGGGAGGCTTCATAAATGGAACAATTTTTTTAAGCTTTTAAAAATGTGGGTTTCATTATGCTTGTGCTTGTATGTACTAGCAAAATGTCAGATGATGGGTGGGGCTTTGTACTTGACTCAATCCTGACACCTAACGCTGTGCTGTATCCACTGGCGGATCCAGCCGGCCTCTACAGGGGGGTGGGAGCCTCTACGTGGAGGGGGGAGGAAGGAGCAAAAGTATTACTTAAAAAGGGTTCCTGTCAGTCATTTTTTAGAAAATGAATATTTATTAAGGCTGCTATGAGAGGGCCCAATGCCCCCCCCCCCCCCCTTGGATCCGCCAGTGGCTGTATCGCATTCAAAGCCAAGATTTAGCTTATGAAGAGGGCCAAAATCAGACCCTGGACGGGAGCAGCAAACTAACGCTGTGTTGGCCTAACCACGAGATCAAGAATAGTGCAGGACTATTCTTGACGAGATCACCAAACTGCAACAGTTTATATAATAATCATTGAATGGCCAGAATTGCAAATTGCATTGAATGCCTTGACAACTTGTAAGTCCACCAATTCTGTATCATTGTTTAAGACTGCCAGAGCTCGGATAAACCAGAATCCTGATTACTAGAGCTCTACCTTGAAAAGATCAATCAAAATCAGTCCAGATATAGGTCATAATAGGTGTGATAAACTGCTCATTAGGGGTGCACACCTGCAATATGTAAAGTGCCCTGACCATGTGGTCTATAGGAATGTACACTCAGTCATTACTCATGTATTAGGGGGGTACAAGTGCCCCAGTTTACTCTCCTCAGGGGTAAAATATGGGGTTAATTGCCCTCATAGGTCACCATGGACCCTCAAGTGCTCATCTAGGGGGTGATAGTTCACCCTAGGGTGTTTGTATTATACAGTAAATCCCCACAATTAACTCCCCCAATATTAAGACCACTTCGATTTGAAGACACCAGATTTTCAGGGTCTCGAAACTGAAAACGAAGTAGAAAATTTCGATAAGTGAAAGTACAGAATAAAGGGCATGTGGCTAAAGTAGTCCAATTTTTTTTAGCCACAACAGAGACAGTTCAGCCACCATTATTTGAAGCAGCTTTCATAAGTTTCTAATTCCCAGTTTCTCTTGTGTACACTTGAGAGGCATTTGTGCCACTAAGTTTGACAGATTTTCGCCACAAAAGCATTTAATTTAGCCACAGTTACATACATTTTGCCAAGAGGACCGTGGCGAACGTTTAGCGGAAGCCTAGGAATATCTTCTTAAAGAGTGACAGGCGACAGTTTTGATATCATTCGTTATTAATTATTCAGTTAAAAAGTGACATGAGACTTTAAATTTTCTCCTAAATGGCGACATGGGACATAGCTTCCAATTTTGGACCTCGTGTAGAACCCTTATATCTGTTTCGTGTGTATTGCAGTTAGAGTTCCCGTTGACGCCGTCCTCATTCCAAAATATGCATTAAAATTAAAAAGGATGCAAATTTGACACATCACTGGCGTCCTGAGGATGCAGTGCTTTTTTTAATGAAAAAAAAAAAAAAAAAAAACAGATGGCGCCACCAAAATTTGATAGGGACCCACATTTTCAGGCACCCACCTTTTTTGACACCCTAACAGGAACTTTGATTGCAGTCATTTATCATCTGTAGAGATTATTCAGCTGCTCTTTGAGTACTACATTAAAGAGATCTTTATTTGGTTAGTTGTACATATCATTAGTGAGTCACTCGAATGACTCAATATATGCAGTGCCCCCCCCCCTCTATTCATGTAGTACCCACCCCCCCTCTATTTAATGTATTCATCAGGTTCATTTAGTACCCAGCATTTATGAGTCAGTCTGAGAGTGCCCCCCCTGCATGGGTATCCTCCATACCTTGGCTAGCTGCTGGCAGGGGTACCACAAGTGTTGTTGTAAGCCCAGCTATTTTTACCCCGAGAAGACTTAGTGTATTCTTTTGACATTGAGAACCAACTGTTCAGTCTACATAAATCATTTCAATCGATATTATCAGTGATTTACCATAACCACACGATTGTTTATGTCATGTGATTGGGATACTTAGTTACCATGGCTACTGATCAGCCATTCAGAGTTGATCTTTTGATCAAAACCTTCTTTGTTATGGTCGTGAAGTAAGTACTTTTCCTATTTCCTCAACTTTTCGCTGTTCGGCTTTTTGTTTTTCTCCGGTGTTGCAGAAGTTTGCGGCTCTTTAGATGTAGCTCTTTGCCCTCTGAGGCATTTAGCGTAGGATCTACTGATCATAAAAGTTATTTGTATGATTTAAATTTCTTGAAATACTAATATCTTGGAACTGTACAATCTGAGTATCTCACTAACTTTACTTTAACTTCATCATGAACAAATGAAGGTTGGAGAAAAGTTTAAACAATATCTGTGTTATAGATGTTATAAAGCAACTGCCCACCTATAGTATGTAGATGTGAAATATTTATCTCAGGGAGGTAGACCACCTCCCAAATATGACAACATTTTGGCCAACTTCTAACCATTGTATTTGACCTCTCTATTAAGACCACCTCACTATCAAGATCATCTCACTATCAAGACCACCTCTCTGATAAGACCACCTCTCTATTAAGACCACCTCACTATCAAGACCACCTCACTATCAAGATCATCTCACTATCAAGACCACCTCTCTATTAAGACCACCTCACTATTAGGACCACCTCACTATTAAGACCACCTCACTATTTATTCCAGTAAATTTGCACCAAAGATGCTTAATGGCCAGGTTACTTTGTTAATTGACATTTCTATTAAGAAACGGGATAGTTCTTTCTGATGCTAGAGTAGGTTGCCTAGGTTTCAGTTTATTTGTCCACGTTGTCTCCGAATACTTATTTTCGCAGGGGTCTGGCAAGTCGCGTGTTGTCATCTGTCAGTCATTTTGTCATTCGGTGGGGTTTTTCATTTTTATGGCATTCTACACCTGCAGTTAACAGTCTTCAGTTGGTTTAGTACAACTTGTTGTATGTACTCGAGATAGTACACTACTGCACATTATGTCGATGTGGGGGGCCTAGCTCAGTGGTAGCGCGCTGGGCTTCCAACCATTGGATTCGGGGTTCAATTCCCGGTCGAGCCTAAGTTGGATGGCTGTTTCATCCTTCGTCTCATTACCATGGTCCCTGCATGCCTGTCCGAATTAGCCCATCAGGTGCAGGAATACAGGATGTAAAGCCCTAATCCACCACCACCACCACTGCACATCATGCCAATATAGAAAAGAAATACACTTTGGGTCATGGATGTTGGCCAGGTCATCAAAATTGGCCACCCCCGACAAACAAAATTACACCTGGCAATTTCATGATATTTTACTAACGTAACTGTTCACGTCATTGACAATGTTCTAACACTTCGACAGGCATCTTAAAAGTGTTTGTGATAGTTTATTTAGAGTGGCGACTTTCGATGACCCTGGCCAAATTCAATGACCTCGGGTGTACTCGTGATAGAACAGCCTTGCATCAGTGGCAGATTCACTTTACTTAGTGATGGCAATGATAGAAGTGATGTTCTGAAGATCTTTTCAAATGTGGTACATTTTATGTTTTAAGATCATGTATATTACACATGAGGTACAATGCAGAAAAGAAATTAATACTCATCCATGGTAGAACAATTTAGAACTGCTTTATATCCACTATAGAGTGCATGCTGAACCACTTTCAAACAGATAGCAAGACTTTGGTGGTGAGTTGTACTGGGTGTCTATGCAGAGGCGAGTAAAATCCCACCCATTGGGTAAAAGTGTACTCGGTGACTCCAAGCTGCTTTATCATGTCATCATTATGTCTGCCGAGTATGGTCACAATAGCAGACTGTGCTTGAGCTCTGTAGCATTGAGATAATAAATGAGACTAATTGACAAAATAATTAATGTCTAATTTCTCTCTCTTTTCAGCTTGTTAACGAGTGCAGACCTGTATGTGCCTTTCACGGTCAAGCTGACTGGGGGAGAAGGGGATTCCCCTCCGGCCGTAGTGCGCCCCCCTGAGCCACGGAACCCACAACCCCAAGCGCCCCCTGCCCTCAATGATAAGGTACGATACTCTACTGACTGCGGAATATATATACAGTATGTAGATTATGTTAAAATTAGATTCCAGGTTGGCTCGCTCAGGTGAGGGTTGCAAGTTGGATGCCTGACCCCGGCACTCTTCGTGAGCTGATTATGAGACATTAAGTTGGAGGTGTCTTGTACTCGGTGTTTATGCTGAGGCAAGTAAAAGTACAAGCCACCCATGGGGTAACTGGGTTTCCTCTTAAATAATTCCAGCCTTGGCAATTGCGGCTAAAGCAGTCCAATTTTTTTAGCCACAACAGAGACAGTTTAGCCACCATTATTTGAAGCAGCTTTTTATAAGTTTCTAATTCCCAGTTTCTCTTGTGTACACTTGAGAGGCATTTTCGCCACTAAGTTTGACAGATTTTCGCCACACGAGCATTTAATTTAACCACAGATACATAATTTTTGCTAAGAGGACCGTGGCGAACCTTTAGCGGAAGCCAAGGGTAGAGTGTAACATGGTGTGGACTCCGGGCAGCCTTATAATCTCTTTGTTACATCTGCCTCTGGCAGCTGACATTGAGACACTTGTCTATGTTTGTAATACTATAGATAATTAGATAATTTTCTTTTCAAATTCAATTACATTGTACAGTATAGATACAATGTATAACATCTTTTACTTAATAGTAATTTTTGGGTGCATCACCAGAGCCAGCACAGGCTGTAATTGTGCGACCCTTCACAAGACATTTTCCATGATACATCGGTCAGATCGATGCACATCAGGGAATAAAGTGTCAAGGAATTACACAAATTAGACATTTGAGAAAAAGAGTAACAAAATATATATAAATCTAGCAGTGTTCAATATGCAAGTATCCCGTGGAAAAAAAAAGATGACAATTACTATAATCTGTTAAACTTCAATAGTATTATCATCAGTGAGAAATGAGCTCACTTGGGTTGCTGGGTCAAAGCAGTGTATTAACTGTTTATTTTTTATTTGTGCATTTTGGTTCTATATAGGACTTTTCAATAAGACTTTTTAATCATATCTTTTGTATTGATAAGTGTTTTATTTATTTAGAAATGTTCGTAAATTTTGGGTGTGCAGATAACGGTATTTCTCACAATGAGAGGTTTCTGATGTCAGTAACGCTTTATTTTTATGTAAATTTTTGTTGTAAACTGCAGATATGGTCAAGCAAAATTTCTGATATTTTTGTAATATAGACAGGAACAAAATTAAAACTGTTTTCGGGTAACAATTACAGAATAACTAAGAAAATGTGCAGGTTTTTTTAAAAATCAAATACACATCACGTACAGTAATAAGAACTGGAGAAAATGTAGAGAAAATTTTGAAGCTATGATGAGTCTTCTCAAACTTAATTTTGTTTATATACTTGTTCATCTATTTGTTTATTTGTTTGTTTTTTAGGGCTGTCAGGGGGTGGAGGAGGACGTCAAACTGGACGCAAATGAGACGCAACAGGAAACAGTTGCCTTCGAGGAAGTCTACAGCGCCCTCGCCAGCCCCGATGATGGAGTAGTCAAGGCGTTTCCGGCACCTCGCCGGAAAGCGACCCACCAAAAAGGCTCCCTTAAGGAGGTCGCAAGTCTTACAGGTCAGTCAAGTGAAAGTGAAACTTGTAATTGTGTATTTGAATAAGCTTGCCCCCGGGAGAGGGACAATTTTTTCTTCTCACTTCGATGATGTTCGCGATGTCAAAAATCCCGCCAAAATCTGCGATCGGTTTCCAGGTGAAAACAGAACTTAGCGGCCGTATATGGTGTATATCGCTTTGTCGCTTAGTATGTTGCTAGATATATATCATCCCATGGGCATTCTAGTTATGATTAAAAGATGTTTATGAGATACTTCTGGGAAACATAATTATTATATATGAACATAACTGAGAGGAGATGGAAGGTTAGTAGGCTTTAAAACACTTTTTAACATCACTTGCGGGCCCTAAGTCTCACACCTCTCAGATTAGATTCTAGTAATCATATTTGGTCTGCCTATATCTACATGCACTTTTTTCGACCATCACTTTCTCGATACTATGTTAGGCTACAGACAATATGTTACTTTTTTTCTGAAACTTTCCAAAATATGTTGTATCATAATCTATGCTCTAGAGCTTGTCATCTCATCATTAGGTCTGCCTCTGGCTGTGGGTCATGCAATTTAACTAAGCTTCAGCTAATTTTACTAAAACTGTACAAAATATGCTTGTTTGATCATGGAGTCATAAGCACGACTCCATGGTTTGATCATGTGTGCATTCCTGCAGTGACCAAAAACAGTGAGTGCACAGTATGCCACAAGAGGTCACTCAATACATATGTCGCACTCTGCGCCACCTGGTGCTTATGCCTCTTAGTAAAATTATGTACCTGGTAATGATTTTGATATCAATTGCCAGACTTTATATATTTACGTTAGCGTCACTGTATATAAATGATATATCAAATAGCAGCAAACAATGAAATAACTCAAATGTTAGACATTAAATTAAATTAATTTATATTGAAATGGAATAAAGCAATGAAGTGATTTCTTGTTGTAAACATCCATCAACTAACCTTTTCTTTATGAATATTATATGATCTTCATCTCACTCATCTCATCCTCATCATTTTCATGTGGTCTTGCATTTTTAAGTTCCTGAGAACACCAGTCATCATTATTGCCAAATAAGGTGTTTACGTTTCATTTTAAATGAAGAATCATTCATGGAAACTGAAAAAAATTATTTGATCCAAATTTGAATTCTCATCTCAAACTTCCTAGTCTTTAGCTGTGAATACTGTAATCACCGACAATGAAAAGAAACAATGAACTTCCAGTTGTTCACAGTTAGCCCTCAAATCTTCCTCAATAATATCACCTCAACGAAGTCTTTTAATCTTCTATAAGTCGTTCACAGTTTCCGTAAGCTACTATTAAAAGTTTTCACAGTTTTAGCATTGACATAGTTCAACTGCACTGACATTAGTCACTCAGTATACTTTGATTTTAGCAGCATGATCAATCTCCTGGAATTTTATTTCGTCCACTTTCTTAATTTTATCATAAAACACATGGAAGGCAAGAGGAGATTAGGTTTGTTTAAAATTCAAAATGTGTTTTCACTGTACTTGCTTTAGTTCGTTAATCTGGATCTAACTTACAATTGGTTGGAAACTTGACAATGGCTGCACTTTTAATATCTATCTATCTATCTATCAACGTAATGTTTGTTAGTGACAAATAATTTCGTTTTCATATTAGTTTGGTGAAGAAACTAGGTACCGTAAGGCAGGGTATTATCGACCGGGCGTGTATTGACACTAAAATTAAATTGTTAACATTCTAATGCGAGTGTCGATAATACCCTCCGTTACGGTACATATTTATGATGCACTCAAGTCTTATTTATGTTATAACTGACAACTGAGTTCCCCAGGCTTTTCTTCGTTAAAAGGAATAATCGGATAAGTGAATCGGAGCAAGATTAGCAACCAGCACTCAACTTCACAAATTACATTCGCTTCTTTTTTCTTCCAGACGTTTGCTACCATGACAATGTAGCAGAGGTTGACCTAATAAGTCTCATAGAAGAACAGATACCAAGGTAAATACTTCATTTTGAATACTTATGAATATTTTCGTAGAAATTTCAAGATTTTTCCTGCCGTTCCCATTGATATTTATGCATTACTCGTTGATCTGTACACTGTTCGTTTATGCATCATTTTCGTGTAACCTTGCAAGTTGTTTTCACTTTTTAGATACGTACTCCGAGTTGATACGTTAACGGATTTTGCCGGCTACGACAACTCGGATTGGATACAGACGCCGTGTCTCCCCCCGGACACGGAACTCGAACTCACCCCAGAACTCATTGAGGAAACTCTCAAATATTTCAGTGAGTACACTTTTGTTATATTTCTTAGTTTTTTAAGGGTGCCATATTTGCTTGAGGCATTTCTGGGTCTATGATACAAGCTGATCTTGAATCTAAAATGAGTGTCATCTTTTGAACATCATTTTAAAGATGACGTTGTGACAAAGAAATTACCGTGAAAATACAAAAATTCCGAAGTAAGTTGACGTCAGAAATAAAAGCCAATGATTTTCTTAATCTGGGCCTGACGCAACATTTCTTGGAGACCCTAGATAGTTGTCAAGAAAATATGGTACCTAACAGATGTTTTGTGATGGAAAATAACCTCATAAAAATTATTCTCATTTTGTCAGAGGTGGTTTGTGCTCAAGGTGCAGTGACACTTTGACATCAGTTCTGATTTAGTTCTTTGAAACGTCATTCTTATCTTGTCAGATTGTTTAGATAGTTCTGCATCTTTATGCAAGAATTATTGAACAATTGGAAGTTTTATGTTACGCTGATGAACGATGAAAACCTTTCGAATATTTCAGTGAAATGTACTGATGATACTATGAAGTTTATAGCTTATTAAGTCAAGGGTTGTTTTTCAGCAATAACTTTAAAAAATGATATGTCACAATCTTTTTACTATAGCTAATAAGGCACAAAATAAATCTTGTGCACAACGGTAACGTATCTACTACGCATTGTGTTATTTTATCATCAGAATCACCTATAGCCATATCTTGATGTAGCAATTATTTGATACTCCTTAAGTCTGATTGTGATATTATGAAGTGTAATGTATAGAGGTTAGTAACTGGAATATATAGAAGTAAAAACTAGTGTAAGGTGCTGCTCTTGGTGGAGATATTTTGTGACTGATGTTGCCTGCCCCCTTGTGTTAAAATACAAAAACATGCAATGGATTGTGTCATATAGAAGATTGGTAATTAAATAATGCTAAAAAGTTAATTGATTACCAAAAGTACACAGAGGTGTGAATCTTGATATGAAATATTCGCGGAATAGAAATTATGAAAATTAATGACTGAATAAAGGTACTTGAGAAATCTATGAACAAAAAGCTTGAATGAAATATTCATATGAAAATACATATCCGTATGGAAAAGGCTTTTTTTCCTGGTCAGAATATTATATCACTTCCTCAAATATAATACAAGATAAAAGTTGCTAAAATTCCTTACATAACCTCGACGAAAGATATTGGCAATCCAAGTGGATGTAGTGGGAGTGGTGATGATATTTATAGCGATAGGTTGATTAGCTCTTATGGGACCTTACGTAAAATGGCATCTTACATAAAAAGAACGGTGAGGTGAAAGCTGAATGGAAAAATCAATGCAAGAGACTGGGCGTCTGATTTAGTACTTTTCTGAGCCAGACTTGTGCGTACACGACTGCAAATAGAATATACCTGTCTGCTCCAGTTCACTTCTATTTCTGTAATTTTCTCATTGCTACTTGTCCATGTTGTCTGAAGGTTGGTCTTATTATTTGTCTTAAACCAGAGGCAGATGTAATGATGAGATGATAAGGCTTTTTTTTTAAAAGGTTACGTATTTACTCGAAGTTGGGCTGTGTTTTCTCGAGTTTGCTTCATTTTGCACATATACAATTATACATATATAGTATATTTTACCCCACATAGACAGTTGATATATATTGGGAAATAAATACATACTGTTGGACCTGTTTTTAATGAGCACCGTTATAATTAAAGCCCGGTTAGTTCCCAGGAATGGATTTTTTTTTGCCAATCTCATATATGAGAACATTGTTTTACAGTCCCAAATTAAAAATAATAATAATATTTATTTATTTAAAATGTGCCAGTCTCCAGCAATCTGTGCTGCTCAATAGCTCCTTACAAGATAAAAAAAAAAATTTGTAAAAAAGAAAAATTTGATTAAAATTTCAGCGTATTAAACTGATTGCAGTAAAACGAATTCAAAACTATAAATGTAAAAATTGGCAAATTCTTGTAGAGAGTGAAGCCAACTGGTTATGTTATGTAATATCTACAAAGACAAATGCATAAATATCATAAAAGGTCTCCGTAGGATAAATTATAAAAGTCAGCCAGTGTGAGATGACTAAATTTGGGCAGTTTTAACAATGTTAAAGTGTGAGTTTCTTGTATACAATATGTATGAAATTATTAATAAAGTAATTGTACTGTAAATATATTAGATATAGTATATAGTAAATTTTATTTTAAAATTATTTTCTTCTAATTTATGTAGTATTACATTCTCTCTTGTTCTAATATTGTATCAATTTAAGGTGGCCCCTAACAACCCATTGAGGTTCTTTGGGGTCCCCTGGCAAGTATAAATACTAATAGAATATATGCAATAATTTTAAATGTATCATGCCAGAAATAACAAAATATCAGCACTGTAGTCTGGTTTTGAGTTAATTGCCAAATAAAATTATTTTCAATTCAATTCAAATCATATTATATATGGCCAAATGTGCCTCGTGCATTTTCCATGAGAAGGATGAACGCATGGAAAACGCATGGTTTTTAGCTAATTACAATGAGGCAAAAACCATGCGTTTTCCATGCGTTTATCCAAATGCGTGGAAAACGCACATGGCACATTTGGCCATGTTATATTATGAATGTGTTGAATTGACACAGGATGACCCTAAAGGCAGTGTCTACACTGTCTAGCGAACAATATGTACATCGTTGTACAACATATGTAGCAGGAGTTTTGGTCACATACTGTTGGAGTTTTTTGTATGCCTCAGAAATTTGTAGTACAGTCAACCCTCATTTAAGTGTGCCTCACTTGGCTGGGAACAAATCTACTTAGTGCATTTATCCGTTGGTTATCTTCAGGTATTTCTGTTTACGCATGTAATTAGCCTCGACTAAATATGTATTTACATGTTGATAATTACAATAGAGTAAGCTATTGTATGATAGTTCATGTCTTCGGAGTACATATCTTTAGAGGACATGTATTTAGAGGACATGTCTTTAGAGGACATGTCTTCAGAGTACATGTCTTTATAGGACATGTCTTTAGAGTACATGTCTTGTGAATCTCATCCAAATGCTTTCAGTTTTCATGATTTCATTGCCTACTTTACTATATATGTGTATGGACAGTTGATGTTGCACTGCTCATTCTGAAACACAGGGGGATGGCTCGCTAGTGACCCAGATAGGGTCTTAGGGCTATCCTCCTGGTCTGTTGTGATCACGTTGTTTATTAATGGGTTATTTATATTTATGTATATAGGTTAATTTATACGTATATATGTCACATAACGGATGAATAAACTGTCTTGAGTCTAGAGTACAGTATACTACTCGTATACATGTACTAGATCTACAAAATCTGCTTTTATTTATTATTGATCACATTTTGACATAAACTGTACAGTGATTTATTTGTATTAAGTGCAATCAATTGTATTGTACACACATTGCACAGGTTAAAGTAGTTTACTTGCAGTTCATGTGTGAAATGTGTAAATCATTAATTTAATGGTATATTTAAATTGCACATGTATTAAGTCAGGTACATGGCCAAACGTGCAACGTGCGTTTTCCATGAGTTGTTGGATAAACGCATGGAAAACGCGCGTGGCCCCTTTGGCCATGTAGTAGTAGTACTTTAAATTAATGAAATGTGTAGCTTTAATAATAATTGATAGATTTAATGGCACTTGTAATGCACAATATGGCCTGAATTACACACGATTATATCAGTGGCTAATTAGTATATAATTGGTATTACAATAATTTATATTGATTGTTAACTTAAAAGTACTCGAGTACTGTGTTGAACATGTGTGTTATCGGAAAATGGTGGGAAATTTGGTTGAATCACACAAATGAGAAAAAATCATGATCTTTTATTGAAAGATTAAATCTGTATGATAAATATATGTATATAACAATAAATTAAAAGTAAATGTCCCACAAATATATATTATCATTAGATTATGTCCTAAGTAAAGTAAGCGTACTAATAGCCTAGTAATAGATCGGCCTTTCCTAGGCCCACCTGGTTGTACGCCTGTCGGTTATTGATATTTCTTTGGCCTGCATGTTGCACGACTAATCAATACCCCACCTCAGTGAACAGGAAATGTAGTCGCTCGGTCTCAGCCTTAGTTCTGTTTTTGTTATGCTTTTGGACTTACCGTGTGTGATCTCTCGGAGTTTTGTGTCGTTACGATGGTTGGTTTTGGATCACTTATTATCATTTACATGTTATGAAATTTAGTAAAATCATATTTACTAATTGCTACGATATATTTTTTCAAAGAATGTCAATATTTCTTCACTTGTATATATATGTAAGTAAGTCACATGGCTTAATTATACATTAATACCCAACCCAAACTTACTAATTCAAATTTACGACTCATTGGATTACTGTTTTAATACGATTATCGTCAGGATTACGTAATGTACTTAAAATTCTCAAATCTTCTAATATATAATAATTACATAGCGTAAATTGTGAATATAATATTTTACTTTTGCTATAGGTATGCATTGTATGGATGTTCTATATATTATACTGGTTGAATTATTAATTTTGACGCACTAGGTGAGTTATCGCTAATAACAAAAATATGCACATGACCCCGTAGAGAGATTTAAGCAGATTATTGATGTATTTTCACAGATATTTTTACAGGATTAAAAAAATTGTATTAAGCAGGTGGTTGGATTTAGCAGTTTAGGTATTGACTGTGTTGTTTCGAAGATAATATATGGGTTATTTATTTATTTAAAAACTTATTTTGACTGGATACACAATCTTTAGAACAGGTTTTCATGTGGTCCAGTTAAGGTAAAATTCACAATAAATACAACGGTTAAAATAACGACTAACGGAAAACATTTTCGACATGAGTTTAGAAATATACAATATATTGACATACAATATGTACTAAAAGGACGGCAATTTATCAAATAATCACGAAGTGGTAATCAGTAGATAATAATTGAAAGACAGAAAGACAGGAAGACAGACACATAAGATAGACACTGAAATAAGACGGACATTAGAAGATAAGCGTTAAGTGAAATAGCAAGATTTTAAAGCTCCACTATCTGACTATTTTCTAAAACTTCATCAAATGATTGAAAATCACCATATTTGATCAAGGCTCACTAAATATGTGCAAGCTAATGAATCTATCAGGCATTAATCACACAACATAAATGATACATTGAAAGAAATCAAGACCAAAACATTGGAAATAGATGGAAATGGCATCATCACCCATTGTTGAGTATTGTGATGTCATCACTTGGTTTGTTTAAATATTGGATTTTTGATGGCATGAAAAATTAAATACTAGGTGAAGTTTATTTATTTTATAGAGAGATAGTGAACACAGCAAGGCTCTGGATGGTAGGTAATCAGTATTAAGAAGACAATGAAGTGAATGCAATAGATTTTGGCCACTGTTGTATTTGGGGACAATCCAGCTTTAAACATACCGATTATACAGTTCTATTGATACAGTCATCAAGGAGTGATTCCAGAGACAAACAGTATAAAGTTAATGGACAGACAGAAGGAATAAGGACAGACAGATTTAGTTACAAGCTAAAAACTGGCATAAGATAGACAAATAAAATATAGAATGCTGTGTTTTTCCAGTATATTCGAACAGTTGTGCAGAGTAAAGTATTTACGCACAGACTGAATTAAATATAAGATTTATATATATATAAATATATATGAAAGACAAAATATAGACCGCTAAGTGGTGGCCATGGGGTAAATCTGTAACGTGGTGTGGACTCCAAGCTGCCTTATCATCTCATCATTATGTCTGCCTCTGGCAGCTGCTTCGGACCAAATAATTTCCAAAATTCAACGGTAACAAAAGGTATTGATCTTGCTACGGAAGTAATTTCCATCCGTATATCTGTATATTTCCTCTTTCAGCAATGCATTATTATATATGTATTAAACATTGGCAGGTGTAAAATATTTACTTTGAAATGTTTGCGTTGCATGTGTGCTTTGATCGAACCCTCTCACTCTATATTTGTATTAAACACACTAAAACTAGGACCGAAATAGTTTTACGATTGACTATATTACACACATGTAGTACATTACTAGTAATAATAGTACAGCTGTAATTATTTAAATTGTAAACGGCAATTCGGACCAAAATAGTTTTACGATTGACTATATTACACACATGTAGTATATTACTAGTAATAATAGTACAGCTGTAATTATTGAAATTGTAAACGGCAATTAGGAACAAAATAGTTTTTACGATTGACTGTAATAATAGTACAGCGGTAATTATATGATTTATTGTACACAGCAATAGTGCATATTTTGGGCATGTATTATAATGGCATAGTCAAAAGATGATAAATTCCACATGATATTTTGCTTTTCATCTCTACAGAAATTTACAACATATTGTCATGTTAATAACAAGCCACCAGCATGTAGTGTTATGATGTATTATACTACATGTATACAATATGTAATTATGCATGAAAATAATGCTTATATACATGTACTAGTATGTTGTATTGTAATAGTGGATTTTCACAGAATGTTCGCTATATTTCCACCAGGTGGCTATGACAAAGTACTGCAATTCTATTGGCTGAAAAGTTCCTGCCCTTGATTGTGATTGGTTGAAGGAAAGTGCATCCTAGCAGCAGTATTTTTAGTGCATTTTAATGTATATTTGACATCTTATCATTTGATTAATTGCCGCTTTTTCCCCGAGAAAATTATATTTATGGAATCAGTAAGTTATGATCTACTATGTCTGAAAAGCAAAAGGAGTAAGAAGAGGAGAAGAAAGACTTATGTCCTTCTGAATTCAGGGCTGCTCAGTGAATAGACTCTATTGAAAATCTCGCTAGTAATATTGCGATGTTTATTTACTCTCTCTACACAGAATCAACAGACAAGATAATTAGAACTATTACGAGCAAATTTTTATACATGTATTTGGAGATTATTGTGATTTGTAAGTGTCTTTTTAATGGGTTATTCGAAACGTATTCAGAACATGAAAATCACCGAAGTGACAAAACCCCTTTGGAATATTAAGCGGCCAGAAAATCGACGATTGATTGATTTATCTGATTTACGTGTGGTGGTGATTTGTCAGAGGAAATCATGGTGACATTTTTTATGGAGTAATTCAATATAAAATAATAAAATGTGTGATGCAGTAAATTTTTTATAGGCTTGCGCATGAATTACTATTGAATATAAATAACTTAATTAGTAAAACTAATACTGTAGTTTATGTTGTTGCATCAGGAAGTTGAAATATATGGGATAGAAGAGGATAGGAGAGGATAGGATAGGATAGGATAGGATAGGATAGGATAGGATAGGGGACGATAGGAAAGGATAAACAATGATAGGAAAGGATAAGCAATGATAGGATAGGATAAGCAATGATAGGATAGGATAGGATTGGATTGGATATGATAGGATAGGATAAGCTAGGATAGTATATGATAGCATAGGATACAATAGGATAGCATAGCATAGGATACGAGAGGATAGGATACGATAGGATAGCATAGGATACGATAGGATAGGATACGATAGGATATGATAGGACTCAATGCTACTGGGTCTGAAGCTTAGTCAGTCTGTATTAACCAGCTTCTGGCAGATGTAATAATGAGAAGGCTTGGAGTCCACACCATGTGACATATTTACCCCACAAATAGGGGCTTTTACTTCCCTCAGCATAGACACCGAGTACCAAGCTAGAATATGATACATACAATCCCAAAGTTGAGTTGAAAATAGAATAGGAATAGGATAGGATAGGATTAGGATAGGATAGGATAGGATAGCCAATACTGTGGTCAGCCCATCAACAAATAAAAATTGATTATCACAGGTTCGAAGTTAATAGAGAAAGCTGTGAAATAAACGGTGCTCTTTAACTTTGATGTGGAAAACAAGCAAGTCACATGACCATGATTGATTAATTAATAAGTTGGTCAAACATGTGACCAGAGGCTGTTATTAACTTAAGTGGTTTCTGGAATGATCGTGTTCATTCAAGCGGAACGATTGCCTGATTTGCTCAATCAATCGTAGCAGAATCTTGACCTCAAACTGATTTAGTTGCATTTGAGATTATTTATTAATATCGCGTGATTTGGTGTTTTTCTCATTTTGGTAAGATTCTGTAAAAAATTAGAATAATTTGAATTAATGGTGATTGCCATCCAAAAACAAGATTAATTAAAAAAAATTTATATATATTTATAATTGATTAAAAAAAGTGTTGAATTTTATCTTATAATTGTTCATCTGTTTTATTTTCTCTGAAATATTATCAATTTAAAGATTTGGATTTAATAACTTTTCTCAAATTTTACCAATATAGATAAATTAATTAATAGTTTTTTTATAGCTGTTTGTGAAATGTTATCAATATTTAGTCTTGTATTATGTTTTTATTATCGTGATAATTATTTTCTTAAATATCACAACCTTGACTTTTCAGTAACAGGTAAAATGGTTGATTTATAACTATCTCAAATGGACCAATATAGAGAAATTAATTCCATATTTAGTCAATAGTTTTCTCATCAATTTTGTCAATAAAAAGTGTATTATTTTATCAATAATAAGTCTTTTTATTATATTTTTATTATTTTCTTCCAATTTCATGACATTGGTATTATCAATTATTAGGTAACGCCTTTCTAGAAATAAAGTATTTACCTGCCAGTTTTTCATTGATAAAAGATCAGGCCATCTGCTAGGAGGCAATGTCATGCACTTAATTCTATAATCCTCGAGGCAATGTCGGTTGCCATGGCAATCCAGCTGCTTTTTTAGCATTTGCCTGGGAGGCAACAACATTCTTCATTAGGCTATGGACGTGTGAATATGTGCTGGACTATTCGCTAATTTTCTCAGTATTACTTTGAGGATTATTGTTGGATTTTGTTTGTGAAGAGATATATGGAAGTTTTGATTAGATTTAAGTTATTGTTTTGATGGAGTTCTTGATCTCAAATGGACACACAGGTTTTGTCACCTGTAATGGGTAAACAATGGTAAAGCAATGCAATTATAACTTTTTTCTGCTTCAATGAAAAGTTTTGATACTGAACATTTGGGGTGACGAGACTTCTATTATATCTGTTGACAGACACAGAGACATAAGACAGACACAGACAGAGAAACATTAGATAGATAGATAGTATTTGATACATAGACAGATAGATAGACATATAGACAGATAGATAGATACATAGATGCATTGATAGATAGACAGACAGATAGATAGACAGACAGACAGATAGATAGATAGACAGATAGATACATAGATAGGTACACAGATAGATACATAGATAGACAGAAAGTTAGACAGATAGATAGATACATAAATAGATAGACAGAAAGTTAGATAGATAGACAGATAGATAGATAGATACATAGAGACATAGATAGATAGATAGATACATACATAGATAGACAGAAAGTTAGATAGATAGATAGACAGATAGACAGATAGATAGATGGATAGTTAAATATATAGACAGATAGATAGATAGGCAGATAGACAGATAGACAGATAGATATATAGATAGACCGATAGACATACAGATAGACATACAGATAGACATACAGATAGACATATAGATAGCTAGATTCGATTGATTGATTGATTGTTACATAGATACTATTTAGCCTATGATTCACTTTTTTATTTTTTTTGTGCGTCAGAATATTAATATTTCAAATTTAGTGGTCATTACCTCTGGGTATTTTTGATGTTATTGATTGTAAAACCAGTTGAAACCAATTTTTTTGCCAGTAACAATTCGTAATCTGACCAAATCTGACATTGTCCTGTCCGTGTCATTGTTTCGGTGAGGATTTTTATGATTCGGTGAGTTTCATTCTCACCTGATCTGGAAATGACAACAGGATTTATTTCATTGATTTAACGCAGAACTTTTTGTTGTAGAAGTAAGCAGTTTTATTTTTAGCTGGAATAGCTAGATTTAAATACAGTAGACCTCACAATTATGACCACCCTTAGGAATTTTTGAAGTGGTCTTAATATCCAGGTGCTCTTTATTCTGAAAACCCCTGGAATTTGCAATAACCCAGCCGTTAAAGTACTTAAAATTAAGGCATTTGTAATATTATATGGGGTAGTTTTAGTTACACGGTGACCTTACCCTTGGGAATCAATGAGGTGGTCTAAAAATTGAGGGGTCTTAATTCTCAAATATAATTACTACTCTTTGAACTGAGTGAATTAAGATTTTCCTTTTTAGTAAATTTAATTTGATAACAACATCATTTTAATTCAAATATTTGATATACTTTTTACATACTCTTTCACTACTTTTTTTCATATAATTACTACTCTTTGAACTGAGTGAATTAAGATTTTCTTTTTTAGTAAATTTAATTTGATAACAACATAATTTTCATTAAAATAATTGATATACTTTTTACATACTCTTTCACTACTTTTACATAAATTAAAAAATTTACATCGATTTATCAACTTCATGCAGAGCGCTCGTACTTCAATTACATGCCCTATATATATTTTATAAATTCAAAATCAAATTCAAAGTGGTTTTACAATCAAGGTGCTCTTAATTCTGGGTCGTACATCTTAATGTATTAAAAGTTTTGGACAAGAAATAGGTAAATTGGTCTTAATTTTGGTGTTTTACTGTATATTTTTCAAATTACATCATTACAATATAATGCAATCTTAGACAATTCTGGCTTACGCAAGTTATGATATTTTCTGCATTTGGTAATTTAAATCAATTATTATCATGTAAAATTCCATATTTTTTGGTGTTATTTTACCCACAGATATAATTTAATGACATCATTATACTTATACATGTAATATTACATGTTGTGGGCGGATTATGATTTGGCATAAATACCTTTTATCGATTTACATCGATTAATGAGAGTTGTTATTTTATCTGAAATACAAGACCATTATGATATATCTTGCCAAATTGACTTAATATAAAATTAGGATAGGATGGGATAGGAAAGGATAGTCAATGTCTCAATGCTACTGGGTCTGAAGCTTAGTCAGTTTATATGAGCAGCTGCCAGAGGCAGACGTAATGATGAGATGATAAAGCTTGGAGTCCACACCATGTTACACATTTACCCCATGGGTGGGGGTCTTTTACTCGCCTCAGCATAGACAGTGTTAGACAAGGATAGAATATAACACGATCCAAAATTAAGCAAGGCCTGA
This sequence comes from Alitta virens, assembly GCA_932294295.1. NCBI lineage: Eukaryota > Metazoa > Annelida > Polychaeta > Phyllodocida > Nereididae > Alitta > Alitta virens. The sequence goes on from OW028585.1 coordinate 34,884,643, forward strand.
GTTGACGATATGATAGGATAGGATAGAAATAGGATAGGATAGGATGGGAAGATGATAGGATAGGATAGGATAATGAGTATTTTCAATAGTATAAATTATGCACTATTGTCTCTCTAGTTGTTACGCTATTTCACAGGGGGAGCCACTTGTATTTGAGATATTGACAGGTCAGGAAATGTAACAGACTTCATTGTAATAATTAAAAAATGAATATTTTTATCTCGATCAGATATAGCCTTTATCTTTGCTCGAAAGGTCGTCAGTAGTTCTAGCGTTATGAAATATGACTTATCTGAGAGTACTCGTGGGCATTAATGAAAATGTCCACATTTTGAGTCCGGTATGATCTGATTAATGATTAATTAATGGTTTACATAAAAAAGATAATAATAAAAAAAGGGAAAATCTAAATGGGGTCAGGCGATTAAGTCATTTTAGAAGCGATAAGACCAATTTTGTTTCATTATCAGAAAAAGAATAAATGTATTGTCTATATTAATCAGACTGAGGTTGACCATTTTAAATTATATTATATAATTTATCTTATTAGGATTGATAGTTGTATAATGTTATTTTTGTCAAATACTTTATTCTTAGAATTTAAGTGTATATAGTAAAATAGTGCAAAATGCAGTCGGGTAACTCTTTCTGTCAAGATGTGTGTATTTATGTAGCTTTTTCGACAGTTTGAATTTAGAAATATATATATATATATATTGCAAAAAATGTGAACATAACAATCGCATCAAATCTTTCCGTCGAGATGAGTGTATTTACGTAGCTTTTAAGGCCATGATTGTTCGTGTGTATTGTCAGACGTATTTGGATAAATATAAAATCTTTTAAGTACACACTCAGCTTTGTTTGGAAATGTCGGTGTGATATATTCAGATTTTCTAGTTCTAGGTGAATTTTGACAGTAGACGCGGTCAGTTTCCTCTATCAGCCTTTTTCAATGATGGAATATTAGGTTAAAATATTTTATTCACTGGTTAGTCGTCAGCTATCTTTATAAGTTTTTTGAAATTTTTACATTTGATTTAGGTCTTATAGAAGTCTTAAAAGGTCATAAATTTGATTAATTTCAAGAAAGCTGCGGGTAGCTTGTATTATACCTCTATCATGGAGGTGCTTTGTGTTAGAAAAGTTCCGCAGATGGACCCTTGTTTATAATATCAAGCTCGCTTGCTTAAAAAGAAATTTGGTTATGATTTATTGATGTCATTGTCTAGGAATGGATTTTACATATCTTAAAAGATAATTTTTTATATTATACATTAATAACGAAATCCAGATAACTTTTTTGGGTCAAAAATGGAACGTACTGAATGTGATGAATTCCTTGTGGAAAATTTTTCATTTTAGCATTTGAAAAGCAGTATTTTCATTTCGCAATTTGGTCACTTTTGGACATTCCCACCTGGTTTGTAGTTGTAAGTTCCGACTGCAATTCAAATTTCATAGGAACAAGCTGCCACATAAAAACCCAGATAGATAGATAGACATGGAAAGTGCAGCCCTCTAAGGCAAGTTCTTGCTGCTATCGAGTGTTGATTGATGGGGTGAAAGGGAGAAGGAGTCCACCCGTGTTACACATTTACCCCATGAGTGGGATGTTATACTTGCCTCAGCATAGACACTGAGTACAAGGGACAACCAATTTACTGTCTCATGCGAATGACATCCAGCTGCTGGGATGTAGCTCATGAAAGGTGTCCAGGCCTGGGATTGAACCCGGGTCCTTCAGAGGAGCAGGCGAGCGTCTTACTACTAGACCACTCAGCTGCTAAATATTAACAAAACTTGTCAAGAACGCATGAGGCACATATGTAGACAAAGACTTTTTGACCGTGCCAAATAATTGAGTAGATATAAGTGCCATAATTGGCTGCATTAGTGTGACCGGCTGTAATGGGACCTTCACCAGCACACAAGCTGGCACACACAGAAACCCAGGTTGTCCCGAAGATACCACGAGACGCAAATGTATACTTCGCTAGCGAGTACATTCACTGACCAACGTGATCATACCTTTGACGGTTATACTGTCACATGATAAAGGATATTGAAAATTATATCTTAAGACTCCGCTATCACATGATAAGGCAAATACGAGGCTTTGAAGAAGAAATTGAGACCAAAGTCCAAAATGAAACACGATGAACGTCATGAATTCCTTATAGAACGTTTTGGAATATTCATTTAGTGTCAGTTTAGCGTTCAGAAAGTAGTATTTTCTTTGTCGTTGCAATGTGAGGATTTACTTGCATTTTGTTATTATTTATGCGTATGAGGATTTTCTGTTAATATCAGGATATTGGAGGATTATCTAGATTATCAGATTATGAGGTAGCTGAAATATATGATTTTAAGTTTTGGCAATTTTGAGCCAAATAACTGCTCTGACTACTACTGGACATTTAAATACTACTACTACTACTGCCACTACTACTACTACTTCTATCTACTTCTACTTCTATCTACTACTACTTCTATCTACTACTACTTCTTACACTTTGTTTAGTCTTTGTACAGTCAGACTTGTCTATTGTGGCAATAACCAATGCCACTCTACTATAATAGTAAGTAACTTATTATTGTACAGTTGAGGTCATTTAGGGGGTAATTACAGACTTATTTTCATGTGATCATATGAGAGAGGTGATCTTTAACGAGAGGTTTTGTTGTAATTGTTGACTTGTAACAAAACGTAAGGAGGTTTTAACTTTTTGGAACTTATTTGTCCTTGTAAGTAGGAAGTTTGGTAATAAATTTTCTGGGAAACTACCGGACAGCAAAGACAATGTTGACCTTAGACTTTTAGGAAGTTAGATAAGACTTATTAGGAGTTTTATAGTCCATACATTTATGACATGCATAATACTACTTCATAACAATGTGTACCTAAAAAGTTTATGTATTGGATTTTAAACGATGGAATTATCACATCTTTATCAATATAATGTAATAAACTTATATACTTTATCTAGGAATACAGTATTCATGATATACCTGGAGTGAAGTGAACATATACTGAAAACTTGGTGACAATCCGTTAAAGATGTGACTTATTGAAGAGACCTATCATAAAGATAAGCACTATAGCGAGTAAGGTTATTGACACCTGCCAGCAGAAATCTAGTGGATATAGACACTTTGGCGAGTAGACTTTTTGTGATTGATCAATGCTTAAGATATGATGGGCCACTCTGCATACTTAGCTACATCACAAAATGATGATGAGGATGACAATGATGATGATGATGATGCTAATTGGGTTCTTCATGACCTAGTTGCGGTTGATCAATTCGCTAATCCGCAGAATAATCCTTCGATACTAGAAGAGATCAACGCAGCGGATTATGGAGCTGACCGGAGTAAAAATAGTCCGCGGGGCTCGGATAATGATACTTCAGTTGTTTCTGGTACTTTATCCGCCAAAGAACAGTCAGAGAAAGAGATGGACATTCCGGTGGATATTATACAGACTGGGTTTCGTATGAGAAAACCCCATTCGAACAGGATTTACGGTTCGAATATATTGGATATTTGTACGACTGCTCATATGGTGGATTGCAGACTTCTGCAGGATTTCAGCAGCAAAAGACTATCCACTAAAGTAATGAATAGCAGATTAACTGCACAAAAAGACCAGGAATTGGTCAGAGAGTGTGACATTAAGGAAAGGATACCAAACGAGGAAGAACTGTCAAAAAATAGTGCGCATAAAACCTCGATACTCTCTATAGGATGTGATCAGACTTTACTAAGAAGTCAGATGTGTGCACAATGTAAAAGTGACCATTGCACATGTTTAGGGATTGTTTACAAACACTGTGAAGTTACTAACAGAAGACAGCAGTGTCATGAAGCTAGTTCAACCAAAACAGAGAATGATGACTCAAAAAACGCGTTTATGTCTGGAACCAGTGGAGATTCGAGTGATATCCTGATCGAAACAGAATCCTTAACAAATTATGTTGCAGATATGAAAGAAGTGAAATATACTTCTGAAGGTTGCCATGGTAACGTTGTCCTGTTAACTAATCAGAGATCGAACAATACCTCAAACACGACTCTTGGAAATGACCGTCGAAGAGTAGCTCATTGTTCGAACGTTAATGAGGAATCGGTTTGTAGTATTAGTCGCGATGAAGTTGACTTTGTGGGTATGACGGAACGTTTCAATTCAAATATTTCTCCTCGCCAAAATAGTCTTTCATCGAAGCCTTATCGTTATTGCACTCATTACTTACCCACCAAAGGCACGGATTCTTCCAAAGAGATATTAAAGTGTATTTGTGAAGAAAATTGTGAAGATAATTGTGAGGATAGCGAAGATTTAAATAGTGGATGTCGTAGATGTCGTCAATATTCAATCGTAACTGACAATCGCCAAAAAAGTATTCCCCCAAACACTATGCAATCGTTAAATATACAATTTCACCAATGCCTTAACTGTCCGAAGGTGGATGTTGAATTTTATAAATCTGCCACAGAGGACGATGGAATTAACATTAAAGATCATGATACACTGGATGTTAATAATGCCCAATACCCTCCATCTCTTGCCGTAAAGTCTTTCGTGGCATCTGACCGAAGTAAAACCGACAATCAAATTATTACTATCGATGGTACTACTCTCGCAGCATCCGAAAGAATCAAACCCATCTTGCGAACAAGTTTACCAAAGGCAGCGTCATCGGGACGACGTATATCGGAGAACTTATCCGGACATTTAGACCCTACAATCAACAACAATCAAAGGACCTCATGCAATTTAGATTTCTGTGAAACGACGGCTGGAAGTGATGCCATTTCGGACTACATAGGTTATAGTGATGATGGCATTGTGGGTGATTTTAATACCAAACATGGTGTCACACCAGAAAAAGATGAAACTTGCAAGGACAACTACTGCCATACTATTGACTCTTATAACAGTATAAATACCTATGAACAAATGATCAGAAATGATGACTCTTCATCCAATTCAGAAGACCTATCATGGGACATTGACAATTTATCTCAAGGAACTGTAACGGAATCTCAAACGTTTTTCTCTGACTTGACTTTCGGCGATTGCCTATCAGAGTTCTCGACGAGTGATGACTTTGTGTCGTTGACCAGCATTGAAGCTGAATACATATTTGATGGGGAACCCCCTTTAGAGTGGGAATCCTCATCTGAAAACGAGACGGATTACCCTGATGAGGAAGTCTTAATTGGGGATACCCGTATGTCGTCTGATGACCGTCTGAATGATCTCAAAGGTAAGGAAGCTGGTTGGAGAATTTCTCATTTATTGTATCACCAGATTGCAAGATATCAAAATTCAAACCTAGTGACAATCTCTCAGCTTATATGACCTACTTGAAGCAGACATAATGATGAGATGCTATTTGTTGAATTGATTATAGTCGGGTGGGGGCCTAGCTCAGTAGTAGCGTGCTGGGCTTCCAACCGCTGGGTCCCGGGTTCAATTCCCGGTCGAGCCTATGTTGGATGGCTGTTTCATCCTTCATCTCATTGCTATGGTCCCTGCCTGTCCGAATTAGCCCATCAGGTGCAGAAATATAGGACATAAAGCTCTAATCCACCCACCACATCATTGATTATAGTCTACATTGTATATTTTCTCCGCGCTATGGGCAGACTATAAGTCAGGCTATATGAACTACTAGAGGCAGTCATAATGATGAGATGGCGTGGTTTTTTATTTATGGCATCATGTTGTCTAGGTGCTTTGAACGGTAAGGCAAACACAATGATGAGATGACACGGTGTGGATGCTTTGGTCTATTTGTACAATGATATATTACTGCTAGATGGCGTAATAGGAATAAAATAAGTTGTCTTTGGCCGGACCAAATGAAATTTGGCCGGTCAGGTCCGTCAGACTTCGGGAAGACTGCTAATGCATTTGTTTTGTGGCGACCAGTCCGAGGGTTAGTCAGCCTGTGCATTATAGACGCAGATGTAATGCAGAGATGATAATGCTAGGGTCAACAGTATGTTCAATTCACTAAGGTTCATCCATGTTTAGCTGTATTTTATCAAAAAACTTAGAGATATCCTTGACCCGAGGCTGTCGCAAAAGATGCTAAGTGAAAAACAGCCATTTAGTGTACATTATATCAGCTGTTAATGAAATGACATCCAATTTATTTAATTTTTCTGTTCTTTTTTCACATAGTTTTGGTTTTTCACAGCCATGCCTATTGATATGATTGAACTATCTAGATTGATTAAATCAGTGCTAGTCCAATGTTGCTTTCCAGTGAAGCAGCTGTCTACTTTGCAGTACCTTTTTTCTGATCTGCTAAAATTTGTATTGCCAATCAAACATTTACTTTTACTATAGGTGGTCCCTCGATAGCGGCACCTAAATGCCTTAGAAGGTTCTCCTCCATTGAATTATTTTTATTTTTATGTTGATTATGTATAATTTTGTTAAATATAGTGGTGAATAAAATTGAACTTGAACTTGCTGGTATATTGCTGGAATGAAATTATCTGAATTTGAAATTAAGATTACTTTGTCTCTTTGTCGTGTTATCTTCAAGTACGCGTAGGAGTCAAGTTCTTTCACTATTCGCAATGGAAATAACAAAAAGTTAAAATATATTTAGCACGAGATATAACAGCCTATATATGACACAATACCTCAAAAATTCTTTAGCAATTTCTTTTATATATATTGATTCGCAAAGCCCTTTGCTCGTTACACGAAGAACTCTTGTCCGCTTTTTCTTATCAATTTTTCTTTCCATTTTGATTAGACTCATTTTATGGCCTCATTCTATGGCATTCTAAGTTCATTATGGAAGAATGACATATCACTTTTATCATTGTACATACCGAGTATTATACGTTCGAATGGATTGAGTTAGCATAGTTCTTGGCCGATGATGATGACATTGGCCGAAAGGCGTTCGATCTGGTATTCAGAAGCAGGTAGGAAAGTAAAATCAAAAATGGCAAGAATTAAGGATAAAGGCATGAAATATTTGGTGAATATTAATATGGTTATTTTTGGAAATATTTGAAAGAATTGGGACTGATAGTGATGAAGTGATGCAGAAATAGTTTCATTATTCCAAAGATACTATAATTACTCATCAGTTATAATTTATTTATTTATTTTATTTGGCAAACTCAATAGTATATATATATATATATATATATGTAGAAACACAACACAATGTTTATATATAAACTTTTATTGACGTGTCAAGTTAAAACATCAAAAACATCATCGAGTATGTACAATAGAAAAGGGTAAAGAAAAGTAAAGAAAGCAATGCAAGAATGATACAATATGAAGTTATAATACATATATACACAATGAATATTTTAATATGCACCATAATGTACAAATCACATGTTAGAATAATACTGATTGTTAAATAGCTATCTATGACCTAGGGCTAGGCTATGTATAGTCTCTAAAAAATAATGTAATGTCTCTACACATAAATACACAATGAGTCACTAAATAGTTCGATAATTTAAAATAATCATCTCATATAATATATACAAATGTACAATATAAATGGAAAAAATTAAACCCAAGAAGCAGCACCAGTCACCGTACATTAATTACAAAGTACAAGACATAGCACCAACCACAAAAGTCATGCAACACAAAAATATATATACACACAAGTACACAAGAATTATTATATATACAGACATGCCCCTATTTCTAGAAACCATTCTTTTATTATTAATTTTTTTTTTTAAGAAAAACCTAAGTTATTAAATTTTTCAAGTGACTAAATATAATTGAATCAGTTTATTAGAGAATTCATGGTACTGGGTACAATTTGAAATTAGTTTGCAAAAGTTCTGAATTTGTACTTAATTAAAGGTTTTGCCTAATTTGAATATTTTATTGCCCTTTCATTATGTTTATATTGAGAGCAATTTGGTTAAATGACTTTTAATATCAGGCACGCTTTTCTATATGCTTGAATGCAGTTCTATATTTAATAGGTAAAGTATAGAAATAACTAAGTAGGGCTATATGCACCACTCATTAGTGTACCAACAATGCATTTAATTATACTCTAATTCATTTGGCTATTAGAGGTAAAATGGCCTACCTGGTATAATTGCAATTTTGATAAGTTTTTGGATGGAATGTTTTATTTATGCATCTATCATATTATTCAACTTAAGTATTGATAACTAAAATCCATGGTTATGTTTTTTAATAGCAAGAAGAATTGTTTTCGGGGTAAATAATTTAACCCCTATGAGTGGCAAGTACTTGCCTTAGAGGGCTGAACTATCTTTGTTATAATAGACATATAGATAGATAGATAGAAATATAGATAGACATATAGATAGGTAGATAGACATATAGAAAGGTAGGTAGATAGGTAGATAGATAGATGTATGGATAGATGGATAGATAGATATTATTATTTTGATGTACATTAAAAAGACACCATTATTGGCCATCCTAATTAATGATCACGATAGTAAAATGATGAGCTAAGATCACTGGGGTAAGTCCAATAACAATTGATTGGTTGCCATGGCAACTGATGAGGGACGTCACAGTGTTCTTTGGGCGCTCAGGTGCAAGATATTTCCTGCTCTTTGAGATAATGATCTAATTGCGTGAGAACTGATGAACTAGTGGACACTCATGTATAATATAGGTTGAGTAAAATGGTCCATGAAATGTCAGATATGTCATTTATTCCAAGAAAATTATATATTTTATATTATTAATTAAGGAGAGACTTTTCATTCATTCATTCAATCATTCATTCATTCATTCAGTTTGGTATGCAGGTTAATTAATTCATTCATTTATTGTATATAACACTGTGACTTCATTCATTCATCCTTTCATTCATTTATTCATTCATTTATTCATTCATGTCAGCTTAGCTTGTTTAGATCAGTGTAAATTATTTACAATAAAACTGATATTTTGGTGAATACAGTATGACAAATATTTGGAATATGTATTGAAGTTTAATAAATTAATTAGTTCAGATAAATAGATAAATTCTGTCAAAAATCTACAGCTCTAAATACATCGCATTTTGCAATGCTTTTAGTCAAATTGAGGTATTTCCAATGACCTATATAAAAAGTTTCAATCAATAGTTATAGCATGTTTTACTCCCATATCTCAGGTATTAGTGAATTACGCATAGCTGCATGATTTGTATTTCCAAAATGTCTGTCATGCGACATCAGAGCTTTCAGCAAATTTGCCGAACGGATCAATATTACAAATAAACAGCGAACATTCCACTAAGCTATGAATTATTAAAGCACCCGTGCTAACGTTCCATTGTTGATTTTCGTAAGAAGATCTATATTTGGTGTTGTGTAAGGTTATGTAATTTGAATATATAGGCAAAAATATCCCTAAGATGTCTGTCGATGTGAGCGGGTTATTTTTGTTCAACTTTTCGTCTGTATGATAAAATATTCGAACAACGTATGGAATTAATTTATTAATTAGATAATTTGGTATTTTGTTACTATATAATTATAAATTGCATGACTGTAAATTACGTAAAAATAGGCCTAAATATTCTTGTTTGATGTGTAGTAATACGTGTTAACACCAGGTGTCGCTTTTGCTCATTTCAATACCACTGCTGTCCTCTGGCAGTAATTTTTTTTTCTAACAAATATGAAGCCTAGTTAACTCTTTAAAAATATATTTATATATATATTATTTTATTGACGACGCAATATCAGTGCAGATACATGTGTCATAAAAAAGCTAAGGAAGAGAATAAAATAGTAATGTAAACATATAAATAAAGAAAATATAATAAAATAAAGGCATGAAATAAAACATACACAAATTATGTGCCCAGCATTTAAATAGCTCCAGGTCAAATAAGTGCAAACAAATGATGAGCAATAGAAAATAAAAATGCAATGAAACAAAAATCATGAAAAACAATATCATAAAAACATAAATAACAATGTACAGAACCAGGTAATGAATTAATAATAAATATATGTATCTTTGAGCGTCTAGTACAATAAACAAACTGTTAATACAAATATATAATGAGCACCTCTCATGAAGGTTGAACAAAAAAAGCAAGATGACATACAATTCAGTCTTCACATAAGTAAATACAATGAAAAAGATATGTACACAAATTTAAACACACACACGCATATATATGCAAATGACGATCAAAACACTTTGAAACAGCTTTTTCGATGTGCCACCAACCACTCTGATAGGTCCAGGAGGTAATGGACAATTTACCTAACGAGCCAATTTATAGTACTATGATAATTGACAACCTAATACTTATGTTAAACGGTCCAATTTAAATGCAACTTTTAGGAATTTTCCAAGGCCAAAGTTTAAGTTAGTATTTTTACTCGTTAATATTTGAAGGAATTGTTCAGATGGCGTTTAGAATAAGGAAGTTATCAATACATTTACAAGCTATATCAAATAGGTTATTGCGAATGGCATTAAATTGTTCACAGATCATTAGGCAATGAACTTCATCTTCAACTTGATTAAAGGGGAACTAACACCTTGAGCACTTTACCTCTCAGAAGTTAGCTTGGGTCAATTGAAACACATCCACGGTATACATAACTTGAATATGTGCACTGGTAATGAAATATCCTGCATTTATTAGCCCCATGTTGTGAACTACGGAGGCCGCCATTTTCGACTTTCCTGGAGTTTTGCACTCACCGGAAATACGTCACTGTTGTACAGAAGTGGCGGGCCAGCTTATGCCCTGCATTGCAATCCAAGGTGTTAATTCCACTTGAGCTTATAACAGCTTGTCAATAAACATGGTTCTCACTAAGTGTCAAGTTAATTGCTATTGAACAATTTGATACAATGCAATTATCAGAGAAACGGTCATTTTGGGTGTGAATTAGTCGGCTATGTAATAAACTGAGTATAGAGTATTTTTTTAGCATTTTATCAGTTCATCGAATTTATTATAAATAGTTTCTTTCTTTTTTATTTGAACTGCAATGATTTTATAGCTTTTTATTATACATTGTAGATTTCAACATTACTATATATATATATAAATTATGTTGCCAAATCTATCTATCTATCTATCTATTTATCTATTTATCTATTTATCTATCTATCTATCTATCTACCTATCTATTTGTTCATGTAAAACTTTAAAAAAATGGTGTATTTGAACTACAAATTTTAGAAGAAAATATAATATTTATGATATTTAATTTACTTATTTATGTTTAGCTACTTGAATGTTAGCATAGACCTCCCTCCCCTCATATTTTAAATGTATCTATAGAAATGCAAAGGATATACAATTTAAGTTTTAGTACAATTTGGTAATTAATATATTTTGCTGATATTGGAGAAGGTTACTAGAGGGAACATCCCATTCATATTTCCAGAAAATTTACAACAGCTTATTAAAGTTTTGCAACGGGCCAGGGCCACACTCAGATCTGACTTTAGGGGAAGGGGGTTATGCCCTTAAACATAAAATGCCCACTAAGACTAAAGATATACTCTAATTGTTCTATAGTAAGCCCATACATGTAAGCACTATAATTTAGGATAGTGGCATATGCAAATTTCCATATGCACAGACTAAATTAAATGTAGGGAACATTACGCATAACTTCCAAAACCAAGTGCTAGGAATGGGATATATGAATATTGAATTTAAATTACAATTTTTTACAGGGCATGCAAATTGAATATAGCCTGGTATTGATTGGTAATCCTGGCTTCTATAGGCATAATTGCAATTTGTAATTGTAATTTTAATCTCCCAGTTTACATGGTGCAGGCGTGTTGCTCAACTGGCCCATATTTCAATCAGAATAGATTGCTATTAGTACATATTGTACTGTAGATATACTGTACTTGAACGGCGTTTGGAGATGCTTTTTTTACTCTCTTAAATTTCGCACATTGCCGAGCTTGAGGCTGATGGGACATTTTAAGCATTAACAAAGCAAAGCAATAATCACAATTCTGTCCCCAAAAAAATATGTTCAGATATATAGTGATACCAAATAAGAGCTGCTTTAATCTTTAATAGTGATAACATGCATATCAATATACCAGTAATGATTATCTTAAAAAGTTTTGTTTTTTAAATGCCCATGCTTGTGGGGAAAAACGTCATTCAAAATAAATGCTAAATATGGATTCTATACTTCAGATAGTGGAAACAGGGTAATTTTCCCAGGGAGCAAATATACATATTCATAAATGAAAATTCCTCATTGCAATCATGCTGTGTTTTAAATAGTACAATTAACACCTTGTGTGTAGCCAGGTTGCATTCAGTGCCTAGGACATAAGTGACGTCACCAGCCATAGTGCCGTGTGCAATAATGGCGGCCCCCAGCATTTCAGCAGGTGGCGCAAAATGCACAATTGATTTGCTTAAAATAAGACTAAACTTAACTTTTAGACATTTTCTTTCACGGCAATATATTCTTTAACACCTAATTGAACTATTGAAATTAACATACAAATGTCCATTAGTTCTCCTTTAAGATTGAATTTTTCACAAGTTCTTTCCTTAGAGGGTAAAAATGGGTGTTTGTGCCTACCTAATTCAATATTTAAGTTGTGAGAGCTCAGCCTGAAATGGGTATACCACAATAAATTGATTAAGGAATGTCCTGATACAATCAGCAGCTTTTGGCCTTAGTGAATGTCTCCTATGACCATAATATAACCAGTTTTCCTTGATTATTTTTGTTTATGTAAATTGTAAGTTTATGTCAAAATAAATACTTTCTGTCTGTCTGTACAAATAGGGTTCTATTCGAATATCTTTATTGTATATTTTATAAGTTCTTAGTTCGGGTTACGTACGCTATCATTGATCTCATGCAACATCTTGGCAAGGACCTGTTCATACACGGACACAATCGTTTTTATTTAAGTCAAACTCATTTTGGTTCATATTGACAGTCCCAGTGACCTTGTAAAGTCGCATAAGCCATATAACTCAGTCTGAATCTCATAACAACTTTGCAAAAGTGAGGGGCATGTGTTAGACCTGAGTCTATTTAGAAATTTTAATGCCGAGACCTGTTGTCTGACAAACAGCGGAAACCTGCCAGTGTCCACTAAAATAGCTATTGTTGAAGTTTGACACCTGACACCCAGTATGTTCTTGAGAAATTTCATTTGTACTTTTTAGAGGGTGTTAATTTCTATTTCTGGGAACCATATTTCACTATTATATTCAAGTATTGGTGGTATATGGGGACATTTCATACTTAATTTAGGGGGGAGATAGCCCGCAGTGGACAGGATTCTCCTTAAGTGCATACATGCATACATTGCTTTCTGCGCTTGACTTGCTAGGTGTATATAAACACTGATAAAAAAGTTAATAAATATGGCTATACTATAAAGTTTAATATCTGAAGTTTCACTGGTTCTTTATGATTCGGTCATAATTATAGAATTTTTCACAAACTGATAACCTAATTTTTGATTTTTGCATCAAAATTTTACTTTAGTGTTCAGAATATTTTTGCATTATTTTGGTGAAATAGATAAAAGGAGTTTATCTGATTGGGTTGCCAAAATGGTTACACATTTTAAGTTAGATTATTGCAAGTGTTTATGTTATGTTAATTTTCTGAAATAATTAACTTTATTATTTAGGAGATAATATAGTCATTAGGTATTAGCAGAGAATGATATCTGTGCTAATAAATGCCATATCTATCTATCCATCTACCTATCTATCTATCTATCTGTCTATCTGTCTATCTGTCTATCTATCTGTCTATCTCTTCTCTTCTCCTCTCCTCTCCTCTCCTCTCCTCTCCTCTCCTCTCCTCTCCTCTCCTCTCCTCTCCTCTCCTCTCCTCTCCTCTCCTCTCCTCTCCTCTCCTCTCCTCTCCCCGGAAGTGTTATTTTCTATTTAAGGCGTCAATTGTCGTTCCACTCCAGTGAACAGGTTTCACGCACCTTAAATACTCCGCTCTCTTTCATTTCAAAACAACTCCAAACATTCTTTGAAGTGAGCAGACGACATTTGGGAATTCCCATCAAAACTTGACGGAAATTGGTCAAAGTGACTGAAATACATTCTAGGGATTACTGACAACTGACATTTCATTGGTTAACAGCGAAAGAAAGTAGACATCTGGAAAACTAGCTAGTCACTAGAAGTCATACGACTGCGTGATATAAGTCATGTATCTAGTCATAAGGAAATAGAAAGGACTTAAAAATCAGACAGTTCACAAAATGTGAAGCAGTTGAAATTCCAGTTTCTCAGGATTTATATATAACTCTACTAGGATTTGTCTTTGATTTTACGACTTGGATTAAGTAGTACTAAGATTGTGGCAAATATATTGGATAAATATTGAAAAGTCTTATTATGAAAGTTATGGAGGACTGTAATAAAATTCTACAGGGTAAGTGGATTGATGATATTTGTATAAGATATTTACATAAAAATTGTAATACTGTTATTAAAATGTACAACAGAAGTGATAAAATAAAATAAAAATAGTTGTAACAGAATGAGATAGAAGTTATGTAGCGGAATAGAAAATAATAGAAAGAATAGAATAGAAAAGAATATAGATGAAAGAAAATAATAGAATAGAATAGAAAAGAATAGAACAGAATATAATAGAATAGATAGAAAAAAATAGAAAAGAGAATAGAACAGAAAATAATAGAACAGAACAGAATAGAATAGAATGTGTTATATTTCGAATACAAGTGACTGGAGTCGAAAACTGTATTCATTGGATAAAATTTTTATTTTAGTTTATTGACACTCGCTATGCTATTCTAAGAAACAAAAATTAAAGATGGAATTTATCGGCTTATGAAAAATAAATAGATAATAATAAAAAAATAAATATAACTAACATGTTGTAATATTTTCAATTATATGTCATTCACGTGAAATGGCCTGATAATATGAGTTCATATTTGAGAGATATGATAAATTATGCATATTTGTATCTTGTTGTGAAATATGTAAGTGCTATTAATATATTTTTTTTTTTCTTCAACTTTCTTATGCTTTAAAGTGCTTCATCATTTTATATGGGGCAGATTTTGTTGAAAAAAATATTGATAACGACAAAATGTTGTGATTTACTGATAATATAGTCATTAGGTGTCAAATAGTACCTTGCTTATCTACGCATATCTATGTTGAGTGTTTTTTTTTTTGCAACAACTACGGTAATAATATTGTTGTCAGTCATGTTGGCATGCCGTAGTCATCCTGAAAAATCACAACAATTAGTACCTTATCAATTATATATCAAGATTTTACAAGATATCTAATAAATTAGTGTTTTGGAAGCTTGTAAATATTAAAGGTAATTTGATATTTAATAATCAAGTTATTATTTAGATAGATGGATAGATGGATGGATGAATAGATAGATATATATTGCATACTTTTTAGAAAATAAATTAAAACATCTACTAAAATAAATTAAAACATCTACTAAAATAAATTAAAACATCTACTATTATCATACGACCGTTTTAATGTACAATACATTTATTTACAATTATTTATTTTGAGTTCATATGTAAGACTTTAAAAGTTTTTTTGTTAAGTTTGACAGATGTTTTATTGTCTAATGAGATTAATTTGAATATTTTATTGCCCTTCCATTATGTTTATATTGAGAGCAATTAGGCTAAATGACTGTTTAATATCAGGCACGCTTTTCTCTATGCTTCAATGCCCTTCTGTAATTAATAGGTAAAGTATAGAAATGACTATATATGTACTAACGAAAGTATTAAAATATACTACAATATATTGGGCTATTTTAAGACAAAATGGCCTACCCGATTTCAGGCACGTTTTTGATATGCATCAGTAACCTTAATAATGGTATAATTGTAGGGTGGAAGTTCTTAAGAATTTAGGCCATGAATGAATGTTGTTGTATGCTTAACAGTAATAAAATTGTGTGTGTTTAAAATTAGGCGTTTTATTGTGCATAGTACTTCTATAATTGGACAAGAAATATTAGGCCATTGATGTTTCATATGTAGGCCCATAATACAAGATATAAATAAGGTAGGCCCTTTTAATTGGTAGTTAATTATACATTTTCATGTTTCAAAATACCATTAGGTTAAAAAATAAATAACATTGTTTCGGAGGCAGGAATATAATATAAGTGCATTTTGGAATATTTAACTACTTACTATGTTAAATCTATATGTTCAAAAGATGTTTATATTTATTGATAAAATAATGTGTTTAATTCAGTTGGTTTTAGCCTTACATTGCAATATAATAATTTGTTTTAATGCTATTTTATTTTATATAAATATATATATAAATTTTATTGACAGTGTTATATTTGTAAATACATTTAAATTCAACAGAAAATTTCGCAAACACATGAATACCCTGTACATTAAAAAAATAAAATAACATAAAATATTCATTTATTAATGGCTTATTGCTAAAAATAAGTGTTATTGATACGATTTCCAATATATATATCGTTATTTTGTATAATGTAAATTTCATGCACAACTATCTCAAATACGCTTAATATAGACAAAATAGAAATATGATAATAAAAAGTAGCAAATTATTGACACGGTAAAGATATATTAATGTAACTACAGAATATGTGTCTACATAAATATAAGCAATTTATATATAAATATTTATATCATGAATGATTACTGGTAGATATCAATGATAGAATACTAGTATTGGGAATTGAGAAAGGCTCAAACTTGACCAGCTGCAGCCATTTTGTTTATAACGACACGTGTTTGGTACATAAAAGGCGGTATTAGCAAAACAAAACTTATCTCAAGGAAAACACGGAATCCGCCTGAAAAGAACTTTGTTTTGACTACAAAAATCTGATAATATATTGAATAACAATGGATGTTATCTTGGTGAATATAATTTATGTATCGTTTAGTTTGCAAAACATATCTTTTGTTGTCAGAAACACCTGCATTAATACTACAATTTTGTGCTTAGCAAAATTTTTTTTTATTATTATTATTAAAATAATATTAAAGTAAATTCATTGTCTTCATTGACAGTTTGGTGACCGGCTGCCAGAGGCAAATGTAATGATGAGATGATTAGGATGCTTGGAGTCCACACCAAGTGAGACCTAGTCATCTTTCTTGCAATGATTATTATTATGTGAACTTTTTAAAAAGATATATAGTGAGATTTCCATACTTGTGATGCTGAGGCAAATAAAAGATCCCACCCATGGGGTAAATGTGAAACATGGGTGGACTCCTCCTCTCTCTCTAAACCTCATCAATCAACCCTCTATAGTGGCAAGTACTTGCCTTAGAGGGCTGGACTATATCCATCTATCTATCTATCTATCTATCTGTCTGTCTGTCTGTCTCTCTATCTATATTATGAATGCTCAGTGATACTGGTCACAGGTTACCAACTGCCAGAGGCAGTCATAATGATGAGACGATAAAGCTGGGGACCACTTTCTACGCCTCAGCTATTCTAATATTTCATTATACTTTGCTTATACTACAATATATTCTGATATCAGATTATATTCCCAACAAAAATTGTTGCCTCAAGCTGTAACATTTTGTTGATTCGTCTAAAGTTTTCCACTCGGGCGATGGTTTATCGTCTACATAAGCCTTGTTTAGTCCGATGCATATGATAAGCGGAGTCCTATCAGTTCTTTATGAGAGAGAGTTGCACAAAAAACGTTCTAACTAGAAGCGAGTGCGACAAATAGTGTTTTGTAGACGGGTAGATTTTCAGTGTTATCAGTTACGACTAAGATATGGAGTACGATATGAATTATATCTGATAAGGAGTTACGAATAAATCTTGCGGTATATCGTTATGATATTATTGATTATGATGCAAGCGATCAGAAGAGTGAATTTCTGTGATGTAGTCAACTCGAAAGACGCTGTACTTTCAGTTGACTGCTCGTCGACTCAGGGGAAAGAAGCCGACTTCGACGACCACAATGGCTGCCAGGAAAGTCTCGCCGAAGACTTCTGGGAAGACGAATTAGACGCCTGGAACGTCATAGGAGAAACTGAATCCTCCTTAAAGAGACCTCGGACAGTTTCGGTCGACAGCGGTTGTTTAGATGTTGACCAAACGTTGCTTCATGATATCGCTGGGGACGTGTGCGGAGACATCGGCGAGTTATCTGATTTGGAGGATGAAATTGATGATTTTGAATTCGTAGATGACGAAGAACATCTTGGGCATACCTCATCGTTAGTTGGTTTGCTGATCAACATGTCTAGAAATAATATCAGCAGAAGCTACAATCAGTTTTATCTGGATGCGGATACTGAGATTGTTAATGATGAATCGGTTGGTGAAGAATCCGCAATTGGAAATCATACATCAGATATATCCGATATGAAATTATCAGAAGTACTTGACTCTAGTGGTTCCCCCGAGGATAACTTCGATTCATGCACCATCGGAAATAAGGGATGTACCTTCGACAATCCTGAATTCATCTTCGGACGAAATACCAACTCCCTGTTAGATGAATCGGACATCGAGCAACTTCTGCACTTACCTGAGTTCGATGAGGACAATCTTGAATTTGAAGAATGCAGAGGATGTTTATTGGTAAATGAAGTGCCTTTAGAAAGTACATCGATTGATGATGATGATGATGATGATGGACTTGCTAGATCTGGAGGTGCTAGAAGAAGGGGAATTCAACGACTGTTGACTGATGATTCCGGATTTGGTGAAATGTCTTATCGGACGGATGGAAGTGAAGATGAAGAAAAGGATGAATTAAATCAAGAAAAAGGAGATAGAAATGTTGATGAGGATGATGTTGAGCCTAACGGAAAATTATTTGAAGAAAGAGCGAATAAACTGAAACGCAAAAATGGCGTAGCCCGGATGCCTAGAGGACCTTGGATCATTCCACGTATTTCATCACGTAATAGTCTTTTGCATAGAGAAAATGAAAGTGAAACTGATCAAAACGAAAGTGAAAGTAATCAAGACAAAAGTGAAACTAATCAAAGTGAAAGTGGGCAAAACGAAAGTGAATGTAATCAAAGTGAAAGTGACACAGATGACCTGGATGACCTAATTACTCCTTACTATTGCCCTCCACCAGTCAGAAGACGTCGAGACAGCGGAGTTTCGCTTTCGGGAGATCAGGATGTGGTGTCTAACCTCTTAGTAAGAAAAGTCAGCGTTTGCGAAGCGGCTTGTTCTGACTGTCTGTCTTGGTACAACCCGGAACAGGCGACTGATGAAGAGACGAGCATTGCTCTGCATGGTGCGTTGAGTATGGACAGACTGACAAAGACAGACGCTAATGGACATAGATAGAAATAATGACAAAAAATAAATACAAGTAATCTATTGATGTATAAATATATTTTTCAGTCTTGAGAAACTGATTTCAAAAGTTTTGATTTAATAGTCAGGGTTAGGTAAACATTAGGAAACGAGTGAATTTTCTTCCTGCCCATAGAAATTTCATGAAATTATTTTGGTGGTCAGGTAAATAATAAATCTTTGGGAAGGTATTAGAAAATTAATGCGATTTCTAAATTAATGCTCATTTCGGAGTGGCTTAGATAACCATAGTGACAAACTAATCAAAACAGCTGTTGATAGACAGAGCAATACTGTTAAAAATAACAGCTGTAATTGGTTAAAATAATAACTAATTGGTTCAAATAATGGCGTAATTGGTTCAAATAATGGCGTAATTGGTTCAAATGGTTTGAATCATTAGCTAATTGTTACAAAGGCGTTTGTAACCATTACCACAAGTTGGGGTTTGAAATTTTGCTAACATTTCTGTCTATTTTGCAACAGTTCCATACTCAGTACCTTTTACACTATATGAAAAATGATGACAGGAAATGTCCACGTGGACCTGCATTTGGAATCATGCCAATTATGGCATTTCAATGATCGTACAGTGCTTGACCCAAGAAACGCCTGCATACTCCCCAAGGAGTTGAGAAAGCCTCAGGCTTGAACAGGCCTGCTAAGTGCAATTGTAAGGTCATTAGAGTACCTTCAAATTAACAAAAATGGAAAAGAACTCTGTTATTAAAGAAAGAAAATCTCTCAAACTGAAAAAGCTGTTTTTTTATGAGCTTGATTTCAAGAGTTAAAGACAATACTCCTTAAAAGCTTATAAAGCAGAAATTGAAATTGCCATGGATAAAATGTGGCCTGACTGACTGACTGATTGACTAAATGACTGACTTACTATTTGACTGGCAGATTGACTTTTGACTGACTGATTGACTATATATTCGACTGACTGATTAACTATTTGATTGGCTGACTGACTATTTGACTGGCTGATTGACTATTTGACTGACTGATTGACTATTTGACTGAGTGACTAAATATTTGACTGACCTGCCCACTGAAGAACTAGATGCTTTTCTGGCTTGTCATTTGATTAAAAGGGTTAACAAAAAAATAAAAAGAGACAATAATAGAAAAACCTAAATTTGACAAAATGATACGGATTACAATTTATATTTGAGTAGCTGGCATACATTTTTATGTGCGAATAAAAATTAGAATGCCAAACTATAGAATTTTCTGTAGAGTATTAATTAAATGCATTACTCCCACTGTTCAAAATATCGAATCATATACTAATCAAACTTATATACTCAGATATAGGAATAGCTAAATTTGTCAAAATTAGAGTATATTTTTTCATCTATCTACCTGTCTATCTATCCGTCTATATATCTATATATGTATCCTACTTTCTATCAAAACAGTTTATTTATGGTAATAAATAGTTGCATCTTACAAATAGCCATAAAATATGTTACGTCAGGTCCTGTTAGACGCCTATAAGATTATGAATGAACCATATCATGCAAAATTAATCTTTCATGTGTCATAATTGCAATTGATCATTCATTCCACTCAATACATAGTGGTCGTTTACTGTGTACACCTGTATTCCTTTGATTGGATTACATAATACCTCTGCCTAAATACCAGTATGTTACGTAATCATATTCCTCTGATCTTAGTGGGGTAAATATTGCTGGTATTTTGGCTTGCGCAGGGTAGCTTGTTGTGATAAGGGACTTCAATGCTGAACAATGCAATTGATTGGCCACAAGACCCGTTGATTGCAATAGGCATTGTTGGTGACGTCACAATGATGAGGGAATTCCGGGAAGGCACAAGAGTATGTTTGGACAATAGATCATAAAACACCCCCCACTGTTAACTGTGATTGTTGATGGTACTATATAAGGATGCAGCCATGTATTACAGTCAGTTAGTACACAGCTTCTGTAGTGATAACAACATTAGCTGTGAGGAGATATTTCTAGAATTACTCGAATTACTCAAATTATTACAAATAATTGGATTTACCAATTCACCATGAAGCATAAGGATAACATCAAGAATAATTTGAGGATGAAATACGCTCCTGATCTAGGTTATTTTTTTGTTTTATTTATAATTGTTTATTTGAATTTTATATATTGTATTACAAATATTGGTGATGATCACTGATTTAAAGTCACAGACTTGCAGAGAAATTCTTGGGTATTTTGGATGATTTAACTTACGTTACTTTGTATGAAGGACTCAAGAAAAGCAGCTTTATTGGAAATTCTGATATAATTCATTTGTAAGATTGACTTAGTAATATATAGAGAAATTGCTGACAAATATTACGCTAAATATGTAGCTATGGATGTGCAGTTTGCACATTTCTTAATACAATATTGATATTATGAATACAGTTAAGTATATTTATGAAATAGTTCAGTATTTGCATGGCCTGAATAAGATTGATGTGAGAGTTTTATAATCCTGATAATTCTAGCATTATTTACACAACGAATTGCTCAAATTTCAAAGTACGGTGCCACATGATAAGTAGTTATGAAATGGCTTTGTCTTGGATAGCACTTTGTCATGTCTTAATGTCTCAATGCTACTGGGTCTGAAGCTTAGCTCAGCTTATATGATCACCTGCAGGCAGACGTAATGATGAGATGATAAGGCTGCTTGGAGTCCACACCAGCTTTTATTATGAAATGTTATAAATACCACATTTAATATCTTAAACACACTTCTTCAGTATGTTAATTTATTTATGATATGTCAAAGGTTTCGCTGAAATTTTGATGCACAAACCACCTCTGAACTTTTGTGATAATTGTTTCTAATACTGTTTTTATTATCAATATTATTGGTGACAGTTTACCTGTGAATCTATGGCATTTTTATTAACGTTATTTTTGTCATTTCCTTACAGTTCTTTGCGCGGAAAGATTGACGCAGATGACCAAGACGTACAATGACATAGAAGCCGTGACACGCCTCCTGGAGGAGAAAGAACGCGATTTGGAACTCGCTGCTCGAATCGGAACCACCCTGCTCGAGAAGAATAAAGAACTATCGGCACGGAACGAGGAGCTAGAAGATCAGATCAGTGAAGCCAATGAAAAGGTGAGAGGATGAAAATAACTAAGAATCTTACTTCACCGAGTTAATTATCACCTCTAGTAATAATTCACTGTCTCAGTGGTATGATCTGAAGCTTAGTCAGAGGCAGACGTAATGATGAGATGATATAACTTGGGAGTCCACACCATTTTACACCTTTACCCCATGGGTGGGATCTTTTACTTGCCCCAATGTAGACATCCAATATAAGGCACCTCCCAATGTAACATCTCATGCGATCGACATCCATCGAGGATGTAGCTCATGAAGAGTGCCCACTCTTTTATTACTTTACGACAAATAATTCATGTTTTTGTGCTCATTAATAATGTAAGATAGTAATATTATCTTATTTCTTTTACAGGTTTCCCAGCTTAAGCATGAAGTTGCTATGAAAGATGCTCTCCTACAAGTTTACATACAAGACTACGATAATGCCAGCCCGTCACCTGTGTAAGTCGAATGAATTCACTTGAATCATGTCATAAAAAGAATTGTATTATGTCAGTCAGCAGTAATATAGTTGACTTATACACGAGAAATACCAAGTATTATTTTAAGTCTTTACTGTTTCTTTGAATTTCAGCTCGGAGACCACCACATTTGGTCTTCCAATCAGCGGATTTGACAATCTCCAGAAAAAGGTCAAGGCCCTTGAGGAAGAGAACAAAGACCTCAGGCAGGAGGTGGGTTGATTTATATGACCTTTAGATTACCTTAAAAAATGACCTTGAGAAAGTGATAGTACTGTAACGAAGCCTACGAGATCTATGCAACCTTAAATTTGGTTGTGCACAAAGTATATTTCGCATACAAATATCGTATGACATTGTTTGACCTTCACAAATTGTCAAATGACCTTGAAAAAAATTATATTCTTGTAACCAAATTCCCCAATAATGGATGCATTGTTAAATTTGGTTTGCACACCATGTTCTTATAACCTTCAAGTTTGTTGTAAACGAGGCACATTATGCGCATTTTCTCACAATTTTAGAAGTCAATAAATTAATAACTATAATTTACGTTTTTTGCAGACGTTCCAATTGCAGTGTGACACGGATACGCTTGAAGAGAGAGAAGCTGCGCTCGTCACCGATATTTTGCATCAATACAGTAAGTTAAATATTTAGCTTTCTTGGTGGTGATGTAAGCGATTTAATTTTAGTTTCAAAAGATTCTTTATAGGGGTTACATTGGCCTTGAAAATATGTTTTTTTGAGAAATAATCCTCTCAGATAATGATGATATTAATTAGATTCAAGCAACAAGGCCAAATAAACAAGAGCACGTAATCCGAGTATTAATTGTGATATCCATTATGAGTACATTGAATATAGTTTTGGAAAGATATCTCATTTTTACTCTGTATTTACAGCTGATTGCAAAGACAGACTTACAGATCTAGAGGACGATGTTCTCAAAAAAGGCGAAATCAATTTACGACTCCAAGAGGACAAAACCAAATTGCAGACGGAGATCATCGACCTGGAAGCCAGAATAAGGAAATTGACAGCAGAACACATGGAAGTCAGCGCTCACCTAAAAGCGGCACAATTTTCACAAAGAGAACTTACTACTGAGGTATATAATTGTTTTTATTTTGGCGTATTAAATTTAATTATTTGTGTATATAATGCAACATTAAGTGTATAGTATTGTGATCCCACCCTTTTCGGAACTTAAAACCAACATTCTACGACTTTTACCCACTTGTATTATGCTAATTAGTGCTAATTTTGAATGAATTACGCCTGTATTGTAGCAACCAAATTCTATTTGGATTCATTTTTGTTCTTTATCATTTGTGAACAATAACATGGTAAAAACATTACACTTGTGTGTAATACAACCGCAATACATTGAGCATTTTTTCCGTTGTTTCTGTAACTATCTATATCATTTCATCGACTAATTAGTGAATTTTATAAACATTTCAGGTTGGCGAATTAACGGACAAGTACCACGAATGCATGGGACTCTTACACGAAGCCCAGGAAGAAGTAAAAGCTTTAAGACGCAAAGCAAAGCCCAACGTGGTTCACCAACACATCGGAATGATGTCGCCCTTCCACCCCGAAGGATCTCTCGCTTTCGAATTAGAAGACACCATGAAGAAGGAAATCAGTTATCCCGATGGATATTCTCCCCACGATAGGAAGTACGTGTGCTTTCGCTTAATTGGCGTTTTTATTATGAGGCATTTGTCGTAGATATTAGGAGTTATGTTAGGAAGTATATTTGCTACTGAGATATGTGACATTCAAGTTCAATGTGTTCTTGGATATTTATTTTGGCATTTTTATATTAATATTAATAAGAGGGATTATCCAGTCAATTCGAAGTGCATTTAAATTATTTGTGCATTCATTGATTGAATTTCTATAATTTATAAGTGTTTGTAAATGCTACACCTTGTTAAAAGAGTGTGAAATAAATGTTTATTTATTTGTTTTTAAAGGATTTATTTTCACTTAGCTTTTACCATAAACATCCACCATGACTATTTAACTCATTGAACTAAGCTTTAGTGATCTGATGTTTCAATTAAACTTGAACTATTCCAATTAAGTTTGGTAATCTTAGTCGCTTCTGAAGTTCAGTTTTTACTATGTTTTGTAAAGTTATGAATTCTAACCTTTTATTTTTTTAACTTACAGAATGCACAACAGGCGTATCATGGAAACGGCGAAAGTTGTCAAGAAGTCAAACCGCAAATCTTCCAGTCTACTCTCAATCTTCGGCTCCACCCCTAGTTCTAACGGAAACGACAGTTGCGAATCTATCGCTGGTTCATCCAACAGAAGCTCCCTCTACCTGTCCGACCCGGAATCATCTATAATGTCGGAAAGTGGCGATTTCAATTCTCTCTTCGGGTAAATACAATTTGTTTTGTTAATTAAAATTATTTATTTGTTACAAAGATTACTGCCAAAAAAAATATATATATCAAAAGTTTCATAATATTAATTGTTTTCTTATTTATTGCAGCACTGGCTCTCTCGGTAAACCAGGTATTCCTGGCTCTAACGATTTAGAAACTGCTCTGCGACGTCTTTCGATAAGAAAAGCTAATGAGATTAACGAGAAAATTTTGGAGGAAGAGGAGGAAAAAACTTTAAAGTGAGTATTTTCAACTCGCATCTTCTTCGATCCTAAACTTTCATTGGCATGATAATATGCTTTGTTTGGTATGAACTTCTTTACAAGTAACTTTTTTGTTGAACCCCATTTAATTTAAGTTGTATTAAGTATATATAATATATATGGCAGTTATAAATAAGTGATGAAAACCAATTTATTGTAGAATGTAGAATTATGAGACTTTATGCTACAGTCAAATAAACCGTAAGTGTATCAGCAAATCGCTTATGATGTTAAACTCGAAGTCAAAATACCGAGTGTAAAATTGCTAAGTGTTCTGTTTATTTATTTAGGGGTATTTTACTTGCCCTTAATATCAAAAGTATACTTACAGTGTGCAATGCTGTACGTTTGATCAATATTTTAATGTATTGTTTTTTTCTTTCACAGCAAATCAGCGCGCGGTCTTGACATGTTCGCAACCCCAGCAACTGGATCTCACACTCCCGACTCCCTGCTATCTCTCGGTTCCGACTTCTCCAAATTCTCGGGATATTCCGGCCTCAACTTCCATATCCCAGAGAAACTCCAGATTGTTAAACCCATGGAAGGTATGTGCATTAAACTTCTACTTACTTTGATAAATTGCGTACTCATTGAATCAGTATTTTATGGTAGTGCGCTAATTGTGGTACTTCTACAGTAATTGTAGTGATTCAATTCAATCCAATATATTTACCACTATGATTCAGTTCATATTATCGGAATATATTCCTTTATAAGAAGTGTGGTGAGCGACACCATACGGCGTACTTACTCATTCAAATAAAGTTAAGATTAGATTCCGATACGTCATGTCTTCGACGTTGCTGCCTCGTGGCTACCCAAGTCCTTATAAACGTGCTTATCCGATGTCATATTTGACTATTTTTGTAATATTAAGACAGCATTAAGCAAAACATCTTAAGAAACTTCTCAGCTATAATGTCTGTGGCAGTTGCGTTAGGAAGAATGAATTCAACCTGAATTTTAAAATCTGAATCCGAGAGGAAAGTCACGACAATTGCTAACCTTATTATTTCTGTCTTAGGTTCGATGACTTTACACCAATGGCAGCGTCTGGCCACGCCCCATTTGGGGTGCTTCATGGATCAGCGTCCTGGGGTGCAAAACAAAGGAGAGCGCCCTCTGGATATCGACGAAGAAGTCTACGACATGAGCGACTTAGAAGAGGATTCTCCCGGTATGTTTGATTCATCACATGACCAAGTGCTCACGTCACATGACTTGTACGGGTCACATGACCTCGATTTAGACACGAGTGATGAAGAAGTGTGTCTCTCAGACGATGAGGGGAGCGTAATATCGTCCTCTCATCCCGCTGCTTTGAACAGTTTCACTCGACGATACAAGCTAGATCCTTTGCGTAGAGTGGCACCCGCTACGTGTGTTATTTGTTAGATTTATTTCGAACTCGAGATTCAATATTTTTTTTATTTGTGTAGATTTCCCACCTCCTGTTTTTGTTATGCTAATCTCAGTTGTTTTCGTTTTTTGACCTTTGTGTATATTTCACTCGTTTTTTTCATTCACACCTGTTACCGTGGTAACTATTGTCATTTAATACCTCGCATCAAATTCATCACAATTTTTGAAAATGAAATATGTCCCACCATATTTTTTTTTGAGCCGAAACGTATTTGACATTTGATTATTTATTTATTTATTGATTAAAATTTCATGACCAATTTTTGCTTTTTTTAAATATTTTTTATTTTTTTCTGAGAAATCCTTCATATACACACATTAGACTCGCATAAAATGTCAACTGATCTTTAATTTCCAATCAATTAAAGTCGCATTTTGAAAAAGATCTGAGAATCACCCTCCAGTCTTTCCCAATTACTACAATTCTAATTTCGACTTTCCACGAAGTTTTGATTTACTCACAGTCTGCACTTTACTATAAGAAATGCACTTGATTATATGACTTCCTATCAAACTTGCTTATTTGTTCCTTTCGTGATTATTCTTAATCTCTCTTTCAAATTCCTCGTTGATTTTCTGTTTTGGTGAATGTCTTGATTGGTTTGTGGATTTTGAATCTGTAACCCTTTTACACTCTAGAATGCACATCTTATTTTAAAGTTTGTGATATTTTCGGCTTGATAAATCACAAATAACTGCAATTTATCCGGCAAAATCGATGTATCAACTCTGAAATTCAGAGTGGATCACAAATTGCAATCGTTACTGTGAAAAACGGTGAAAAATTTCAAGGATCAAGAAGCATTGAGACACAAATAAAACTTTATTACATTTTGTACGACAATCAAATTAAGACATTAACGGAATCGGAGATTAACGAATTCTAATTACGCTTCTATGCTATTAAAGGATTGATGAATTTCAAAGGGGTTGATCTTTTGCCCTCGAGAAATTCATCGACACTGCTATAGAAGCAATTTGAACGAATGAGCGAGTTGTGATAACATGATTATTTATATACGCTTTCGAAACAATCGCGTCATCCAAAGAACTTGATCACATGTGCTAACTGACAAAATATTTCCGTGTCTTACATCTTATACGAAGTTTAGGAAAATGTTGAAATATAATGAAATGAAGAAGAGAATGTTATGTAGCGTTCAAAAGCGGGACAGTAAAAATGATAACAAAACGGAAAAGAATATACAGTTATATTATTTATGGGTCGGTATAGTTATATCAGAGTCATTGTTCATATATACTTATTTTCACCATCATATCAAAATCAATCAATCAAAAGTTAATAAGTGATATCAATAAGTGAACTTTGTATTTCTATGGTTTGCTAAGTCATCCCCTTATCTTCGTCTTAATCATTCGATTTGTTTTTTGGGCAGTGATAAAGTCACGAGATAACGCACCCATAAATAATACTAGAGTGTGATTTTTGTCCGATTGTGACATTTAATGGTTACAAATCAAACATTTGTTGAAAAAATTTAGCGTTTTAAAAAAGAGGTCATGTGATCAAGAACTTTGTGACAGTGATTGTTCGGAATACTTCTATGTCAATGCGGAATGATTTTGCAAATGTGTCATCTTCATTTTATTTACATGTATCATTCATAATCGTGTTTCATTCGTGTCATATTTCATCAAATTTGAGAGTTTCTTCAATGCAGTTCTGCAAAAATTATCATTTTTTAAAGAAATGAAAACTTGGGTCCTTTTATTGCCATTGGGGGATGGTCGATAATCGGACATTTTAATTTTTTTTTCTAAACAAAATCGGCGAAATGCCGTACATGTATCTTGGTATCTGTTCTTCTATGAGACGACCTCATGACCTTCAATAGGTCAAGGTCATACAACTAGGTCAAGTTGACCTCATAATTGGGTCACAACCCAAAGCGCTGGCTTAGCCCAGTCAACTAGGTTATATATATTAGGTCGTAGGTAATGACATATTTACCAGTACAAAGTACTTATAGGTCATATATTGCTACTTAATTGTATTACTTATGGTAGTGATATACTTGTCCCATGTGATATTTGAATTAGGCGTGGGTGCTTAGGTTTAGGTTTGAGTGATATTAGATTTTACTTAGCGGCAAAGTGGACTTATTAGACATTTTATTCTGCATCGATGGACGCTATTTTTATATCATTGGATTGTATGCAGTGGACTTTAAAAAATGATCTATGCGACTGTTACTGCTGTTTCTTCTGTGATAAACTGTTACTACTTTACACAAAGAAGTCTTTCACGCATCAGAATTACTGCCTGGCATTAAAACATATCTCACCATGCGGCAAACCCTCAGCTTTAAGCTTTGAATCTTGAACTTCGATAATGAAAACAAAAGAGATTACAAAGGTCCAATGCTGATTTAATTTAGGAGAGATGATTGGTCCCAAAACCAAGTTGAGGATTTTATTTCAATTTCACGGAGTCTAAATTGGAGATTATTTTTCTGGGAACGGAACATTTTTGCAACACCAAAAGATGACTTCAAACGGACTAATTCTCCTGAAATTTTGTGCCTTAAGACTTGATATTAGGACAGCTGAAATGTTTTATATCCAAACTATTTTATGTAAAATTTCTTTTAAAGTGCCAAAAAAAACAAAATTAGCAAATTACCAAAGTTATTATTTAGCTTATATTAATCGCAAATATCATTTTACATATGGTTATGCCACAGGCATTATTTGTACATATTTCTAGTAGGCAATATCATATTGATCATGTTAGAAGTATCATATATTATGTAGAATACTGCATTAGGATAATACGTTCATGTTAGTCTAGGTGTATACTAACGAGCATTGTAAATGCATGGTTAAATGTCTAATCGTTTTTACCCCGGTGCTTTTTATTTTAACGAACGGACAGCTGTATATATTCTGTAAATAATATTTCGCACTCGTTACTTTTGAATGTATAATAAACGTGTGTAACGCTGTATCGATAGATTTTGTTATATTAACAAAATAAGGCAATAGATTTACGAAGACATTGAATCTATTATTGTTGAATCATGTCCGAAAACTCTATTTTGAAGCAATATTACAAATCACAGCTTTAGTATATGATTGACAAACTACATTGGCAAATACAGAAATGAAAACTGGTACACAATCTCAGATTGAATCATCTAATAATTAATTGCATGATGTTTTGAGGCTTTACGCTACTTTGTTTTATTCGACTGCGACTAACTCATTAATTACTAATTAATGCACAACCGATTATTACTTATCATTAATACATTAACACTGGTTTTATAGTTATTGATCTCATTTTCAAAGATTCTCAATTAAATCTCAATCAACCGTAGAATATATTTATTTGCCCATATTAATGAAATTGCCACTCCTGTAGGTAAACTGAATGTAATTGAAAGATAATGGAACGATATTGGACGTTGTGTTAAGATGATAGGGTAAATTTATACATTAAGAATGTTATCCTAAGTGTGAAATATTTGTATTTATATAATACCACAGGATGTATCGATTTCAAGAAAGCAAATAAATCAAATGATGCTGTTATCGTTATCATATATATCTATAATTTCATATTATAAATTTGTAAAAATATACGTAATTTTCTATTGACAATCAATATGTACAAATCTAAAATATGTTATTGATATGAGATGAAATATTTTACGTATGACATCAATCCTCATTTTTGTACGAAATCAATTTGAAAATATTATGCTGTAATTAAGCAAATGTACGAACGTACTATGGAATATTTAGTCTGTAAAATTGTGCCAATCTGAAGTAATTATTCACGTTCATAATTATCCATTATTATGTTATCAGAACTGCCATATTAGACTTAATTAATTTTGTTGTAAAATTATATTAAGAATGATGAGTGCCTAATGTGCTAAATACAATATGATATTAAGATTTTGTGGTAAATCTGTAAATATGATAAGCGACAAAGAGATTTGATCATCAAATTGATGATATAAACAAATGATTTACATGTATTTATTTGCTCCTTGTTGTAAACATGCAATTATTCGCTTTAATAAATTTTATGTATTTCTTTTCGTTATATTTATTTGTTTACCTTTTTTCTGTGGTTGTTCAGAGTTAGTTTTGTTTGTAGTTTATATTGGTTTGAAGTTTCGGAAGTGATTTAAGTATCAGGTTTATAGTTCTTTTGTTTCGGGTATATTTCTTTAGTTGAAATTCGTTATCTTAGACATTTGCATTTCATATATCTACCAATGGTATGTAGGGGTTAGATGTAATCGTTACAGGTTTTCTAACTTTTATGGCAGTATTTATGGATCCACGGGTTTCGTCCCATATTTTTGTTGCTCTCCCATCGAAAGGGATGTACTTAACTCATTCTTGCACTATAGTATAATCCAAAACAAATGTCCACTTGATTTTTGGTCTTAATTTTACATAATTGTCACGGAGAAGCACAATAGATATGAATGTTACCAAAAAGTAAAATCCCAACTTTCTAAGTTTTCGCAATTTGTTATGGCCACAAAGAAGCAGCTGATATTACAATGGAGAACACAGCAAAATTCTGGTTATTGGGTTCCCAGAACTGTTCTTATCAGTGGACATTTATTATTGATCCTAGTATAGTTCAGATAAATTTTCACCTCTGTTAGCCTAGCTCAGTGGTAGCGCGCCGGGCTTCCAAGTTCCAAGCATTGGATCCCGGGTTCAATTCCCGGTCGAAGCTATAAGTTGCCATGGTCCCTGCCTGTCCTTATTAGCCCATCGGGTGCAGAAATACACGACGTTAAGCTCTCATCCGCCCCCTTAAAAATCCTCATCAGATTAGCGTTTTTATTTTATTTTTAACAAATAGGATTAGAGTTATCATGTAGATGGTTAAACTTAGTACTCTGTTACTGAGAAGTGAAGTATGATTTTTATTTGCCGCAACTTACTACTTACCAACATCTCAAACATGGAAATTTTTATCTCGAAAAAAGATTGCATAAAAACTTATTCTGAACAAGCCACACACAGCATACATCAGAAAATAGTATTGATAAGATAATCTACAATGTTACATTAAATGGGGTTACAGTTCGGTTTGGAAAATATTTGTACCTACCTGGACCTATATTTTTACCTTATTTGGTGTGTACGTGCAGAAAATCATGTAGCAATATTGACCAATCAGAGACAAGGACACGATATCTAGACCAATCAGATTGTAGAGATCTTGAATGAGGTCAGGTCACTTAAGGTCAATTGCCTGGTTTCCTGACTGTTGCTGGGTGTCATTCAACTAAACCTAAGAGATAAATTTTGCAGTTTTTTGTTCTCTTAATTGTAGATAATTTTTGTCATAATCATCCAAGTTGCGTATACTTAAAAAATGGGGCACGCTTCGATGATGCAAATCTTTTATTAAATAATCATTAATTATGACACTTGTACAACTAGATAACAAAAGCATATGTTGCTCAGATACGTAATTTGCACTTTATATATTGACTTTACACCTATTTTTTTTCTTTTAATTAAACAAACTTTATCTTGTTATTGTTCATTTAAACTTTTACAATCATATAGGAGGTTGAAATTTGCACGGTATACAATCAGCAGTATGGGGGAGTATTTGCATACATCTTTTATGCAACACGAGTACCCGTTAATTGTATTTTAACTTAGTTTTCGCCAAAAAATTGCATTGAAGAAACTCCTCATTTTGTACACATTTCACTCAACATACTTTAAATTTACTGTTTCATGCATTGTTAAAAATTAAATGTTATATGAATTTTTCAATGTACATTATGCATTTCTCAATCCATGTGATTTATTTGTTTCATTTCTTTTGTTATTGACATTTTGATTTACTTTTAATAAATACTCTAATAACCTTTTTCCCTCATTAAAATGAAAAGTATGTTGGCCGTATATGATTTATTTATTGTATTATTTTCATTTACAGATGATTTTATCACTCCGAACAAAGTGGAACGTACATTCGGAACGTACACATACACAATGTCCAAGATCATGCACCCGACATTGGACAATGATAACACAATAATGACTCAAGTGTGAGTGATGGTTATTGAAATGAGACTAAAGTAGGATTCCAACTCGATGTTCACATGAGACGTTTGATTTCTTACGATGATGATTACGTGTTCTTAAGAAGTCATCGAAGCAAACCCCAAACTTTTCAAAATAACAAATTATTAATCAAATGACTAAATAGAAATTATGCACTTTTTGTATTAAAGATAAATTGTATCGAGTAGTAATTTACTGTTTATTTAGTACTATTTATTAACTAGCAAAAATTGATACATGAAACGTTCAATTTCTTACGATGATGATTACGTGTTCTTTAGAGCAGATAAGTCATCGAAGCAAACCCCAAACTTTCCAAAATAACAAATTATTATTCAAGTTACTAAATAGAAATTATGCACTTTTTGTATTAAAAGATAAATTGCATCGAGTATTAATTTACTGTTTATTTAGTACTATTTATTAATTAGCAAAAACTGTCTTTATATCTCCGCAGCTACCAAGGCGGACCACGCCTGTCTTCCACCATGGGGGCGTTCAGCTCACGCGACGCCCACACGACCTTCGGGACGACCACCTTTAGTATGAGTTCCAGCTTAGCCCGGGTATTACAGGTGAATTATCTCGCCACTTCACTTATTTACTGACTGTCCTGTGCGACATGCAGACAGTTTCTGGTTAAGATATTATATACACGTTTAAACACAGTATTACACGCATAATAATTAACAAGGCCCTTTGATGGAAGATCTATCTATCTATCTATCTACCAAGCTATCTATCTATCCATATGTCTATCCATCCATCTATCCAGCTATATATCTATCTATCTATCTTATCTATCTATCTATCTATCCATCTATCTATCCAGCTACCTATCCAGCTAACTATCTTTCTATCTATCTATCTATCCATCCATCTATCTATCTATCTATTGTTCTTTCATTCTATCTATCCTACCTATTTATCCTATAGATCTATCTA
The DNA here is from genome assembly GCA_932294295.1 of Alitta virens. NCBI lineage: Eukaryota > Metazoa > Annelida > Polychaeta > Phyllodocida > Nereididae > Alitta > Alitta virens. The sequence goes on from OW028585.1 coordinate 34,918,707, forward strand.
TCTATCCTATCTATATTTCTATCTATCTATCATTCTTTCAATCTTTCTATCTGTCTATCTGGCTATCTATCTATCTATCTATCATTCTATCTAACCTATCTATCTATACTATCTACCTTTCTATCTATCTATCGTTCTATCATTCTTTCTATCTTATTGTCTGTCTATCAGTATCTGTGAGATATTGCAAGCTGCCTATTACATGATTAGTTTTACAGCTAAAAAAGAAATTTGTTTTTTTATTACTCAGGAACGTGAAAATGAGGAAGAGGAAGTTGAAGACAAACCGAACAAACAGGAAGTCACCCCACCCCGCTTCCATAGCATCGTCACGGAAACATTATCGGAATGTCGGCATTCTCAGACGGAAGCAATCTATTCGTCTGCTAACATGATGAGTCCGCAATTCCTGGGCATCGGTAGTCACACGGCACTTGCGATGATCATGACTGACTCTAAAATGTTAAGAAAAGACCTGCATAGGTTGATGGGCAGTCCTAAGAAGGTCAAACAAAAGGACGTGGAACTCCTTTTACCGATCGATCCTGATACGCCGTTATACATCGACGGCATAAGTGACACTGCTCAGCCAATGGTGGTCTCGGATTCATTCAATTTAGTCAAAAAGTTAAAGAACTCCGGGTTAGAAAACGCAGGGTCAACCACAGCCGCTCAAGCTGTATTAGACACGGGTTTGAACAGTATTATGTCATTCGCTGGGAGTAATGTCACGGCACGGGTGCACCAAGCTACCCCTTCTCTCACTTCACCGTGTTCTACGTCATCATCAGACGCTACTTCTCCCGAAAGCCACTCCAAAAGGAAAGACTCACATTCAGAATTATTTAGCAACACTAATAAAGTATCAGTGTCTTCCCTGTCCGAACCGTTATTAAGACATTTGGCTGGACTCCAGAATCTCGGTTCGGGCATATTGGGAGTGTGGAGAGGATCTGAAACAAAATCTAAATCAACGAGTGACCTCGACACGTCCAAACAAGTCGAGTCTTCGTTGTAAAGTGTTTAAAAAAATTATTTATTATGAAATTAACTTGTGATATGAAACACACAAGTACTTATCATAATAAAAAAAACTGTGAAATAACACATTAAAGTGAAAGTTCTTAAAAGACAACTTGTGATAACTAGAGAAATAGACAGTTTAACACTTGACTTTGTGGTCGTTTACTTTCGTAAGCCAGAAATGGTGAATTGAACGGATTTTAAGTACTTCGTCGACACTCTAGACTGTTAGAGTATCTTCTCTGCATGAACCGTCTGTCTTGAATATTGGTGCACGCTCGACTCTCGTCAAGAAACGGAGATTATTACATTTATTATATTCATTTGCGTCTATCCCAAATGCTGGAATTGCCATTTTTAATCGTTGGGAATTTTCTTTACAGCTAAATATTTTAATTAAATACCTCCTAGTCTGTTCGAAACATGTCTGCATCTATGCTGATAAGTCTGGTACAATCAAATTTTTGTAGTTATTTGGTAAATATATTAATTATATCTCTTTTATGGTCTTTGCCGAATGCTCTGAAATAGTCAATGTTATTTCGATGTATTTATGAGATAAATCAGGCTTTTATTGTTAGGTAATTGTTAAATATTGAAGAGAGTACCTAATAGTTCTTGAAGATAAACAATATAGATTAACAAAATAGATTAGTGGTTGAAAAGAGCTTTTGAAATAGTTTAGTGTAAAATAGTTTTGCGTCACTTTAAATGTGTACCTAGTCGACTAGTAGTCATTTTGTCAAATCAAAATTTATTGCTATAATTGTGGAAATCTAGTAGCCCATCGAGCTAGTGACCATAGAACAAATTATAATATTTTTAATGTGGAGGATTAGAATATCGACATAATAGAATTCTCGGAGAGAATGGTCAATTATGCTACAATGTACTTCAAAAGAACTGTGTAAGATAAATTGGAATTTTGTAAATGGTATTCACGCATGTGAATGGCCGGAGATTGAAATGGTTGTGATAACAGATTATAATTTGCTTGTATGTTATTCAGAACTATATCTTTACGAATATCATAAACTCTACATTTTAAGTGATATATTAGAAATTAGGATCTTACAAAATATGATAACGTTCTGCATATTATATTGCTGCATATGCTTAGATTCTTTTGAATATTGCTTTTAGTAAATTTTGCTGTTGTAATAATTCAGTATTACTCTAAATGTGTAATATTTCACTTTTCCGTACGCTTAATAAGTATTGAAGTTGAACGCTTGAGCGTTTTTGCTGTTATCTTGTTTTAAGCGTCTTGTCAAAATTTACTTGTCTTTCATCATTGCTTTTTCATTTTCAAAGGCATTGTTGTGTTTCTGCTGAACAACTAGCGACCTCTATAGTATTCGATGTTAACTAGTGACCCAATTAGGACCCCAGCGCCCTCTTGTGTAAATTGCACCAACAACAGTTGTTCTTTATAATAGAGATTTTTAGATCTATAACACTTCACAAGACCATGTTAAACTTTTTTTAGTAATGAAGTTCAAATACAATATTATATTGAAATTAAATCTTAATAGAGCCCAGTCACTATATATGTGTAGCCAACACTCCATAATGACTACAAGAATTGATGACATCATTAGTGCACAGGTATTGATGACATCATTGATTTGTGATGTCATCTATTTATAGATTGTTACCAAATTAGGAAAAATGACCAGCCCAATATATAAACTCGAAAAGAGAAAAACTAAAATAGTAATAGTTTAAATTATAATATTTGAGCAGATTAATAAGATATTCTATTATATATCGTAGATGCTATTTGCGTATGAAATGCTATCTATGCAATGTAGACGTGTCTATTCTCCTACTTAGTGTCTTGAGCTACCCGTCGTTAATCACTTCGACTTTTTATTAGGATTTCAATCTATTATCGTAACATTGTGATATTTCATTGACACTTATTATGCCAAAATAATGTTATTTATTTGACGTTTGTATATATTGTGTGAAATTCATGTAAATCGTTGGGTTTACATGTCATTTAGAACCACTGAAGTTCTCGGAGATTAAGATAATTATTTGTGCAACTGTTGTATGTCCGGATTTGATCTCGAACGAAGGGAATCAATTGTAAAAAGCTGGAGTTACGTTCGTAAGAATGATTTAACAAGTTTAATCTGCTCCGAAATTTTACAATCCTGTTAATTTTCAATATTTTAAATGCAATAGATTTTTGTCATTCCACTTTACATTCTCGGAGATTCTGAAATATACTGATATTACAAATTTCTAGAATAAAAATGAAATATTATGTACCTTTAATATTGTATATATAAAAGAAGTCTAGTGTATATTTATAAGGTGAGGTACTTCATTGGAAGATGACAGCAGAAAAATAAATTCAAACACTTTGTGATAATTTTAAAGTGTTTTGAAGGTAGTTGAATATTTTTAAAAATTGCCTTGAAATATTTTTGATTTCTATCTTAGTGTTAAATTTTACTATTTTTAGACAGAAATTTTAGGTTTTTAACGATTGTCACCGATTGAATCATTTCGGTGATTTTAAACCAATTTCCAAATTTAGGGCCAACTTAAACGTCTGTTTGTCACGTTAGCAAAACGTTCTGTTTTGACGTTACTCATTTCAACTGTGATCTGTTCAATGATTAGTTACGCTGGAAATATTCCGATATGTCATCTCCGGTTTTTGTTGCTTTTTGTGTAAATATTAAACAAATAAGACGTGTGTATATATTATTAATATGATATTATAGCCATATAGGGTGTAATATAACTGTATCATAAATGTAAATATCTCGCTTGAAATAGAGAATAACTGAGCTATCGTTCATTAGTATCTAGTGAACATAAAAATGTTGTGAATAAATTTATCGTTTAATGTAATATTATTAAAACTTGATGGTATTTTGAATTTATTTGATATGCTGGTAAGTCTCGTACAATACATTTTTTGTAGTAATTCGGTAAATATATTAATGATTTAGTTTCAAAACGTGTCCATGGTTTTGATGTAATTTATTTAACGCTCTATTTATTTATTTCCAAGCTTTTGCTCGTTACTCTATTAATCTTATATTACCGTAGTTTGTTGATGAAAATCCAGGTTTGTTATAACGCCTGATTTCAGTTCTAAACCAGGGGAGCAAAAAAAGGTAAAATGGCGATATGTACTGCATGATATTATTAAATATCAAATTTAAATGTTTGGCTTCTATACAGGAAGTACACCATCGGTAAGATATTAAACGCCCTGGTATTTAATCGACAAAATACGGTATTACTTATTTGGTTTGCAGTGGCTTTTTTGATTAATTAGAAATATATTATTCTCAAGTGAAATTATAAACATTTGAAATCATCTTTCTTCTCGCTGAAATAAGCTTTCATCTTGTTTGAAGCTACGGTAGGCACCTAGTTGAAATTGCAAATATCCAAAGTTTATGCATTGTATAGCTGCATGGTATAGTAATTATTGTTATTACAAATATGAATATGCTAAAATATGAATGATGTTAAAGAAATAAAAGGCTGGTGAAACATGAAATTATCTTCGTCTTGTTTATATTTTTGTAAAGATCCAAGATGATCTGGCGCGCTCTTTTTGAGTTTAGCGGCTAAGGCTTCCATTTATTTTTTGGTAGTTCTAGGTTCTGACCATATAGACGATAACCATCCCTTTCTGGTTAATTTCATCATCACTGAAATAATGTCGTCTCAGGATGCAGCACAGCTACCTCTGCGGTTGGAGAATGGTTAATTTGGTCTTTCAATTCAGAGTATATACTCAGGAAGGTAATGCAAGGGTTCAAGAGCTCACACCAGTGCCATCACTAGATGCAGGCCTATTGTCAAGTACCCATAACTCCCGAGTAACCTTGAATTTATGACCTTTAAATATCTGCTCTGAGTAAGTTCTAAATTACTTATCGTAAAATGCTCAGTTCTTGGAGCATGTGAATTTCATCAAAGGAGTACTGTTGGCTGGCTTGTCTGATAATTTCAACTAATTGGCAAGTAGGTAGTGTATGATATGGATGTGGGTTCAAAACCCACTACTTGATTGTTCATGAATTTATGAGCCACATCTCAGTTGATGTCCTACCACATGGGATGTACTCATCTCATCCGTAGTAGTGACTGGGTGCATGGGTTAAATGCCCACTCCCTACACTGTTCATGAGCCACATCTCAGCCCCTGTTCCATCACATGGGATGTACTCATCATCTCATCCATGGTAGTGACTGTGGGAGCATGGGTTCAAAGCCCACTCCCTGCACTGTTTATGAGCCACATCTCAGCCCCTGTCCCATCACATGGAATGTACTCATCATCTCATCCATGGTAGTGACTGTGGGAGCATGGGTTCAAAGCCCACTCCCTGCACTGTTCATGAGCAACATCTCAGCCCCTGTCCCATCACATGGGATGTACTCATTATCATCTCATCCATGGTCGTGACTGTGGGTGCATGGGTTCAAAGCCCACTCCCTGCACTGTTCATGAGCAACATCTCAGCCCCTGTCCCATCACATGGGATGTACTCATCATCTCATCCATGGTAGTGACTGTGGGTGCATGGGTTCAAAGCCCACTCCCTGCACTGTTCATGAGCCACATCTCAGCCCCTGTTCCATCACATGGGATACACTCATCATCATCTCATCCATGGTCGTGACTGTTGGTACATGGGTTCAAAGCCCACTCCCTGCACTGTTCATGAGCAACATCTCAGCCCCTGTCCCATCACATGGGATGTACTCATCATCTCATCCATGGTAGTGACTGTGGGTGCATGGGTTCAAAGCCCACTCCCTGCACTGTTCATGAGCCACATCTCAGCCCCTGTTCCATCACATGGGATACACTCATCATCATCTCATCCATGGTCGTGACTGTTGGTACATGGGTTCAAAGCCCACTCCCTGCACTGTTCATGAGCCACATCTCAGCCCCTGTTCCATCACATGGGATGTATTCATCATCTCATCCATGGTAGTGACTGTGGGTGCATGGGTTCAAAGCCCACCCCCTGCACTGTTTATGAGCCACATCTAAGTCCCTGTCCCATCACATGGGATGTACTCATCATCTCATCCATGGTAGTGACTGTGGGTGCACAGGTTTAAAGCCCACTCCCTGCACTGTTTATGAGCCACATCTCAGCCCCTGTCCCATCACATGGGATGTACTCATCATCTCATCCATGGTAGTGACTGTGGATGCACAGGTTCAAAGCCCACTCCCTACACTGTTTATGAGCCACATCACAGCCCCTTTCCCATCACATGGGATGCACTCATCATCTCATCTATGGTAGTGACTGTGGGTGTATGGGTTCAAATCCCACTCTCTGCTCTGTTTATGAGCCACATTTCAGCCCCTGTCCCATCACATGGGATGTACTCATCATCTCATCCATGATAGTGACTGTGGGTGCATGGGTTAAAAGCCCACTCCCTGCACTCTTCATGAGCCACATCTCAGGCCCTGTCCCATCACACGGAATATCATGCTTCATATTATGATAAAGATATTTTATTTAGTCATTCAGTTGTATTTAGGATGAATGAAATGTGGATGCATAAAATGAAATAGAAGAAAATTGGAAATTCATTTTGGAGGGAAATTAATGGACCAATTGATGAGAAACCCATCAGCATGTGATTTTTCATCGTTGTCTTTTTGGAAGGAATGGGTCTTCTGGGTTCATATTTGAGGTTCCAGTGTTTGGGGAAGAATTGAAGCAGTTTGTGTTGAGTTTCCAATCTCTTTAAAAACCTAACTTATTGAACAGAACGTCTTTCTGCCAGCAGCTCTAAGCCATGTTAAAAGACTCTGGGTGGGATCTGGGAATATTGTCCATCCTCTTGCAGATAAATTGTGACTGGTGGTTTCTTGTGGTTTCTTGTGGTTACTGGAGACACTTCTAGAATCTACCTTGATAAGGCATACACGTAGTTACAATATCACACCATCCTGTTGGCGATTATTTGAATCATTGTCATTCATGCAAAACAAATAGCAAAAAGTTTTTTTGAAATTTTTATGATATAAGTTCCTGTTTATGTTTTAGGTAATTGTATGTCCTTTCGAATTTTGCTTTTACAAATTCGTAAAAGTCATAGTCGTATCTCATCCTTGTCTTCAGTTTTTCAGTGGTCTTCTTATCCGGCAATATGACATAGTTGGTTGTGGTGTTTTTTCTCAACTGCTCCTCTGCAAAATAAAAGTACCAGACCATCTTTTATTGTACAATTTTCATTAATGTTGTAATTTCTATTTATGGATTTATATTGCTGTAATTTTTGAGGGTGTGCCTATATTGGCCCTCCCATTGGCGGATCCAGCCCTGACTCCATGGGGGTGGAGAGCAAAGTCTACAGAGGGACCAAATGGCCAAAATCATGACTGAAAGATGTCCCTGTCAGTAATTTCATAGGCCAAAATTATACATAAAACTGATTGGGGGGGGGGGGGGGTGGGGGCATGGCCCCAATGCCCATCTCCCCTGGATCCGCCAGTGGGCCCTTCTTACTTATATTACAAGTGGAATGAAAATTCTGCCACAATATTACCACTGTGTTACCCGTGTACTGGGTCATTTATTATATATGTATACATAATGTTTGTACTTATATATAAAACCATGCCTATACCGTATTCATGATATTTCTGTGACGCTGTCTTGAAAACTTCTGGAAACATTGATTCTAAGACGACGAAAAAGCTTGAAATGTTTTCCTGGTATCCGACAACAGCGTAATATTTGTCCACGATGGATTTCGCTTTTTGTAGGTGATTTTTGCTAAAAATATAACATTATAATTGTAACTCAGGGAAGCGGTAACATACTTGTACTATTTGCAATGATAACATACGGACAGCTTTCCCAAGGAAAACATTGGTGTTGCCAAATAATATCTGGTAACAAAAACCTGGTTTTATATGTACATATATACATGTTGCCCAATAATATCTGGTAACAAAAACCTGGTTTTATATGTACATATATACATGTTGCCCAATAATATCTGGTAACAAAAACCTGGTTTCATTTGTACGTATATACATGTTGCCAATAATATCTGGTAACAAAAACCTGGTTTTATATGTACATATAAACATGTTGCCCAATGCCTCTACATAGCCCACTCAGGTGCTGATGAGGCGTTAAACAATAACACACACACACACACACACACACATGTTGCCCAATAATATCTGGTAACGAAAACCTGGTTTTATATGTACATATATACATGTTGCCCAATGCCTCTACATAGCCCACTCAGGTGCTGATGAGGCGTTAAACAATAACACACACACACACACACACACACATGTTGCCCAATAATATCTGGTAACGAAAACCTGGTTTTATATGTACATATATACATGTTGCCCAATAATATCTGGTAACAAAAACCTGGTTTTACATGTACATATATACGTTGCCCAATAATATCTGGTAACAAAAACCTGGTTGTACATGTACTTATATACATGTTGCCCAATAATATCTGGTAACAAAAACCTGGTTTTATATGTACATATATACATGTTGCTAAATAATATCTGGTAACAAAAACTGGGTTTATATGTACATATATACATGTTGCTAAATAATATCTGGTAACAAAAACCTGGTTTTATATGTACATATATACATGTTGCCCAATAATATCTGGTAACAAAAACCTGGTTTTACATGTACATATTTACGTTGCCCAAAAATATCTGGTAACAAAAACCTGGTTTTATATGTACATATATACATGTTGCCCAATGCCTCTACATAGCCCACTCAGGTGCTGATGAGGCGTTAAACAATAACACACACACACACACACACATGTTGCCCAATAATATCTGGTAACGAAAACCTGGTTTTATATGTACATATATACATGTTGCCCAATAATATCTGGTAACAAAAACCTGGTTTTACATGTACATATATACGTTGCCCAATAATATCTGGTAACAAAAACCTGGTTGTACATGTACTTATATACATGTTGCCCAATAATATCTGGTAACAAAAACCTGGTTTTATATGTACATATATACATGTTGCTAAATAATATCTGGTAACAAAAACTGGGTTTATATGTACATATATACATGTTGCTAAATAATATCTGGTAACAAAAACCTGGTTTTATATGTACATATATACATGTTGCCCAATAATATCTGGTAACAAAAACCTGGTTTTATATGAACATATATCCATATTGCTAAATAATATCTGGTAACAAAAACCTAGTTTATATGTACATATATACATGTAGGTACTATAATTTTCATGTAACCTGTAATAATATTACTATATAACCTGTGCCTCTACATAGCCCACTCAGGTGCTGATGAGGCGTTAAACAATAACTCACACACACTATATAACCTGTAATAATATTACTATATAATCAGCATAGTTGGGCCATATTTGTATTAAACTGCACTTGAATTAGGCTTCTTCACGATTGTGAACAAACTGGTTACACGATTTGAAAAGTTTACTAAAAATTTTGGTCGTTAATGGTCACCATTTACGCTATGAATGTCGACAATCATCGCCAATAAAAAAAAAAGAACCTCTCAGCCAATCAGACATCTTGAATTTCCAAAACATGTACATGGAGTTTCAACGAATTAATTGAACCAACAACTATTTATATTATCACCAAAAATTGTCGGTGAATACACTTCCGATTTTGGTGAAGGGCAAGGGCCTAGCTCAGAGGTAGCGCTCTGGGCTTCCAACCGCTGGGTCCCGGGTTCGATACCCGGTCGAGCCTAAGTTGGATGGCTGTTTCATCCATCATCTCATTGCCATGGTCTCTGCCTGTCCTAATTAGCCCAACTGGTGCAGAAATACAGGACGTAAAGCCCTAATCACACTCACACACACACTTCAGATTTTGGTGCAAAAAGCAAACGGGAATTGATGTAACTCAATATTATCGTTCCTGGCTGTCATTGCGATATGTTCACTACTTTTTAATTGTAGTTTTGGATTCTTGAAAGTCCCTCAGCACATTACCATGGTCCTTGCCTGTCATAATTAGCCCATCAGGTGCAGAAATACAGGACTTAAAGCCCTAATCCACCCACCGACCTCCTTGTGGCAAGGGTGGTAACACTGCGGATGAAGACCTCAGCGGCCAACACAGGGCTCTGCGCAACGAACACTCCAGTTATGCTTGTTTTACATGAGCAATTTTAACTACATTCAGATCTGACATGTAAAATGTAACTATGGTACTGCTCAATTTCTCAGTGCTACCGAAGACTATATTGTCTTTGGTGCGAAAGCATGGGTCTGTAGCTACAGCCTATGTGACCAGCTGCCAGAGGCAGATGTAATGATGAGATAAGACTTGTAATCCACACATGTTACACATAAAGTTACCCTCATGGGTGGGGTCTTTAACTTGCTTCAGCATAGACACCGATTACAAGGCATCTCCAATTTGATGTCTCATGCGATCGACATCCAGCTGGATATGTAGCTCATGAAAAGTGCTTCTAATTGGTTTCAAGTAGTTGCGCAACACACCTTCGAGGAGACAGCACAGACATTGAGGAGACACTCACTGATCTGAGACAGGTGGGGGCCATAAAGCTCTAATCCACTACCCACTATCCCCAGTCTATATAGGATTGTTCAATGGATCAATATCACCAGCTGACACCTCAGGTTAAAGATATTGTGGAAAAAGTGCAGTAAAGCGGATCCAGATTTATGACCATATTAAAGGGCCTCATTGCCAGGCCTATGATGTAAAAATACTTGAAATCAATGTATGACGTCACAAACTAATGTAGTTATGTCGGCGGTTTTCATCATCACGGTAAAGACAAATTTTTTTTTTGCTGCTGCCCCCCGAACCCCCGGTATTCTACACCAAATGTTATTTTAATTGTGCTAGAACTTCAAACTTATTTGATAAAATTTTATTTTTAATGGATGCCAAATATGGGCATAAACTTAGCTCCGCTATACTGCACTAAACCCGATATTGTAACAATTTACAAGTTGAAGATAAAGGAAGAAGGTGGATATTATTTAAAAGAGCAAGATACCCACCCACAAAGGTTTTGCCGAGGAAAACCAGCGAAAAACGTTATATCGATGCTGAGGAGATGGTCCATGGTCTGTTCGCAGTATATACCGCATTCTCTCGTCTCGAAACACTGGTTAAAATTCTGAAAAAAAATAATAATGAATGACAAAATAAGTGTCAATTCTTGTGTGAAATAGTTTGTCCAGTAAATTCACTGTAAAATAATTTGAGGCTTTTTAATTTTACTGACAACAATGGAGTTGGTCCGACTGCTTTTGGTAAGGAGCGGTCATCTGTACAGGGCCGTTGCTGACATGAACCCATTAATGGTTAACATTTCCCTAATCTCAACCTACTAATACTATAGCCACTAAGTAATAGTTATATCCCGAGCTCTGCTGAAGGTCCCGGGTACATACCCCGACCCAGGAACTCTTCATGAGCTTCATCCCAGGTGGATGTTTATCGCATGAGACGTTAAGTTGGAGGTGCCTTGTACTCAAGTGTTTATGGTGATGCAAGTGCAGACCCACCGAAGGGGTAAATGTGAAACATGGTGTGGACTCAGAGCCTTATCATCTCATCATTACATCTGCCTCTGGCAGCTGGTCATATAAGCTGACTAAGCTTCAGACCCAGTAGCATTGAGACATAGACATAAGAGGGAGTTATCTAACATTTTTGTTGGTTATATCTATTATTGAACATTGTACTTACCCGAAAGCTCCTCCCTATCGTTAAACCAAAATTTACTGATGAAATAAATCTTTTCAACGGATCGCGGATGACATTAATATAAATGGGATTTTCTTCTTCATAGCTGAAATAAAACAGAAAAATTGGAACATAACATTATACGCGATGTAATTTTATTTTATTTTCATTTTGTTTGGAGAAATATTTTTATTTAAGCGCCTTACTCAGTAAAGTTAAGGAAGACCATATGTCTCTCGAACATATAAGGTGATTTTGCTTGTGTGAAATTCTTCACAATTTCTTTCTGAAACATTGAATAATATTTAATTTAATAAATCTTTAGTGTATACCCAGCTGACATTCAGAAGACATTGAGCAGAAGCGCAGAACTAATTGTATTGAATACAAGTAATTCCCCATAAGGGGAGGATTGGTCTAGTAAATCAAAGCAGACTAAGGAGTGGGAATGATAGTACTACTAGAAATGTAGCAACAACAGGTGCAAACTTGAAATATTTAGTTTTTTTGCTAAAATAGCAATCAAAGCTGGCAAAAGTCATTCCTTCATGAGGCATGAAAGGACTTGCAGGTGCTGCCCTCTGATGAAAAATACTAGGTTGTTGGCCACCAGCTACCAAATATGGTAGAGCTTTTTCTGATTGCAGTCAATCTGGCTGGAAGAATCATCGTTTATCAATAAAATTCCATGGTTACTGTTTCAAATATCTTAAACATTAATTTAATTTAAGGAGCGATAACCAAGGAGGTTAGTAAAAAATATTAATTCAAAATTCATCCACAGTTCCTCATTTCAAAATGGATACCAGGATATATCCCAGCATGCCTAATCAAACAAAACGTATTGGCTGAAGCCAATCCACAAAATGGCTTCTTAAAGCATTTACTAATAACTCCTACATTGACTGTGAAGACATATTCCTACGTCCATGTTTCTTGCATTTATTTTCCTAAATTCGTATTTATTGGTTTTACATAGGTTGATTCTGGATTAATACACAGGGGTGGGTAGATTAGGTCTTTACATCCTGTATTTTTTTTGCATCTGTTCGGCTTGCAAAACTTTATACTACAATCATTGCCGAGACGGAAGTACCACCAATACCGCCATGGATTCTCCCAGTCCCCAAAGTTATACTGGATTTGGCAGAGCTTAAGAAAAGCGAAACCAATCCTGTAGACTATCAAAATCTATTTTATACTATAAGGTTTAAATACGAATCGTACAAATTTCTATACACAGATGGCTCCAAAATGGAAAGATGAGTAGGCTGTGCAGTCACCTCCTATAAAACCGTTATAGCTGAATGTCGTCTTCCAGATCACTGCTCAATATACACTGCCGAATTAACAGCTATTTACCTTGCCTTAAAGAACATCGAGGACTCAGAATCAAATAATTATGTTATCTGCTCTTCAAGCAATCCAAAATAAACAACTTGATAACACTGGGATCTTAGATGTTCTTATTAAGTATTTCCATCTTCACGAAAACAAAGACATTGTATTCTGCTGGATTCCTGGACACGCTGGCATTGAAGGGAATGAAAAAGCAGACTTGGCAGCAAAAAGGGCTCTTACAAAAGAGATACCTGATTTCACTATTCCATACACTGATTTTAAAATGACTATAAAATCTTTTATCATGTCTTGCTGGCAAAGACAATGGAGTGAATGTAGTAACAACAAGTTGCATTCAATTTTACCTTGCATTCAAAATAAAATAGCTAGTAGATTCAATACTCACAAAGATCAAGGAATATATCACAGATGCCTCATAGGACATTCAAGACTTACACATTTACACCTTTTAGTCAATGAACCGGCAACGGTATGCCAGAGTTGTCGGTGCCCCCTTACAATCAAAAATTTCATTAGATTGCATCCAATTACAACGAATTAGAAGACCTTTGTTTCAAGCTACTACCTTACAACATCTCTTTACAAGATATCCAACGCGGACAATTATTGATTTTTTACATGCTTCTGGTTTCTACTACCAAATATAGATAATCAATCTTAACCTAGAGAGCCTCTACATAGCCCACTCAGGTGCTGATGAGGCGCTAAACAATAACACACACACACACGCATCTGTTCGGCTAATTAGGGCAGGCAGGACCATGGCAATGAGATGAAGGATGAAACAGCCATCCAACTTAGGCTCGACCGGGGATCAAACCCTATACAGGACCCAGTGGTTGGAAGCCCAGCGTGCTACCACTGAGCTAGGCCCCGGCCCCTACTCCTCAATTAAGTACCTAAATATGGGTACCAGCTATTTTAATCAGAAGCAGTAGATGAAGATATATTGAACCAGAATGGACACTTGTAGCTAGCGTTTACTAATATCTACTCAGTGACCGGAAACATGGATACAAAAGGAGTCCATGTTTTTTCATTTTCCAAAATTTGTAAAAAAAATTAAAAAAATTCATATGAATTCACCAAATTATATGTCTATTTATCAAATTATAACTGTGGTCATCTATTTATTGGTTTGCATAAATCAATTCTGGAACAATACACAAGATGGCAGCAAGTGTACGGTCAATATAGCTTTCAGTAGAGAGCTATATAGCTAGATTGTTTAATTTAGTTACAGGTAGCAGAGTGTTTAATTAGTGGTCTAGCTCAGTATAGCTCAGTCTAGCTCAGTTTAGCTCTGTCTAGCTCACTCTAGCTCAGTTTAGCTCAATCTAACTCACTTTAGCTCACTCTAGCTCAGTTTAGCTCAATCTAACTCACTTTAGCTCAGTTTAGCACAGTCTAGCTCAGTTGGGCTCAGTTTAGCTTAGTGTAGCTCAGCCTAGCTTGTAATAGACCAGACATTTATTCTGAGTTGTACTGTATTTCACTTACTTTCTCTCTGGATGACGGTAACAATGGCGAAGAATGCTGGAACGTCAAACCCGGTAACATGTCGAAGACCGCCATGACGGTTCTGCTTGCACATTTGGGGACTCTGTTGTAAAAAAACTGCATTTTCTTGTTTCTAAATGACTGCAGTTGTTGTGATTCTTCATTAATTTCATCGGAAGAAAGTGGAGCACTGTGAACTGATATGAGAAATTTAATAGAGAAATACAAATAAATTATTTTCGAAGGCGGTAGATCATATCCTGCATAGGATTACCCACTTAACACTATGAACTATGTTTGGTTCCGTTTTTGGCGTTGCAACTCTTGTCTGACGTTTTGCGTATGCTTATTTCGAAGATTCGAGACGTCTGATTGGCTGAGAGGCCGTTAAATTAATTATTTTTTGTTGGCGATGACGGTCGACGATCATTCTTGTTTTAATACTTGTCAAATAAAAATGATAATTTTCGGAAAAAGTGTAAACTGTGACCCATCGCGACCTAAAATCCAGGTAAACCAACCATAGTTTTAATACAAATACTGGTTATAATGTACATTTCAAGAATATATATATTATCACCTCAGTGACCTACTTAAAATAACTTAAGCATAATATACAATCATTATATATTCATTTTAAACACTTTTTTAACAATTATATTTTTATGGTTTATACTCACCCTTTATGAAGTTTACATTTTCTTTGTCAGTGCATCTTTTAAAGTATTTTCCATATAAAATAAGGCACGTAAATGTACATAAGATGGTAAATAATTTGTATATCCTAGTATTCCTGTTGTTCATGTTGACTGATATTTTCTTCTATGCTTGACCAGTGACAATGCACTCTTTGGTGCTAAAAGTAGGCCATAAAACGTTCCATTGGATATTTAAGGAACCTTGCCTTAAGACGAACACAATATTGAAGTCTCTTCTGAACCATATCGGTCTAATATTTGAAGGTCTCAAAAACTATTCAGATATATTAAATCTATATTCATGTAAAACTGAAGTTTGATGTTTCAACACTTTTGACTATTAACATCCATAAAATGAAATTAGCTTAATTCCAATGTAGGTCATCAAGTTCCAATAAAACAACTTCAGAAAATAGCCGTTTTTTATGTATTCCATATTTGTCTCAAAAACAATAATTACATAAGTGTATGCTCATGAGAATATATCCATTTGACACTGACATTTGGTTACCATGCAAAGCAACAGCTTAATACATATTTTATATAAGCGCTCTTTTGTGGACGGATATTTTCTGGTGGACCAATTGACTGTTGGGGAGAAAGTGACAATTAGACTAATTGAACATTTAATTAACTTTAAAATACGATTCTAGGATCTGCTTACTGTTGGTTCTATATTTCAAACTATATTATATTTTATTCTCTTTTATTCTATTATCTGCCCTTTCTTTATATATGATTCTGTTCTATTCCATTCTGCATTTCTTATATATTCTGGCTCAACAAAAATTCTATTCTATTCTACTCTATTATCTTCTATTCTATTATATTATCTTCTATTCTATTCTTTTGTCTGCCCTTTCTTTATATATGATTCTGTTCTACATTTCTAATATATTCTGGCACAACAAAAATTCTATTCTATTCTGCTCTATTCTCGTCTATTCTATTCTATGCCCTTTATATATTCTATTCCATTCTACATTTCTAAATATACTCTAGCACAACATGGACTAATGATTTACATTATTTAAATATTTATAAATTTTTATATATATTTATATACCTATGCCCTTTGGATATGTTATTGTACTTATACCTCATATATCTCAGCAACTAATGCCCTCATGGAATGATGCTCGAAGAGTCTTCCAGTCCAATTTATTTAATTGGGTGGCTCCTTGATAGCGGCCATTGGCCTCAGCAAAGTGAAACGTATATCAATAGTTTAAAAAGGAAACCCGACAGATTCTTTTTTATTATTACAGTATTTTTATCCTTGTATTAAACTTTATTTTTTTGGAAATAAATTAATTCGGAGTTCTGAGTTCATTCTGTCACACGACCTTGGATCCAGGTAAAATGTGCTAAAAATAGTCCAAAAACGTTCTATCGAATATTTAATGAACCATAGAATGATTTACGCTGTACCATAACGGAGGGTATTATCGACAGGGCGGGTATTATCGACACTTAAATTAGTTTGTTAAAAAAAAAAATTTAACATTCTAATGTGAGTGTGGGTAATACCCGCCCTGTCAATAATACCCTCTGTTACAGTATTTTTTTTTTTTTTCACATTAAAACAAACCTTTGTTGAAAGTATTTAATTACTAAAAGAACAATACTACATTCATTTTGCACCGATACATGAAATATGTACAATATAATCACAATATGGTATTATTTACACAAGGATTTTTTAAAAATGCTTAAATAATTCATAAATCGCATCAAACCGAATATGATAATGAATTGACAGTTTCATATCAAATTAGACTTTTAAAGCTTTATAGCAAAATAATTGACTATCTATTGTACAAGATCCATTTTTGCTTGCTATATACAGTTTCTCGATATAAAATAGGCAATAAATACATAAGCAAAATCCACAATATATAAGACAAAATATCATGAAATAAAGTTCAACCTCCTCATTACACACAGGACATATGGTGATTGGCCTAATAGTGAGGTTGCCTTAATAGTAAGGCTAAGATGCTATTTTAGGTATACAGTTGTGGCCGAAAGTTTGTGAGTTTTATTTGAAATTTGGCAGTGCTGTATTTTATGCTGTATTTCATGATGCATTTCATGCTGTATGTTATGCTGTATTTCAGGCTGTATTTTATGCTTATTGCAGGCTGTATTTTATTCTGCACTTTATGCTGTATTTAAGGCTGTACTTTATGCTGTACTTATGCTGTATTCTATGCTGTACAATGTATTGAGATTCAGTCAGGTTGACACCAAATCATTATTCCAGTGAAAAATGCCATTAAATATCACAAAAATTCACAAAATTTAACGATTTCATTTGCAAACTGTGACCCAGTCGCTTATTAAACACTTTTTACACACAACATAACAGCACCAATGGAAACGACAGTTACAGCGCTCGACGCGAGTCACTTTGAGAGTATTGTACCCTCGGCCGCAGCATAATGTCTCACAATTGTCAATGTCCGTGCTGGTTTTGTTGCAGTATCGACCTCTGGTGCCCGAATAATCGAGCCACGGAGAATCTTCGCAGAAGTTGGGAGAAGTTTCGTAAAAGACCAGGCTCGATTTAGAAGGACGTTTCCTCCGTTTCTTTTTGTGAACGAGTCGTAGCTGGACACGGCCGCTCGCTGAGTTGGTGTTGATCATCTGAAATTATACGATATAATTAGTATGAAAATAGCTATGAAATGATTTAACTTGATAAGGTATTTGAATTAGTTGAGAATCTTGTAAAAAACTATTTGTAAAATCTATGCGAAAAGATGCTTGTCTTTGTGGTCTTTTAAAACATCTTTCTACATATACTTGTCCAATTGTAAGGCTTATAATTATGGCAAATTTGCCCAAGCTCGGTTGTTCGCTGAAGCGCCCTTATCACTAGCTGGGTGGTTGAGTGGTAAGAGGATGTTACATTGGCGATCGACACAAATAGTAGGTAGGATTATTTGGAATCCTAAAAATAATCCAGCGATCGACACAAATAGTAGGTAGGATTATTTGGAATCCTAAAAATAATCCAGCGATCGACACAAATAGTAGATAGGATTATTTGGAATCCTAAAAATAATCCAGCGATCGACACAAATAGTACATAGGATTATTTGGAATCCTAAAAATAATCCAGTGATTGACACAAATAGTAGGTAGGATTATTTGGAATCCTAAAAAAATCCAGCGATCGCCACAAATAGTAGATAGGATTATTTGGAATCCTAAAAATAATCCAGCGATCGACACAAATAGTAGGTAGGATTATTTGGAATCCTAAAAGTAATCCAGCGATCTACACAAATAGTAGGTAGGATTATTTGGAACCCTAAAAATAATCCCAAAAACCCGGTGACATGGAATTCCACGTGCACCAATTTAATAAGGGCGCTGAAATGAACAGCTTAGTGTCTCGAGCAAATGGCAAATATGCATTTTAAAGCAGTTGGACACACTTATACCAGCATGCTTGCAGTGAAAGTTTTGTGCTAGAATATATTGTTTATCTTACACCCGCATAGAACAAACCGATTATAACATTTTACCATCCCAAATGGTTCATTAAGGGGGAGAAAAAGTAACAGAGCCTACAGGGGGCACTATGACCGTAGCACATGAAAAGAGAATAGGATGACGCCACTACTTAATTGTAACATTGATGACGTCAAAATTTATATGACATCATCAAACAATACTTATCTGCTACGGTGTCAGTGACCTCTTGTGGTACTTTTTCTCCCCAATTTTAAGCGGTTCTGCACTATATAGCGAGTATATCTAGGCCTATAGCAGGATTCAAAATATGTCCACCCCAATTTTTGTCATATTTTTCCAATAACGACATGGCGCAGGACGAAATGGACAGGAATTTAGCAGGAAGTTGAACCCAATAAAAATGCTTGGAATTTGTGTTGCTTCATTGTGACCGTAGTAAATGGTCATAAATATGACAAGAAGGCTAAAATTGTCGTTGGAAAGATAGGAAAGTTGTTTGTGCAGATAGGAGTTTTTATGGGTTAGAAAGTTAGGGTTTAAATTTATTACAAACGTTTCTGTCCATTTTGTGCTGCTCCAAGCTATTTATGATAAAGTATACTGAAAAACAATTGGACATTTATCATGAATCCTACTACAGAACCACACAGCTTTAGATTTAAAGATGAAGGGGAGGTGGGAAAGAAAGATGAAGAGTTTATTTTACCTGTACCTTGGAGGCTTGAAGGTATTTCTCTTTGAGGACATCTCCGACTATATGAAACTGTGGAGCCGCTCTCCAACAAGTCTTCATCTCGCAGCTGCCCGACATCCCGTGGCACTTGCACATCTTTCGAAGGTTTTCAAACACAGTCTGTAAAAGTTGGTAACATTATTAATATATTTTTGTTTTGTTTCAAATAAGCAATAGTTATTCAATCAGATTCATTTATAATGGGCACATTTATATAACAGAATTCTGGTTAATATAACAGAATTTTGATTATAATAAATGACAAAGCGATAGTTCAGGAAAATGATTGTTTGCATATTTTGACACATGATCCGCCCATAAAACTAATTATACCACTAAGTTTTTTAGAAACATTTTTGAAGTAGTTTGTCATGAGTGCGTTCATTGTGAATCGCTTCTCTGTAACGGGGAATACCACTAATTCAGACAACTTCCACCAGGGGCACTGAGCACTGTGGGTCGTCACCTAACCGCCCAGCGCCCTAATTATGGACATTCTTTGCTAATTTACCTAGTTAAGCTAAATGATTGGTTAAACTATGTAGCCGATAGGCTGAGTATAGACTTAAGAAATCTTAAAAAGACAAGAGAAATTGATTCTTTTTTTTTTTTATGAGGCAATTTTTCTGAATTGCCTGCTTGTCAGAACAAGAATTGCTTAAACTCAGCACATAAAGATCTAATTATTCTGTAATTTCATTGTTAGACCTTTAATACTATAAGCCAGCCTATAGACAACAAGAGAAATTGATAATTTACTCATTTGGATGAGTAAATGAGCAAAACATGTACAAAATTAGGTCGCTGGGCTGTGAGGTGACAACACAGTGTGAGGGTCCGGTCGTATGAAGACTCATTCAGTAATGAAAATTAAGCTTTAATGTGATTGGATATAAATGTATGTACCCTTTTCTAGTAATTTAGCATCCCAGCAATTAATCAGAAAAGAAATAACTCCAATTACACCGGTTAATCTATGAATTTTAGCTGTTCAAAAGTTTATTATGAAGGCAAAATATCGTAGTGCGGACCTGCTTTTTTTGCAGCATGACAGCATATGAGGTAAAATTGTGAAAAAGTCCAGTGGTCATGCCCTACTTCAATGCAGTTAATTTGAATTATGACTTTATGATCTATCAAAAAAAAAACAAATTGTATATTGTCTCATTTTTACTTTTTTTTTACTGCTGGTGAAGTTAAATTAAATTACATAAGTCTTTTTTTTAGGAAGATTCAACCTAACATGGGGATAGATCACAAAATGAAATTTGCCCCAGGTGGCATCTCAGTATTGGACCGAAGTGCTCCTGGTGGACAGTGTTTGTACTACTAGTACAGAATTTCAGGTTTTACGCAGTAGAACAAGGATAATGAGGCGCTGAGGCTTTTCATTGCATTAAATTGGGTATGGGGGGGGGGGGGGTGATTCTGATTATTCCCCCCCCCCTCTTCGCTGCAAGTCTGAGAGGAATTCAATACTCAACTAAAATGAACTAATACTTATCAATATTCTCCACTCAGCTGATGTGGGCTAATCAGAATGCTCCATTGTCATCCAGCATGGTCCAGCAGAGTATATTGGACAGCAGCCAGTGCAGTGTATGTTGTACAATGTATGTAAGAGTGGAGAATATAAGCAATGGTGGATGGTTTGTCATTCAACATAGAATCTTGTGGGATTTGGCCAATATATATAATTTTATATTGTCTTCATCCTACAAAACTCTATGTTGGACTCCCCACCATCCACTACTGTTATTATGTTTATTAATGATAAATATGGGGCGGGGGCCTAGCTCAGAGGTAGCGCTCTGGGCTTCCAACCACTGGGTCCCGGGTTCAATTCCCGGTCGAACCTATGTTGGATGGCTGTTTCATCCTTCATCTCATTGCCATGGTCCCTGCCTGTCCTAATTAGCCCATCAGGTGCAGATATACAGGACATAAAGCCCTAATCACCCACCCACCCTTCATCCTACAAAACTCTATGTTGGACTCCCCACCATCCACTACTGTCATTATGTTTATTAATAATAAATTATTAATGATAAATACATTTCTTACCATTCTCCCGACCTTATTATTGTGGCGGTTGACCTTTGACATGAAGTCTTTTGCTCTGTCTTTCGAGTCGAGGAACTTCCTGCCGAAAGCGTTGCCAAATTCCACGTTATGGTCGCAGCCCTTCCATTGCCATTGGTTGGTCGCATGGTTCAGAACTGGTTGGCAACCGCATGACTCTAGTTTACCAAGGGAACAAGCCCTAGCAACCTGGGTTACTACACCTGCTGCGAAAATGGCATAAGCGAATGCTGTCTCTTTGTAACCTGCAAAGATTACAAATAAAATATAATAATGGTTAGATAGATAACTAAAATATATATATAAAGTGAAAAAGAGATACATTAGCTATACAATTGTGGCACGATGAAATAGAAGTCATAGGTCCTTTGTACATGGCCAATTGTGCCACGTGCGTTTTCCATGCATTTGGGTAAACGCATGGAAAATGCATGGTTTTTGCCTCATTATAATTAGCTAATAACCGTGCGTTTTCCACGCTTTTATCATTCTCATAGAAAACGCACGTGGCACATTTGGCTACTTGCATCAATAACACTATTTAACAATTTGAATTAGCCTTTATTTCAGTACATTTTCTACTACCTGTACTATATGCACAGCGAATTTCCCTCAAAGGGATAATAACGATTTACCATCATCACGAAGTTAATCCTAAATGAAGATCACATCTATTTTGGAACCAGTACATTAATACCAAAATACAATGATTATGATATTATATATTATATATATTATTATATTCATAAATTCAACACCTGAGACTTCTCCTATATTATGCTATTCAGTGACACGCTAAATCTGGATTGACAAAGTTTTTGAATGTTTTACAAATTAATTTTGTCTGAGTCCATGAAAAATCTCCATTTGATTATCAAATGGAACTTAATCAAATGCTTTCATGACTTCACCCCAGATAGCATTCCAAATCGTGACAACATCGAAGTGACGTCGGCAATGTTGATACAATGCTGTCCTGCTATTGGCCAATACAGAAACAACGGCCCGATTTGGAATGCTATCTGGGACACAATATAAACATTCCAAATTGCAATTAGATATTATTATGACATAACAAGGGCAGTATGACATTCTTATATATATTACAGTAGCCTCATATTTTTTAATCTTATAATTGACTGACCTTTAGCTAGAAATGGACTACTGTGTGGGTTTTTGTTTTTTCTCTCCAGGGCAGAGCAGTTCCATCGGTGGGACTTGAACTGTCTCTGGCATTCGTGGATGGCCACTTGAATGCCCTGGATGGCTGATGCTGTAACATCTGGATATCGACTGAAAAAAAAAGTATATTATACACGTTATATCCCAGATAGCATTCCAAATCGGGCCAGTGTCGTTTCTACGTCGTTTTGACGTCACACACGTAGGGCCGACGTCA
The DNA here is from genome assembly GCA_932294295.1 of Alitta virens. Taxonomy (NCBI): domain Eukaryota; kingdom Metazoa; phylum Annelida; class Polychaeta; order Phyllodocida; family Nereididae; genus Alitta; species Alitta virens. The sequence goes on from OW028585.1 coordinate 34,941,763, forward strand.
AAACGATGTCAGATGCTATCTTGCATATGTTTGACAGGAATAGTATAGCAAATTACTAGTACATTTAAAGAAATATGGTAAAGTAGACTTACTAAAATAGTTTACAAAAAGGTTTAAAATTAAATAATAATTAATAATTTATAATAATTTATTTTATAAAGCGTTCATACATAAAATACAGCTATGAATCGCTTTACAGATTGTGAAGTTTTTTTCTGGATTATAAAATTATAAATAACAATAAAATCTATAAAATATCAATATCAAAAATTTAGGTTTCATTTTTAGGAAATTAAAAAAAGTCAATCAAAATATTGTGTAAATAAAAGAGTCTTCAGCTTGGATTTAAAGCGTCAAGTGAGGGATTTGCTCTGAGATCAGGTGGTAGGTCATTCTTTCAGAGTCACTGAGAAGTCCATCGAGCTGACCAGATAATGCATCCTTAATCGCTTGGACAACTGATAGTTCACTTGCATCATGTTTATAAGCAGTAAACAGGACTTTAGTAATAAGAATGTTCATTGCTGGCCATTTTAAGGGCACAAATATAGCTTTTATTTGACTTCTAGTTTCAGAAAATTCAATTTACTAGAATAAGTTTAAATCCTGTAAGAATGAAATATATTTATTGAAAAAAAGGGGCATATGTAACAAAGTTTGCCTTTCAGTGCACTAGACTTGACGCAGGCAAACCATGTATTAATGGGAAATTATCAGTATGTTTATTGTAATAGCTGTTATGCAGATAGCATTCCAAATTGTATCAACATTGGTGCGACGTGTGCGATGTTAAAATGATGTTGTACCGACGGCGACTGATATAGAAATGACGCTGGCCCGATTTGGAATGCTATCTGGGTTGTTAAATTGTATAGTTTTATACATGGGCTACTAAATAATACTGACTAGATAAATATTATTTTATGATAAAATCTAACTGCCAAATATGTTGAATAATTGGATACTTTTATTTTATGATTTTTTATTCACTCAAGATTAAAAAATTACTTGGGATCTAACTAACATATGTCCCTTTTTTTCAATAAATATATTACAGAATTTAAATTATTCCGGTAAATTGCATTCTTTACTTCAACTGAACGTCAAATAAAACCTATATTTGTGCCTCTTAACATTGCCAGCAATGAACATTCTTATTACACAAGTCCTGAAGCTGTCTGACTGAAAATTATATTATGTTTTATTTATTTATTAAATATATTTTAAAAGGGTTCAATTGCTGTGTAAACTGTTTTTCAGCACTGCCCTTTACATTTGCACAAATTAAAAGTTTTTACAAAAATGCATTTTCAATAAAAACCGCGGTAATAAATTTAAATCTATAACAGTGTAAAATCATACGTAAGGATAAAATATTACATGTTTTTCAGTTGTTTCTTAAATCCATCTATGTTTGTTTGTAATTTCTTTGATGTTACCTGGTAAAATCATAAAGACTTTTCTTTTCTGTTTCACTATTTGGAAAAGGAATGTGCACATGTTTTCTGGTGTTGACACTTTTCTTAATTTATATTATTCGTCAAATAATCTGGAGCCATTCCATGAATACATTTAAATACAAGTAAACACTAAAAAAAAATCCAACCTTTCCGTGACATTCATTCGATTCAACTGCTTTACCAAATCAATCCCCTAACATAAATGCAGTCAAAATTATTAAGAATTGTACGTGCAGCTTGATTGTGTAACCTCTGAACTTTCCTTATATTCTCATTTGTTGTATGACCCCAAACTGTGATAGCATAATCAATGGTTGGTTGTATATTTGAATTATGTTTAGGTTATGTTCATGGAGCCCCCCCCCCCCCTCCTTTTAAATTATAATTATATAAACTATAAATAAACAGAATATGTTCATAGTTCCCCGTGAATCCATGCACTCAGTGAAACATGCAATTTGCTCAGATTTAATAAAACTCAAATTCAATCAGCTAGTTATTCACATCTGTGCTATAGGTATGGGATAGCTAGACAGGCATAACTGGAGTGTGCATTGCACAGAGCCCTGTGTTGGCCACTGAGGTTGGAGGTCTTCACCCACAGTGCTACCACCCTTGCCATGAGGAGGCCCAGGACTAAACATGCTAAATTATCATACTACAGTTTGGAAAGTTCTTCTTTGAAGCCTGTCAGGGTTGGTTTTTGGGCAACAATGGGTGTCCTTTGGCTATATTATGTCATAATCATAACAATCACAAGTGGTCTCATTGTGATGGTTGAAATAATCAAATACTAATCCTGAACCACAAACAAGTGGAGTAGGTGTAGATATCTACCTAATAACGTGATGGGCCTAATAATTTGATTGCCCTTAAACTCAATGAACAACTGGCAGCCAAGGCACATAAATACAAAAACAAGTAGTATTTTGATGTTTAGTTATACAGTGACTGTGAAAAATTCAATTCAAGCAGCTGTGGATTATGGTTGCACCGAATTAGGACCTCACGGAATTAGGCATTCTAACTCTATTTCTAAAATAGGTGTTTCCCAAATTAACATTTTAAAGATTATGTTAAGTTATTAAGTGTAACTTTAAATGAAACACCGACAAATCTTTCAGATGTTACAGTAACCGACACTGAAGTTGTGGCCGTCATAGACTTGCCGATAATAGCAACAACCAGGGGTGGATCCAAACATTCTGAATGACCAGAACGATAGACATGTCCCTCATCTGCAGGTTTTCTGTGTCAGAATGCTTGGTATCCACACCTGGCCGTCGTTATTGACGACAGCAAGTCTATTGACGGCGCAAAATTCACTGTCGGATACTGTGCCATCGTAAGACAGGCTTGTCATATTATGAAACACCAGCCCTGAACACAGAGGGTCGAGGGTCGATTTCTCTTGATGGTTGGGGGGAATACAGACCTACTTTGTCTGTTTCACTGTGACTTTCCCTCGATCGTACAAGTAGTAGCAGTTAATGCGCGGACACTGGCCAAGAGGTAAATTAATGGTGGATCACTTATGCCAAACTTATAAACTTGTACTGATATGTGATATCAAGTGTAAAGCTGACAAAGCACAAATGTTCCAAAAAAAGTGTGTGAAAAAGGGTAATTTTCATTTGTGAATTTCAGGGGGGGGGGGATGATTGCATTAATCATACCCCCCTTCTCAGAATTTTGGGGATATATATCCCCCACATCCCCCCCTGAATCGACGCCCCTGCCTGAACAGGCTTACAGTAGCTCAATTACAGTAGTACCCGTGCCATGGGTAATATATACTCTCTGATCATACAATCATCGCAAGATTTTGTCAAAACAGAACAACAACAACTGACCTGCATAGATGGTACTGTTTGGCCGTCAAGTCAGGATAGGTCTTGCAAACTGTATTCGGATCCAAGTTTGGTTCGGCGGGAATATCCAAGCCAAGGATGTCATTTCCACCGCTCCAACTGCAAATAAAATAAATAAATATGAGATAAATGAGTTAGATAAATGAATTAAAAAATAGTCAAACAATGAATATGAGATAAATGAGTTATATAAATGAATTAAAAGATAGTCAAACAATGAATATGAGATATATGAGTTAAATAAATGAATAAAGAAAACGGTCAAACAATGAATATGAGATAAATGAGTTAAATAAATGAATTAAAAAATAGTCAAACAATGAATATGAGATATATGAGTTAAATAAATAAATAAAGAAATAGTCAAACAATGAACAATTAATTTTTTTGATAAATTTAGTTTATTCAGAAGAAGTGCAATATTTATGAGTAAGAATTTGAATTAGTTTCCAATGAGCAAGAATGACTGCAACATCCAACTATATCTGAGAAACCTAATAGTCGATTCAACTGATGTATGCATAATTACAGTAACCTATGCCAAAGTTCTGGCCGTCAATAGACTTGCAGTCTCTAATAATGACGACCGCGGATCCAAAACATTCTGAATGACCAGAACGAGAGATATGTCGATCATCTACAAGTTTTCTGTGTCAGAATGTTTTGGATCCGCCCCTGGTCTTCGTTATTAACGCCAGCAAGTCTTTTGACGGCCACAACTGGCATGTTATGTGATAACCTTGACTCAGTCAAATGAGCCAAGATGCAGTCAGCCTAACTTAATTGTCAAAATGACTACTGGAATTTGTCATTCAAGATAAGTCAAAATATCTAATATAAGTCAAGAAAATATCTAGTCAGTCAAAATATATAGTCAGTCAAAATGTCTGCAAATAATTTAACTGATTTTACTGACAAAATATATCAGAGAACTTATTATTTCATGATCACAGAAAGGTAAATTTAATGCAGATTAAAATTGTCAAAAGGACAAAAAATAAAAAAATTGAAAATAAACTGAATTAATTACACAGGTGGAAATAAACAATAGCATTAACCTTCATTCTATTGTTGTACAAAGTATCTCCCATACAATAGATGCCCCTATCTTTCGCATAGACATCTGTATATATAAATGTATGGAAGTAGGAATGAGGCAGTCTAGAACTGTCAGAGTTGCTTGGGAAATTCTTAAACCAACTTGACAACTGACAGTTGAAGATAAGATTAAAAAAATAGCCAAATAATATAGGCAGCTTTCTAGCATTGCTTATACAACTCCTTAAGTACCATCATAAAAAAGAAAATATCTATTATTGCTAGACAAGAAACGTTTAAGATGAAGAACTGCCTGACTTTGTGGCCCCGAAAGAAAAAAAGAGGCGAAAGAAGCAATTTAATTAACTCGAAATGACATTTTAGGCCGAAAAGAAGTTTCCAGATGGGTGGGCTGTCAAAAAGGGGAGGAGCCGAAAAAAACACCCGTCCATAAATCACGAGAAAACATCGCAAAATACGCGTAAAAAGGGGTACTCCATACGTCATTATGCTAATTATCATCAGATAGGATAGGATAGGATGGGATGGGATAGAGATGGGATAGGATACCTGATTTGATAATGCCGATACCGTAAACTGAAATACTCTGCCGATACCAATACCGTAATATACTCCGCCGATACCAATGCCGTAAACTGAAATACTCTGCCGATACCAATACCGTAAATACTCTGCCGATACCAATACCGTAAACTGAAATACTCTACCAATACTGTAAACTGAAATACTTAAAGTGTTTAAATTAGCTTTCCAGCAATTTGATCTGTCAAACATTCTCTACAAAATACATGCATTCCAAGTTATTGGCATGTGTACAACATTTCCTGAGCCAAAGTATACAACAACTGCTGTGTCATTGAAAATTGCATGCCCTAAGTATAATCTGCATCAATGGCAATAATTGTTTTTCATTTGTAAGGATGCTAATAGGTTAAAGATTTGGTTTATGTAAAACTTATCTTTAAGCAGCAAAAGTCTTTTATTTTATTTTATTAATTTTTTTGTAGGTGGCCAATGTTACTTCAGGATAGTTTTGGGTAGTGTTAAGAACAATAAACGACTATGGTTGGAAATAATGCAGGGAGTGGGCTTTGAACTCATGCCATAAAAGTTTTAAAAACTAATTATAGTCAAAACCCTTCATCCCAGATAACATTCCAAATCGCCCTGGGATCGTTTCTATATCGGCCACCATCGGTACAACATCGTTTCAGCAATGGCGCGACGTGGGCGATGTTGAAATGATGTTGTACCGATGGTGGCCGAATGCTATCTGGGATATTCTAGATTATACGTAATCTAAAATTCTGACATTCCAGAATTTCAAATCAATTGAAAAGAAAATAAAACAATAATTCTTAACCCAAATACACACATTGGGATTTCATCAATGTAAGACCGTCTCGGCTTATTGCGATATTATTTGCGTTCACCGATACACTTATCATTTCATCATTATATCTTCCAAGATGAAACCGCAGACCAGAATTATTGAGACGTCAAAAATATTCCAAGATTTTTAAAATTCCAAATCATCTACATTGTACAGTTTCTTTAGAACTTCAAAATTCCCAAAAATATATCCCAACAATGAAATCGTTGTCATTTTAGTCAAGTAGACACTTAACTTTTAGCTATTACATCATTTGTAGTCCTGAGTATGGTGTGGAGATTAAAATCAATTTGCAGCAGCGGAGGGGTAAATATATCATGTGATCATGAAGCATATCTTTTGACACCCCCTGCTTATTATACCCTCTGGGGTAACTGGCAGGTCCCTACCCCCTCCTTGATTTCAATTAAGTATCTGTTGAGGCTCCAGTTTCGCCCCACAGGCTTGAATCAGGTTTCTCTAATTGTGGCAAGTGATTCTCCCTTGCACCGAATTGCCCATTATTTAGACAAGCTCAGACAAGGCCTTTCAGCAAAAAGGCAAAAAAGAAACAACCACCAGAAAGATTTATCGTGAAAAATGCATGTCGATGAAAGTGATACTTTTGATATATATATAGAGAGAGGAGAGGAAAGGAGAGGAGAGGAGAAGAGAAGAAAAGGGAAGAAAAGGGGAGAGAAGAGGAGAGGAGGAGAAGAGAGAGGAGGAGAAGAGAAGAGAGGAGAAGAGAAGAGAGGAGAAGAGAGGAGGTCCCTAGTTTGATCTCCGGCCTGGCATTCTCCTTGAGCTACGTCTCATGCATCTGGATGTCGATTATGTGATGTTAAATTGGAGGAGCCTTGTACTCTGTGACTATGCTGAGGCAAGTAAATGACCTCACCAATGGGGTAAATGTGTAACATGGTGTGCACTCCAAGCCTCATTATCTCACCATTACAAGTGCCTTTGGCAGCTGGTGATATAAGCTGACATTTAACGTTAAGGAGAGCAGAGAAAAATGACATTTGTAGATGGGTGGGTGGAGTAGGGCTTTACGTCCTGTATTTCTGCACCAGTTGGGCTAATTAGGACAGGCAGGAACCATGGCAATGAGATGAAGGATGAAACAGCCATCCAACTTAGGCTCGACCGGGAATTGACTATATACGTGTACATATATGTAGCAATGTGTTACCTATTGATTATTACATCTAGTTAACAGACATGGTGTGTGGGTGGATAAGGGCTTTACATCCTGTATTTCTGCACCTGATGGGCTAATTAGGACAGGCAGGAACCATGGCAATGAGATGACGGATGAAACAGCCATCCAATTTAGGCTCGACTGGGAATTAAACTGGGGACCCAGTAGTTGGTAGCCCAGCGTGCTACCACAGAGCTAGGCCCCCACCCCTTGACATTTGCAGAAATAAGATGAAATGAGTAAGTTCAGAGAACCAATACAATGTCATATAGTAAAGATCCTACAGCAGCGACCTCGCCCACTATGTTGGCCACCTGTCTAGCGGAAAATTCCCTTTAACTATGTGTGTTAGTTTTGCAGTTAGTATATCACAGTATGTAACTATGTATGCTAAAGCAGACTATAAACCCCTTCACTTATATACCTTAATCATTATCCATAGTTATCATTATACTAAATTCTAAGTTTCAAGCCATATTAAGCAATGGCAAAAATATTAATTTCCGTTACTATGGTAACTGATTGACGCCATAAAAATCTCGCCTCTTCGGACTCTTGACAATGGAGTTGATTAAAATGTGATTCGAAATCAGAAAAGGTGGAAATGGGGTGTTTTGAATATAGCTTTTATTTGACTTTCAGTTGAAGAAAAGAAAATTGCTCATTTTTAATTTGTAAGATAGATAGATGTGGAAAGTGCAAAATTAATATGGATTGTCTATCATCTCATCAATGTTACTGTTTGGGTCTGAAGCTTAGTCAGCTTATATGATCGTCAGCTGTCAGAAGCAGACGTAATGATAAAATGATAAGGCTTGGAGTCCACACCGGTGACGTTAAGCATTTACCCCATTTACTTGCCTCAGCTTAGACACCGAGTACAAGGCGCTTCCATTTGACTTAACGTCTCATGCGTTCGACATCCAGCTGCTGGGATGTAGCTCATGAAGAGCGCCCGGGCTGTGATCATTAGGTAGTCAGACGAAATCGCTTGATAGTAAGAGTTTTCTCAACCTGAACTCAAATGTATGGACATAAAAGCAAGTGAAGTGATAGTTAAAAGGCGGCTATGAGACAAAAAATGGAGTAAGACTCAAGTGAATGTTATGAGAGGAGCGTATTAATTTAATGAACCCCCGATGGCGGCAAGACCTTGCCTTAGAGGGCTGCACTTTCCACATCTATCTATCTAATTGACTTACAAATAAGCAATGAGCAATGAGATTAACAACATGAATTGATAAATAATGGTAATATTGCCAAATAATTTGAATAAACATCCTTCATACATATCCTCCCACTATCATATTTTACCCCTTCTGAGGTCATTCTGAAGGGCTCTATTACCCCAAGAGGGTTACAAAGGACCCGGATGACTTTTACCCCATTCACTTAACCTATTTATCGCCCACTTCACCCCTTCAAAACACCCCATTTCCACCCTTTCTGATTTCGAATCACATTTTAATCAACTCCATTGTCAAGAGTCCGAAGAGGTGAGATTTTTATGGCGTCTATCAGTTACCACAGTAACGGAAATTAATAATTTTGCCATTGCTTAATATGGCTTGAAACTTAGAATTTAGTATAATGATAATAATGGATAATGGTTTTATCAATAGATATCGAAATCAAGCAGAAAATATTTGATAACATTTAATTGAAATACATTTATGTATTGTTTACTTAATTTAGACAATTTTACCAAACATTTTAGTTAGTTTATTATATTACTATTTGGTCAAATTACTTATTTATTTATTTAACAGTTTTCTCTAATTATTTTTAGTGAATTACCTAATTTCTTATAATTAAACTACTGACTCGCTCACTAAATTGATTACTTATGATGATAATTTCCATATTTCATATAAATCATGGGAGAATATAAATAAAATTAGTTAATAAAAAAACCACCATGTATTTTCTGCATATCTTAATATTAAGTATTTAATTATTTATTATTTAATATTTTTTAATTTAATAAATGCGGTTATTTAATATTTTGTCCAATAAAATAAAAATGTATTCAATAAAATTAAATCAATTGAAAAAAATATAAATAAAATATGATTAATAAGCAAATTGATAAAAGAAAAAGCGAGGTATTTTTTCTGCACGCTTTACCGCTTTATTTTATATTTTGCCCATAAAAACGGCCAATCGCAAATGACTCGTAAAACATTTTAAATGGCAAATTTATAACTTATCTTCCATTTTCCCACATATAGTTATGGTGTCAGGTTACGTGTACATTTACTGTTAGGAAAAAAAGTTCCCCCGCGGATTGATATGAGTCAAGAGATCAAAAAATTAATCCGCCCTGTCAACAAGTGAATGGGCGATATTAAACGAGATATGCCTCGGGATCGTGATGGCGCATAACTTTGAAAATCTTTGATTGCCCAAGGATTATGACAGTTAGATGCGAAAAATTCCTCAGCTCACTTCAATAGGGAGGGTGGTTTGGAAATGGAAAATAGACCGACGAAATAAATGGAGCGAGGTGCGGATGGCTGGCAAAGGAAAGACATGCATAAGATAGATAGGTAGATAGACAGATAGATAGATAGATGTAATAGGTATTAGCTGTTTATTTGTTTGTACAACAGCATTTTCGTGCTTTCGCTACAGGAATCCACTGACATTTCATCTGATTGAAGAAAGATGAGTACATCCCATGTGATGGGACAGGGACTGAGATGTAGCTCATAAACAGTGCAGGGAGTGGGCTTTGAACCCATTCACCCACAGTCACTACCATGGATGAGATGATAATGAGTACATCCCATGTGATGGGACAGGGACTGAGATGTGGCTCATAAACAGTGCAGGGAGTGGGCTTTGAACCCATGCACCCACAGTCACTACCATGGATGAGATGATGAGGAGTACATCCCATGTGATGGGACAGGGACTGAGATGTGGCTCATAAACAGTGCAGGGAGTGGGCTTTGAACCCATGCACCCACAATCACTGCTATGGGTGAGATGATGAGTACATCCCATGTGATGGGACAGGGACTGAGATGTGGCTCATAAACAGTGCAAGGAGTGGGCTTTGAACCCATGCACCCACAATCACTGCTATGGATGAGATGATGAGTAAATCCATTGTGATGGGACAGGGACTGAGATGTGGCTCATAAACAGTGCAGGGAGTGGGCTTTGAACCCATGCACCCACAGTCACTGTTATGGATGAGATGATGAGTACATCCCATGTGATGGGACAGGGACTGAGATGTGGCTCATAAACAGTGCAGGGAGTGGGCTTTGAACCCATGCACCCACAATCACTGCTATGGATGAGATGATGAGTACATCCATTGTGATGGGACAGGGACTGAGATGTGGCTCATAAACAGTGCAGGGAGTGGGCTTTGAACCCAGACTTATATGCATAGAAGCCCATTATGAATCACTTGGTTTGTGAGATTGACATATATGGGTTTTCTATTGTTTTTGTGAAGCCAACTTCATAACTTAAAAGCAGCTGGGTGGCCTTATGGTTGAGGCAATGCCAATTCCATATTGGCTGAAGGTTCAGGGTTCGAACCCCGACTCGAGCAATCGATGGCATGAGACGTTGAATTGGAGGTGTCTTGTACTCCGTGTCTATGCTGAGGCAAGTAAAAGACCCCACTCATGGGCTAAATATGCAGCCTCATCATCTCACCATTACGTCTGCCTGTGGCAGTTGGACATGTGAGCTGGCTAAGTTTCTGAACCAGTAGCATTATTGAGGCATTTGAACATTAAAAATTGAAATCATTTCTCACTGAAAAGTTTATAATTCTGTACTATAAACAAATCCCATATGCTTTAAACTGTAATACACAATTATATTGGTTTTAAAAGCAACCGATTTGATAAACAATTCTATTAAGACCACCTCAGTATTAAGACCACATCACTATTAAGACCACCTCCCTATTAAGACCACCACACTATTAAGACCACCTCACTATTAAGACCTCCTCACTATTAAGACCTCCTCACTATTAAGACTTATTATTAAAACTCCTCACTATTAAGACCACCTTACTATTAAGATCACCTTACTATTAAGACCACCTCACTATTAAGACCACCTCACTATTAAGACCACTTCACTATTAAGACCTCCTCACTATTAAGACCTCCTCACTATTAAGACTTATTATTAAAACTCCTCACTATTAAGACCACCTTACTATTAAGATCACCTTACTATTAAGACCACCTCACTATTAAGACTACCTCACTATTAAGACCACCTCACTATTAAAACCACCTCACTGTTAAGACCACCTCACTATTAAGACCACCTCACTATTAAGACCACCTCACTATTAAGACCACTTCACTAGTAAGACCATCTTCCTATTAAGACTACCTCACTATTAAGACTACCTCACTATTAAGACCACCTCACTATTAAAACCACCTCACTGTTAAGACCACCTCACTATTAAGACCACCTCACTATTAAGACCACCTCACTATTAAGACCACTTCACTAGTAAGACCATCTTCCTATTAAGACTACCTCACTATTAAGACTACCTCACTATTAAGACCACCTCACTATTAAAACCACCTCACTGTTAAGACCACCTCACTATTAAGACCACCTCACTATTAAGACCACCTCACTATTAAGACCACCTCACTATTAAGACCACTTCACTAGTAAGACCATCTTCCTATCAAGACCACCTCACTATTAAGACCACCTCACCATAAAGACCAGTAAAATTTGCACCAAAGATGGTCCTAATGGCCAGGTTTCATGTATGTAGTTTATTTAGATACAGTGAAACGTCACAATTAAGATCACATGATATTGAACCGCCTTAATTTAGGACTATAGTTCACTGGGCTAAAATTATTACAATTTAAGCAAGATTTCTAGAATCAAGACCACTATCTCGCTATTAAGACCACTTCAGTGATTCCCAAGGGTGGGCTGAATTGTGGGGGGACACTGTAATATTTGACAGTTTTGAAATAACTTTATTTACAGCCGTTATCTGTTGTTCCGGCTGTTGTGTGATAAAGACTTCAAAAATGGCCACAAAAGTAGGAATGCAGTCTATTTCAATTCTGCTAAATATCCCCTAAATGTTTGCAAACTCATCTAATTATACGTTTAACTTCAAAAGATAGTTCTTTTCTTTTGATAAAACTGTCAAGTGCTCACTCAAGGGAGACAGGTGTCTGTCCGGCCATGCATGAGCGCCAAGACAATTGTCGCCGCAGAATTCACCGCAAATCACCGGTCTCATAATGCCCCCCTCGCCACATAAAATGTCGGAAATTCTTTGGGTTTTGAGGGCTTTTGTCCAAGATATTGACTTCAAAAACCTTTCACTCGACCTGTCATTAATAGAATGATTACTTCAATAATGAGTTTTTGCGGAAAACCGCTTGTCTTTGCTGTGAAAAGACCAAAAATCGCCAGTTTGACAGTTTAATTAAAGAGAGCTGACTTTTGGCAGAATTTAGAAGCCGCTGCGGCAATTTTAGAACTTTTAGAAGTCAACTGTTTAATATTATCCAGGATTTTGATGTTTTTATGGACAGACTGGCAGACTAGTTAAATGCGGATAGATAAATAACACATTTTATTGGGTTAAAAGTAGGAATTAAGTATTATCTATTAAGAAAAAGAATCAGTAAGAAATAAAGAAAGAAATATAGATAGATGGATAGATAAATGGATAGACAGATAGATGGCAAGATAAATAGACAGATAGATAGATAGATAGATAGATGGATAGACAGATAGATGGCTAGTTAAATAGACAGATGGATAGATGGCTAGATAGATAGATATATAGGTAGGTAGATAGATATGAAAAGTGTAGGCAGTTTAATGTTCAAATGCATGCTAAAGATGAGGGTGTTAACCTGCAATTATTGCAATTACCCCTTTCTTTTATAAATTTTACCCTCTCATTACCCCTTATAGTTTACCCCTGAATTTTTTGTTTATTTGTTTAACTGCCTTTCAGCTAAATTTAATTATTTCTACAAAAAACTGTGTTTATATTGGAAGAAGTAGATATTAATCAAATTCACAATTGATGTGTTATAATACTCTGTGTTTATAAATAGGTTTTTATTTTGGAAATACAACTGTATAAATTGTTATTAGATAAACTATTTAATAATAATTTAGATGAGAGAACTTCCATTCTTTGTTTAACATATATTTCAAAATATTAATGTCAAAAATGTAAGTATAATATAGTGCAATATTTCCACATTTAAACCAAATTTTAAAATGTTAAAAATGCATTTTTTTGGTTTTTTTTTTAGAAAATATTTCTATCGGTTATATTTACATTTAAGAGCCATCATGCGGTTGCTAGCGTTTTCTGTTAAAATAAGAAAAAATAAAACAATTTAATTAATAAAAGGATCAAGATAACGCAGACCTTTAACTTGCCAATCACGAGGGCTGATATTTTGAAATAAAGGATTATTAAAACATAATTAATACGTTTGTCTTTAGTATTATATCATTTATCTATTAATAAATCGTATAAATGTTTATTTAATAGTGAAATTTAATATTAAGTCAAATTATATTTGTTAAATTTCCTCAAATATATTCTCTTCTCTGCTGAGCATAGATCTGTTGTGATATGAAAGTTGCCGACTGCTAAATAGCTATGAAAATGATTTTATGATATTATGTTGATATATGATGATGATATGTTATGATAATATATCTCATAAGTGATGTTAACTAGTGTATTGTTGAAGACGTTGATTTTGACGCAGCGTCGGGCGTTATAGACAGCGTCATGACGGCCGACTTCAAAGGAAAGTCGGCGACTTCAAAGGACTCACCTTAGCGTCATTATAGAAGCCAGAAACAGCCATAATACAATCCATGACGTCATTAGAGTCATTATGACGTAAGCAACGATAAATCCACGACGTCTTCAGGTCCTGGAGAACGTCGGATTGAGCGTAAGACGTGGCGCATGGCGCAAAAGACGCTCGAAAAGACGTCACATTCCAAGAAGACGCAGAAAATGACGCTCCCTGCGACGTTCACATCAAAGTCGACTTTTAAAATGGAAAAATATCACAGAAAATCCACAAATGTTTCGTTTTAAAGGAAAATCCCAGTTTTCTGAAAGACAATTTAATTTCACAGCCCTGGTGTAATATACACCTAGCTAAGGGTAGATAGTTCTCAAGCAACCAGGTGAAAACTCCCCCCCCCCTTTGTCCCCCCCCCCCCTGGTTCAACTCCACATTTGTTCGCCACCCCTGTCTGGGGAAAAGGGGGGCACTATCAGATTTGAAAAAATGTTCCTCAAGTTATTTTTATCAAAACAGTTTAATAAAACATTTTAAGTATACCCATATTTTTTTCCTTATTAGTTTTCAAATGAAATAATAATAATCTCAGCGCTAGATCTATATGATAATTATTCAAATTAATATTTCTGTTAATGTCAAACAGAAAGAACTAATGCAATTTATAGATTTTTTTTTTGTAAATACAAATTTGAAATGATTTCCTTATTGGTATGAGAAATATATTTATCTGACATTATTTGATAAAAAATGATTATTATTTTTAATTATCCTGTTGAATATGTTTGATTTTGCAGAGATGATAATTTACATCCTTATTCTTTTGACTTTATCTTCCAAATTATGGATAAATGGATAATGCATGTTGTTTGTAGGTACCCTAATCTAGTTGGCACGAAGACAACACACTAATTAGGGGGGGAGGAGGGGGGGAGGAGGGGGGGGCTGTACTTTTAAAAGTAACATTATTTATGTAATATATCAATAAGAATATAATAGAACAGCATATATGCCTAGAAAATAATATAATGTAATATAATGGAATATAATATAATATAATGGAATACAATATAATATAATAGAATGGAATAGAACAGAATATAATATAATATAATAGAATGGAGTAGAATATAATAGAATAGAATGGAATATAATACAATAGAATATAATTTAATAGAATGGAGTAGAATATAATAGAATAGAATGGAATATGATATAATAGAATGGAATACAATATAATAGAATAGAACAGAATATAATATAATATATTATAATATAAAATAATATAATGGAATAGAATAGAATGGAATACAATATAATATTATAAAATAGAATGGAATAGAATAGAACAGAATATAATATAATAGAATAGAATATAAAATAATATAATGGAATAGAATAGAATGGAATATAATATAATAGAATATTATAATGTAATATAATAGAATGGAGTAGAATATAATAGAATAGAATGGAATATGATATAATATAATATAATGGAATATAATATTATATAATAGAATGGAATATAATAGAATAAAATGGAATAGAATAGAGCAAAGTAGAATATATTACAAAATTTTAAAATAAATGTCTATGAAATATGTTTTTTTTTTATAAATATTTTATAGGTGTGACCCCCCCCCCCCGTCTCCTGTTGTCTGTTCAAGTGTTGTCAGTCGGAGTGTATATATATATGTTAGTGAATAATCAGCAACAAATAGCATTTAGCAACCCCCCCCCCCCTCCTCCCCCCGAAGATAAATTGACGATTCACCCAGTTCTGACTTGGGCCTACAGTCCGTGACGGGGGGAGGGCCCCCCTTGGGTGGCCAGTCATTTGATTTCGGTTTGGGGGGGGGGGGGGGAGCATTTATTCAGACGAGTCAGTCCAAAATGACAGTGTTTATGTGAATCGGACAACAAATACAATTCAATTAAAAGGATCAAATTTCCCTGCTATATTGTGCAACATTTATAGATTCTATTCTATTCTATTCTATTCTATTCTATTCTATGCTCATATTTTACTCCTTTCTATTCTTTACTTAATTTTCCTTAAATTCTGTTCTATTCAATTCTATTCAATTCTATTTTATTCTATTATACTCTATTCTATTCGATTATATTCTATTCTATAGCACTTTACTCTTTTGTATTCCTACTTAATTCCCCCCGAATTCTATTATATTCTTCATGACTTTTAAAAATTTGGGAAAATATTTCAAAGATTGAATTTCACAGAATTATTGCACATGTACTTTAATGTAAATATTGAAACTTATAATTATCGTTCTGTATAAAAAAAAATTATAATAGCGACCACCCAATATTAAGACCACCTCACTATTAGGACCTCTTTAATAGTGGGGTTCATTACTCATGGCATAATTGGGGGGGGGGGGGAGGGGGAGATATGGGGAAAAGTGACATCTTTGTCATATTAGTCAATTTTATTCATCTACCATGGGGGCATTTTAACTCCTAGGGTGCTATACCTGCCCTGCAGATGTCTATCTTAAACACAACTTTATGTGCTGCAAAAGAATATTTGTCTTTGACACCAGGAATGGGTTAGGACTTTAACTTCAAAAGGGTAGTG
Organism: Alitta virens; assembly: GCA_932294295.1. Classification (NCBI taxonomy): domain Eukaryota; kingdom Metazoa; phylum Annelida; class Polychaeta; order Phyllodocida; family Nereididae; genus Alitta; species Alitta virens. The sequence goes on from OW028585.1 coordinate 34,958,152, forward strand.
GATTGACAAAGGGGTGCGGAATTTAGAGCTTAGGTGTTTTGAAGTCAATTGAGACATTATTACCAAAAACTGACGGAATTAAGATATATTAAGGGGAGAGGGGGAGAGGGGGAGAGGGGGGGAGGGGGAGGGGTGTCCGCCCCCGGAGTTTACTTTCTTTCAGGATTTCCGGTTAATAGAATTATATTATTGCAAATTATCAAGATCTGGCTGACTGTTGTATCTATCTATCTATCGATCGATCTGTCTATATATCTGTCAATCTATCTGTCTGTCTATCTGTCTAAAGAGGGCCTTATCATCTCATCATTACGTCTGCCTGCAGCTGGTCATGTAAGCTGACCAAGCTCCAGACTGGTAGCATCAATACAATACAATCCATTCCAATCCAATATAATCCAATATAATACAATACAATTATCAATACAATAAATACAACACAATGCAATACAATCCAATCCAATACAATACAATCCATTCCAATACAATACAATCCATTCCAATACAATCCATTCCAATCCAATCCATTACAATACAATACAATACAATACAATTCTCAATTCATTTTCCACTCATGACTATGAGCACAAAACTGTGTACAAATTAGAGCAGTCATTTTGACAAAATGTCTTATTTACAAATATGCTGCCATCACCTGTAAGTGTCTGTGCATATTTCTGAGCTGTTTCCATCTGTTCGGACGCATCTCAATCAGAAAATGTCCGTTCCCGTCTTATGCTCTACTGAATTCTGTGTAGCTCACAAATTTCTAGACAAGTCTTGGAGTTTTGGAATTGGGGAAGTTGGGGAGGGGGCTAAATAGACTGGCCATGACATGGTTATCTATGCTGTCTAAGCTACAGACCAGGAGGATTGATACAATACGATACAATTTAATACAATGCAATTCGATATGATACAATGCGATGTGATACGATACGATACGATACAATACGATATGATACGATACAATACGATACGATATGATACAATACGATACGATACTGTATGATATGATACAATACAATACGATACAATATGATACGGTACAATATGATACAATACGATACGATACGATACGGTGCAATATGATACAATACAATACAAGACAAAACGATACAATATGATACAATACAATGCGATACAATACGATACTATACGATACAATACAATATGATACAATATGATACAGTATGATACAATACGATACAATTCAATACGATACAATACGATACAATACGATACAATACAATACGATACTATACGATACAACAATACGATACAATATGATACTATATGATACCATGCAATAAATATAATACAATTCAATAAATATAATACAATTCAATACAAGGCAATGCAATACAATACAATTCAATTGTGAACAAAGCTGGTAAATTACAATCAGCAAAGCTTAATTTAAACATTCCACGCTTGCACCATTACTGATATGATGATAACATAATGGCACACGACAATAATAAAATAATTATTTCATTACTTTAAATGTATAAATATAGATAGCATGATGGTGTACTTGATATGATACAATTAGGAATAATGTATTCATGCTTGTTGACAAATTTATAAGCTATGATTGTATCAATATAAACAATATACTCGTTCTATCTATTTATTTTTTTCTAATAGTTACTTATCTAATATATTTTTTATTAATTAAGTTTAATAATTATTTGACAGTTTAAGACATCAGCTATAAATATTAAACTAAACAAAATATATAAAATAAATAAACAATAATTTGGTTATTTATAAGCAACCCCCCTGCTAATTTTCTAAGGGAGGGGGGGGGGGCAGTTATGCACGTGGCCGGCAGATGCTTTGGGGGGGGGGGGAGCAGGGGGTTAGGATCCGGAAAACCAAAGCCAGCCGGAAGTAACCAAGCGGAAACACTGACCAGCATGCTTTGCAACTTCCTGTTAGACAAGTAGAGTGTTACTGGGAGTAACAGCTCTTGTAGCATTGAAAACATAATGCAGGATTAGATATATCTATGTTATTATTTAAGATAATGGTGTTGTAATAGGAATATAAATGTTTAAAGTTAAAGACAATATAGAAAAAAGCATAACGTGTTATTGCAATTAATTCCAGTCAAACTTGTTTAATTTTAAAGTTAGAAAAAAACAAACAAAAAAACAAACAAACAACATTCTGATTATACACAGGATTTTAATAGACTCATCCCACATTATTAAGATACTTTAAAACAATTTTTATCCACTTTCTTAATTTATTATTTATTATTTTTATCTTCGCCCTCCTGTTTAGTGTACCATTTCCCCAACGATGCCCTGTTGATTAAGTTCTGGAAGTTCTCTCGACTTTTCATTCTGTTGTATTCCACAACACCCACCAGGGGCGCTGTTGTTCTGTTTATATGCACAGTGCTGCCACCTGGAGTGTTGATAAGTAATTACGACACTGCTAGACACCATTGTGGTGAGGGTTTCAATTATGGTGAGATGGTATATGACATGATGAGGTGCTAGTAAGGTGGTCCTATGTAAAGCTACAGATATTTCTTCTCAGTTGTCTAGTTGTCATTGGTAATGCCAAATACCAACATGGTTCAAAGCCCACCCCCTGCACTGTTTATGAGCCACATCTCAGTCCCTGTCCCATCACACGGGATGTACTCATCATCATCTCATCTATGGTAGTGACTGTGGGTGCATGGGTTCAAAGCCCACTCCCTGCACTGTTTATGAGCCACATCTCAGTCCCTGTCCCATCACACGGGATGTACTCATCATCATCTCATCTATGGTAGTGACTGTGGGTGCATGGGTTGAAAGCCCACCCCCTGCACTGTTTATGAGCCACATCTCAGTCCCTGTCCCATCACAGGGGATGTACTCATCACCATCTCATCTATGGTAGTAACTGTGGGTGCATGGGTTCAAAGCCCACTCCCTGCACTGTTTATGAGCCACATCTCAGTCCCTGTCCCATCACATGGGATGTACTCATCATCATCTCATCCATGGTAGTCACTGTGGGTGCATGGGTTAAAAGCCCACTCCCTGCACTGTTTATGAGCCACATCTCAGTCCCTGTCCCATCACATGGGATGTACTCATTATCATCTCATCCATGGTAGTGACTGTGGGTGCATGGGTTAAAAGCCCACTCCCTGCACTGTTTATGAGCCACATCTCAGTCCTTGTCCCATCACATGGGATGTACTCATTATCATCTCATCCATGGTAGTGACTGTGGGTGCATGGGTTCAAAGCTCCCTGCACTGTTTATGAGCCACATCTCAGTCCTTGTCCCATCACATGGGATTTACTCATCATCTCATCCATAACAGTGACTGTGGGTGAATGGGTTCAAAGCCCACTCCCTGCACTGTTTATGAGCTACATCTCAGTCCCTGTCCCATCACATGGGATTTACTCATCATCTCATCCATGGTAGTGACTGTGGGTGCATGGGTTCAAAGCCCACTCCCTGCACTGTTTATGAGCTACATCTCAGTCCCTGTCCCATCACATGGGATGTACTCATCATCTCATCCATGGTAGTGACTGTGGGTGCATGGGTTGAAAGCCCACTCCCTGCACTGTTTATGAGCCACATCTCAGTCCCTGTCCCATCACATGGGATGTACTCATTATCATCTCATTCATGGTAGTGACTGTGGGTGCATGGGTTGAAAGCCCACTCCCTGCACTGTTTATGAGCCACATCTCAGTCCTTGTCCCATCACATGGGATGTACTAATCATCTCATCCATGGTAGTGACTGTGGGTGCATGGGTTCAAAGCCCACTCCCTGCACTGTTTATGAGCCACGTCTCAGTCCCTGTCCCATCACATGGGATTTACTCATCATCTCATCCATGGTAGTGACTGTGGGTGAATGGGTTCAAAGCCCACTCCCTGCACTGTTTATGAGCTACATCTCAGTCCTTGTCCCATCACATGGGATGTACTCATCATCTCATCCATGGTAGTGACTGTGGGTGAATGGGTTCAAAGCCCACTCCCTGCACTGTTTATGAGCCACATCTCAGTCCTTGTCCCATCACATGGGATGTACTAATCATCTCATCCATGGTAGTGACTGTGGGTGCATGGGTTCAAAGCTCCCTGCACTGTTTATGAGCCACATCTCAGTCCTTGTCCCATCACATGGGATTTACTCATCATCTCATCCATGGTAGTGACTGTGGGTGAATGGGTTCAAAGCCCACTCCCTGCACTGTTTATGAGCTACATCTCAGTCCCTGTCCCATCACATGGGATGTACTCATCATCTCATCCATGGTAGTGACTATGGGTGAATGGGTTTGAAGCCCACTCCCTGCACTGTTTATGAGCCACATCTCAGTCCCAGTCCCATCATATTATCTATGCCGATGATACCACACTCACTGCCACCTTAAGTACCTTCCAACAAGAAAATAACTCTGTCCAAGATGTAATTAATAAGGAATTGTGTAATATTTGTGATTGGATGAAGCTAAATAAATTGTCGCTGAACTGTCGTAAAACAAAGGCTATGCTTTTTCATATGCCACAAAAATCTGTGTTCTACCCAGATCTTGTTCTTGAAAATGGAAATATTGAATTTGTTGAAGAGTTTAATTTTCTTGGAATTCTATTGGATAAGCATATCAGTTGGAAAAATCATATTAATCTAATAACAAAAAAGATCTCTAAAACTGCAGGTATACTTAACAAGTTGAAGCACTTTCTACCCATTGATGTATTATTGAATATTTACAATGCTTTAATTGTCCCCTATTTAAATTATGGTGCATTGCTTTGGCAAAAATGTGCGAATAGGTTACTTGTCTTGCAGAAGAAAGCCATAAGAGCAATTTGTAATGCCAAGTATAACGCTCATACAGGAATTTTGTTTAAAAGTTTGGGAATTTTAAGGTGTACTGACATATGTGTGCTGCAGTGCTTTAAATTTTGCTATAAACTGGAAAATAAGCTATTGCCTGCTTATTTTACTTGTGGTAATGTATTTGTCAGGCATTCAAGCGTCCATTCTTATATTACCAGAGGATTAGATAACTTTGCACTTCCAAGAGTTAGCCATGATTTTGCAAAGAACAGTCCCAGATATAAGTTAGCAAAGTTTTTTAATGAAATGACAAATGAATTTAAAAGTAAAATACACTCTCATAGCATGCATGGTTTCAAACTGTATGTCAAGAAATCGATAATTAATCAATACATTACTGACTGCAATGATCCTAATTGTTTTTCATGTCGACAGTAATTTGTGTCCAGATAAAGAAACTAAGAAATTTATGCAGTCCTTTTGATATTCATGGAGCTTGGATGCCTGATGGAGTCATTACTACTTGTCAAATACATGTATGGCTAAACTTAATGCCATACTGAGGCATACACATCTACTTACTTGTGACATGTGATCTAACATCTTTTCTTAAATTTTGCACTTCTAGTAGTTCTATCCTTCAACTTGGCCTGCCTTGTTCAAATACCCACCATTTTGTTCATCTGTTGGTTCCTTCGGGATTCTACTTCTCCTTATCATTATACCATTTCCAGCTGATTTCAGATCACTTGTGAAAATATGTCATAAATATCATTTGATTGCATACTATTCTTTTCTTTTGCACCTCTTTGACAAAATAAGAAATATACCTATTGATGATTCAATAGTTTCATGTGGTCAAACATGACGTACCAGTGTTCCTGGTGTATGGCTGATGCTCCCTGACCTATATCATGGGTGGCCTCCAAGAAGCGGCAAATTGCCTTGTGGGGGTCTCCCTCCATACTTCATACTTTATCATCCATTTCATTAATGATACACTATAGCAGCAGCAACATTAAGTGTATGTATGGAAAATAAAAGAAATTCTGATTCTGATTCTGATTCTGATTCTGATTCTGATTCATATGGGATGTACTCATCATCATCTCATCCATGGTAGTGACTGTGGGTGCATGGGTTCAAAGCCTACTCCCTGCACTGTTTATGAGCCACCTCTCAGTCCCAGTCCCATCATATGGGATGTACTCATCATCATCTCATCCATAACAGTGACTGTGGGTGCATGGGTTCAAAGCCCACTCCCTGCACTGTTTATGAGCCACATCTCAGTCCCTGTCCCATCACATGGGATGTACTCATCATCATCTCATCCATGGTAGTGACTGTGGGTGCATGGGTTCAAAGCCCACTCCCTGCACTGTTTATGAGCCACATCTCAGTCCTTGTCCCATCACATGGGATGTACTCATCATCATCTCATCCATGGTAGTGACTGTGGGTGCATGGGTTCAAAGCCTACTCCCTGCACTGTTTATGAGCCACCTCTCAGTCCCAGTCCCATCATATGGGATGTACTCATCATCATCTCATCCATGGTAGTGACTGTGGGTGCATGGGTTGAAAGCCCACTCCCTGCACTGTTTATGAGCCACATCTCAGTCCCTGTCCCATCACATGGGATGTACTCATTATCATCTCATTCGTGGTAGTGACTGTGGGTGCATGGGTTGAAAGCCCACTCCCTGCACTGTTTATGAGCCACATCTCAGTCCTTGTCCCATCACATGGGATGTACTAATCATCTCATCCATGGTAGTGACTGTGGGTGCATGGGTTCAAAGCCCACTCCCTGCACTGTTTATGAGCCACGTCTCAGTCCCTGTCCCATCACATGGGATTTACTCATCATCTCATCCATGGTAGTGACTGTGGGTGCATGGGTTCAAAGCCCACTCCCTGCACTGTTTATGAGCTACATCTCAGTCCTTGTCCCATCACATGGGATGTACTCATCATCTCATCCATGGTAGTGACTGTGGGTGAATGGGTTCAAAGCCCACTCCCTGCACTGTTTATGAGCCACATCTCAGTCCTTGTCCCATCACATGGGATGTACTAATCATCTCATCCATGGTAGTGACTGTGGGTGCATGGGTTCAAAGCTCCCTGCACTGTTTATGAGCCACATCTCAGTCCTTGTCCCATCACATGGGATTTACTCATCATCTCATCCATGGTAGTGACTGTGGGTGAATGGGTTCAAAGCCCACTCCCTGCACTGTTTATGAGCTACATCTCAGTCCTGTCCCATCACATGGGATGTACTCATCATCTCATCCATGGTAGTGACTATGGGTGAATGGGTTTGAAGCCCACTCCCTGCACTGTTTATGAGCCACATCTCAGTCCCAGTCCCATCATATGGGATGTACTCATCATCATCTCAACCATGGTAGTGACTGTGGGTGCATGGGTTCAAAGCCTACTCCCTGCACTGTTTATGAGCCACCTCTCAGTCCCAGTCCCATCATATGGGATGTACTCATCATCATCTCATCCATAACAGTGACTGTGGGTGCATGGGTTCAAAGCCCACTCCCTGCACTGTTTATGAGCCACATCTCAGTCCCTGTCCCATCACATGGGATGTACTCATCATCATCTCATCCATGGTAGTGACTGTGGGTGCATGGGTTCAAAGCCCACTCCCTGCACTGTTTATGAGCCACATCTCAGTCCTTGTCCCATCACATGGGATGTACTCATCATCATCTCATCCATGGTAGTGACTGTGGGTGCATGGGTTCAAAGCCTACTCCCTGCACTGTTTATGAGCCACCTCTCAGTCCCAGTCCCATCATATGGGATGTACTCATCATCATCTCATCCATAACAGTGACTGTGGGTGCATGGGTTCAAAGCCCACTCCCTGCACTGTTTATGAGCCACATCTCAGTCCCTGTCCCATCACATGGGATGTACTCATCATCATCTCATCCATGGTAGTGACTGTGGGTGCATGGGTTCAAAGCCCACTCCCTGCACTGTTTATGAGCCACATCTCAGTCCTTGTCCCATCACATGGGATGTACTCATCATCATCTCATCCATGGTAGTGACTGTGGGTGCATGGGTTCAAAGCCCACTCCCTGCACTGTTTATGAGCCACATCTCAGTCCCTGTCCCATCATATGGGATGTACTCATCATCATCTCATCCATAACAGTGACTGTGGGTGCATGGGTTCAAAGCCCACTCCCTGCACTGTTTATGAGCCACATCTCAGTCCCTGTCCCATCACATGGGATGTACTCATTATCTCAACCATGGTAGTGACTGTGGGTATGACACTCATTTTGCTCCCTTTTTTGGCATTGTTGACCAAAAATGATTACCATGGTAACCAATTTAGTCCTTGGTTATGTGGTGGTAAATGCTTGAATAAATGTAACTTGACCCCCCATTCCAAATCTTGAGAGCATTGGTGTAGCATCAGCTGTGTTGATACAATGTTGATAAATGCTGGCCGATTTGGAATGCTATCAGGGGATAACATAGCACAATGGGTACAACATTGGATCAACATTGGATCAACATTGGCTCAACAATGGCCCAGCAGTGGTACCCAGATAGCATTCCAAATCGGCCCAGTATCGTTTCCATATAGGTCACTGTCGTATTAGCAGCGCCGACGTCACGCCGATGTTGAAACAATTTGGAATGCTATCTGGGTAGCCTTTGGCCAACATTGCAACAATGTAGACCTGCCTGGCACGTTATTTTGGATAAGCTTTAATCTATGTCTATTAATTTCACCCAGATATAATTTAGTCTGGCAGCAGTCATATCATTGTTCGTGGTATTTGCAACAGGTTAGACGGAATTTTAACGGAAACATTGCTATCATTTCAAAGCGCGCGATAGCATATCATTGCTATCGTTTAAATAAAGCGCCGATAGCATATCATTAATGATTGTATATCCACTCATTATTTTTCAGTATAAACTGGATTCAGGTAGACAGGAAGTGTAAAACTGTGTGCTCAAATAATTCCACCAAAAAATATAATCGGCAAGTGTGAATACAATATTGGACACTGTCAGGAAGACATCGTATAAATATCGTATATACATCGATGTTGTCCAATTCCAATGATATACGGGGGAAAGTCAGGTCTATGAGTGACGGATTCAGGAATTGAACTTGGGATCGACCTTCGGGAGAGCGAGCCAATGTCATGACCGCTAGGCCATCCGGCTACAGTAACATGTAGTTCTGCCTTGTCAGTCTGCATGACTGACTGGCTACATGATGTCTCCATTTCTTGATGCTCAAGGGCGTAGTGTCTCAGCTTACTTCAGAAAAACACATATTTACCCTCCAAAAACACATAACTACCCTTGCAACGCATACAGAACACGCATACTGACCATACAGTCAAGTAGGCCTGACTTCACAAGTCGCCGACTCAAATTGTTGCGCGTAATTGCCGCTAGGTGTCGCATGCTTCTAATGACGTCACCGGAAGTGGAATTGTGTACTTTCAGCGCCCGTGGTGGCTGGAATGAATAGTTCAAAGTTGTTTGTTTAGTAAATATAGTTACAAAAAGCATTTCAATAAAAGATAGATTTGCAGTGCTTAGAAGATTCTGTGTGTGAGGGAAAACTCCTCCTCCTCCTCCTCCTCCTCCTCCTCCTCCCTCCCTCTCCTCCTCCCTATTCCATCCCCCTCCTCATACTCCTCCTCCTCTCCTCCTCCTCCTCCTCCTCCTCCTCCTCCTCCCTCCTCCTCCCTCCTCCTCTCTCCTCCTCCTCCTCCTCCTCCTCCCTCCCTCTCCTCCTCCCTATTCCATCCCCCTCCTCATACTCCTCCTCCTCTCCTCCTCCTCCTCTCCTCCTCCTCCTCCTCCTCCCTCCCTCTCCTCCTCCCTATTCCATCCCCCTCCTCATACTCCTCCTCCTCTCCTCCTCCTCCTCCTCCTCCTCCTCCTCCCTCCCTCTCCTCCTCCCTATTCCATCCCCCTCCTCATACTCCTCCTCCTCTCCTCCTCCTCCTCCTCCTCCTCTCCTCCTCCTCCTCCTCCTCCCTCCCTCTCCTCCTCCCTATTCCATCCCCCTCCTCATACTCCTCCTCCTCTCCTCCTCCTCCTCCTCTCCTCCTCCTCCTCCTCCTCCTCCTCCTCCCTCCTCCTCCCTCCTCCTCCCTCCTCCTCCCTCCTCCTCCTCCTCCTCCCTATTCCATCCCCCTCCTCATACTCCTCCTCCTCCTCTCCTCCTCCTCCTCCTCCTCCTCCCTCCTCCTCCCTCCTCCTCCCTCCTCCTCCCTCCTCCTCCCTATTCCATCCCCCTCCTCATACTCCTCTCCTCCTCCTCCTCCTCCTCCTCCTCCTCCTCCTCCTCCTCCTCCCTCCTCCTCCCTCCTCCTCCTCCCTCCTCCTCCCTCCTCCTCCTCCTCCCTCCCTCTCCTCCTCCCTATTCCATCCCCCTCCTCATACTCCTCCTCCTCCTCCTCCTCCTCATACTCCTCCCTCCCTCTCCTCCTCCCTATTCCATCCCCCTCCTCATACTCCTCCTCCTCTCCTCCTCCTCCTCCTCCCTCTCCTCCTCCCTATTCCATCCCCCTCCTCATACTCCTCCTCCTCTCCTCCTCCTCCTCCTCCTCTCCTCCTCCTCCTCCCTCCTCCTCCCTCCTCCTCCCTCCTCCTCCCTCCTCCTCCCTCTCCTCCTCCTTCTCCTCCTCCTCCTCCTCCTCCTCTTCCATCCCCCTCCTCATACTCCTCATACTCCTCATACTCCTCATACTCCTCATACTCTCCTCCTCTCCTCCTCCTCCTCCTCCTCTCCTCCTCCTCCCTCCTCCTCCCTCCTCCTCCCTCCTCCTCCTCCCTCTCCTCCTCCCTCTCCTCCTCCTCCTCCTCCTCTTCCATCCCCCTCCTCATACTCCTTCTCCTCTCCTCCTCCTCCTCCTCCTCCTCCTCCTCCTCCCTCCTCCCTCCTCCTCCCTCCTCCTCCCTCCTCCCTCCTCCTCCCTCCTCCCTCCTCCCTCCTCCCTCCTCCCTCCTCCCTCCTCCTCCCTCCTCCTCCCTCTCCTCCTCCCTCTCCTCCTCCTCCCTCTCCTCCTCCTCCCTCTCCTCCTCCTCCCTCTCCTCCTCCTCCTCCCTCTCCTCCTCCTCCTCCTCCTCCTCCTCCTCCTCCTCCTCCTCCTCCTCCTCCTCTTCCATCCCCCTCCTCATACTCCTCCCTCTCCTCCTCCTCCTCCCTCCTCCTCCCTCCTATGCAAGAAGCGCCACCTACTGTCTGCTGTTGTGGGGTGGGTGGGGGGGGGGGGGGGGGGGCAGGGGCGCCATGTTAAAAGCCTCAACTACCTCTCATTAAAATCAAGTCAGTCACAGACAGAACAACATCATGTCACATTGGCCTACGGAGCTATGACACGAGCTTTAGTAACAACCGTCATTTTTTCTACTTTGCTTCTGTCTTGTCCGCTCCGAATTATTGGATTTTGGTGGTAAGTCAAACTGCATTTATTATTTAATGGTTATATTTTATTTTGTAGATTTTTGTGATTTTTGTTGTTTAGAGTTTGGCGTGGGTGTTTTTGATTGTTTTTGGCATTTTTTTCCTGAGGGAATTGAAAGTAATTTTGCTGTCATTGTTTTTGTTGTTTTGTTTACTGTTTCGTTTGATACCTTTTTGTTTTACCAAACTTTTTAAAAAGTTTTTATTTTGTTATTATTTATACATTTGACGATCTCGCAAAGTTATTTGAATGAAAGAGCTTGTTTCGCTGAAGATAAAATTGCACAAACTAGAAAGAATGAATGAATGAATAAATGAACGAATGAAAGAATGAATGAATGCACCAATCAATCAATTAGCAAGCCAAATAAACAGTCATTCAGTCAATGTTGAGATCAACGAAGAGATTAGTTTGTCACTGAGGAGATCAGTCAGTCAGTCAGCCAGCTGGTCAGTCACTCACTAACTCAGTCAGTCAGTCAATCAGTCAGTCAGTATTGATATTTTCACTTTATTTCTAGGATTTACGTACCTAGATACCTAGAAGCTTGAAGTGTAAAAACTTCTTTGAAATTGTTGTTACAAAGCTCCCCCCACAGCCAAAATAAGTTTGAAGAAGAGTTTAAACAAAAAAGGGAAAGATTAAAGGCCCCCTCTTTGCTAAACTGCCTCGTATGAAGGATAACCCCCAATGTACCCCCATCATCGCTCCTGTTGTATTATCTCCAGACATTACCCAGAATGCATCACTGTCATTGGCTGACGAATAGGAATCGAGAGAAATGGGTCATCTTTTAAGATAACCAGTCTTCTTAATTTGAGGTGTACTATACCGAAATAGTGATATCACTATCGTTTCAATAAAAAATGAGCTTAAATAACGATATAAAACTTCTGTTCTACATCTTGTAGAGTAACTATTAGTCATTTTATAGTCTGAAATGACTGATCTCCATAGCCATTTTGTTAAGTTTATCTAGCAGTTTGTCAGCATTGGCCAAGGTCATGTTAGTCAATTGACTAATAAATGATAATGTATAGAACTTGACAAAGAGTGACTAAGTTGTCAGGAAAAACTGACTAATTTGTAAGTCACAATGGCAATTAAGGGGGGGGGGGGGCGTTGTAAGTCATAGCTGAGATCAGCAAAAAGCCTATAGTTAGTGGATATAATGTCGGAAAATGAAAATATCTGAAAAGTTATTTTTTTTACTGTCAATGCATGGGATTTTTAAGTGTACATTTAGATTTTCTTCTTGGATAAACGCATGGAAAACGCATTGTTTTTGCTTCATAATTAGCTAAAACCCATGCGTTTTCCATGCGTTTATCCTTCTCATGGAAAACGCACGTGGCACATTTGGCCATGTAGAGAATCTGATGCTATCTTTCAATTAATTACATCCGTAGCGGTATAAGACGTTAATATTTTGTAACGTTATTTTGTCAGCACGAAGATGGAATTAAGCAATTGATAAATAAACATACGATTTACTTTTTACCAGGGCAGTGGGTAGCCCCCTGGCGATGGACCCCAACAACATTTGCCGGAAGTCGCGTCGCTACAGCAGCCCACGGCACCGACAGATTTGCCGCTATCAACCGGAAGTTATTCGACATGCCGCGCATGGAGTCAAGTATGCCGCATAAATAACATTAGAAATAAGATATATTCGTATTGAGATTTTACATTTTAACATTAGAAATAAGATATATTCGTATTCAGATTTTACATTTTAACATTAGAAATAAGATATATTCGTATTCAGATTTTACATTTTAACATTAGAAATAAGATATATTCGTATTCAGATTTTACATTTTAACATTAGAAATAAGATATATTCGTTTTCAGATTTTAATGAAAGTTTTCCATACTGATGTTGAAGTAACTTCCAAAATGATTCTTTAAGATTTATAAGTATTTTCTCATCCGAAAGGAAACCACATCTGTGTGAGGTTTTAAAGAACATAATAACTACGTTCGTATTATAAATAATATATTGACGATAATTCTAATAGAATACCTTTTTTTAAATTAAAAAATCTTGGGGTATTTTAAAGGCTTCAAAAAATTTAATTTCCAAATTTTTTTTTCTAACTTCTTGTTATTTTATATTATTTATTGACCTCGCAAAACATTTTTTTCACAGAAACTGAATAATTTTACAGTGCGCATGGCCAAATCTGCCACGTGAGTTTTCCGTGAGAAGGATAAACGCATGGAAAAGGCATGGTTTTTAGCTAATTATAATGAAGCAAAAACCATGCATTTTCCATGCGTTTATCCAAGCGCATGGAAAACGCACGTGGTACAATTGGCCATGTATAGTATGTTATAAATAAAGAATTTTCAAGAATTTTTGTTGACAATAATTGCAGAATGGCCCTAGACGAATGCCAAGTACAGTTCAGAGATCGTCGGTGGAATTGTTCCTTGGTTCCGAAATCATTTAACAGAATCCTCAGGCAAGGTAAATACATTTACGATATAATTATACATATATTATATTATAAGTCTGCATATTCACTGTACATTTGAAGAACAAAGACTACATGGCCAATTGTGCCACGTGCATTTTCCATGCGTTTGGATAAACGCATGGTTTTTGCCTCATTATAATTAGCTAAAAACAATGCGTTTTCCATGCGTTTATCCTTCTCATGGAAAACGCACGTGGCACATTTTGCCATGAAGTTGAGTACAATTTACAAATAGGCCCTCTTATTAAGTGGCTGCCAGCTGGGTGGCCTAATGGTTAAGGCATCAGCCAATTCCACATAGGCCAGCTCTGCTGAAAGTCCCAAGTTTGATCCCCGACCCTGGCACTCTTCATGTGCTACATCCCAGCAGCTGGATGTCGATCGCATGAGACGTTTAATTGGCGGTCCCTTGTACTCGGTGTCTATGCTGAGGCAAGTGAATGATCCCACCCATGGGGTAAATGTGCAACATGGGGTGGACTCCAAGCAGCCTCTCACAGCCCAGCGACCTAATTATGTACATGTTTTGCTCGTTTATTCATCTAAACTAAATTAATCAATTTCTTTTATAGTCTATAGGCTGGCTTATGGTATTAAAGGTCTAACAATTAAATTACAAAATAATTAGACGTTCATGTGCTGAGTTTACGCAATTGTTCTGACAAGCTGGCAATTCAGAAACATTGCCTAAACTAATAAAATATGAATCCATTTCTCTAGTATTTTTCGAGAAGATTTCTAAGTCTATACATAGCTACATAGTTTAACCAATCATTTTGTTTGATTAGGTAAACTAGCAAAGAATGTCCATAATGAGTTCACTGGGCTGTGACAGCGCACAGTAATGGCATGATGGCTATACCTCTCAGTCAGATAATTGCACAGAATATTGCCGAAGTTATTTATCATTACATTGATACATAATTAATTGTTTAGTTATTCATTAAAATAGACTTACAGTTTAGTTTTTTTTATTTACTTATTTTCTTATTCACTTTTTCTACTCAATTAATTTACTATATTTGTATTAACTTCATCCACGAAATATTTTGACGGAAAATTTGACCGCATCTCTGAAAACCCCATGACCAAAAATAGCCTTATATTGTGTCCATGGCAACCGCATCTCTCCCATCAGGTCGCAAAAGGACAGGACAATTAGGATGCAGGACGTACAGATAAGAAAGATAAAAACATGATAAAACGTGATTAAACACGAGAAAAACATGATGGGCAGAGAACATTAATGCTAGAAATGATGCTAGCCCCTCTCAAGACATGCTGTGTGGGGAATTTCGGCAATTAAATACATGCTTAGGCAAACTATTTTGACCTGAGAGGTTTGGACCACAAAAGGATTTTACAACAGGACGCAAAAACACAGCCTTTGACACCAAACTGACTTTATTCCCTTGTAAATAGGTCCCACTCGGTTTTATTGGGGTTTTGTTGATATTCCTCACTTTGTCTCAATCTAAATGGGGCGGGGGAGTTTTGTCTTAAAGGGTAAAAGCTAAGGGGGGGGGGGGGGGTGGGGTTAGGCGTAACCTTGTATTGTCATGTAGAAATAAGTAAATAAGTAAGTAAATAAGTAAGTAAATAAGTAATTAAGTAAGTAAGTAAGTAAGTAAGTAAGTAAGTAAGTAAATAAGTTAGTAAATAAGTAAGTACTTTTATCCAGTCATAATTTCTATGAAGGACTTCCACTATATTGGTGCATTTACAATACAACATGCTTTGTGCATTACTTTGTATTACGAAACCTCCTGTACTTTATTTTATTACAGCTGAGTTGAACATAACTTTGATATTCGTAGAATCACCATTTTAGGAATATTGTATGCTACACTGCAACCCAATCTTAAGACGACCTTACTATGGGGACCACCTCACTATAATGACCACCATAAAGACCACCTCACTATAAAGACCACCTCACTATAAAGACCACCTCACTATTAGGACCACCTAACTATTAAGACCACGTCACTATTAAGACTACCTCACTATTAAGACTACCTCACTATTAAGACCACCTCACTATTAAGACTACCTCACTATTAAGACTACCTCACTATTAAGACCACCTCACTATTAAGACCACCTCAGTATTAAGACTACCTCACTACTAAGACCACATCACTATTAAGACCACCTCACTATTGATACCACCTCACTATTAAGACTACCTCACTATTAAGACCACCTCACTATTAAGACCACCTCAGTATTAAGACTACCTCACTACTAAGACCACCTCACTATTAAGACAACCTCACTATTGATACCACCTCACTATTAAGACTACCTCACTATTAAGACCACCTCACTATTAAGACCACCTCAGTATTTAGACTACCTCACTACTAAGACCACCTCACTATTAAGACCACCTCACTATTGATACCACCTCACTATTAAGACAACCTCACTATTAAGACCACCTCAGTATTAAGACTACCTCACTATTGATACCACATCACTATTAAGACCACCTCACTATTAAGACCACCTCTCTATTAAGACCACCTCACTATTGATACCACCTCACTATTAAGACAACCTCACTATTAAGACCACCTCATTATTAAGACTACCTCACTACTAAGACCACATCACTATTAAGACCACCTCACTATTATGTCCACCTCACTATTAAGACAACCTCACTATTAAGACCACCTCACTATTAAGACCACCTCATTATTAAGACCACTTCACTATTAAGACCACTTCACTATTAAGTCCACCTCACTATTAAGACCACCTCACTATTAGGACCACCTCAATAATAAGACAACCTCATTATTAAGACTACCTCACTATTAAGACCACCTCAGTATTAAGACCACCTCACTATTAAGACAACCTCACTATTAAGACCACCTCAGTATTAAGACTACCTCACTACTAACACCACATCACTATTAAGACCATTTCACTATTAAGACCACCTCACTATTAAGACTACCTCACTACTAAGACCACCTCACTATTAAGACCACATCACTATTAAGACCACCTCACTATTATGTCCACCTCACTATTAAGACAACCTCACTATTGATACCACCTCACTATTAAGACAACCTCACTATTAAGACTACCTCACTATTAAGACCACCTCAGTATTAAGACCACCTCACTATTAAGACCACCTCACTATTGATACCACCTCACTATTAAGACAACCTCACTATTAAGACTACCTCACTATTAAGACCACCTCAGTATTAAGACCACATCACTATTAAGACCACCTCACTATTAAGACAACCTCACTATTAAGACTACCTCACTATTAAGACCACCTCAGTATTAAGACTACCTCACTATTAAGACCACCTCACTATTAAGACAACCTCACTATTAAGACCACGTCACTATTAAGACTACCTCACTATTAAGACCACCTCACTATTAAGACCACCTCAGTATTAAGACTACCTCACTACTAAGATCACATCACTATTAAGACCAACTCACTATTAAGACCACCTCACTCTTAAGACAACCTCACTATTAAGACCACCTCACTATTAAGACCACCTCACAATTAAGACCACCTCACTGTTAATACCACCTCACTATTAAGACCACCTCACTATTAAGACCACCTCCCTATTAAGACCACCTCACTATTAAGACCACCTCACTCTTAAGACCACCTCACTCTTAAGACCACCTCCCTATTAAGACCACCTCACTCTTAAGACAACCTCACTATTAAGACCACCTCCCTATTAAGACCACCTCACTATTAAGACCACCTCACTATTAAGACCACCTCACTATTAAGACCACCTCCCTATTAAGACCACCTCACAATTAAGACCACCTCACTGTTAAGACCTCCTCACCATTAAGACCACTTCACTATTAAGACCACCTCACTATTAAGACCACCTCCCTATTAAGACCACCTCACAATTAAGACCACCTCACTGTTAAGACCACCTCACTATTAAGACCACCTCACTGTTAAGACCACCTCACAATTAAGACCACCTCCCTATTAAGACCACCTCACTGTTAAGACCACCTCACTATTAAGACCACCTCACTATTAAGACCACCTCACTATTAAGACCAACTCACTATTAAGACCACCTCTCTATTAAGACCACCTCACTATTAAGACCACCTCACTATTAAGACCACCTCCCTATTAAGACCACCTCACAATTAAGACCACCTCACTGTTAATACCACCTCACTATCTCTAAGAATTTGCAGTTACAATTCTGGTAGGCCTGTAGCGTTTTGAATTTGAGGCCTAAAACAAAGGTATGCACTATTTCAGGTTGTACCTGAGCTCTTTTGTTGATGAATAGCAATACGCCCGTTCCAGTTATGATCTGCAAAAAAATAATAAACACAAAAAAATGGAGGAAAGTACCTAAAAAATGCCCCTCTGCGCATGCTCATTAGGCCCGTCACTCAGGGGTCTTTTGTATCATGTGATGCTCGGGTGATCAGGCCACAAACTTCAAAAAGACCCTTTGAAGTCAGTTATTGGGAAAGAAATTCGAAAAAGAAAAGAAACTAGGAAAATATAGACTCAGCAAAAGATGGGTGTAAAGTCTTACATCATAATCTAGACATTACTAGACAGGGCTAGACATGCCTAAATAGTTTGATATTTTGTTTATCACACTATTTAAATTTGGTTACTAGGTTTCTTGGAATTAGGTTAAATAGGTGTTGCTGAATTGTTTTGTAAGGTTTATAAATATTGGTTATTACGATGATCAAACACCGTGGACTGAAGTCTTATCATGTCATCATTATGTTTTCCTCTAACAACGTGTAGTACATTGTGATAACTTAATTATTAAGTGGATATACATAAATAAAACAAAATCTGATTAATTTATTTTTCGTTTATGTTTTGTAATTCACATAATACAATCTTTCAGTATTTTGAAATTATTATTATAATTTAATATCTAGCTTGAATAACTTCCTGTTACTTATAAAGTTCATTGATAACTATATTGAACCCACAGCCATGACAGCCATTGACATTAGACATCTTTTGAATAATACTAGAGATGCTGAGGCCATCTTTAAAAGATAAAGATAAGATAAGATAAGATAATATTACTTACTTACTACTCACTTATTTACTTATTTATTTATTTACTTATTTACTTACTTACTACTTACTTATTTACTTATTTATTTATTTACTTATTTACTTACTTACTACTTACTTATTTAGTTATTTATTTATTTACTTATTTACTTACTTACTACTTACTTATTTACTTATTTATTTATTTACTTACTTACTACTTACTTATTTACTTATTTATTTATTTACTTATTTACTTACTTACTACTTACTTATTTACTTATTTATTGATTTACTTATTTACTTACTTACTACTCACTTATTTACTTATTTATTTATTTACTTATTTACTTACTTACTACTTACTTATTTACTTATTTATTTATTTACTTATTCACTTACTAACTAACTTATTCACTTACTTAATTACTTATTTACTTACTTACTACTTACTTATTTATTTATTTACTTATTTACTTACTAACTAATTACTACTTATTTACTTACTACTACTTACTTACTTACAAACTTACTTACTTAACATTTTATTTTGAATCGACGTGGTAAAAACAATAAACATTAGCTTATGGCTATTAGTCGATTATAAATTAACAGATAAAATAATAAAACAATTCAATAATTAAACTGAAACATTAAAATCAAAGGTAGATATAATATCATGAGTTAAAACAACAAGCTGAGCACTGACATAAAGGACCATCCCAGGAGTTTAACATATTCTTAAAAGCATTAATATCAATAGTGTTTATATGAGCACTATGATAACAAAACTTGTTTTTTTTTCCATATCTAATGGTTTTGAAGGATGGCACTATGAGCTTATTAGGATCCTAGTTATTTCACTTATAACTTGACTTTGCATCAAAATATGAATTAATGTCGCAACATTTCTTGGGCATAACTGCGCATGCCATCTAGAAAACAGCTATCAACTGTTTTATAATTTTGTAATTGTTTGTTAATTCATTTGCAAGTCATCACAATTTTTTTCTTACATCCCTCGTCCTAAGAACACTTGAACTGACCCTAGCCACTCTTACCCCCTGTAAATAGGTCAGGGGAGTTTGCAGGGCTCTTGGGCAGGGACAAGCACCCCCTAGTAAATCACCTATTATTACATTTTTATGTCTAAACAGTTTTGTCCAAAGATAATGCCACTAGGGGGCCAGCAACTGCAGTGCCCTCTGTTGACGTTGACCTCAAATTTTGACCTTTATGAAGGAATCTTTTTTCATTTGCTTATTGGGTAAAACTATAGTTTTGATTTTAATTTGAAATTTTATTAAAGTTTGACTACTAAATCTGTATTCAAGTCTGCAGAAATATTTGTATAGAACAAACGGTCGTTTGCCGTAAAATGTACAGTATGTGCATCTGCTAAGTTGTGATGATCGCTTACCGTAAAATCGTACAAACGGCACCTTACCGTAAATTGCTCTTGTACTTTGAATAAGCCAATGATGGGCCATCTACTGTAAATGTTACGGTATCATACTATAGTTGAAATTTACGGTATCTTACCATTAAATGCTGCGGTATCCTAATGTAGTGTAGTTTTATAGTATCTTACCATAAAATTTGTGGTGACATGCTGTACGGTCGATGTGTTCTATTTCGCAGCAATTTTCCGAAGTGGTTACGGTAGACTGCCATTTTTTAACCTCAGCTGTAAATTTTATAGTATTACGCCGTAGGATAGATTTACGGCATCTTGCTGTAAGAATTTGAAGGTAGTGCGCTACATAACGATTAAACATTTTACCGTAAAATCTACGGTTCAATTGCAAAACAACTATGGACACTCGTTACAGTGCAGCATCCTTAATCTGGGGAATTTACCATCTTCGAGACAGAAAACCCCATGTTACGTAAGGACACCAAATCAGACAGAAGTATTTCCAGTTTGTTTTGTTGGGGAAAGGGAGTAAATATAACTGTAAAAACAAAGTGTAGAACATTAGTTTGGCCATTGATGGGAGCATTGTTGTCAAAGGGACATTAATGGGCCTTTAATGCGCATAGACACAAGACAGGTGCCTACTCACGAACTAATAAAACCACGCACTACTTTCTACAAGAGCCTCTTTACTTCCGCCAACAAAATAGTGCTGAGTCAACAATATTACTGGGCAGCAAGTGGTTCGTTGGTTCCTGGGTGAAAAACAGAAATAAAATACCAATGAAATGGTCATCCTGCACCCCTCCAGGTGAATTATGGGAAGGGCCTATTTGGCACGGCCCACTAATTCATGGCAGTGAAGAGGTCACTGTTTGCGTCTCTAGTTCCCAGAAAGTAGATGGACTACAAAGTTTTGAAAGTTTTTAATACGGTATTGCAGTGATTTGTAGAATAATCAAAATGACATTTTATTAGATTTATATTTACTTGAAATTATCTGCTCAGGCATAATAATATTTCTTGAAGTAATGCCTCAGATTATGCCTCAGATTAAAGTTCAATTCTGATCACATTTTCGGTCTTTCACAAGCCAAGCTGACTGAGCTAGTCTGGGAGCCTATCTAATCAGCTAATCGTACATACAATACTTGATGTTTTACATAATGATATTTAGTCATTGGATGTATAACCTAACCTTTTCGAGATATGATTTGTCACATTTTATTGTTTGTCACAACATGATGCTGATAACACTGGTTTAACATTTAAGGTCTGATAATTTGCCATTGATTAATACTTTGTCCCATGGTCTATCTATCTCTCTATCTATCTCTCTATCTCTCTATCTCTCTATCTATTTATTTATCTATCCATCTTTATATTTATCTATCTATCTATCTATCTATCTTTATATCTATCTATCTATCTATCTATCTATCTATCTATCTATCTATCTATCTATCTATCTATCTATCTCTCTATCTATCTATCTATCTATCTCTCTATCTATCTATCTATCTATCTATCTATCTTTATATCTATCTATCTATCTATCCATCTATCTATCTATCTATCTTTATATCTATCTATCTATCTATCTATCTCTCTATCTCTCTATCTATCTCTCTATCTATCTATCTTTATATCTATCTATCTATCTATCTATCTATCTATCTATCTTTATATCTTTATATTTATCTATCTATCTATCTTTATATCTAGCTATCTATCTATCTACCGATCTATCTATCTTTATATCTATCCATCTATCCATCTATCCATCTATCCATCTATCCATCTATCCATCTATCTATCTCTCTATCTCTCTATGTATCCATCTAT
Organism: Alitta virens; assembly: GCA_932294295.1. Classification (NCBI taxonomy): domain Eukaryota; kingdom Metazoa; phylum Annelida; class Polychaeta; order Phyllodocida; family Nereididae; genus Alitta; species Alitta virens. Next base: position 34,980,283 of record OW028585.1, read on the forward strand.
CCATCTATCTATCCATCAATAGCTAGGGCACTGCTGTATTTTGAGTATTTTCCTATTTTCTTATTTTCATTTCAGATACTCGCGAAACAGCCTTCGTCTACGCCCTGACAGCGGCCGGGGTCCTCTACTCTATCACGCATTCGTGTTCCAGCGGCCATTCTATGCAGTGTTCATGCGATGCCTCCTTCAAGGACAGACGTAATGATGGTATGACATCGAAATATCATTATACTAGAATAAGATACTAAAATATTGGTAAAAGATAAGGTTGTAGAATATAGATCCGTAGCGTCTGACGAGTGGCCGGTCCTAGGGCAACGAAGAGCAAAGAAAAAAATTCACTTTTTAAAATGAGGGGTAATTAGGAGACAAATTTGGCCCCACTTTGAGCCCCACTTTGAGCCTACTGCCGGGCGACCCTTTTCACAAAATGTGAACATTTTCAAGATAAACCAACAGCTAGTAATATTGCACAGTCTGTAAGATCCCAAGGAAGTTGAGAAAGACTCATGGATGAACTGGTCCTAAATTCCATTAAAGGAAAGGTTTAATATTTAGAGTTTTTTTTTGTACGAGAAAATCTGCAATATTCTTGTCAAATAGGCTATGAAAGAATTTAATTTTATTTGCAGCTAACTTGAGAAATTAATTTGACAAATAGTTTTAGTCGTTTAATCATTTCTTTTCAGGTAAATTCGAGTGGGGAGGCTGCAGTGACAATGTCATGTTCGGATACCACAAAACGCGGGATCTTCTTGATGTTCGAAAACACAGAAAAAACAAATCGCTACAGAAAGGAAGCGACATTACAACATTAGTGGCCATACATAATAACGAAGCTGGGAGACTGGTATGCATGTTTCATTTATTTTATTTATTCAAATATAAGATAACAGGACAATTATTGAAATGAAATCAATCAGAATCAGAATCTCTTCATTGTCCTTTCCTGTATACAAGTTATTATCATGTCGTATAAACAAAAAAAAAGTAATGGATGAATATTTGAAAGGACTGGGGACCACTTTAGGACAAGACTTTGTCGTTATCAAGTGGCCCCCATGGATGGAAGAGGAATGCCTGCATGCACAGACCCCTAAATGAGCCTTCACCCTCTTTCCAGCCACTGGGTCCGGGTTCAATTCCTGATTGAGCCTAAGTTGGATGGCTGTTTCATCCATCATCTCATTGCCATGGTCCCTGCCTGTCCTAATTAGCCCATCAGGTGCAGAAATACAGGACGTAAAGCCCTCAGCCACCTGCCGGGTTCCACCCACACCCACACTCAAAAGTACTTTACACTCAATGGCATAATTGGCAAAACCAATTTGTTTTTGTTTCACATCAAACTTTGATCACAAATATGAATCAATTACACAATCATATATTATGTCATAATGATGAGATGGTAACTGATCAGGCTTGGAGTGCACACTATGGGGTTTAGACCCATTGCTAAAAATCCATTTGCACTTCTCTTTTAATATAGCATGCAAATACTTTCAACTGAGAATAAATTTATAAGGAAGTCCCTGGGCAGGGGTGCTGGTGGCTGCAGTAACTGCTTAACCATTAAACAAATGGGCATGTTTTATTTTTTAGATATATTTGTTAGGTATTATTTTCATTGCAGTGGTGTTCAAAATCTTTGTAACGATCATGTGGAATAGTCTCTGACTGTTTTATATCTGGTGTCTAGACCTATCACATGATATAACTATGAATAATATTAGCTTTAACAATGCCAGATATATATAGTGAACAGATACTCAGATCTGTAACAAGAATATTCTTCTTCTTCAAAAAAGAATGCATACCTGGTGTTGTGTGTAGAATGCCAGCAGCACTAAGCCTACAATGTAAACACTCTAATACAGTATGATGGCTACTGCCTCATTGAGACCAGTGTTTGTGCCTCGTATACTCCATTCTATACTCAGAATTTTACAAATTTATTGTGTAAATATAAATTCTACACATTTTCCTGAACAATTCAGTCTTTATTTGACGAAAATAGGACCAATATTAGAAGAGCAGCAGCCTTTTAAAGTATATGAATGCATCCCCCTCCTACGCTGCTGCTGCGTTGACCCATATATTGTCAAAACTCAGAGAGTTTGTTCGCTTAAATATACCTGGTCTGTCACAGAACATAGTATGATAGTTCCATACTTTATAAAGGCCTAGGACCAGGTATAAAAAAATTTAGGTCAATGATTGATACTGGTACATTCTTACTGATTTTGCCCTACCTTACTTATGCGATAATATTCTGGGATTCTGTGTCTGATGCTAAATACAATGCACACACTGACCCTCTTTTTAAGTATCTCTCCCTCCAGAAGTTAAGTGACATACATCTAGTACAGCAGTACAAATTTATATTCAAGTTAGAAAATCAAATGTTACCGATGTATTTCATGTCCTCATTGTTTGTAAGAAATAGTGAAGTACATAATTATGATACAAAAAAAGCTAGAGACTATAGGTCACCTGTAAGTAGACATGCCTTCATAAAAGTAGTATTAGGTTCTGGATTCCGTATATTTATAATCATATCCCATTTTGCATAAAAGATAAAATAGATACACACAGTCTTCCTGGCTTTACTAAATATATCAAACACTTTCTATCAGACTCATATCAGTCTGATTGTTATATACACAATTGTTACATCTGCCACAATAATCAATAATAAATAGTATGCTCTAGAAATTATGCCCCTGCAATGCTTCTTTGCTGCTTCGATGCAGGAGTACTGTCCCCAAAGGACACCATGTTATACAGATTTCTTTTTCATCATCATCCTACCAAATCAAGGTCATACTCATCTGAATGTATGTATACATATCATGCAGCATCATCAGCATATCATGTACATGGAGTTTGCATGGATATCTGTACCTCCTAGACAAAATGTGTCTTTATGATGCCAACCCACTTATTGTAACTATTTTGTTAAAAGGTAAATAAATGTCTTGAGTCATAAATGTTATAGCAGTTTGTTTGGTGAAAATTGAGAAGAATTGATGAATCTTTTTGAAAGATATGAAACACAAATCTTATGACAGCATGTATTATGTCAGACGAAGAAAATATATTTTGTCCAAATTTCTACTCTCTGGACGATTACAATATCATGATAATTCATACAAGTGAGCACTACAGTGACCATAGTTTTAGCTAATTTTGGATTCAGTCCTTCCATGGTTATCACTTCCAAAGTTCATAAATTGAAGTTTTAGTCATGATTGAACTTGTAACCATGGAATTTTACTGCAGTAGAATAAGCTAAATGCTGCTTGGCGCTGTTGTTCTGTGAAGTGACTGAATTGTCTAAGGCGTTGTCCTGCTTGAAAAGGGCTCAGAGTGCAGCAGTCCAAACGTTTTTTTAAATTAATAATATGTATACATGTCTTTATTATCTACTATTGACTATTATCACACAAGTCTGGTACAAGTCTCTTTTTAAAGAGAGCTTACTTGTTATCCATTTCTTAATATGAAAGCTTTTTTATAAATAATCATGTATTTGCTTTCATTTTATGTCACACTGGACAATTAAACACTCCCATTTCTCTGCTGTTCACACATTGCCAAAGATCTATTCTTTTAAAAAATAATAATTTTCTTGTTATCTGTGACGTCATGAGGATTTTACAGCCACTGATTGTTCAGTTCTGTAAACTATGATGCTCAGCAGAAGGTGTGATGTCATTCCCACACACAGTGATGATGCATGGTATGACTGGAGTTGCTTTTGGGCCACCTTTAGCATTGTAATGGCCTACCTGACATAATTACTACTTAATCAGAGCAGTTTAGTGGTAAACACTTCATTTCACCAAATGCATGAAATTTATGCAAACACACGATAAAACTGTGACACCATGCTTTCAGAATTAACTGCAAATTAAGGCGTGATTCTACCTAATTATTACAATGAAAATAAAGTAGTCAATTATATTGCTTTGAATATATTTTTCACTGAATAACTAGGAATAATCAGTTTGGATCTATAATCATAAAATGGCTGAAATATGGTCATAAGTAATATGCACAGTTACTGTAAAGGGTGATTAAATTGCAATATTACAGATGAAGGTTTAACTTAGGAGAATTCAATGTCTGTAAAACCTCACTCACTACATCTGGCTACAGTCAATGTCAGTCCGTTCTTTTCACCATGCCTAGAATGACAGCGATGATCATGCCACCTGGTGCAAATGCTACATTCCCATCAGAGGGCGCCACGGATCAATGCTAAGTAAACACTGCCCCCATGCCCTCTGGCTGTATGTGCAGGCAAAGCACGAGCCAAAAACACTGGTTTCCATGACAACAGCACGTGTTAAAATGCATTCTGGGGAATCTTAGAGCTCTCTGGTGTCGGAGGGGCAACTTGAGAATGTTGTAAAGGAAGTCATGTGACTGGAGGCAGTGACACCTGTCGGCTGGGGTGCTGCAGGGGGAATATCTGAGTCCTATTGACTCCAAGCAAATCCTGTTTTAAATGGTGTATCCTTATTGCCAGATTTCTCAGCTATCACTCATACTAGACTTCAACAGCAAGTTGAATGTCTAGTATAATTTGTAAAACTTCATAAGGGACCTACAGTGTACTACCATGGATGTATATTATAGGCCTACATCCACATATGATACAAACAAAGGACATTAAACTAACTATCCAGACTACAGATAGATAGATAGATAGATGGATATATATAGATAGATAGACAGATTGATGGATATATTGATAGATTGACAGTTGTGGAAAGTGCAGCCCTCATATGCAAGTTCTTGCCACTATAGAGGGTTGATTGATGAGGTGAGGGAGAGGAGGAGTCCACCCACATTACACATTTACCCTATGGGTGGGGTCTTTTACTTGCCTCAGCATAGACACCAAGTGCAAGGCTACATGAAGCTAAAGCAGTCTCAATGTTAACTCTTAATGTATACTTTACAAATGTAATTATTTGCCTGTGATAAGATGTCATGATGTCACCCCAGCATTTTCTGCAAATTTGCAATATAACTTCCCAATAGATATATGTAGCTATAGACTATTTATGCTCAGTATCAGGGAGCAGGGTGTTTTAGAAGTTGTCTATCTTCTTAACGACTGAACGTAACTAGATGAAACTGTTCTCGGCATATGATGTTTTTTCCCGTTAACTCCAGTACGGAGATTATAGTCATTGTAGCAATGTATTGGTATTAATAGGATCGTTATGAGGTATAGCTATTGCAAGTTTTGATCTGATGCATTGAAGTAATAATGAATGCAGTGTAATGAATTTAATGACTGTTTTATTAATGTTTTGCAGGCAGTCCGCAACCACATGCGTCGCGTGTGCAAATGCCACGGTTTATCCGGATCGTGTAATCTGCAGACATGTTGGTTGAAAATGCCGCACATTCACAGCATAGGGCGCCATCTGAAGGAGAAATTCGACGGAGCCACTATGGTGTCTGGGTCCAACGACGGGAAACATTTATTGCCCCTGGGCACGACGCGTCCCCCGGGGCCAGAGGACTTAGTTTACACTGAACATTCGCCCGATTTTTGCAAACCTAACCGTCGACTCGGTTCGCTCGGAACGCGGGGAAGACGATGTAACCCCAAATCAATGGGAGTGGATGGATGCGAATTAATGTGCTGTGGGAGAGGTTACATCAAGTCCTTAGTGACTTCTGTACAGAACTGTCAGTGTCGGTTGGTCTGGTGCTGTCAGGTCATTTGTAAAACGTGCACGGTTCACAAGACTGTTTACAACTGTCGGTGATGTATAGCGATGATAATTTATTCAGCTGGTATTGATCTGAATCCTATAACTTTGTCTATTGACCATTAATGATAAAAGTCGTATTTAAATTTTTTTGTTAGGCCAATCCAGCACCGTTTTCACAGGTCAGCCATGTTGGCATTTTTGCCTCATTGACCTCGCTTTGCACTCAGATATAGGATTGTGATGTCATCAGTAGACAATGGCCATGGGGAGGTCACAGAGTGCAAGAACGATGGAGAAGTAATGATGTCATAATATATGACGTAATAGAAATGAGGTCAATGTGGCAAAAATGCCAACATGGCTGCCATCTGAAAAGGGCGTATGCTGGAAATAAGCGATGCCAGGCCGACTTGGTATCTGTCATTGTATGCCACGTCGGCCCAACGTTAGTGACACCATGCAGATAGCATGCCAATATAACATCACTTTTGAAGATGAATAAAATCAGTGTAATACTTCTTCACAATCAAATCAGTTTATTTTCCACAAAATGTCACATTGATATCAATTGCCCCGATGTCGCAACGATGTTGCCCCGATGTTGCACAGATGTTTCATCGATGTTGCCACAAGGTCAATGTGGAGCTATCTGGCTTTTAGCAATTAGGGTGACCCTCTCAAAGGGCCAATATGGAAATAAAATCCTTATTTAATTAAGTATAGTTGATGTAAGAAATAGGTATTGAAATGAATAATATTACCCACTAATCAAATGTTTTAAAGATATAGATCACGAAATATTGTGAATTTTGTAACTTGTGTATTACCGGACCATCTACAAGTCAAAATATTATGTTGAGGTATATTTTCTGTGATGATTTGCATAATATTTGTGTAATATTTGTATTATCTTTTTATCCAATAAGATTATTAATAATCAATAATCAATAAGCAATAAGCAATAATCTGATAACTAAAGATCAGCATGGAAAATTAAAATAATTATGTGTTATGCTATTGTACAGTTGAAATGCTTGTAGATAAGACATTAATATATAAATTAATGGCATTTTATGGATGATAATGTACATGGCCAAATGTACCACATGGATTTTCCATGCTTTTGAATAAACGCATGGAAAAAGCATGGTTTTTGCCTCATTATAATTAGCTATAAATCGTTTTCCATGCGTTTATCTTTCTCATGCATGTGGCACATTTGGCCACGGACAGTTGAAATGCTTGTAGATAAGACATTAATACATCTATGGATGATAATGTGCCATGTACAGCCTTGTAAATAATTTTGAGAATGCTTGAATAAGCTGATCTTGAATCATATAGCTTTTGCTGTAACACAACAGATTTGTCATCTGTCAAAGTTTGTTAAAAAGTTATTAAATATTTGGTTGAACAAATAAATATTACAAACAACTTCAAGTTAGTTTCTTTTTATCTTCTCATTGACACTGCTCTGCTTTCTTGTTAATTGGTGTCTTGACCATTTGTGTGGTCACAAAGAAGCAGCAGAAATGACCAATTGAAAATACAGCAATTTGCAAGAACTTGATTGCTACAAAGTAGTGTTTTTATCAGTTTAAAAGTTGGGGTTTGAAAACGGCTGGACTATTAATTTGGATCCATAGTGCTTCTATTTTATGCTCTTAATATGGTAGATGGCGACACCAGTCTATTTTACCCTCTTATTCATCTGAAAAAGTAAGAGCAACGAAGTGTAAACAGTGCAACACTAAAATCTCTTGGAAAAGATATAACAACTCATTGTTTAGCCATCTTGACTGAAGTTTTGGAACTTACTGTAGCCATTTTGACTATGAATGAACTGATTGTTCTAAACTTTTTCTAGTAACTGGTTAGTCAGCTATTTAACTATATAATGAGCCTTAGGGCCTTATCCACCAATAATGAAGACAGAAGTGTGACGTGTCGCAAGTTTAACATTTGTGCAGAATGACATACGGACAGCGCATGCATACTGCATTAAATTATCACATCAATGAATAAATTGATCGTCAGACTCCTTTTACAAACTAATACAGCGCTATAACTTGTCCTTGTTCCTACAAAGGACAACAGTAACATTCCTTGCATGTGAAGTCCATAATTCGAAATCAGTATTCAATATATGTGACAGAAATGTTATGTGTAGAATGCCAGCAGCACTAAGCCTGCAATGTAAACACTCTTATACAGTATGATGGCTACTGCCTCATTGAGACCAGTGTGTGTGCCTTGTATACTCCATTCTTTACTCAGAATTTTACAAATTTATTTATCTATTGTATAAATATAAATGCTACACATTTTCCTGAACAATTCAGTCCTTATTTGACGAAAATAGGACCAATATTAGAAGAGCAGCAGCCTTTTAAAGTATATGAATGCATCCCCCTCCTATGCTGCTGCTGCATTGACCCATATATTGTCAAAACTCAGATTATGGGGCCTGTTGGTCAATAAATGCAATTTTTTCGTTTGCAGCAATAATACTAAGAACTTGGTAAGAAGGCATAACTAATGCAGATTGTTGTACCAGAATATTAACAAAATATTATAACTCCATAAATGTGGCTGTGTTACGCTTGCGAGTGGACTTTGTCGTCAACTGCTGCAATACAAACCATGAAACAGAGGAATTATTCACATCATCTTTGCCACATCACTAATATTAGCTACAATATATTCTTAAATATGAAAATGAAATTACAAGATATAGCCTTGCAAAGTTTGCCGTCATACCGAAATTGTCTAAAATTCCTGTTTTGACAGATGTTTCATCCTGTAACATTACAACCATTGCTCCAAATATAACCAATATTTCTGCCAATCTTCCTCACTATATGCCTGACAGTACCCAACTTTATTCGTTGTCAGAATACATGTAATGAACAATTACCCAGTTCGGCACAAAAGATACCCAAATGTCTTCATTATTGGTGGATTAGGCCTAAGTCTATATCATGTTTACCATTAGTCATTATGACTAAAATATTAGTCAGATATTGCCAAGGATGATTTTCAATGTTGGTAAAGCCAGATGATTCCAATTTGTTCAAAGCTAGCTGGTTGGACACTTGGTTCCATACAATTAGGCACCCACAGTGATGGATGGCACTGGTGTGAGCTCTTAAGCCCTTGTGGTTAATCCAGTGTTCAAGGCTTAATACTCTCCAGGGAGTTGGGATGTCACAGTGAATTCAGTTGAGACTATTGAGTAATGACAGACTATAAACCCTGATTAATGTTTACATTACATTATATTCCCAAACTGGGCACTCTTCTTGAGCTAAATTTGGGGTGGGGGCCTAGCTCAGTGGTAGCACACTGGGCTACCAACCACTGGGTCCCGGGTTCAGTTCCCAGTCGAGCCTATGTTGGATGGCTGTTTCATCCTTCGTCTCATTGCTATGGTCCCTGCATGCCTGTCCTAATTAGCCTAATTAGCCCAACTGGTGCAGAAATACAGGACATAAAGCCCTAATCCGACCACCACATCTTGGGCTACATTTGTACATCTGAGATGAAATGCCATTTGGATTGTGGCTCGTACTTCGTGCCTATGCGCCAGTGAAAGACACCACCCAAGGGGTAAATGTGAAAGGGTGTGGACTCTCACATCATCAATTAACCCTGGAGAGTGGCAAAAACTTGCCTTAGATGCCTGATATTGTTTTAGAAATGAACATTCATAATTATGATATAATATATTATCTTTCTCAAATAATAACAAAATAAATAGTAGACAGTCAATGACTTTTATTGTAGGCCTAGGAATATTTTATACAAATACTAGATATATTTTCTACTAATTATCACAGACAGCTGTCCAGATTTCATCCCTTCAAAAATGTGTTGAGTGTCTTTGAGCAATTACTTTTTTTAATAATACAGATTTAACTTATACAATTTTCATATACAAAAAAATTGGATATATCAGGTTTTTTGAAATTAAATACAGTGGGACCTCGCCATTAAGACCACCATTGTGCAAAATGTACTGGCCTTAATTGTGAGGTGGTCTTAATAGTGAGGTGGTCTTAACAGAAAGGTGGTCGCAAAGCAGAGTTTCACTGTAGTGACAATTATGTGTATATTAAAAGCATGTATAATACTCGCCATATTAATATATTATGTAATATAATTGATAAAATGTATGTACAATAATATTTTAAAATGTGGCTGAAATATTGCAATAAATTAAAAAGCAAAAGTCAATATTTGATATTTACAATACAGCATTATAAAATTATGCAACACATATAGGCAAGCGTAATGATACAAATCCATAAGAGATAATACATTATATGTGGATGAAAACATTACATGTTAATCCCTCTTAAAAAAAGTCATCTTAATGGCTAATTGAGGTTGATCCATCCTAAAGGTACATGGCCAAATGTGCCATGTGCGTTTTCCATGAGAAGGATAAACGCATGGAAAAATGCATGGTTTTTAGCTAATTATTATGAGGCAAAAACCATGCGTTTATCCAAATGCATGGGAAACGCACGTGGCACAATTGGCCATGTAGGTCATTGCAATAACGTCATATAACATAAATAGGCCTCATTATAAACATTTGCCAAAAAATGGTCAAAGTTTAGACAAGGTACCCTTGACATATTCATAACGATCTTCATATGTGTATATGATACAAATTATATACCATGTGATTGTCCATAAATATACATATTAATACATTAATAAGAAAACAAAATTGAGCAATAACTCTGATATTGAACTTGAAAATGACTCCATAGAAAGATACGGAGACATTAAATATATTTAAATTTGACACTTGCTCCACCTGGAGTTCATAATATGCGATTTGTTTAAGAGACGATGCATGAATTTTCAGGTGTCTGCAAGAAGCTCCTTAATGAGTCATTTTCACTCACCATCATCAGTTGTGAATTATTTTGTCATAATGCCACAAACTCCGCACTATCATTTGGTAACTTTACCATTTGACTGTTTCGGCCACTCAAGATTCACTGAATCACCAACAAAATACCTCGTAAAACCTCACATGCACATCTCGTGAGTTGTGATAACATCATGCAAGGTAAACTTAATTCCCGTTTTGTTGTATTTCATGTGTCTTTATTTTACCCCAGTCAGTAAACAACAGTCATTTCACTTGAACGGTTGTTCCATCATCCCAGAGATTTATTTTCATGTGATGTCTTTTATTTCATTCATAAAATGTTTTTAAACACCCGCCAATTCACTTGAATTTTTCCATAATCCCTCAGGTGGTGCTAGTGTCTGTTCATGTCATAAGCACAAGTGGCGCACTCTGGTGCGATTGCAAATATGACACGTGACCTGGCAACACCAATGGAAAGTGCAATTGCATCTTTCTCTTGCGATGTAAGTCTCTTGGACGAAGCCTCTACCACAACACATTAAGTCACAACCGTCAACACCGATTGACGAAGCATTACACTGTCGCCCGGTGGTGCCTTGCAGACCGAGCGTTCGGTTCTCTTCACAAAATGTTGGAGATTCATCGAAATAAACCAAATCCTGAGCGTCAGGCGATTTATGGTTAGGGTTTACTGGGAGAAGGTTGAACTTGTGCAATCGATTACGATTGCTGTTGCCTGAGTTACCTGCAATTGGAAATACCAGATGTAATTCATGTAAATATTGAGGTGGATATATGTTGCTTTATTGATTCATATCAGTTAAATACAGGTACACGAAAAAAAAAAAAACATAAGCTGATGCCAAGTGGCATATATAGCTCATATAATAAACATAATATATAATTGTCTAGATTACAATGGTGTGAAATAAAGCAAATAATAATGATTAGACAAAATAGAAAAACGAAGAAAGAAATAATATAGAAACAACATCAATAAACTGAATGAAAATTGTATAAATAAATATGATATCAATAACATGTGAATACTTCATAATTATTATAATAATTACCATAACGGATCATTACACTGAAGTAGAAAAAACTTTAACCTTCTTTAATAACAACTGAGACTACATTTTCGATCTATTTTATCATTAAGGATATTAAATACCTTCACCCCTGTATATCTTATGTGTGAATATAAACAAATAAATAAGTCAGCTTAGGTCAAGTATTACAGCCATGCTCATAGACTTGGAAACTAAACTCCAGAAGATGTCATGTGACTGTAGGACTGAGGGATTGCTTTAACCAATGGGAGTCCTGAATTCACGTGACATCATCAGGAGTTTAGTTCCAAGTCTTTGAGTTTAGCTGTAATTGGGAGGAAAAGAACCAATAGAGGTCACTGACACCGTAGCAGATAATTGTCCAGCTAGGACTGAGCTAGACTGTTACTTTTTCTCCCTATTGGGTCAATATGGTGGAGCCACGCAACCTGTTCAAAACTGACTCTCAATTCAAGTTAATTGTTTGGAAAGGTTTAGATTATGTTCTCTCTTTTACAAGCTAGACTGAGCTAAACTGAGCCAGATTGAGCTAGGCTGAGGTAGACTGAGCTAGCCCAATACTTTCAGCAGATTTAATAGACTTGTCCAGATGACATTATGTAAATGTTGGACTCCCATGGGTGCTTCAGCCAATGACAGACCTGTATTCACATGACGTTCTTTGGAGTTTAGTTTCCAAGTCTACGAAATCCGCTGTAGACACCCTTCTACCTGCAACTGAACCAAATAATCTTCACTGTATAGCGGGGCGGGGGCCTAGCTCAGTGGTAACTCATTAAGCTTCTAACCAATAGGTCCTGGGTTCAATTCCCGGTCGAGCCTATGTTGGATGGCTGTTTCATCCGTCATCTCATTGCCATGGTCCCTGCCTGTCCTAATTAGCCCAACTGGTGCAGAAATACAGGACGTAAAACCCTAATCCACCCAACAATTAACTGTTTAGCTGTCTATGGGTAGTTATGACTACAGTACTAATAATTTTGACTAGGTTTGGCTAACTGTAACTCCAGGAAGATGTTCCTATATTACTGCCAGTTGGACAGCTACAGTTGGACATTCTATATGAGTAGTTAAGCAAGTAATTTACAATCCTGGGAATACCACTGGGTCAGTCTGGACAGTGAGATAGTCTTCTGAGACATGCTATCTGGGAAATACTGAGAATATCCCATGATTGGATTCAACCTTTTTTAAGCGATTGATCGTTACCTTGATAAACTCTAGATGCGCCGTCGAACCGGTCTTTCAAGCGGGCTCCCGTTTGACGAAACGGTGCAAGTCGCATCCAACACGTCTTGACGGTGCAACTTCCCGACATGCCGTGGCACTTGCATTCCTGCCGCTGCTCTGAGACAACATGCTGCAAATGAGCAAAAAAAACAGATAATTGATCAAAATAATTGATAATCATAAACATGTTATTACCAAATATTGAACATTAATGTCAATAAATCTGGTAAATATAGCAATTACTATGGATAAACCCCTGCAATCACTGCCTCACCCCACCCGGGTGTAATGGGTACGTGGCAATAGGCAACCACAGCGATGGCACTGGTGTGAGTCTTAAGCCCCCTGCAGTGCTGAATTCTACCCCACAGAGTTGAAAAAGGCTCTGGATTGGCCTGCCAAGGGGGTATTTATAAGGTTGGCAGCTCGTGTTGTAGCAAATATAAATATGTAAATCTATGTAGCATTTACACACTTATATCTGCTACCAAATTGTAAATGGAAAAGAAATGTGTTCTTACTATTTTTGTAGCAAAATGCACCAGATGGCAGCAGTAGCAAAGTGTCTTTTAAGACTGACAATCCCAAAACGTCTTTACTGGCAATTTTCACAAACGGAACATGACTTGTGACCTTTTGACACTGAGAGGGTGACAAAAGGTTTTTCCCTATTGGGGCAAAAATCTAACCCCCCTTGTTGTCAATTTGTAGCATTTTCAACCATTTTCCTTGGGGCAATTTTGTCGAAAACTACGTGAAAAACTCCACAGCAGACGAGCAAATTAAGGGGTAGTCAAATTTTGTAATGAAGTGACTACAGTGTAGTTACATGGTTACAGGCTAGGGGGCGTTCATGCATTGAGGAACACGTGACTTCCGGGGGGTAAAAGGACACCCAGGTAGATTACATATCCCACAATCCTTTGAGCAATAAAATGGGGTGAAGAACCAACTGTTTGTTGGTGACAGAATTCCAAGTTTAAGCTAAAAGTATTTTAGCACCTATACACATTTTATTGGGTCTGATTCAACCTTTAAAAGTCTCTCCTCAACTGTAACAGAATGCCGGTAAAAGAAAGAGTGTTTTAGCAATTATCCTCCAAAATGTTGTGGCAGGAAATGGTGCCAAAGATGGCGGCCAATATGGCGGACCTGTTTGCTTTAGGATGACAGTGTTTGGTAATGTATGGGTAAATGAAAATACCAATGGGTAAATAAAACTCTTTGCAATTCCATTGCCTGTTTCTGCTAGACCTCAATTGATTTAACTTATTTATGTCAATTTGTGAAATACTAATTAAAGATAAGTTGCACGAATATACATAATTGTCGAAATCTTGTGGTACATATGACCTTTAAATACGTGAACTCAGATTAATAATAATAACTATTATAAAAATAACTGGATTAATATTATATAATGATTAAGTTATTGATATTTTTACCGAATTTTTTAAAATATATAAGCAAGGTCTTCTATTATTTTAGGAGCCATTTTAATTGACATTACATAAGATTTAGCTATATTTTAGCTATATTTTCAAGGCCATTCAATAGTCTTGACCCGGCCTTTAAACGAGAGCAAACCTCTATTTTTAGACCTGGCTTTTAACGAAAACAATTAGTAATATATTTCTTGAGAACTAAATCAATTTAAAGCAATGAAAATTCAATTACCTTTAAACTACTACATCTTACCCTATTCTACCACTAGATACAAAGTGTGTACCCCCTCAGTATATCTCATTCACCCCTCGTATCGTGACCCCCCCCCCCCATAACACCCTAGGGGAGGTCTTAGCTATCATTTGTTATTCTGCCCTCTCAAAGGGGTTAAATTCTTTTGATTCAATTATATGTTCCGCCGTGTTGTACTTTATTTGGGTGGCCTATGCAGGTGCAAGAATTTTACCCCACACGTGTGGTTTATGTTGCATTGTAGTAAATAATCAGTGTAAATGTTGGTTTTGTTAAGGATTGTAATTACACCATGTGTATTGCATGTAAGTATCAATTGACAACATTTTCAAAGAACTTTTTGTTAGAATAGCTATAATTGTAATGAAATAAAAGGTCAGCATTTCGATAGAACTATTTATTCAATATATAATTACAGTTTTTTTAGTCATTATACCAGTGTATACTTAAATCGAGCCATTCTCTATGTTATTTTAAATTATGAAAACAAATATGGCAGTAATGGAAAATAGTAAAATGCGGTAAAAAATATTTATACTGTAAAAGGTAAATAACCAACAATTAGAGTACTTCATATTATATATTGCGTAACTACCAACTTTCTTTATATGCGTGTATAATTTGAATATTATAGTAATGTTTATAATTTATTTTCATAAAATAAAAAATTAAAGGCCAACTTACAATCCTGCCCGCTTGGTTATTGTGTAGATTCATCATATATCTCAAATCTCGTCCTTTCTCGACCAAATCAACAAAATCTCGCGAGAATCTCTGGCCGAATTCGATGTTGTCACTGCAACCGCCCCATTCCCAGTTGGCAGCGGCTGATGACGCGGGTAATGACGTCACTTCGATTCTTTTTCGTCCGCAACTGCACGTGAAGATGCTTCCTTCGCTACAAGCCCTTGCCACTGAATGTGTGACCCCCGCAGCAGTTATTGCGTAAACGAAAGCGGTCTCTCTCGTACCTGCTGAAACAACAGGAAACAAGCAAAACAATAAACAATAGTATCATGATGTCAAAATCAATATCTCAATGTCCCAATGCTACTGGTCTAAAGCTTAGTTAGTTTTTAAATCAGCTGCCAGAGACAGGCGTAATGATGAGATGATAAGCTGCTTGGAGTCCACACAATGTTACACATTCACTCCATGGGTTCACTTCTTAAATTTCATCTAACAGCTAAGGACATCAGTCAATCAGTCAGTCAGTCAACAGTCAATCAGTCAGTCAGTCAGTCAGTCAGTCAGTCAATCAGTCAGTCAGTCAGTCAGCACGTCAGTCAGTCAGTCAGCACGACAGTCAGTCTGTCAGTCAGTCAGCACGTCAGCACATCAGTCAGTCAGTCAGTTAGTCCTTCACAGAAGATAGGCATATAAACTTAGGACGAAATTGAGAGGTACCTACAGGTATATCTAAAGCCATGACTTACTTACTTACCCTCTTACTTACTTACTAACTTACTAACTAACTTACTTATATACTTACTAACTTACTTACTTACTTACAAATAACTCAGTCAATTACATATCGCAATAATTTAGTCAACTTTCTTTTCATTTTCTAACCCTTGCATTTTTGACAGTAATTTTCAAGCATTAAGTCCATTGGCTTTTTGGCCAGCCAGGCAGTCTATAGGCAATTTTAGCGGCTTAAAAAACTTGCTGAAAAGCATGAGAGGGTCTCCCATAAATTATGATACACACTGTGTCCCTCAGTGGCTGACGCTTTGTGATATTTGAGTCAAATTGAGAAATACAAAGCTAGCCAGCTGGGTATTCTATTAAGGCACTTGACAGGCAAAATCATTTAAGGGGTAAAATGATAGCACTAGCCTGCCCCCTGCTGGCAAGATGCCCCTCAACATCTAGATCTTCCTTCAATGGAATTCCCCGTCATGCTTCTGTTGCCATGGAAACAATGAATTGATAATAAATGACATTTCTCTTCATATACAAATGTAAGTAAGTGTGTGGCCAGGTTATATAGCCATGAGGCATGAGTCTATCTGTCTATCTAGCTATCTATCTGTCTATCTATCTGGCTATCTGTATGTCTATCTATATAATTTATCTATCTATCTATCTATCTGGCTATCTGTCTGTCTATTTATCGGCCTATCTATCTGTCTATCTGTCTATCTATCTATCTATCTATCTATCTATCTACCTTCCCATCCAACATTCTATCTATCTATCTATCTATCTATATCTATCTATCTAACTACCTAACTACCTATCTATCTATCATAGTTCCTTGTCCATCTCAGTGAGTCTGTACTATCACTGAAATTACCAAGAAATTCAATATCCCATAATGCATTGGCAACAGGGACGTCTCGTCCTGTCACGAGAACAACGTTATTTGCAACGAGAATTGTGTATTATTTTTTTGACACTTGACAACTTAAATGTTTAAGAAATGATGACTGTGGTTAAACTATTGCTTTTGCCATCTGTTATAAACATATATATGATAAACCTACCAGCTTAAAGGTGCCTTGTATTCGGTGTCCATGCTGGGGCAAGTAAAAGACCCCACCCACTATTAGGACTTGATTTTAAGACAGGTTTTTAGCTGGGCTTGTCTTGTCTGAGCTTACGTGACCAGCTGCAGGCAGACTTAATGATGAGATGATAAGGCTGCTTGGAGTCCACACTATGCGACTCATTTACCCCATGAGTGGGGTCTTTACTTGCCTCAGCATAGACACCGAGTGCAAGGGACCGCCAATTTAACGTCTCATTCGATTGACATCCAGCAGCTGGGATGTAGCCCATGAAGAGTGCCTGGGCTGTGGATCGAACTTGGGACTTTCAGAGGAGCTTACGAGGGTGCTAACACACTGATGCATCAACTACACAGCCGCCCAACTGCATAATAAGTTAATCTTAACGGCCACCTCGATAATAAGAATGTAATTTAGTGTGACTTTTTTTTCTGCTTTCCCTACTGTATTTGTCCGATTGATATTTTTATAATATTTTAATATATATTTAGATATTTAGTACATGGCCAAATGTGCCACTTGCATTTTCCATGCATTTGGATAAACCCTTGGAAAATGCATGGTTTTCACCTCAATATATTTTGGCGAAAACCATGCGTTTATCCAAATGCATGGAAAACGCAAGTGGCACATTTGGCCATGTACTAACACTGCCCTGATTGTAATATCATCTGATTTATTTCTTAAACCGTCATGTATCATATACGCCAATTGGTGTCAGATACTTCTGACCAATAAACTTAACTTATAACTTATAACCAACATAGCATCTATTTTTGGCCTACAATGTGGAAGTTCACTGTTTGACCGACTCAAAATACACAACCACAAAACCATTAACCAAAGTACAACCAATTACAACCATTTACAAAACCAAAGTCAACCAAACAACCATATTAAAGCAGTTCACCAATGTCAAGAATGACTATTAAAGGAAAGGAACATCCAATTTAGGTTTACCAAAACCTTTGGGAATTCTATAGCTTTGAATGTTATCTAGAGCTGACTAAATCACATTGAAAAAAATACAGAGACATTGTAAAAACTGTGGTTTGACTTTGTTAGTCATACTTTAAGAACTTAGATCCTGTACAACCATAATTTGTGCAATTGGAGGTTTAAGTTGAATGTTTTATGACTATGCTTGTTGCTAAATTAAATTTAATCAAATTAAATGTATTGTAGATCTATTCTTTGTTGATCTATCAATCTGTTGATCTGTCGATCTATCAATCGAGTGATCCATTATTCTAGCCATCTATCAATCTGTGGATTTGTTGATGTACAAATATAGTAAAAATATTAATCTAGCCATCTATCAATTTGTAGATCTATTATTTGTCGATCTATCAATCTGTTGATCTGCTGATCTATCAATCCAGTGATCCATTATTCTAGCAATCTATCAATCTGTGGATCTATATAACTTGTTGATCTATCAATCTGTTGATCTGTCGATCTATGAATCGAGTGATCCATTATTCTAGCAATCTGTCAATCTGTGGATTTGTTGATGTACAAATATAGTAAAAATATTAATCTAGCCATCTATCAATTTGTAGATCTATTATTTGTCGATCTATCAATCTGTTGATCTGTCGATCTATCAATCCAGTGATCCATTATTCTAGCAATCTATCAATCTGTGGATCTATATAACTTGTTGATCTATCATTCTGTTGATCTGTCGATCTATGAATTGAGTGATCCATTATTCTAGCAATCCATCAATCTGTGGATCTATATAACTTGTTGATCTATCACTCTGTTGATCTGTCGATCTATGAATTGAGTGATCCATTATTCTAGCAATCTATCAATCTGTGGATCTATATAACTTGTTGATCTATCACTCTGTTGATCTGTCGATCTATGAATTGAGTGATCCATTATTCTAGCAATCCATCAATCCTTGGATCTATATAACTTGTTGATCTATCAATCTGTTGATCTGTCGATCTATGAATTGAGTGATCCATTATTCTAGCAATCTATCAATCTGTGGATCTATATAACTTGTTGAACTATCAATCTGTTGATCTGTCGATCTATCAATCCAGTGATCCATTATTCTAGCAATCTATCAATCTGTGGATCTATATAACTTGTTGATCTATCAATCTGTTGCGTCAATCTATCAATCTAGTGATCCATTATTCTAACGATTTATCAATCTGTCAATCTGATCTATCAATCTGGTGATCTTTTATTCTAACTATGATTTGTCAATCTATCAATTATTGATATGTGTCGATATATATATATATATATCTTATGCTTAGTGTCTAGTATTGTTATTGAACCTGAATTGTTGTGCTAAAACTATTTGTTGGTGCTTTTTAAACAGTATTATTACTATTATTTGTTTAGTTCCGGGTGCTTTAGAATTTCTTAGACAGACTATGTAGTGTTGATTAGTATTAGTTGATTAGTATATTAGTCATAATATAGCTCCACTTATTTAATTATTTTAACTGTTGATCCATGTATTTCTATTATCCTTTTATTTTTTTGCCATTTATAATTTTGTCATGCTCACACACGTATCAATTATTTGATATTTTGCTGTCTATAAAAATCTATATATATGTCAACATTTTGGGCTATGATTTTTTGATCTATCAATCTGTTGATTGATCAATCATTCAATATATCGATCTATCAATTTATTGATCTCTGGAATGACTGCTTCTGATACCAGACTTTGGTTAACAAGTTCGTACTTGTTGGTCGATTAGTTCTTCATTCATATTTTCCATTTATTTTCTGTTTAAAATTACATTTAGACATTAATTAAATTCTTTAGTTCATTTCATTAATCTGTTGCACTTAGTGGTCATGACCTCACAACCGGATGGACTTTTTGATAGAATTTCCCAAAATGTCAGCATTTCTAATTTACACAAGTATTGCATAACACTAGATCCCTATTGTTTACAGTGATAGGATCATATGCCATGGTTTCTAGTTGCTAAGTTAAGAAAACTGACTCGATAACTGCATAAATTTCATTTTCTTTAAAAATCTGCTGACATTAATGTGTGAAATTTAGATGAGTTTGAGGCAAAAATAAAACTGAACTACTAAAAAATAAATAGAAATAAGTGCAGATAAAAGTAATTAATGACAGTGTGACTCAGCACATGTAATTGTTAGTTTAAGAAATGAAATAAATTCTATTTGACATCGCTGTTGATAGCGGAGCATGGGAATACATTTAGCAACCTATAATTAGAAGTTTTTATACAGCAATATTTCGCTCACTTAATTGCCTTGTATGAAACGTATATTTTTTTGCAAAGATGTGATATATATTGGCTTACATAGAAAAGGAGAACAGTTAATCAGTTTTAGCCAAACAATTAAGAAATGTAAGATGAAAGTATTGATATTTCTAGTTGCGGATATAACATACAAGTAATTGCTATGGATACTGGTTAGTAAAATTGCACACTATAACTGGTTTAACCAAAGAAAACCACCAGGTCACTATCTGTCCATGATTATTGTCACTATCAAAAATGTACTTCCTGTGTGAATAAAATTCAGTGTATACAGTACAACATCTTGAAAACGGCTAGTCAGTGAAGAGCCACACTAAGCCAGACTGTCTGGTGCTAATCTTATCCAGTTATCCAAATCTATCCCTTGTAATCCAAAAAAAAAAATAGTGCTATTGCAAATGACAGTGAAATGTATGCGAAACCCACTAGAATAGTATAATTATACCCTTATAGGTACAAAGTCATGCGTTTTGCTTTGTTAACAGAAGACATCTTGGTAAGGGGGTAGTGCTAAGTCACCCAAGGATATCTGTAGACAGTTTTGGATTGGTTTGGATAGGTATAGCAAAAGGGAGCCCAGTATAGCTACAGATGACCACAGTGAGCCACTTTCATAAAGTTGCACTGTAGAATCAACTAATTATACATTTAATGCTAAAACTATCAACTTTATTGCACAATTTAGCTGGTATTAACACAACTGTGGTCTTATTAGTGATGTACACTGTTGTTGAAAAGTTGGAATCACTCAGAAATCTTCATGACTTTAAGTTACCAAAGGATGTTTCGAGAAAATTGCAAGTTAAAAGAACAGGACAGATAGTGTCTCACTATTATTGTATTGTATTACTGTAGTCCAAGCCTTATCATATCATCATAAAATCTGCCTGCAGCTGCATTATATAAGCTGATTACTTCAAACCAGTGGAATGAAACTATCCAATACCACACATTTGTGGGTGGATTAGGGCTTTAGGTCCTGTATTTCTGCATCTGTTTAGGCTAATTAGGACAGGCAGGGATCATGGTAATCAGATGATGGATGAAAGAGCCATCCAACTTAGGCTCGACTGGGAATTTAACCCCAGTGGTTGGAAGCCCAGCGCGCTACCACTGAGCTAGGCCCCCACCCTGTCCAACACCATACAATACACTATGGTGTAAAATTCATTTAACTCTGAGTTTCAACAGTGTGTTTGGCTAACATTGATAAATTACACTGCTTCGTAAGTTAATTAAATCAACAAAGAGTTTGGTGTACAATTTCCTACCACATCAAGACATTATAAATTAAGCTAGAGCGATAATAGGAGGTCTAATTGAATCCTTCGTTATTTTGACCTACACGATGGCTGACTTCTCATAAGTAACATTTGGAGTATCAGTTTGGAGTGTTTTCTTTGGCCCTGATGGGGAGTGTTTTCTGTGGCCTTTTTGTCACAATGCCCATTTGACTTTGAGTGGGCCCACATACATGGAGTTTTCAACTGTGGTAGGTCTTCATTGCAGCTTGAAATGCTTTGCTTACAAAGCACCCAGCTATTAGAGATATTTCCATTGGGACTAGTGAATACTGAAAAACAGGCAACCCTCCCCTTCTGCAGACCTCACTTGATAGACTGCCGCCCCGCCCCCTTCAGTTAAAATCATAAATCACACTCGCAGCGCCCCCCTGTGTAACAGTTCTTAACTACTCTCAGCAGAGCGCGACGCTTTAATTGATTTCTGAGGGAGGAATTGAATGGGGGTCATCAGGCATTGCACCCTCCGTCAAAAAGGCCAGGGGCCCGCAGACAACCCCCCTCAGATCATATATCCATGTCCCAGTGCTATGTAGGCAGTCACTTGTCAGTATTCTTGGCATACACTGTTTCTCTACTTTTTATCAAAAAGTTTTTTGACTTCAAGCTGACAGGATACTATAGCGCCCCGCGATGATGTTATCTGTCATTTTGCTATTAGTCTGTTTGTCTGTCTAGTCGACTAGGTGAGACTCAGATTTAAATCAGCTGCTCTTGTCTAAGTTCTTATATCAGTGTCCAATTCTAAGGCCTATAAATGAATAATTCTCTGCATGGCTATCTCATGGTGGTGTAAGTGGGACCCATAGCAAGTATTAAGAAACATTAAGTTGTTTAGCGTCCATTTCAGTGATGTTTTCTGCATGGATTTTACATAAACCTATTGTGTAAGAAATTCTGATTAATGGGCTTTTCATTCTCTTTCAATTAATTATAGTCGCCAAAACATACAATGCGAACCGGCTTAGGGCCACTCGCGGATTGCGGAAATGTCTTTTAGAGCCAATTTAATTCAATGTTATTTTCTAATATCTCAGACTGCAATTACCAAAATAAGTAGCTGGGAAACTGTTGTCTTTGATTGATGTCACATTGAGACACTCTGACCTAAATTGCAAACTACAAATTGAATTTATTGGAGAAGTTCTATTGGCCCCATCAATTTTGACCAACACACTGGACCGATAATCCTATACTGTTGAGAAAGTCTCATGCTTGAACAGGATTGCAGGATTACAGTTGATTGCAATAGGGTCTTTTCACTAAACAGCCCTGAATTCAGCTGGACATAAGTCTTTCCTCTCCTCTTATTACTCATTTTGCTTTTCAGACACAGTAGGTAATAACTAACTGATTCTATAAATATAACTTTGTCAGAAAAATAACAAACATCAACTAAATGGTAAAGTGTCAAATATTAAATGCACTAAAAATACTGTTGCTAGGATGCACTTTGCTTCAGCCAATCACAGTCAAGGGCGGGAACATTTTCAGCCAATAGAATTGTAGTATTCTTTTTTAGCCACCTTGTGGAAATACAGAGAACCTTCCGTGAAAATCCACCATTAATACCATATACATTACTCCATCAGTTTTACTTTTGCTTTGCACATTTACAAAGGGTTATGCAATTTCTTTGCGGATCTGTCGAATATATGATAGAGAATTTTATTGACCGCAGAGCATCAAAAAGATAAGTTTCATAAAAAAAATAAAATCCAAGGAGAGAAATAAAAGTATACATATATATAATGATAAAGTAAAATAAAAGAACAATCCACATGAACATAATTTAGTTACATATTAAAAACATCTATATGATTATGTACAACTATAAGCATATGAATAAAACAAGGCACCATCAGGGCAATTAGCAGGAATCAATGCACACTAGGAGATTAATACTAAGTACAAATAAGCAGCAGGAGTGGGTATTTACATATGTACAGATTTTATATCCAGTTATATTGCCTATTTTAGGAACTATATATAATAATAATAATAGTAAAAACAATTACATAAGCATACCAATATATATATATATCATTGAGAATCAAGAACTACTGTATAATCTCAACCGAGAAAGAAAAGTGATAAAGTTCTGTAGTTATAACTAAGTACTAGGGCTGTACACCTTTATCTTTAATACGATACGTATCACGATACAGTAAAACCGATACGATACGTATCATGATATGTATCGTTAAGCTATATCGATAGGAGAATAAACAAAGCCTACGATATTGACAATTTACAATGAACAATCTTTATGGAATAATTCCAGAATGTTGTTTAATGTCGTGGCAATGAAAGTGGGCTTCAAAATAACTGGAACATCTGGGTAGCAGGTGTCCTATTCGCTAAAAAACGCCGTTCTGCATATGGTCTGATTGTATCGTTATAATTACATAACGGTTATCAATACCGTATCGTTAACCTTATACCGGTACAAACGGTATATCGAGAACCGGTGTACAGCCCTACTCAGTACCTAGACTGCATCTGTCGTAAAGTTTCGACTTTTTAGCATCCGATAGTTATGACACTAATGTAATGTCATGTCAGATAATCAGATAATTTTGTACTGTTCTATTATAACAGATACAACAATTTCTGTCATATAATGCAGCGTCAAATTACCTTATTTAGATATATCATAATATAAATTAATCAATCCGATTTTTTTGTACTGCCGTATCGCAACAGTCACAAAAATTTCTATTAGTATATTTGTCCTTCTCTCTCTACCACCCCACAGCTTTGTCATGCTTTCTATACTCTACAAATTACAGCCATCGCCCCAGTGTGTGTGGGGCAAAGGGCACCCATAGAACCCCTCATTAAATTCAATAAGTTCCAGTGGCGCGTTTTCCACAAACGGTGTTACGCTGAGACATTCTGACCTAATTGCAGTTTCCCTACTACTTAATTTTGGTAATCACAGTCCAAGACGTTAGAAAAACGTTCCACTGACATTATCGCCTGGATCTAAACATTAAAATCCAAACAGGGCAATGCGGGACGGGGCGCTCAAGCGGTTCGCGACAGGAATTTAAGTGATTTTGAGCAAATTGAAGTTATTACTTGACTAAGTGAAGCACTCGGACGAGCTAAACTTGCCGAAGGAAAAAAAGTGCCGGAAAAAGTAGAGTGGAAAAGAAGAAACATTATAACATATTCACTGACTGTCTCTACTTTTCTGCACTTTTCTGTCATCTATAAAGACTTAGTGTTCAATTGGACATTTTGTAAAACATAATGGTAACCTCAGGGGTGGATCCAGAAAATCTTCACGGGGCTTCAAAAATTAAAATGTATTGCGGGGATCGCTGAATTTAATAATTTTAAATTAAAATGTACTAGACCAAGATGGGAGGGGGGGGGGTTCAAATCCCCTAACACCCCCCCCCCCCCCAAATCTGCTACTGATTCAGAACATCAAATATATTGTAAAAGTTGTCTTGGTTTTCTGACATCTACAATCACACCAAAAATTATTCAGACACTTTCCATAACTTGCAAACTACATTGGCGAATATGTTGAAATCACAGCCAGACAGCTTTTGACTACACATGAGGACGACACCATGGAATCCGCCTTAAGCTAAATCCAATTAAGAACAGTTCAAATTTGCTCGAAATTCTGCAAGTGTCTCAATACTTTTTGGTGTGACTGTGCACTTCAATAACTTCTAAAATAGTACAGGATTTGATTCCAATTATATGTATGTCACTTGAATTAAACATTCAGTGGCAGGCAGGGTATTACCAAATTACTCTCTCATCAATGCATGGAAAACCTGTTTGACAAAGAATCCCTATCCTTTACAGCATTTTGACAGCAGTTGCTGGGTGGCCTTATGGTTTCGACTTGAGACATCCACATTAGCTAGCTCTGCTGATGGGACATTAAATTGGAGGACTCGGTGTCTGTTTTAGTCTGAGCAGATCGCATGAGACGTTAAATTGGAGAACTCTGTGTCTGTTTAAGTCTGAGCAGATCGCATGAGATGTTAAATTGGAGGACTCGGTGTCTGTTTTAGTCTGAGCAGATCGCATGAGATGTTAAATTGGAGGACTCGGTGTCTGTTTTAGTCTGAGCAGATCGCATGAGACGTTAAATTGGAGGACTCTGTGTCTGTTTTAGTCTGAGCAGATCGCATGAGACGTTAAATTGGAGGACTCTGTGTCTGTTTTAGTCTGAGCAGATCGCATGAGACGTTAAATTGGAGGACTCTGTGTCTGTTTTAGTCTGAGCAGATCGCATGAGATGTTAAATTGGAGGACTCGGTGTCTGTTTTAGTCTGAGCAGATCGCATGAGATGTTAAATTGGAGGACTCGGTGTCTGTTTTAGTCTGAGCAGATCGCATGAGATGTTAAATTGGAGGACTCGGTGTCTGTTTTAGTCTGAGCAGATCGCATGAGACGTTAAATTGGAGGACTCTGTGTCTGTTTTAGTCTGAGCAGATCGCATGAGATGTTAAATTGGAGGACTCGGTGTCTGTTTTAGTCTGAGCAAATCGCATGAGATGTTAAATTGGAGGACTCTGTGTCTGTTTTAGTCTGAGCAGATCGCATGAGGCGTTAAATTGGAGGACTCTGTGTCTGTTTTAGTCTGAGCAGATCGCATGAGACGTTAAATTGGAGGACTCTGTGTCTGTTTTAGTCTGAGCAGATTGCATGAGACGTTAAATTGGAGGACTCTGTGTCTGTTTTAGTCTGAGCAGATCGCATGAGATGTTAAATTGGAGGACTCGGTGTCTGTTTTAGTCTGAGCAGATCGCATGAGATGTTAAATTGGAGGACTCGGTGTCTGTTTTAGTCTGAGCAGATCGCATGAGATGTTAAATTGGAGGACTCGGTGTCTGTTTTAGTCTGAGCAGATCGCATGAGACGTTAAATTGGAGGACTCTGTGTCTGTTTTAGTCTGAGCAGATCGCATGAGATGTTAAATTGGAGGACTCGGTGTCTGTTTTAGTCTGAGCAGATCGCATGAGATGTTAAATTGGAGGACTCTGTGTCTGTTTTAGTCTGAGCAGATCGTATGAGATGTTAAATTGGAGGACTCTTGTGTCTGTTTTAGTCTGAGCAGATCGCATGAGATGTTAAATTGGAGGACTCGGTGACTGTTTTAGTCTGAGCAGATCACATGAGATGTTAAATTGGAGTACTCGGTGTCTGTTTTAGTCTGAGCAGATCGCATGAGATGTTAAATTGGAGGACTCGGTGTCTGTTTTAGTCTGAGCAGATCGCATGAGACGTTACACTCTTTGCTCCACTCCTTCCAGGTGTACATGGGTACTTGGCTATAGGTAGTGACGGTGATTGTAGAGTACTATGTTACAGGTCATATATACCCAAGGGAGTTGAGAAAGACGTGTGCTTGATCAGGGCCACCGGCTAACCAACTTAAGTATAAATAAGTTAACATCCTGTGCATTTGGGTGAATCCCCCCTGTCCTGACATTACCCTCTAGATAACATAATTATTTCATATTTGATCAAAGTTGGCTCAAATTGACTCATGAGCTGTGTACCCGCTGGATGTTAATCGCATGAGTCGTTAAACTGGTGGTACCTTGTGTTCGGTGTCTATGCTGAGGCACGTAAAAGACCCCACCCATGAGGTACAGGTAAATGTGTAACATGATGTGACTGCAGGTAGAGTATCATCTCATCATTATGTCTGCCTGCTAGGTGGACATATGAGCTAGCTAAGCTTCAGATCAAACTAGTAGCATTGAGACATTGAGACAAAGTTGTCAGCTAGCTTTACGCTGGCTGTCATCATAATCATATCATCAAATATGTAATTACGATTTTAGGACTAAATATGTACCTGTAATATTACCAAACACACTAATATTATAATAAGCAATTTATATTAACAACATGTCAACAATATGTCAAAAATAGGACAAAATTTCCACTGACCTGCTTTCAAAATATCTCCAAATATTGACCCCCCTCGCCCATCTTCTGTGGTGGGGCAATTCCATCTTCTGAACCTGAACTGGAATTGGCACTCGTGGATGGCCACTCTAGCCCCCTTAGCAACTGCTACTATAGTCCCGGGGTTGCGAGTGACCACCCTCCTCTGTTTGCGAGTGAGGGGTTGCAAGGAGGGGTTGATATAAATTGGGGCAACTTCATTTAGCATGTTGTCTCGTAGGCTGATCGAGTATGCCAGGTTCCTGAAAGATAAGATAAGATAAGATAAGATAAGATGTGATAAGATCAGGTAAGATAGGATGAGATAGGATAAGATAAGGTAAGATAGGATGAGATATGATATGATAAGATAAGATGAGATGGGAAGAGATGAGATAAGATGAGATGAAACAAGATAAGATAAGGTGAGATAATGTAAGATAAGATAAGGTAAGATGAGATGAGACGAGATAAGATAAGATGAGACGAGATAGGGTGAGATAAGATAAGAGATGATAATATAAGATAATGCAAGATAATATAAGATAATATAAGATAATATAAGATAATATAAGATAATATAAGATAATATAAGATAAAGGTAGTACAAAATAAGATAAGAAGATAAGATAAAATATGATTTCATATTACATGATATGAGATATGATATGATATTTTCCCCCTAAAAAAAGAGTCAATTATAACATAATTTTTCCCTTTTTTCGAATCTAATTATTATTGTATTCATCAATTGAACAAACATAGGATATAAGATAAGATAATATAAGGTAAGATAGGATAATGTAAGATAAGATAAGATAAGATAAGATAAGATAAGATAAGATCAGGTAAGCTAGGATGAGATAGGATGAGATAGGACAAGATAATATGAGATGAGATAAGATAGGATGAAACAAGATAAGTTAAGATAAGGTAATTTGAGATAAGATGAGATGAGATAGGATGAGATAAGATAAGATAAGACAAGGTAAGATAAGATAAGAGAATAAAAGATGATACAAGATAATACATACTAAGAATATAAGATAAATATCATGTTATGATTTCATATGACATGATATGAGATAAGATAAGATAAGATAGAATATGATTTCTCATGATATGATATGATATGAGATGTGATATGATATTAACCCCTTCCCCCTAAAAAAAAGGCCAATTTTAACAACAACTTCCATTTGATTTTCCCCTTTTTTTAATCTATAATTTTATTCAATTATTAAACAAACATTTTCTTGTATTATATATTTCAATAATTAAAATTAAGACAACCTCGCCATGATGACTATTTTATAAAAGTGTTCTTTATAACGAGGTAAAACAACAGAACGCAATGTTTTTCGGCGTTTCACGTCTTATTCTACGTCATTGTGTGCGTTGGACGTTGTAGGCAGCGTCTTGGGCGTTCTGGGGAGCGTCTTGCGCAGCGTCCTGGCGACTTCAAAGCAAAGATCAAAGGAACCGCCACGTCCTACAACGTCCGAAATGCAAGCAAGACGCTCAAGGCTAAACTCTGTCAGCCAGGAGTTGTTTTCACATTTTCTTGCTATTTTTAGGACTGAGATAATAACGGATGTGATTTTAAGGCGAAAAAGTATGAAAATGTGTATTAAATGCATCTCAAAATTGCCTTTAAATATATTTATTACAATTTTATAATTATAATTGGAAATATTTCATAGATTCTTAATGTTTTATTTTCGAAAAATCTTGTGATAAATTAATTTTATTAGGTCTATTCTTTCTCTATATCACTCTATGTAATGGTTTATTAGTTTCTCACCTAGATGTACATTAATTCGGTATATAAATAAATAATAAAATAGGGTACTTTACTGATAGAAATATCATTTGCAGTACAAAGCCATATTTCCCAGTATTTGATATGATTATCAAACAGCATTTCACACTAATACGATATTCCCTACATGAAAAGAAAAGTTATAGATCACCATAAAAAATATATAGGAATTTACTAAACAGCAAATTTATCTGATATATATGATGTTTAGATCAAATATTACTTCATATTAGACATAAATATGCGTTGTACTAGACATCGGAATCTCTCACTTTAGTGGGGTATATATGTTCTTTGGTGGTTTTGGTTGATAAATTGGTTGGCCACCAAAGTTGTAGAGGGTACATATTACCCCCTAGGTACCCTAATCCGAAAATATATAAGATCTATAGAAAAATTAGAATGATTTATGATATCGAAATAGGAACATTTAGTGGTTTTATATACTGCTGGGATTTTCCAATATTAAATTATAATATCTATCTATCTATCTATCTATCTATCTATCTATCTAAGTATCTGTCTGTCTGTCTGTCTGTCTAGCTGTCTGTCTATCTGTCTGTCTATCTATCTATCTATCTATCTATCTATCTATCTATCTATCTATCTATCTATCTATCTATCTATCTATCTATCTATATATCTAAGTATCTGTCTGTCTATCTATCTAGCTATCCATCCATCTATCCATCTATCCATCTATCTATCTATCTATCTATCTATCCACTTATCTACCTATCTATATATCTATTTATATATCTATTATACTTATCTATCTATCTATCTATCTATCTATCTATCTATCTATCTATCTATCTATCGGAATGAAGCAATGAATGAAGCAATGAATGAAGCAATGAATAAATAAATGAGTGTATATGAAGTGATGACGATTTTGTATTGAAACTATTGAAAGTCTTTTTCAGTCTTTCAGCTTGTTGCATGTATGATATTTATTTTCTATTGTAGCACAGTAAAGAAACCACACGAATTACTCGTTTTTATTTAATTCAATTGTAGATCTTTAACAACACCATCATTTTATTTTAAGAGTGAATTTACTGTGCCCCATGGAGACAATTAACACTTTTATGACTGGGGCAAAACACAACACCCCTTAAAAGCCAAAGAACAAAGATTAATAGAATAAAGCGCCTGTTTAGATAAATACCCCTTGGGGTAATTCAGACATTTCACCCCTTCCCAGAAATTAATTTCCGTTCTTTATTCACCTGAGCCATAAAAATAAAATAGAAGCCGCTAAATTTCTATTAAAAGTAAATAAAACTGTTAAAATTTCCCCTTTGAAGGGTTACTTGTGTATTTAGGAAGACTTTATCCTTAAAAGTCAAGATATTGGAAATTGTTTTAAATTTGAAACTCAGATATTATTGAAGTTATGATGAAACTATAACTGTGTTAATTTACTGGCAATAGTCAGGTTATAAATAAATTATTTTTGAAAGATTAATTGTTTCCATTCTTGTATGAAATTTCCAAGACTGGTTTATTAGTACTTACTTACTTATTTACTTACTTACTTACTTACTTATTTAATTTTTTACTTACGTATTTACTTACTAATTTGCTTACTTACTTATTTACTTACTCACTCACTTACTTATTTACTTATTTATTTACTTACTTATTTACTTACTCACTCACTTACTTATTTACTTATTTATTTACTTACTTATTTACATACTTACTTACTTACTCACCTACTTATTTATTTACTTACTCACTTATTTACTTACTCACTTACTTACTTATGTACTTACTCACTCACTTACTTATTTACTTATTTATTTACCTACTTACTTACTCGATTCTCCACAATTTTACTTACTTTCCTAGTTACCTACTCAATTAGATATATTGTTACTTACTTCCATAATTCCTGGTTGATTTACGATAAAATTAGGCAAAATGAAAATTATTTAATTAGATTTATATCAGTAGAAATATAGACATACATAATATCGTTTACAATTAATAATAATCATTGTTCATGAATTTACTTATGATTGTTCGGAATTTGAAATATTAAAATCTTTGGTTCATATTTAAAAAAATGTGAAGTTATGAAAAAAAGTCAACTCACCACCATCGGACGTTCCTGATTTTATTTTTCTTTCTTGTCCGGGTAAAGTCCACAATTTGCAAAATGATGAAAATTATTAATATCATCCTGAGCCAGTTGGGGGCCATTTTTACGGTGATGCCTTTCCCATTTTCATAACCATTCCAAATTGATATTTCAGGAAATTTCCAGATTTATTGAACAGGATGTCTGGATTTAACTCCATGAAACTTGTAGCTGTAAATTTTCTTGCGAAATTCGCATGTTTTACAGCCTTCGTACGCCAAAAAAATCAGCAAAATTCTGCGTCGAAAGAATTCTAGAATCAAAGTTTACGGGGCCATAAATTCCTGGATAATGCAGGTAACAAACTCGTGCTAAAATTCGACACTTTTAAGCAAATATTTAGCGAGGTAAAAGTCCAAGTTTCTTTGATAAATGATGGGAATATTTTTGGTAGATTTTATGTAAATTTGTAGGCATCCATTGTCAGTGTAAATATTAAATAGCAGCACTATAATAAAAAAAAATCCATGTACATTTTTCTGACGTCAATTTAAATCAATCCTTCAAATAACTACAGTGTTATAGATTATCTAAATGCTGTTGAATTTGTTTGATAATCCATAGTTTGTGTAAAATTAAGCAATTCTCATGTAAGACTGTCTCACTCAGGGTAAATTCTGAAATGAGGTGAAGGCGACGTCTTGACTGGGGTTGGTTGGTCATGCAGAGCCTATATGCCCCTCCCCCCTCACCCTCCCCCCTCGGCCCAGAAAATGTTGGCAATCTCACTCAATTTACAACAGAATTATTAGATTTAGATAATAAAATACATCTAAAATGTCATTTGATAACTTTAACTTTTATTGAAGGTATTCCTGCAGTAATATTAAGTTAAACTGTGATTGAATAAAATAAAATAATACAAGAATTTACTTATTTTAAGATTTCAAAATATGGTTTGATATTTCTACAGAACTCTGAGAATGATCATTTCTGGACTAGTGGCAAAATGTTATTAGTAATCTTAAAATATATTATAATTTTTCTTCTTGAAATATCATATATGCTTGCAATATTTTTAGACTTAAATTCTAGAATTTTCTACAAAAAAGATTATTCACAATAAATTTAATTCACTCAATGGTTACCAATCTTAATTTACATTTTTTTACAGAATTTAATAACAGGCAAATAATGCTTTATTTGGTTTTCTATGAAGTTTAAGGAAAATATTCTGAGCAGATTTAACTATATATGCGGGCTAACTGTGCAGTTATAATGCATTAAATCTACCTTAAAGTTATTTGTATTTCTTTTAAAGAATAAATTCATGCCTTAGTAGAGAAGATTATGCATACTTAAACCTCTGCTTTACTTTAGTTTGTCATCCTTGAAAATTTTGTGAAATTCTTCTAAAAATCATTTTTGATGTAAAATGGGCCCATATACTTAATTTTGTCAAATCATGAGAGTATATTTTATATATATATATATAAAAAATCCATGGCAATACGTTAATTAATTAGTAATAAAAGTAACATTTTAAATTAAAAAAAATCAATATCTAGTTATTATTGGTCTTTTCAGAAAATTTCCGAATGTCCTCCATGGTATTAGGATTTAATGCAAATTGGTTAATTGTGAGGCTGTCTTTCTAGTCTGTCAGTCTGTCTAGTCTGTCAGTCTGTCTAGCTGTCCGTCTGTATGCAGGTTATTTTGTGTAGTTTCTTCTTTTCCAAACGATTTCTTGCTGGGAAGTTTTCTTATGTCATTCACCCAGTAGTTAGTATTCCACTGACACGTGCTGCCACCTTGTGTAAATGTAAGGTAAACCATATATTGGTCAAATTGTATATCTTCGTTTTCTTTTACTATTATCTAAGGTTAACTTTAATTTGTCTTATGTACACTCCGGGTCATTGAAATTAGGTCATCGAAATTCACCACCCATGACAATCACAGTTATATACCTTGCAATTTCGTAATTTGTCACTAAACTAACTTTTTAAGTCATTGCTAATGTTTCAACACTTTGACAGGCATCTTACAAGTGTTTTTGATAGTTTATTTAGAGTTGCCAATTTCTATGACCCTGGCCAAATTCGATAACTCCGAGTGTAAACTTAATTTCATCTCTACAGTTGACTTACTTGAAATCTAACTTTATTACTAAATGGCCAAATGTGCCACATGCGTTTTCCATGAGAAGGATAAATGCATGGAAAATGCATGGTTTTTAGCTAATTATAATGAGGCAAAAACCATGCGTTTTCCATGCGTTTATCTAAACGTATGGAAAACGCACTTGGCACAATTGGCCATGTATCTAAAGGTTAGGTATATTGCTTACCAGTGGCAAACGTAATGATTTGATGATGATAATTAAAGCCTGGAGTCCAAACAATGTTACACATTTACCCCATGCCCAGATAGCATTCCAAATTGGAAAGGCATCGGTGCGACATCGACGATGTTGATATGATGTTGTAACAATGGTAGCCAACATAGAAGCGATGCTGGGCCAATTTGGAATGCTATCTGGGTGGGCGGAGTTTTTTCATGTTCCTGCAATTTAACGTCCCAAACATTCCAACCAATTCAATGCCCAAGTGTCTGCTTCTAGTGTTCAAAATTAAATGTTCACGTTACAGTTGCTGTAATGGATAACAGACATATATATGTAATTACTATGTGTGAATAAATATTCTGAAAAAATTTAACACTTGATATTTACAAGGTGAACGCAGACAGACAGCCAGACAGCGCGAAAGACAGACAGCTAGACAGAAAGACAGCCAGACAGACAGACTAGTTTTCAATTTGTCCTTTTCATTTATAATTGCAATGCATAAACGTATCTAGTTCAGGAGTTGAACATATATATACACACTAAGACCACTTCACCATTACGAACACCTTGCTATTTAGACCACTTCTTTCACTATCAAGACCACCTCACTATCAAGACCACCTCACTATTAAGACCACCTCACTATCAAGACCACCTCACTATTAAGACCACCTCTCTATTAAGACCATCTCACTATTAGGACCACCTCACTATTAAGACCACCTCACTATTAAAACCACCTCACCATCAAGACCATCTCACTATTAAGACCGCCTCACTATTAAGACCACCTCACCATCAAGACCATCTCACCATTAAGACCGCCTCACCATCAAGACCATCTCACCATTAAGACCGCCTCACTATTAAGACCGCCTAAGATAATATTCATGTGGTTTGTTTTTCTTGATAGCCCTTCTCATGGTCGATGTGTATATCAGTAATTAGGTCAGCCAATGCGGCATTTCAAAAACCCAACTGACGATGTTTCGACACTAAAAATAGCTTCATTTTGTAAGCTTCTCGCTCATTTGGCGCTTCACAGCTCTTTGTGACCTATCAGAGAACGTCACTTATCTGGCCACAGTCAATGTTAGTCAGTCTTTTTACCATACTATACCAAGAATAACAGCGATGATCATGCCACCTTGTGCAAATGCTACATTTCCATCAGAGGGCGCCGCCACGACCTCTGGCTGTATTTACAGACAGAGCATGTGTCAAAGACACTGGTTTCCATGACAACAGCAAGTGTTACAATGCATTCTGGGGGATCTTAGAGCTCTCTGGTGTCCGAAGGGCAAACTGGGAATGTTGTAAAGGAAGTCATGTGACTATAGGCAGTGAGACCTGCGGCCTGTAACAACGTTGAAGTGGCAGTGCCTTGTACTCCGTGTCTATGCTGAGGCAAGTTAAAGTCCTCACTCATCGGGTGAATGTAACATGTTGTGGTGTCTCCCCTCTCTGTCATCTCACTGTGAGCAGCAAGTACTTGCCTTAGAGGGCTGAATTTTTTTTTTATGATTTTTTAATTCAATTTATACATACAATGTAGCTATTTACTGCGTTTTCTTCCGTAAGGCGGTTGCTACGATCCGGTGCGAAGCAACGGGCTTTTCTCATAACTGATTTGCCGCTCCCCTGAAATCGGGGAGGGAAATGCTTCCGCGCGTCGTCTGCACACAAAGTGGTGCAATTACTACGCCTTGTTTCTTTCTTCCAAGAAGCCACTCGCTGTGAAAATGGTTCAGACGATTTCTTTTGACTTAAACTCTACTAACTTTATGAAATTGAACAACTTTACCGTGGAATTCCACCAACTGCAGAAGGTACTATTTTCGTAAAAGGCACTGAACAAGCGTTGTAACGGCGTTGCGACGCTTATTCAACGATCCATTTTTTACGTTATCCCTTGATGCTTTGCGTGAGTTCTCAGAAAGACCGATGCTACGCACCAGACAAGCGCCGTCTTTCGGCAGAAATTGTATTTACTGTGGTCAGAGCATAGTGAAAGATGGGCACTACTAGAGGGCACTGTCAACTGTAGCAGATAAAGCACGGTTATTAGAGTGTTTTTGATTAAACGCTTATGATTTTATAATAACAACGCCATATTGTAAACAGTGTATTTTCCAACTGTATATGTTAACCCTGTTTTTAAATTTATAAATAAATAAATAAATTAATTAGATGACATCATCTACACCAGAATGACATCACTGAATAGATGACGTCATCAAACACTGGTTATCTATTTTGGTGGAACTGACCTCTGGATATATTTCCTTCACATTTCCAGAAATTTAGCTGATTCCACCCAAAAATACACTGCCGTGCAAAAGTTTGGAAACACCCAATAATTTGATCGTGACTGAAATTGACACTTCTAATGACCAAAGTGGAAATAAATTCATCCACAACATGTTTAGCACAACGATGTATAATACCATTTTCACAGTAATGGATTGCTGTTATTGTTTTGCTATTATCATCAATATTGTGAAAATTAACACGTGTTTCCAAATTTCACTGCAGTGTAGGTTTATAGAAAAGGATGCCAATTTTTGGGAAGTGCTTTCAATGTGCAATGTACATTCAATCAAATTCAGCTCATTTTATTGATCAACAGTACAAGATACAGTTAGTTCCATAAAATACGGTCGACTCTAGACAGCTGCAGCAACCTATTCCTGGCTGTAGCTATAACTGGCGAAAGCCAGCGGTTTCTGTCTACTCCAAAAATGTATATGATATATCATAAATATGTATGTACAATAGACATGCATCCTTTCAACAAAAATGACAAATATGCATAGCTCTCAACTTATGCACCAAATGACTACGTGTACTTTTAGATCCAGCTTTGAGTAGCCAGCTACAGCCAGGCAGTCCATTTGGTGGCAGGTAGCATTGTATAGTAGAAGTTGTCCCGCTTTGTCTAGGTTGAATTTGACAGGCCCTTTTTAATGAAACTAACTGTACACAATGCAGATAGACATTCATTTTGAGATACAGCGACTGCATGACACCATTTAGTGTAACATCCATTTTTCCTCTTTTATTCTTTACTCATTCTTGCAGTGTGAACAACCAGAATAGTGTGAACAACTTACAAACATCGAGTGTAATACAAGGACTGCAAAATTAGCCTCAAGCGCAAGCGCAATGGCGGCAAAGAATTTATCTCCATTGTGGTGTCTTTTATTTCATCCAGTCTATAGTACAGATTTAAACACCTGCCATTCAATTTAGAGGTTGTCCCGTAATCCCACAGGTGGGGTAAGTGTCCGTTCACGTCATAAGCACAAGTGGCGCACTCTGGTGCGATTGCAAATATGACACGTGACCGGACAACACCAATGGAAAGTGCAATTGCATTTCTTGCTTATGTTGTAAGTCTCTTGGACGAAGCCTCTACCACAACACATTAAATCACAACTGTCAAAGCCGATTGATGAAGCGTAACACTGTCACCGGTTGTGCCTAGCAGACTGACGATTTTCTTTTTTTTGCAATGTGATGGATTCCTCGTAATTAGCCAAATCTTCAGGGCCAGGTGATTTGTGGTTATGGGTTACTGGGATGAAGTTAAACTCTTGCAATTGGATACAATTGCGACTGTTGCCTGGTTTACCTGCAATTGAAAAAATGGATGCAATTGATGATCACGTTAGTATTTACAGTTAACCCTCATTTATCTGCACATCTTCGTCCCCCAGTTAACTGTGAGAATAAATGAGGGCACCAGATAACTAGCCAGATAACTGAATATATATAAATGCACTAAGTAGATTTGTTCCCCACCAACTGTTTGCGGATAGCGAGGGAACGGGAAAAGTGAGGCCCACTTAAATGAGGGTTGACTGTACCACATATTATCTTGGACAAATACAGGTGTATGTAACCCATGTGAACATAGACAATCATATTTCAATTTTTTGGTGCTACACATTTTTGTAATTCGGCCAAAAATCAAGTATAAAATATTGCTGAATATTAGTATAATTGGCTTCCAAGGAATAGTTTTTTTGTTTATCTTTTCTTAATGTAATTTTTTCTAGACACTTGACTCGAAAATTTTAATGCCATAGAGGGATCCATTATCAATATCCAATTGTTTTACTGTTTATATCTTGTCATAAAAATCTTGCGGTAGCACAAAAATCAAAGGCCAGTGTGGCTCATGTTTGTTATGCTTAGCCAATAATCTGTGATAATTGTATGTCTTCCTATATATGTTAATGTATAATGTCAAGCAAATTTAATATAATATGATTTTTCTTCTCATACTTCATTTGTAGATAATTTTACTTTCATCTTGTGTTACTCTTACCTGTTGGTCGAAAGCTTTATAGCTTGTGTTGTTTGTTTTTATCTTGTGACCACCGACTATAAATGAAGTTTTATCTTATCTTATCTTGTCTTAGAAATGTTACTAATAAGTCAAACCAAAAAACCCCATAAAAACCTCTCTCTGTATCAATTAACTTACAGTTTCCTATCTTTGATCATGATAACGCGAGAAGATAACTAAATTAATTAAAATAAAAAATGGAAAGATATTATACTCTCATTAAGTCTATTTTGAAATGTTCATTTTTAAAAGCTCCATGGCCCAGGCCTGATTTTGTAATGTTTGGTAATTTGTTCCACACAAAAGCACCATATTGGGAAAAGGTTTTTAGGCCAATTGCCTTAGTTCTGTGATATTTCAGAACTAGCTGATGCTTTCTCATCAAGTTATAATTGGTATTCTTTGGTGCAAAAAGTATATAAACTTATATATATAGACTTTTATTGATGAGTCCATATCAAAAAGATACATGTGTCAAGTTAAAGCATCAAAAACATCAAGTATGTACAATAGAATAGCAGAAAGAAAACTAAAGAAAGCAATGCACAATGTGGGTGTCTTCTATGTTTTTATATAGACAAAGCTACACAAGACTGATTATAGACTAGAACCTTATCTCTTATTAAACCTAAGCAGAAAAATGTATAATAAAATTGCCAGATTTAGAGTAAGCTCACATAATTTGCGTATTGAAACAGGTAGACATGAAAATCCTATATTGTCAGCAGCTGAGAGGCTATGCCTAAAATGCAGTATGCATGAAATTGAAGATGAAAAACAAAGTCTCATAGTATGTCCGCATAATAAACTTAGTCGTGAGGAACTCCTTAAAGTAGCTAATGATTACATAGATAATTTTGAGCAACTAAACAATGAAGATAGATTTAAGACCATCATGAAATCAAAAGAGCCTG
The DNA here is from genome assembly GCA_932294295.1 of Alitta virens. NCBI lineage: Eukaryota > Metazoa > Annelida > Polychaeta > Phyllodocida > Nereididae > Alitta > Alitta virens. Next base: position 35,019,472 of record OW028585.1, read on the forward strand.
AGTTGTTAAAATCCCTTGGAAAATTTCTGGTAAATGTTGATGCCTAATAAACGTTTGAGTCATCATCCATCGTCTGGCATTAAACATGTTGACCATCATTCTGAGAGTCTCTGCATTATAAACATTTGTATACCATATCTTTGATCTTGTATATTTTTACATACATGTATATACGTTCCTTTTAATTACCTATGTGTTAGATCATTTGTTATGGATAATGCTGTACGATTTATATATATAGATATAAATAACAAGATTGAACTTCACATTGAAAACTGTACATTTTTATGTTGCTATTGTATTGTAACAATTCTTTATCGTAGCTGGAACCTAGTTTTATTTACTACTTTTCTATTATTCTTTAATTGTTATTGAATGTCATTTTACTTTGTATTTTCTGTTTACATTGTGACACATATGTCATGAATGACATGAAGCTCTCGAGGAAAAGATATATATATATATATATATATATAATGTTCTATTGCTGTAACTGTGCCACATGTCACATTAATAAAGATTTTCCTTCTTTCCTTCTTCTAAAGATGATAAATTGTGATTATCCTTCTATATTTCAGTTAAATTCAAAACAAACTTACAATCCTGCCCGCTTGGTTGTGTAGATTCATCATATATCTCAAGTCTCGTCCTTTCTCGACCAAATCAACAAAATCTCGCGAGAATCTCTGGCCGAATTCGATGTTGTCACTGCAACCTCCCCATCGCCAGGCTGAAAAACTTGATGATGACAAAAATCTGTTCATTGACGTCCACAACTGCATGGAGAGATGCTTCCTTCACTACAGGCCCTTGATACAGAATATGTGACCCCCGCAGATGTTATTGCGTGAACGAAAGCGGTCTCTCTCGTGCCGTTTGAAACAAAAAGGAAACAAGCAATGCAATAAATATAAGCACTCATGATGTCAAAAACGTTACAAAGGAAAACTTTCATTGTTATTTATTTTTTAATTATGATTTTATGAGCCAGACTTTTAATTGATTTCCGAATGCGCCCTCTGTTATCTGTCAAGGGCCCACTGTCAGGATTCTTTGCATAAGTTGGCTAAGTTCAAAGATTTATTAAGACGTAATTCCTTAGAAAGCTGTAATTGTGGATCAAGCATAATTTGTCAGCAAAATAATTTATGATCATGGTGTAGTTAAATCATAATCTTACTCTAATCATCTGTATATATATCTTCCTTCATTGTTATTGTTATTTTTACCAGTCGGCTAAAAGCTTTATAGCTTATGTTTTATTGTTTTGTCTTGCACCTCCGACTATAAATGAAGTTTTATCTTATCTTATCTTATCTTATCATATGTTATGTTATGTTATGTTGTGATATCTTATCTTATTTGAACATATCTTATCTTATCTTATCATATTTTATCATATCATTTCATATCTTATCTTATGTTATATCATATCTTATCATATCTTATCATCCTGACGAATTATTACTCTGATAAGCTACTCTGACAACATTTTGAAAAATGACTATACTTCTACTCCTACTGGGGGTAAAATGTATCCTGTTCAGGGTGTGATTAGGGTTACTCTCTGACAGAGTATATCTATGGTACCCATCCCTAACGAAATCTCGTAGTGTGACAAACTAGGCTATTATCATTTCGAACATGGTGTGATAAACTTTGTAAACCAAATACTGGTTTTGGTAAATTATCTGATATATATCTTACTCAAATATAACAACACTTATCCTATATAGAATAGAATAGAAGTAGATTAGAAGTAGAAAAGAATATAATATAGAATAATAGAAGTATAGGTATAAGTGGAAGCAGAAGCAGAAGTGGAAGTAGAAGTAGAAGTAGAAGTAGAAGTAGAAGTAGTAGAAGTAGTAGTAGTAGTAGTAGTAGTGGAAGTAGAATAGAATAGAATAGAATAGAAGTAGAAAAGAATATAATATAGTATAATAGAAGTATAAGTATAAGTATAAGTGAGGTGGAAGTAGAAGTAGAAGTAGTAGTAGTAGTAGTAGAAGTAGAAGCAAAAGCAGAAGTAGAAGTAAAAGTAAAAAAAAATAGAATAGAATAGAAGCATCCTACATAGCATAGAATAGTAGATTAGCAGTAGAAAATAATATGATGTAATAGAATAGAAGTAGAAGTAGAATAAAATAGAAAAGTATAGAATAGAATAGAATAGAATAGAATAGAATAGAATAGAATAGAATGATTCCAGTTATGTGCTTACACTGTGTATCTTACAAATAAGCCTTTTTTAATTATTTCATGATGTATTTTATTTTATTTTTTTGAGACTTGTTGAATTTTGTTTATGAAACCATTGTGAAATTTTGATGACACAACTTTTGGAAAATCCCTCCCCAACGTCGCAGTTCTTCACACGTTATCAGGAAAACCTGTCAGGAAAACTATTGGGAACTGTCATGAAACTGTCAGCAAGTCTTTTGAGCAGATAATAAGAAAGTTTTCCGCGTTTTTAGGACGCTGTAAAATCCTCCTAAAAAGGAACTAGCAAGGGGTTTCCCCTTTGGTAAATCAGCGCCCCTAGTGGCCGCCTTGGGAATCCCTGCTCTCCTGTCAAGAGGTACAATAAAACTCCCTTGTTTACCAGATCTCATGGTACACAACAGAAACAATCAGCGGCGAGAACGAGGCTATTGTTCTCCTTTTTCCCATTGTTTGTGAGTGTGATGATCTATAAATAGATACAATGGATAGTATACATCATGTGACTATCTCGCTAGTGCTGCCACCTGTGAGTCCCCATTCTGAGCTTATAAAATGGCGCGCGTGGTAGCTTCTGCTCATAATTTGGAATGGAGGCTGTAACAAAGGCATTATTACGTAAGATGAAGGTATTTCCGGTGGAAACAGGAAGTTGATGGAGACTGCTCTCATGCTATGGATCCGAACCAGCGTTTTGCTATTAGCAACGGGGGCTTTTGTTGTTTTACCCCAGGGTGGCGTCAACCTTGGGTAAGTTGTACTAAATTGCCTTTTACTAATCTAATTATATCTATCTATCTATCCATCTATCTATCTATCTATCTATCTATCTATCTATCTATCTGTCTATCCATCTCTATCTATCTACCTATCTATCTATGTGTCTGTCCATCCATCTATTTGTCTATCTATCTATCTATCTATCTTTATATCTTTATATCTTTATATCTATTTATATATCTATCTATCTATCTATCCAACTATCTATCTATCTATCCATCTATCTGGTAATTTCCTTATATGATTCAGTTTTAACATGATATGTGCTCACATTTAGTGTTCCATTCTTGAGTTAAATTTAGGAGCTGTTAGAGTTTATTAAATTCTGACTTTCTGTAAATCTAATAACTTTCTTTTCCTGTCTTTGCCAAGATATCTGGACAGATAGAAACGTTAATAAACTACCATTAAGGCAAAATGTTATTAAGTATTAGAAAATATATAGCATATGTTTATACATTATTAGATTTTGGATAAAAGATGCGAATCTGAAAGTGAATTAATATGAATATCTTGATTATTATAGTCACATGGATCAGAAAGTTTAAACATTAAACATATTAACAAATCACTTGGTGTTGACTACAAACATATACATTGCTACATTGTATTTCTTAGCTAGATCAGACATTTCAGGAAATGACCATAATTTGTCTTATTAATTGCTAACATTACATGCAATTTCGATCTACGCATATGATTACTGAATTTCATAAAAAATTAATATTTCATAATACTGATTTTCAAATATAAAAAGCACTACACACAAAACCAACAGAATACTTTGTTGATGCACATAAATAAAAGTTTAGATGTGCAGGTTATTTGTTCTTATACTGGTACAGTGGTACACACATTTGGCTGTTTCTACTCTAAGATTTTCTGACATGAGTAAAGGTAATTGATTTGTCTATTTTTTGTGTGTAAAAACCCAAAGTAAATGAAGTGTTTCTATATAAAGTAGTATCATTCAACATTTAATGTCGGTGGATTACAGGCTAATTGGCCATAGCTTCTTCACTGAAGTCAGTATAATTTGTAAAAAAGCTTGGAAACTTCTAACTGTAAACCCTCATACTATATTTTACAACGACAGATGAAATCATTCTGTAAATAATACTGACTCTATAGTATATACTGTCAATTTCTTGTAATTTAAACAAAACTAGAATTAGCAAATCAGCCAATTATCACATTTTATCTTATGCACATTTTAAAGGCATACTTTATGTCGCATGACAGACAAACTTAGATTTTGTGGAAAGGCTCATTTCAAGAATTTCATTTAACGTGCTCATAAATTTTTCAAGACATTTTTACGTTCTGACAAACTGATTATTCAATTGCCCATTATGTATTAAGATAACTCTTAAATGTGTCATTCTCAACACAGTAGGGCTTCTCTTCAAAGGAATTGTGCAGATATAGTACATGGAGTTTTGCTAATGTAGTACATGGAGTTTTGTTAATATAGTATATGGAGTTTTGCTAATATAGTACATGGAGTTTTGCTAATATAATTCATGGAGTTTTGCTAATATAGTTCATGGAGTTTTGCTAATATAGTTCATGGAGTTTTGCCAATATAGTATATGGAGTTTTGCTAATACAGTACATGGAGTTTTGCTAATGTAGTACATGGAGTTTTGTTAATATAGTATATGGAGTTTTGCTAATATAGTACATGGAGTTTTTCTAATACAGTACATAGAGTTTTGCTAATACAGTACATGGAGTTTTGCTAATGTAGTACATGGAGTTTTGTTAATATAGTATATGGAGTTTTGCTAATACAGTACATGGAGTTTTGCTAATATAATTCATGGAGTTTTGCTAATATAGTTCATGGAGTTTTGCTAATATAGTTCATGGAGTTTTGCCAATATAGTACATGGAGCTAATATAGTACATGGAGTTTTGCTAATACAGTACATGGAGTTTTGCTAATGTAGTACATGGAGTTTTGTTAATATAGTATATGGAGTTTTGCTAATATAGTACATGGAGTTTTGCTAATATAATTCATGGAGTTTTGCTAATATAGTTCATGGAGTTTTGCTAATATAGTTCATGGAGTTTTGCCAATATAGTACATGGAGCTAATATAGTACATGGAGTTTTTCTAATACAGTACATAGAGTTTTGCTAATACAGTACATAGAGTTTTGCCAATATAGTTCATGGAGTTTTGCTAATATAGTACATAGAGTTTTGCAAATACAGTACATGGAATTTTGCTAATGTAGTACATGGAGTTTTGCTAATATAGTACATGGAGTTTTGCTAATATAGTATATGGAGTTTTGCTAATACAGTACATGGAGTTTTGCTAATATAGTATATTGAGTTTTGCTAATATAGTACATAGAGTTTTGCTAATACAGTACATATAGTTTTGCTAATATAGTATATGGAGTTTTGCTAATACAGTACATTGAGTTTTGCTTATATAGTACATTGAGTTTTGCTCATGTAGTACATGGAGTTTTGCTCATATAGTATATGGAGTTTTGCAAATGTAGTATATGGATTTGTTCCATTATAGTTATACATATGGTGTTAATTGTAGTAGTATTATCAAAATAGTATTAGTGTCGATTAATATAGCAATTTTATACTCTAAATTGAACATTAATAATATATTATTGATTATGATGAGTGAAATTTATGAAAAAATCTATAAGTCTAAATATGACTATATATTATGATAAATGGAATTTATGATTTAATCTATAAGTGTAATTATACGAATGCTATACTTATCAAAAAATCAATTATGACAGTCAATATAAATACATAACTTTGGAGCTACAAAAATTATGTTAAATTTATTATAATAAAATATTAAAAAAGTATAGCCTTCAAAAAGAGGAAAAATTAAATAATATCAAATATTTTGACAAGTCATTTTATACATTAATCCATTATGCAATTTACATAATTTAGTCTGAGCTGTATTAACACTATATTAGGGAACTTAACCAGACATTATGAACACATAACCAATTAACACAGGCACCAAATAATCTTAATACTGGGTTGTACTGTAGTCCATTGTCTGTGGGGGCGAGGGGTCAATTGTTTAATTGTTTTACAGGCCCTTATCTTTGACCTGTTGTCAAGGAGACGATTGTGTGGACACCTTTATTTTGAAAAGCTGATTTATAGTATGTGGTTGCCATGGAAACATTAAGGACAATTAAGTTGTAAAGATTTGTCCTTCAGCTCTTAATTTCTGCTAAATGATATATTTTCTTCGTTTCGGTAGACTTCACAGTGCATAAATTAATACAAAGACTAACTCACTATTAAGACCAACTCACTATTAGGACCACCTCACTATTAAGACCAACTCACTATTAGGACCACCTCACTATTAAGACCACCTCTCTATTAAGACCACCTCACTATTAAGACCACCTCTCTTATAAGACCACCTCACTATTAAGACCTCACTATTAAGACCAACTCACTATTAGGACCAACTCACTATTAAGACCAACTCACTATTAAGACCACCTCACTATTAAGACCATCTCACTAGTAAGATTTTAAGACAACGTAATAGGGATAAATAACGCGATAAAGATTAAATTACCACGTGTTTTTGGGGTTATATTTTCATAAAAAGCAAGAATATAAAATGGACAGCAATGTTGGCAGTATAAGTCAAAAAATAACTTTTTAACTGCTAAAACGCTTCTCAAAGATAATCAATTTAAAATGTCCCTTCTTTCCAATGATTTCATTTTTAAGACCATTTGCATTGTCACAAAGAAACAGCAGAAATTACTAACGAAAACATACAAACAGTAAATTGAAACTAACATTTGTCATTATTAGAAGTAGTAAGTTACAAAGAGTTTGAATTGTTGCCAAACATTTATCTGTTCCATGCAATGTATATGAAAAAGAAAAGGAAAAAAAATAATTCGTTGGTGTCGGATTAATGTAAATATAAAAGTTAGTGGTTGATTACATTTTTGATTAAAAGTAGGCCTAACTTACTACAAAGTGATAATTAATACTTTTTCTTCGTTTTCTTTATTTGCCATAAGTTGAATTCAATTACGGGGTACTTCAAGGAGAGAGTATTTTACCTATTGCTTTCTTATTTTCTTTAGTGCCACATCATTCTAATTGCATGTTTAAAACTGCATAGTAGATCTATACTTAATAGTGTCAGCAGATTGAATGAAGTAAACGGATATTGAAATTAAATTGATAATCTCTCAATATTTTGGTGGTATCGAATCTATCGATAAGCGATGTTCTCACAAAAATGTTAGCCGGTGAATAGTGTCTCAGAGAAAAGTGACCGAATTTCTTGGTCTCAATGAGTCTTGTTCCCTCCACCCACTCTGTCATAAAGATCCCATGAGACCATAATTACCATTGTACATCATCTTGCCCTCTTTGTGACGTCACCATCTCCTTATATAGAACAAATGAGACACAAGTCATGTTGGGAGTTCCCAGAACGGGTCACTCTGACACATTTAGATGTTGGAAGCGCAGACTGAGTGTATTAACCCGTAAAAGTATAAGTTAGTAGTGTTTGATTGATGTAAATGTATGTAAATGTAAAGCAATTCAATGTTTATTTGATGTAAATGTATGAACATCTAAAAGTAGTGGCGTTTAATTGATGTGAATGTATGTAACTGCAAAAGTAAGTTAGTTTGTTTAATTGATGTAAATGTATGTAAATATAAAATTATGTTATTGGTGTTTGATTGATGTAAATTTATGAGAATGTAAAAGGGTAGTGGTGTTTAATAAATGTAATAGTAATTCAGCGTTTAATTGACAAAAATTAATGTTAATGTAAAATAAAGTGAATGGTGTTTAATTGATGTAAATATTTGTTACGTTTGATTGATGTAAATATAAAAGTTGATTAAATGTGGGCCTATATTACTACAAAGTGATTTTTCTTCATTTTCTTTATTTGCAGTTTAACCGGAGAGGAACCTTCCCTTCCTTATCTTGACGACCTGCCTCTACCGCCCCCTACCGGACATTTCCCTTCGCCATACCACCAGGGGTCGCACCTGTGCCATTTGCTTCAGTTGAAAGGAGCTCAAAAGAGACTTTGCAAAAGAGACCCTCAACTGGCAAAAGTCCTTTACGAAGCGGCTCTGTTGTCGACCAACGAATGTCGCTACCAGTTCCGTGCCGATCGGTGGAATTGCGCTCTCGGGGTATTTCGAACTAACATACTTCGCAAAGGTAATGTATTTATATTGTTGAAATATATACTAATCTAATTAATTTATATTGTTGAAATATATACTAATCTAATTAATTCAGTGTGCAAATCCTGGGGGGGGGGGGGATGGAGGGGATACATCCACCCCTAGGAAAGCCAGATAGGTATCAATCCTCCTCCCCCCCTAGCTAGAAACTGGCAAAATATAATATAATATATTTAATTTCAAACCATCATCTCCCCCCCCCCCTACATAATTGATAAATCTGCCCCTGTGTAATATTTTATGCATGTTGTACCATAAATAGGCTTACAGAAGAAATGTCTTAAGAATATGCTTTATATATATAAAAAAAAATATGTTGATAAAACAGAAGTTAAACTGATGTCACATATTTATCTTTTACGTCCCGGCATAGGTTTCAGCTATACAATGAGATTTGGATAATTCCAGTTTTGAATTAGTCAATGGGGTGGTTTAGGACAGGCAGGGACCATGGCAATAAGATGAAGGATGAAACAGCCATCCAACTTAGGCTCGACCGGGAATTGATGAATTAGCAAATAAATGATTGTCAAATTGGGACCCAGGGTCCGTCTATAAACAGCTATATGGTATAGCTGCTGAGCCACCTAACCAGCCATAAAAGCTTACTACTTAGTTAAATATACTTAAGATTCTTCTAATCCACTATCTGCTACAGGTACAATTATGCTACCATTTAGTTTTATTATCGAGAGGGGTGGGGGCCTAGCTCAGTGGTAGTACACTGGGCTTCCAACCGCTGGGTCACGGGTTCAATACCCTGTTGGGCCTAAGTTGGATGACTGTTTCATCCATTATCTCATTGCCATGGTCCCTGCCTGTCCTAATTAGCCCATCAAGTGCAGAAATCCAGGGCCTAAAGCCCTAATCCACCCACCACCACCAATTGTTGTATTATAGAAGTAGAGTAGCAGAGGCAAATGTAAGATTATGATGAGATGAACTGTTCCATAATTTGTTACATGTTCAGCTTAAATGACCAATTGCCAGAGGCAGATGTAATGTTGAGATGAGGCTGCTTGGAGTCCACACCGTGTTACACATTTCCCTCATAGATGGGGTCTTGTACTTGCCTCTGCAGAGATACCTAGTACTCCATATTGATGATACCTGCCAACATGCACCAAATCAAACGGATAAGTGCAAACGTAGGGCCGACGCTGGGTAAACAAAAAGCCAACAGTTTGGGCTAACTTTAAGTCAAAAAAGTGTGTACTTGGATCATGAATCCATGGCACATTAAGCAAAGAAATCTCTTTATACTTTTTTTTGTGCAAAAAACAACAAAATATTAATTTTACGTTTGACTGGATTAGCTTAAGAATTAGTCAAGGTCATACAATTACATAGATTTATATCTTGTTATTTATATATAAATGTATTTTATAAATTTTTTTATTATTTTTTTATTATTATTATTTTTTAAATATGAGTTTTAAGTGGCATCCACTTCAGCGTTTTTTCAATAAGAACTTAGTGGATGTCTCCTGACCAAAGGTAAAGAGAATATATGTATTTTTAATTTTTTTATTTTCTGCTTATATTTTGTGTAATAACGTACATTTCTTTAGTTGTTCCTTGTAATTTACTGCTTTTTTATTTTATTTTCTATTTGGTCGAATAAATTCTCTTTCTCATGCAAGACAGAGTCTGTAGTTTGGAAGAATGATCTTGAAACCTTGTCAGATTCAAAATGGCTTTCTCCACAGTCAGCTGAACTGTCATGTGGAACTGGGGGCCAGTGGCCCAGTTTCAGGACAGTTGACGGGTGCAATTGATTCATGGCAAGCTACAGACCTCGTGTTATCTCGCCAGACCTCGCAATTAACGAGATAAGACGAGAGTTGAAGCTCCCCCTGCCGTCACAAATCTGAAACACTTGTCATGAAATGTTCCCTGGTTCTCTGGGATTTCATTGCAAGTGCAAGGGTCAAGAATCTCTACACTATGAAAACCCCCTCGTTAGACCTCATCAGAATTAATAACAGTCCAGTTTAACGTAATTTAGTTATGTACTGAAATTAATGTGACGCAAAATTAAGATAGAGTTACTTCATTTAATTTGGTATACAACCCACTTGCTATTTTCTTTATTTTAAAAATAGTCATTGAGCAGCTCGCTCCCTGCAAACACAAGCATATTGTGACAATCTTGTCACAACATTGTATAATATTGTCACAATATTTAACATCGCATTTAGATTATTATTTTTAGTAATACTTCCAAATTATTAATATTGTGAGAATATTTTCACAGCATTGCCATGTTTAACTAAGATTTTGAGAGTATTGCAGATCATATTGTCATCACATTAAAGTGTCCACAGTAGAAACAATATTGCACATGTTTCCCTGAAACATAGCCAAAAGATACTCATGACATTGATATTATTTTATTGAACAAATATTGTGACTACTTGCAGAAAATGCTGTCACAAGAATGAAATGTGGACTCTTGAAGCAATATTTTCTAAATATTAAGAAAACATTTTTTCATAATATTTTATAACATGATTTAGGTTTAATATATAAAATATAACAGCAACATGTCTGGAATAAGGGGAGAAAATGTTTATTTTCAAATGAACAGTCGATCAGTATCTGTGAGTTATCAACTTCAACAAAATTGCAATTATTTCTTTTCTCACTGAATAGATTAATGTCAATAGTGGGGGGAGCATTCAGCGTGATATATCTTTCCATAAGGTGTCTTGTTGTCAGTCAGGCTCATGATTAAGTGCACCCCTACATCAGTATACACCTCTCAAAATGATACCAAAAAAAAATACCAGTTTAAGTTGAAACTTAGGATGAGCTTTATATTGTTATTTACATTTGCCTAACATCAGTCACTGTGTTGCAATTCATTTATGATGTTGTAAATTATTTAGAAGCTGACTGGGCGAACAAAAATTCACATTTCAAAGGGAATTATTCTTTATATGCATTATACTGATCATGCCAATGCCCCCCCCCCCCCCCCCAAAAAAAAAGTAGAAAATAAAAATACCAACCTATTTCGCAGATGTTCCTGGATTTTGTTGCTGAGACGTGAAAACTCTTTCCACATAAAAATGGCTACCAGGTGAATTACTCTCTAGATGGAGCTTGTAAATTAAAATTAAATTTTTTTTATAAGGTGAATTAAAACCATGCAGCAATGTTTTTAATGATATCTAAAATAAAAAATTGCAAAGATATCATTACAACATCCAGATTATCATTTACCTAATGTTGTGACAATATTATCCATATTGTAACAATATAAAAATGTGGACCCTAGAAATGCTTGCGGCAAAATCATTTATCACATTATCACAAAACATTATGGAAATAATGGCAGAAACTATTTTCATAAGGTGAATAAAATCTGTGCAGCCATGTGTTTAATAACATATTTAAAGAATATGGCACATATATTTTTACAACATCCAGAATATCATTCTAATTATGTTGTGTCAGTATTAGCTGAGCATAATGTAACAATATGAAAGTGTGGACCCTAGGAATGCTTGCGGCAATATAATAAATTGTATCATCATGAAACATTATCAAATAGTATCATAATAGGTAATTATATGATACGTTTTACACAATCTGTTTTCGAAAATTTTTGTCAAATAGTGTCCCAAATGAGTGAGTGCTAATATTACTAAAAAATCGTTGTGTTTAAACGGCTATAGTATGTGGCCAGTAAATAGTTCAGAGAGTAGGCATGCACCCACAGTCACTACCATGGATGACATGAAGAGGAGTACATCCCATGTGATGGGACAGGGACTGAGATGTGGCTCATAAACAGTGCAGGGAGTGGGCTTTCAACCCATGCACCCACAGTCACTACCATGGATGAGATGCTGACGAGTACATCCCATGTGATGGGACAGGGACTGAGATGTGGCTCATAAACAGTGCAGGGAGTGGGCTTTCAACCCATGCACCAACAGTCACTGTTATGGATGAGATGATGATGAGTACATCCTATGTGATGGGACAGGGACTGAGATGTGGCTTATAAACAGTGCAGGGAGTAGGCTTTGAACCCATGCACCAACAGTCACTGTTATGGATGAGATGATGATGAGTACATCCTATGTGATGGGACAGGGACTGAGATGTGGCTCATAAACAGTGCAGGGAGTGGGCTTTCAACCCATGCACCAACAGTCACTGTTATGGATGAGATGATGATGAGTACATCCTATGTGATGGGACAGGGACTGAGATGTGGCTTATAAACAGTGCAGGGAGTAGGCTTTGAACCCATGCACCAACAGTCACTGTTATGGATGAGATGATGATGAGTACATCCTATGTGATGGGACAGGGACTGAGATGTGGCTCATAAACAGAGCAGGGAGTGGGCTTTGAATCCGTGCACCCAGTCACTACCATGGATGAGATGATGATGAGTACATCCCATGTGATAGGACAGGGACTGAGATGTGGCTTATAAACAGTGCAGGGAGTAGGCTTTGAACCCATGCACCCACAGTCACTGTTATGGATGAGATGATGATGAGTACATCCTATGTGATGGGACAGGGACTGAGATGTGGCTCATAAACAGTGCAGGGAGTGGGCTTTGAACCCATGCACCCACAGTCACCGTTATGGATGAGATGATGATGAGTACATCTCATATAATGGGACAGGGACTGAGAGTGGCTCATAAACAGTGCAGGGAGTGGGCTTTGAACCCATGCACCTACAGTCACTGTTATGGATGAGATGATGATGAGTGCATCCCATGTGATGGGACAGGGACTGAGATGTGGCTCATAAACAGTGCAGGGAGTACGCTTTCAACATTTACAGTATTTTCAATAGAAGTGAGGCGAAGTTCTTCGTCTAGGAATAGAGAATGTTAAAGTGTTTCTTATTTATTGGGGATTTCTCATTGAATGTTTGTTCAAGGTTGACTTTACTCCAGTTTAATGAGTAGTACACAACGGAGGTGCAAAAATCCCCTCTTAGAGTGAAGAGCTTCACTGACGTCACAGTAAACAAAAGGAACATTAAACTGTCGAAAAGTAGGTCACCAGTGAAATTTCTGGCAGGTGGAACTGTTAGCGGCCGTGGAGGGGAAAAAGTGAAGAAGTATCTCTAAGAATAGAAAAAGAAGAACAACAGAATTTGACCTATGTCAAGAAGAACACAAAACTTAATTTTAATTTTCAATGCAATACATTACAATTTGCTGCAATACAATTAAACATAATACATGAAACTTCAGCTATCTTGTTGAGTCACCACTGCTGGCAGGGAGGGCCATGTAGTTTTCAAAGTCTGTTTTAGTGCACTAGGGTAACAATCTTATTTTGCCTGACAATTCTACGAAAGAACCATAATCTTGAAAGTTAAAGTTGAAATGATGATAATGATTACATCTAATTCAATGGGTCAGGAACTTAGATGGCTCGAGGGAATGGGCTTTGAATAGTCAGACAAATTGACTAACAACGTTAGTCACCTATCAGCATGCTTGCAATATTACTGCACGTTTTAGTCTAGGCTTTGTGCACATGACACCACAGTCACTACTATGGATGAGATGATGATGAGTACATCCCATGAGATGGGACAGGGATTGAGATGTGGCTCATAAACAGTGCAGGGAGTGGATTTTCAACCCATGCACCCACAGTCACTACCATGGATGAGATGATGAGTACATCCCATGTGATGGGACAGGGACTGAGATGTGGCTCATAAACAGTGCAGGGAGTGGGCTTTGAACTCAAGCACCCACAGTCACTGCCATGGATGAGATGATGAGTACATCCCATGTGATGGGACTGAGATGTGGCTCATAAACAGTGCAGGGAGTGGGCTTTGAACTCAAGCACCCACAGTTACTGCCATGGATGAGATGATGAGTACATCCCATGTGATCGGACTGAGATGTGGCTCATAAACAGTGCAGGGAGTGGGCTTTGAACCCATGCACCCACAGTCACTACCATGGATGAGATGATGATGAGTACATCCCATGTGATGGGACAGGGACTGAGATGTGGCTCATGAACAGTGCAGGGAGTGGGCTTTGAACTCAAGCACCCACAGTCACTGCCATGGATGAGATTCTTAGTACATCCAATGTAATGAGACTGGCTGAGATGTGGCTCATAAATGGTTATTATGAGCTACACATTGGCTGGATCTCATTTGTGTGAAACATTGAACAGAATTGGCAATGCCAATAATGAGTTCTGAACATAATAAATATAAAGTTGACATACAAACTTATAATAGGATTCTTAGGCAAAACATTAAGTTAGCAAAGAAAAAATATTACCATGATTGCTTTGATCAATTTAAAAATGAAAGCAAAAATATTTGGTCTGGACAATTTAAAATCTAAATTAATGTTATTGATAGGCTGTCAAATAAACTTCCTACTTAAAATTACAAGAACTAAAGTTTATTTTCAAATATTACCTGCAGGAAGGCATGACGAATTTGACTAAAATACTATTTTGGACAGTTTGGCTCAAGGCATGCACTTAGTGAAATTTTGGGTTTTGAGTCTAGGATGACCTCAGTCAAAATGAAGTACAGTATTATGTTCTTCATATTTCATACCTCAAAATTCTTTGGTTGGATAGGTGGGTACTATACAAAGCATGCAAATTCATCAAAGTGACCTGTTCATTGTTTTCTGACCTGTTCATTGTTTTCTGAACTACCCAGTTACCCCACCTTCAATGTAATAATGCCATCTTAATACATGTGAGTGTTGTTCTTTCGGGCTTTTATCATGTTGTTATTGCTGTGTGGTCCCATGTTTCCTGATATATTTATTTGGTTCAACTTTTTTCTTCTTAATTGAATACTGTTGTTTTGTAAAGGTTTGTGTTGGAGTCTCTCTGAAGTCCAGGCCCCCCCCCCCACTCAGCAGTGACACACCATGTCTTGGAGGTGTCCCCTCATACATATTTCTTGTTATATGTTATGATAAAATTTAGTTATGATAAAACATAGTTGATTAATGTAATATGAAAGAAATGAGTTATGCTGTGCAGTTTCCTAATTCATAGAGCACATATCTGCACTTTTTAAAAATAACCATTATTCAGTATCTTGTCATTGTTGATGAGATTTCCCTAAAAGCTCACAAACATTAGTTTATAACAAATTCCTAGTAGAAAACAACCTGTCCAGCTCGACCCAGATAGCAGCTTACTCAGCAACAGCAACAAATTTGAATCCAGCAGAATTTTGGACCCATGGGTCCAAAATTCTGCTGCACTAAAAACCTTAAATTACTCCATAAAGGTTTGTTTTCTTGCATTCTTAGTTTGATGACTGGATAAGTTACTCTTTCTACTCTTCATTGCTGTGTACATCACAAAATAAGCAAAGTTTAGGGATACAGCCCCTTTAAGTCTGGAGACTTAAACTGTTTGCAGCATCCTTATCCATAGCATGCATTTTTATAATTTTACTCGTTTGCAGGATTCCGTGAGACAGCTTTCCTGTATGCGATGTCAGCAGCAGGACTAGTGCACACTCTATCCAGGGCCTGTAGCACCCATCAGTTGGAGAGATGCTCGTGTTCTCAATCTCAACGGGGAGGTAAGAAAGACGCTTGGCTGTGGGGTGGATGCGATGACAACATACAGTTCGGACTTCGATTCACGAAGCGATTCTTCCAGGCGAAAGCTCTCAACAAGGACCTCAAAGCGAACGTGGACAGACACAACAGTCGTGTTGGACTCAAGGTAGGCCATGAGAGTAACGCAGAATACAAATAACATGTATGTAATGCCAAGAAACTACCAATAATGAAGGCAATTTCCTTATTACGTATGCCATCAAGTTGAGAGTAACGCAGAATAGAATAATATGTATATAACATGCCAAGAAACCAACAATTATGAGAGAAATTTCCATATTATGTATGCCATAAAGTTGAGAGTAACGCAGAATAGAATAATATGTATGTAAAATGCCAAGAAACTACCAATAATGAGAGCAATTTCCATATTACGTACACCACAAAGTTGAATGAATTTCTCCAGTTGTCTTACAAAAGCAATGACATATGTCTTAGTGAGGTCTCCTTGCCTAGTGGAAAAAATACTGAGTGTATATGCATTTACGCAGAAATAAAAGTATCCGAATCTTGATCTGTGCACTCCACCAAACACTGGAGAATGCTTTGCTGCCCAGGGATGACTCGTTTCCAATTAGCATGCCAAAGATTATGTCTTGTCTGAGGTCTGTGGTCGTTTACAATCTGAGGTCCTCTCCTTAGGGGATGAACACTGCCCAGACCCATTGCGTGACCTTTTTATTAGTACAAGTAAGCTGTATTTCAATGATTGATTTCACTGGCTGATTGCCTGCCATTCTGTTATAAGTAATAATTATATCCCGAATAGGAGGGAGTTAAATAACAATTTTGTTGGTTATACGAAGGAAAATAAATCGACCAAATTCAGTGATCTTCATTTTAAGTTAGAATTCTTTGTCAGGATACACTTTGGTCAAAAGTCATCGAGGTATTCCTCAAGGTTATAATTATCAACTGCTGTATTATACCATTTTAATGCTATGATAATTTTTCCCTCTTTCAGGTTGTAAAAAATGGTCTCCACAAAACGTGCAAGTGTCACGGCGTATCAGGATCGTGTACTACAAAAACGTGTTGGCATACCCTGTCAGAATTTGAAGAAATTGGCAAAATCTTGAAACTGAAGTATCAGAATGCTATTCGATATCCTCCGGGAATCACTCGCAACAGCGCTGGAGTGCAAGAACTTTTCCTTCGCAAGAGACGACGGTCACAAAATGGAGTGACAGGGCGTCCATATCCGCGTAAAAGGGACTTAGTCTATCTAGAGGATTCAACAAATTACTGTGAGAGTTCAGACTTTTCCTCCGGGACAGCAGGTCGCGAATGCGCAACAAAAAGAGAGTGCGAAGAACTATGTTGCGGCCGCGGTCACAACGTCAAAGTGCGGATGGTGCGAAAACCATGTAATTGTACCTTTACCTGGTGTTGTCATGCGACTTGTAATGAATGCATGTTGCAGCAGGAGATATACACTTGTAAATGAGAGGGTGCCATTTACAAGATCAAGTGCCCATGGAAGGGACCTACATCTTGTAAACTGTGTGATCAGAATTGCCCAAAATGCACACTTCTTGTCAGGATCACCAAAAATGCTCTGTATGTCAGACTTCTTTCTTGAACAACCTTGTTTTTTCCAGTTTTTGCTATTGATAAACTTAAACATTGTTTGTTTTGCTGGGGCATAAAACGATCATATCACACTGAATATGCTGGTTGTTGTCTAATTTGGGTTGAAATGAAATAAAGCATGTGTATTGCTATTATGCATGTAAATGCCAAGTGGTGATGAAGTCATTCTGTCTTACACATTTATTGATGACTAATATACAGCCTCAATAAAGTGATGGATAAATTCATAATGTACTCAGTAAAGTTAAAGACAAAATGTACACCCGCTAAACAAAGTGACTTGCCAATGTCTATGACTACATCGAAGCGATGGATTAGATGTATACAGCCTCAATGAAGTGACTTACTAATGTGACGACCTCATTAAGATGATAGACTAACTATACACTGCCTCAATGAGGTGATGGACTAAATTCAATATTCACTGATTTACCAATGTATAACACCTCAATAAAGAGACAGATTAAATGTAGAGGCATTCTACACGTCATGTTTACCTGTGTCATATACTTTTGTCATAATGTCATCAAATGAATTCGAGTGGAAATTACATATAACGATGCGTAAGTTTTCCAGGGACTGTGCCAAATTATTGGTGCTTAATGTATGTGATCTTGTAAATATGATTTGCATCAAGTGTGTCCATTCAGTGATTTCATTTATCATTCATTGTAAATGTTGTAATAAATTGTTTAATTCGAGTCATCAATGTATTTATTTTACTGGTAGTTATCATATATCTGTCAATAAATCATATTTTAACATTTCTGTGTGCACTATTTTTTTGACAAAATGCACTCTTCTACAAGAAGTTACATACTTTGCATACTTTACATATAGATACAGGGGTCTTGCGTTCGATTCCCGGTCGAGCCTAAGTTGGATGGCTATTTCATAGTCATGATCCCTGCCTGTCCTAATTAGCCCAACAGGTGCAGAAATATAGTCCCCGAAACTGACCCACCCGCCCACCACAAAAATACAGTATTTTTTCACAGAAAAAGATGAAGTCCCTGCTTATCTCTCTGTTAAATTTGGAGGTAACTGTTTCTGTGGATTATTACGTTTTGAAGAACAAAAATGAGTTCCTGATAGGTGCAGCTTCACACCTTCAATCCTGTGTTCCAGTAAATTCAAAATGTTTCAGTAAGTTTATATATCATTGGTATTGTAATAAAACTTAATAACTGTGTGGTTCAGATACTTGAACTTCATGAGTGATGAGGTTGGGCTGGTGAACCCACGAGTCTCAATTCGGGCCAGCGTCATTTCTCTATCATTTTGACGTCGCTGACATCGCACCGATGTTGATTTGATTTCCAATGCTATCTGGGATATATATATATATATATATATAAAATAGATTACATTCCAGTTTGTTGTTATCTGCCCATACTGACCACTGTACTACATATCTTCCACCATTTATTCATGTTCCATCCAGTCGCCCCCTCCCTTTCTGACTTTGAGTTCACCTATCTTGAAATTTAAACTGACCAACAAAACAAAATTTTACATTTCCTACATGGCCAAATGTGCCATGTGCGTTTTCCATGAGAAAGATAAACGCATGGAAAACGCATGGTTTTTAGCAATTTATAATGAGGCGTTAATCCAAATGCATGGAAAACGCACGTGGCGCATTTTGCCATGTACACCATCAATAAGGCATGAATACGTGAGACAAAGTATAAGGTACAGATATACTCAAATTTGGAGCAAATGTCCAAAAGTATAAAAGACTAAAATTTCACATATAGTTTTCAAGGTTACAAAATATATATTAAAAATAATAACCATCAATTCATACCCCAATCAGTGTGTGATACCAAAATGCTATGTTTGTGAAAGGAATTCTTAATCTTACATGGCCAAATGTGCCACGTGCGTATATATAATTAGGCGAAAACCATGCGTTTTCCATGCATTTATCCTTCGCGTGGAAAACGCACGTGGCACATTTGGTCATGTACATGCGTCTAAAATTCTGTTTCTTGTACACATTAATTGCTGATGATACACACTTTTGTTATTATCTTATTCTAGAAAAGGTTAAATTTTGTACCATTCAAATAATCAAAATGTAACTATAACAATTCAAATGTAATTAGGGTGGTCCTGCGTGAGCAGCATCAGAAAGATGCCTTGCAAGATCTCCTGTCATATATATAAATCATACAATACAATTTCATCTTTGGTCATATCTGACAAATAAAACGTTTGGGTTTAGTTTATTTCTTGCCGTTTTGAATGTGGGTGGGTGAGATGGGTTCTACGTCCCACATTTGTGCACCAGATAGGGCTGATCAGGACAGGCAGGTGCCAATGCAATGAGGCGAATGATGAAGCAACCTTCCAACGTGGGCTGGATTCGATTCGTTTAAAGCCATGGTACCTTGTCAGGACACAGGGAAGCCATGTATTGTTTTAATAGATATCTGCCATAACTATTATTTTTCATTGTTTGCCATACATTTTTTCAGATTATGTACATATATAATTTTCCTTCTCGAAGACATATAGCCGCTGCTGAGAAGTTTAAACTTAAAAATACAAGAATAAAAAGAAAATATTAAATAGGCTGGGGGATGAAATATTACTCCAGACTCAAAGGCTCATAGTTTTTAGAATTTCTTATACTTTGGGTGATTATTTAAACTGTGATTGCCATATTGTGTAGTATAGATTAGCGAAAACATGATTTCATCCAGGAGTTTGCCAGCGCCATCTGTAGGATTATAACTAGCATTTATGAATAATTCAAAACGGAAATATTGATTAGGCCTATGGTACAAATATGTCAATAGCTTTGTCGGCTTATATGCCTGGCTGCCAAAGGCATACGTAATGATGAGATGATAAGGCTGCTTGAAGTCCACACTATGTTACATAATTTACCCCATGGGTGGGGTCTTTTACTCGCCTCAGCATAGACACTGCATACAAGGTGCCTCAAATTTGACGTTTTATGTGATCGCCATGTATTTATCATATTTGTGATGAATATATGACTAGCTGCCATGATGGAATAATAAGTTTAATTGACCCAAACTAATTACACAAGTGATAATTATTATGTTGTACATGAAGAAGAAGAAGAATAAATCAAATCATTGAAATAAAACAAGATTTTTTATTTCAGTCGGTATATACATAAATAATATGATATTAAAATAATATATAATGATGAATTATGTGTAATTTTAAGTATTATATAGTTATTATATAGTATTATATATTTGATATACTTATGTACTATAATAAAGCTCAATAATAACTTAGCCCTACCCAGATAGCATTCAAATTGTATAGACGATGGCGCGATGTCAGCGACGTCAAAATGATACAGAAACGATGCTGGCCCGATTTAAAAATGCTATCCGGGTAATTTTTCTAAAACACAGCAAATTCAAACAAAGAAATTTAGCTGGGAGAAACTATTAATAATTAAAAAAGTGGCACACGAATAACATGCCGATGACAAGCTTAATCGGAAAGACGATGTTCCTCATAGCAGAATCTGAAATATGAATAATAATTGATGGTTATTGAAAAAGAAATTTTGTTGTTCTTATCATCTACAGCAAAATTAATAAACGATTTAATGATAACATGACAGCCCATAGTCTGGAAGGCTTTCAAATCATATACATTAGACAATTATTTCATAGCACCCTACAATTATTACGCTTTAATAATCGAATTATATACATTCCACAGCAAAAGAAACCCAACAGGTATATATATATATATATATTCCTTAGAGAAAGCTCTTCAATATATGCCTCACAGTGGAGAATTAATTCGTTGTATGACCAGAAACACAAACGCAACTCCAGTCATTTTCTTAACTCAGACATGGGAGAGCATCACATCAAAATAAACTACAGAGGGCAGCACATTACAGTTCACAACCCATGACCAATCTTATGTCACTAAATTCTTGTTTATCACATTGGGGCATCACACTGGAAGTTAAGCAGTCCATGATAAATTATAACAAAAGCCGCAAATTTTTGACAAACTGCTGTTTTATTTGCACTCTTTTGAAAACACCTTGTATCAACAAAAGGTGTTAACCTGCACTTGTTTGCCACACACCAATAAATGTTTCAACTGATGCAGACCACATTCACAAATGAAATTTTACATGAAACTTGTTGAAAACTTACTTATGTAGAATCCATGATACGTTGTACCTTCAGCGTTTCTTGCCTGCACTTCATTTTTGCCAAATGCTTCGGACGAGACATTTGTGACCAGCCCCATGAAAAGGCATGTAGGGTTAAATTTTTCAAAATTTTGTTTTCAATTGAATATTGTAGTATATCATCTCCAATTTCAAAAACAAAAATAATTTTTTAGAAATCTTTAATAGTTTTGATTTTATTACAGTTTTAACCCTTTAGATGCTGAATGTTATTTGAGTAAATACCTTTTCCCAGTGCCAAATTAATTTGAATAAATTTGCTTAATCATGTAATGAAATAGTTTCAGCAGCACAACTTTGTATGTGGTACACTCAGAAACTTCAAACTTGGTACCTAGATAGAACATACTTAGGCCTTCTGGACAGTAACTGGTAACCTGGGTCACATGACCTTCGGGTCACATGACCATGGCGGCCATCTTGAATTTTTGAATTTTTTCATGAATTTTCAACTTTTTGAACATGTGGAACAGCACTGAATGCACAAAAGTGATATATTTTGCTCAAAAAAGAAAGAGTAGACCTTTTTGACTAATTTCACCAGATTTGGTGAGGATATCATCACTAATTACCATCCTGCAGAGGCTAGTAACAATATTGATTTGGCTGTTTTTCATACATTCATGTACTGACGCCAAATGCTTTTCACCAATACCACCACAGCATACTTTAAAATTTGACCTGAAGTAGAAGTGAACTGTATAGTTTGCATAGTCTAGAGTAAAGATTAACACTGAAAATAGTTGTTTTTGTAATTGAATGTCAACAATATGAGATTAATCGATAGTTATAGCAAAGGCACTGAACGGCTGGTCTTACAGACTGAGCTACGACTTGCATGTTCGCAAATTATGTCCAGGCAGGTTGCACTTTTTGCAGAGTCTCTGCTTCTTAGCTGGTGGTGCATCACTTGCAAATATTTCTGATATGCCTGATGGAGCAACAGTTTGCTTTGTTTTTGGTAGCTGTGGTTTCGGACACGTAAGAGTAGCAGCAAGTCTTGTTGTGCACAAGGGACCGATTTGCTCATAGAGGTACCATTGTCTCTCCAGGGTCAATCCAGCAGGGCTCTTCTCTGTTGGGACAACGGTAGGCAGCCTTTTTACTCCTTTCTTGAAAATACACATTTTCTGCTCAGGAGCATCAGCAGATTCCCTCACAAATACACATCCTGGTTCAGTTTTTGAGAATCTGAAGTGCTGATACGACAAGATCTTTGGAATAGGACAGAAATATGATGACAGGTACTCCGACCAGTTGTACCAAGGAACGAGACGCTCTCCACTGACTGGATCACAGGTTAGCTGGGCAATATTGTGCCCTCCAGAACTGGAATCTTCAACTGCAGACACAATATCTTGAATAGTGTCGACAGAACATTTCCCAAATTTCTTCTTGAACAGACCAAACATTCTGTCGGGGCCAAATTTTGTGTGACCAGCAAGCATAAACGACACTTCAACACTGTCGGACATGCCAGCTCCGATTCTCCAGTGGCAATAATTCATTAAAGCATTGTTTTTGTTCTGCCCTGCACAGTTGTCTGCATTAAGGTGAAGTTCACGTTCATTTTGGCCATAGTTCTGAAGATAATGATGCACCATTGAAATCACCGAGTCCGCCCCTTTCCCAGGATTGTCAGCCTCATCAATAAGATAATTCACTTGCTTGTTGTTCCCTTCACAAAGCATCCCAAAAACTGAACATTTCCTTGCTGTCTTAAAGTATGCTGGTCCCAACTGAATTGCATTGCATGGGTAGTGCACTTGTTGTGCATAGTCAAAGGAATAAACCATTTCATTGACAACATCATCAGAATTCATGACTTGCTTGGCACGTTCACACTGGGCCTTGTAATAGTTTCTTTGAATCTCGGCTTTCTGCAAGTGTGCTGTTGCTTTTTGGAGCTTTTCATTTTTTACGCTGTCTGGCATGCCTTGGCTGCGATGAACTGCACTACTGTTCTCAGCACATTCCTGGCAAATGTCAGATGCAGGCTTCATAACTTGCACGTAGGGACAGTACTTCAACCAAAGATCTTTGAAAGTCGTCAAGCTGACAGGCTTTTCACCATCCCCACAGGAATTGAAGTAATCTGCATGAATCCCGGCTTTTGTGGTGTTTGTTGGCAATTTCATCACTCTGTAGTCTTTAATGTTTGGGAGCCGACCAGGAAGCGGTATGGACCTGGCCTCTGCGACATTGTTTATGAAATCCACAACACAAGTTTCCTGTGCAACTGACAGTGTTCTATGATTCGGTAGTCCCTTTAAACCATGGGTCCTCTCCTTTATTCCATTTTTATCATAATGGGAATTGAGATTTCTGACAATTTTGTCAGAAATGGCATGCAAAAACAGGAACATCTTCTCACAAATGGGAATATCAGCATGGTAATACTTGTTGCTGGGTCTGAAATTTTCCTGAAAGTTGGCAAGTGCATCACCTTCCAGCTTCTTCTTTTTCACAGTCACTCTGAGTTTGTTGTAAGAAGCCACTAGAGCAGGATTTCTCCTGTGTGCTGCGAGCTGGCCTAGTATTATCAAGTCTAACTGAGACTTTTCCATTTCATGACAAGAACCACGATATTCTGTCACAACATCAGCAGAGAAGAGATCCGAGCATGAAGATTTTCCAGGTCCATACTTGCAACCACACTTGTTTGTCAAAAAAGTTCCAATCAGAGTGCTTTCCGCAGTGTCTCTTTCAAAAGTCTCATCATGGTCTATGAAACTGTGGTCCTCAATAGCAGAAGTATTGACTTCATCCACTTGGCCTGAAAACATAAATTAAAGGTGGTCAAGCTGTGAAACATCCAAATCAGTGATATACAGTTCTTAAAATTAAACTTTCTGTATCAAATTTGAATTGGCCTTTTTCATGTCAATATATTTACATATTTGGAGTGTCAAGAAACTGTAATATATGGTATTTAATTCAATTGATAATTTACAGATTGATATAAATTGTGTCTTTACTTTCATAATAATGTAAAGTTAAAAAAAAATTAAAATTTATTTGTGGAGAAGTGGTCCATGTCAACCATGCTCATATTACTCAAGATTATTAACTTTAAAAATTGGCAGGAATGATATTTTTTATATCAAAATCTACAGGAAAATCTAACTTATTAATCAAAAGTACCCATGTTACCACAAACTACTTTTCCAGTAAAATGCTACCTCCTGCCCACACAGCAATTACTTTAAAATAATGTATAAATATAAAATGTAATATTATTCATATTTACTAAAGCAGAAATTCACATAAAAATCACAAAATTAAAGTGGAATAGATCTACAAAGCTATTGTTGAAAGACTTAGCAGCCTTTGAGCAGTCAATTGCACTTAGGTCTAAAGCATGGGGGACTTGACACTTTCATTGAACTGTTGAAGATGCCACAGAGTCAATTGTAATCTGTGTGCTCCACTTCTTTGGATTATGTCTTTGACCAATATTGCAATCAAACAGTTCACATAACTGACAGATTGGAGGCAAAATAAAGCCCATTTAATGAGCTAATTGCCTACTCGCTCACACGGACCAGTGCTATCTTTCTCCTGCTCGCCGTGCGCCGTAAAAGTCGGGTCGGGCGAGCGGGCGAGTGTCTAATTTGAACACTGTGGTGTGTGACAAACTTGCGCCCCCCACCCCCGCCCAGCAATTTCTGGATCCGCCACTGTTCATGGCCAAGGGTAAAATTGAATAAAAGGTTTATTATGAGCGATAATACGTTAAATTTTAGCTACGAAATGTCAACAACCACAATAATGTGTTTACCTTTAGTCATGTTAGTGTTTTCGCCAAATTCCACCTCCAATTGTTGAAAATCCTTCAGTAAGCTTTCCATGTCCGCCATTCCACCAATTTCCATCCAATTCCAATGCAGTTTTCACTGTGATGAGAGGAAATTCCACTTTTGTATCGTGTGAAATCCCAGCAGAATAGGAGGAATGCAAGTGACGTCAGCAACGAGTGCAAATATGCGTACTCAAGCAGTGAAAACAAAAGCATGTGGCATGACTTTTAAATGACGTCACAACTTTAAACGTCATAATTACAATGTAAACAATGCCGCGCGGACGTACCTTTTCATGCGATCGGTCACATTTTTGTAAGATATTGTCATTCGATAAGTCCAGTCAACCTGAAATGGACTATGTAATGTAAGCTCACTAATCATCCAAAAGAATACAGCAGTACATGTAGTTAAGCTCACTAATCATCCAAAAGAATACAGCAGTACATGTAGTTAAGCTCACTAATCATCCAAAAGAATACAGCAGTACATGTAGTTAAGCTCACTAATCATCCAAATGAAAACAGCTGTACATGTAATTAAGCTCACTAATCATCCAAATGAATACAGCTGTACATGTAATTAAGCTCACTAATCATCCAAAGAATACAGCAGTACATGTAGTTAAGCTCACTAATCATCCAAGTGAATACAGCAGCACATGTAATTAAGCTCACTAATCATCCAAATGAATACAGCTGTACATGTAATTAAGCTCACTAATCATCCAAATGAATACAGCAGTACATGTAATTAAGCTCACTAATCATCCAAATGAATACAGCAGCACATGTAATTAAGCTCACTAATCATCCAAATGAATACAGCTGTACATGTAATTGAGCTCACTAATCATCCAAATGAATACAGCTGTACATGTAATTAAGCTCACTAATCATCCAAATGAATACAGCTGTACATGTAATTGAGCTCACTAATCATCCAAATGAATACAGCTGTACATGTAATTAAGCTCACTAATCATCCAAATAAATAGCTGTACATGTAGTTAAGCTCACTAATCATCCAAATGAATACAGCAGTACATGTAATTAAGCTCACTAATCATCCAAATGAATACAGCAGTACATGTAATTAAGCTCACTAATCATCCAAATGAATACAGCTGTACATGTAATTGAGCTCACTAATCATCCAAATGAATACAGCAGTACATGTAAGCAAAGACATTGAACATAAAGCTTCACTAGCTCAACACCACACATGACCAACAAAATCCATCTGGGACATAGGTCATGAAGTGTCTGGGCCGTTATTAAAATCTGGATCAGCGTAGCTAGCAAGGGCCTTAACCATTGATTCATCCTTGCTTACATCATCCTTGTTAATATGGCAACATGACAATATTTAAACGTAAATGTATGTAAATGTATACAGGTTTTGCAGTCTTCAAATTGTACAATATTGCCCTAGACAGACCTGTACAAGCATTAGCCTTTCTCAATTCCCTGGAGAGTATACAGCCCATTACACTGTGTTACCTGCAGGAGCTAAGCACTCAACTATCACCATCATTGCTACTGCCAAGAACCCATTTACACCTGGGTGGAGTGGAGCAAAGAGTTACAGAGGATCTGCTCAGTTCCTTCATGCCATGACGGAGGCTTGAACCTGATATTTGGTTTGAAGGCGAGCTCCTTAGCCATTGGGCCGCGACACATCTCACAATATATTTTGAATTATTGAATATCCTTACCCCAGTGCTTTCAAACTTTATGGCATAACGAGGCTCTGGTTTGTCAATTTCCACCAACTCGTTCCTTTCAGGGAGCTTCAAGGCTACCCGGCTCACATGAGGATTGCCGAAATTTAAATATCCAATATTGGGATTAGTTCTTATTTAAGAATTTAGATTTCCAATATTGGGATTCATAATTTAGATTTCCAATATTGAGATTCGTTTTAATTTCACAGAATTTAGATTCCCAATATTGAGATTTGTCAGGAGCTTTTGCAATATATAGACTATGATTTTCAGCAATGTTATTTTGCCTTCATCAGTGGCTGTTTTATGTGGCTGAGGCATCAAATGACCCGCATGAGTCATGTGACTACATGGCCAAATGAGCCATGTGCGTTTTCCATGAGAAGGATAAACGCATGGAAGACGCATGGTTTTTAGCTAATTATGATGAAACAAAAACCATGCGTTTTCCATGCGTTTACCCAAACGCATTGAAAACACAAGTGGCACAATTGGCCACGTACTGTTGAGTCAACAGTGGCCATTTTCAGTCCCTTGTCTCTATGGATTTTTGGGTGTGTCTTATGGTATCCTATGGGCCTCCTTGATTTTTCTTTGGGACCACTTTATTGAAGGTACATGTACTGTTTTGTCTAGATGTTTTTTTACTGCTGAATTTGTTTTTGACATAAAGATACAAAGAGAAACTTCATTTTTGGAGGGTAAAACTATTAAGTGATACATTTATCTTCCATCGGGCCCTCCTAAAAAGGTTGATACACTACCTTACAATCTATTTTAAGAGCTGTTTCCAACTGTAACACTCACCTGAGTATCAACTTTATTGTAGATGCCAAACCTGATATATTTACCTGAGCACATTTACATTGATTTACAGCTGATTTCATAGACTTGGAAGCTAAACTCCAAAGGACGTCATGAGAATCCAGGACTCTCATTGGCTGAGTGACTGCCATTGGGAGTCCTCCTTGAATCACACCCTTTGGCGTTTAGCTTCCAAGTCTGTGAGATTGGTTCCAAGTCTATGGAATTGGCTGTGAGAAAATACAGTTTACTTACATTGCAGATCGAGTGTAAGGCGGGTTAGGTGAGCTGAACTGGCAAAGTCGAAAGACCCTACAAGAGTGGGTTTGCCCCTTGTGAGGGATATGATACTTTGTGCAAGTCTTGTATAATCTGCCTGAAATTCTACGTCAGCCAATAAGCCTTGAAATAAAAAAAAATAAAGAAGATGAAATAGATTAGATTGATATAAAATAAAATAAATTAACAAGAGAATTAAGTGAATCTAACAAGTTATGATAATGAGTGCTAGAATTGCCATAATGTTAGATTTTTCTCATGCAGTAGGCCTGGATGACTTTCAAAAACTACACTCCCCTGATTCACATTCAGGTTTTTCATCCCACTTGTAAAACAAGTGAGGACAAGGTAAGGCTACTGCTGGAGGCACCACCTCAAATATTACAGTAACAACCATAAGTAGAAATAACATTAATATAACATTAGCATAATTCACTTAATGCATTACATTTATAAGTAAAAATTATATTAAATGTTGCATTACATAAGTAGAAATTACATTTAATGTTGCATTACATAAGTAGAAATTACATTTAATGTTGCATTACATAAGTAGAAATTATATTCAATGTTGCATTACAAAAGTAGAAATTATATTTAATGTTGCATTACATAAGTAGAAATTACATTTAATGTTCCATTGCATAAGTAGATTACATTAATCTTATTTGACATAAGTAGAAATGTTGCATTACATAAGTAGAAATTACGTTTATGTTAAATTGTACAATGCATGTATTAATTATTCCTTGTAATGATTAAATCTATTCTTCCAAGGTAGAATAGCATTTTTGTCCATTTTGTACAGCTTCAGAGTATAGATAGATAAACTGATAGATATTTTATATTCTCAATATCACATCAGTTACAGCAGCAATTTGTTTTTCAGATACTACTCAAATGATAGATACTGAAGAGAGCCAAAAGGAGCACTAGGCTCGTAAATTTGGTATAATGTGACAGAATTTTGAAGCATATTAAAAAATGATTAAATAATTACTAATTCACTTTCACCACACTTATCGGCTCATTATCTTTGCTGATCCAAGGTCAAAAATGCAAAATTAATTAAAAAAGAGACCTGTACCTCTTCTCTTAATATGATATAAATGATATATCTTATAAATGATATATATAAATAACAAAAACAAAATTTCGCCAGGGTTGAATTCGTGCCCTAATTCCCCAACCCATTCATAGATGCTTAGACCACTCAGCCACTGTTCCAGGCTAAAAATAGCCCAATGTTTCTAGTACTTTTTGCCAAAATTAGCTGAAACTATGGTCATACAGCATACTTCCCCAAACAGAGCTAGAATTCCTCATTAGGTCAATCCTAATATGGGCATGCACAAAATGTGATGACAAAACTTCACCAGGCATGTCCTCAAAATGTTAAAACTGCTTTTAGAAGTCTAAGTATAAGGTATTCTATAGATTTAGATCTGGTACAAAAACAACTGAAAAATAAATACATCGCCTTACCGGCTTCATCGATATTACCACCCAAAATTCTTTCTTGAAAATTGAAGTTGGAAGTGATGTCGTCGCTTGAGGATTTATATTGCACAGTAACGATAGCGGTTGGCTTAACGGCAACGGGTTCCTTTACATTTAAGCGATAAGCCAGCTTGTCAATATCTTTGGGCCAGATGGGTATTTCATCATTATCTTTGTAGATTTCCTGGCTACTGAGTCCAGTAGACATGTCCCAGTAGTGTTGCACAACTGCACCTGAAGCAATTTCACCACAAATATCAAGTCACCCAATGGGGAGGAGGAGTAAAGCCCCGTTCCCACATAGCCGAGTTTGTCGTAGTCAACTCGTAGTATTACGTAACGGCCAAAATTCGAGGAGTTGGCGACGAATTCTGGCGGAAAAAGTTACTCGGCGGGTTACTCGCCGAGTTACTCGGCGGGTTGCGGGTCACTCGGCGGGTGACTCGCCGAGTTGTAGGAGTGACTCGCCGACGCCAGCCTACCTGCATTCTCAGACGCATATCTCGCTTAATATTTGGTCTATTTTCGATCTGAAAAGACGTGTGGAATTAGTATGAACTATGCTACAATTCAATTATATTTGACGAAAATCTGACTAATATTAAGGGAACAGTAGCTTTTTGAAGAAGCGCTCAGCTTTCTGCATTACAGTCCGGGCGCGGACGCTTCAGGGAGTACCAGTATAAGTAAATTAAAGATAGCAAATAAAATCACAGATCAAATGACAAATATTAATTACAATATCAATAATAGATTTAAATTTTACAAAAATATACACAAATTTATAATGATCATAATATCACAATAAGATTCAAATTAACACAAAAAGATAAGAAAGTTATACAAATATAATCATTGCCTGGTAATTACAATAAAATATATTGCTTTTAATTAATGAAAGCAAATACATATTTTTGTAATTGTGAATGACAATCAAGACAATGTCATATTACTGTGTCATCTTTGAACAAACCATGAAATGACAGGTCAAAGAACCCCAATTTAGGCAATTAGGCAATTGACACATGTATTGAGCATTTGCTGTATTCTCTACACCCATTCTTTGTATCATTCAAAATGCTAATAGCAATTACTGTGTCACCTTTGAACAAACCATGAAATGATAGGTCAAATAACAACAATTTAGGCAATTAGGCATTTGACGCATGTATTGAATTTGCTGTATTCTCTACACCCATTCTTTGTATCATTCAAAATGCTAATAGCAATTGACATAACAGTCATGGCAGTTGGCAGAATGAGTAGAAATGAATTGCAATAATGCTCATTTAAACAATGTATATAAAATGGTCAAAAATATTGACCACACCATTCAAGTCAGGGCCATACACAGAGCACCTTGCCGCCGCCAGACTACCTGCCTTCTCAGACAAATATCTCGCTTCATATTTATTTTTTTTTCAATCTGAAAATTTGTGTGGAATAAATATGAACTCGACTATAATTCAATATTTATTTGACGAAAATCCGACTTATATTAGGGGAGCAGCAGCCTTTTACAGTAGCGCTCAGCCTTACCTGCATTGATACAGTCCGGGCGCGGACGTCTGCGAGAGCACCACTGTTTGCCTCCGCCAACCTAGCTGCCTTCTCAGACGAATATCTCGCTTAATATTTTGTTCTATTTTCAATCCGAAAACACCTATGGAGTCACTATGAAATATACTACAAAACAATCTTATTTGACGAAAATCGGACTAATATTAGAGGAGCAGCGGCCTTTTAAATTATATACGACCCCCTACGCTGATGATGCATGTACTAAAGGTAGAACTCGACGAGTTACTCGGCGAGTTACTCCTACAACTCGCCGAGTTACTCCTCGCACTCCTGAACATCCCCCCGAGTGTAATACGAGTGAAATTAGCGCCGAGTAACTCGCCGAGTTGGAGGAGTAACTCGGCGAGTTAGAGGAGTTACTCGCCGAGTTACTCCAGGTACTCGGCGAGTCATGACCGAGTTTTTGAAACTCCTGGAAAATCCGCCGAGTGTGCCGTGCAGCGCGGCATACTCGGCTATCGGCTCCAAATGTCAGGAGTTGGCTACGAGTCCCAGGAGTTACTCGCCGAGTATCTCCCGAGTGCGAGGAGTAGTCGCAGAGTTTAGTACGTATTGGGCCCGAGAGGCGTGTTACATAATACTATGAGTTGACTACGAGAAACTCGGCTATGTGGGAACGGGACTTAACAGAGCCTACAGGGGGCACTACGACCGTAGCAGATAAAAAGACAATAAGATGACGTCACTACACCATTGTTACATGGATGACGTCCGGGGGGGGGGGGGGTTGGAACAGATTGGCGGCGCCACTGTCTTTCACACATTTATGACGTTACCAACAATCATTTGCCCTTTATTTTTGGCCATTTTCATATTTGATATTAGCAAAAATCTTATGAATTAGGCACACCAGTTCTCTTGACCTGACCATGTAAGTCTTCTTACATCACGAAGTAGGTCTCCCGAAAAAGAAAGAATGAGGGGGGGGGGGGAGGGAAAAGCCTATTTGGATACAGGCATAGTGTTGAAAAAAAAAATCGACTGTGCCTGTAGACAATATTTTGTTTTAAAAACCATATTGTATAGACCTACCTTAATTGAAATTAGATCTAGGAAAATTGGGGGGGGGGGGGGTTATTTAGGCCTAGGCCTTTTAAATTAAAAGCTGCTTCTAGTCTAGATGCAGCCCCATAATAAATAGGCCTAAAAGAAAGGAGTGGGCAAACTCCCAGAGCTATATGTGTTAAACATTAACATAAATTAACACTATTTAATCATTAAAATCGATTTTAGGTGCATTGTCTGTCAAAATGACAGTGGCCAAAATTTCTTGCATTCATTTCATTGCTTCTAAAAAAACAGATTAAATCCCATCAGGGCCTTGCTAGGTTCACTACATCTAAATAAAATAAACATACCCTATCATTTAATTTTTCATGCCATCAAAAATACCGATTTGCTTACAATGCATTGTCCATTGAGATGAAAACGAGGTAAAAATGAACGTCATGAGCGTCATTCAGCGTCGTCGCTTCGTGATACATTTTATTAAACAGCTCATTCAATTTTCATCCCATTTTCAAAATTCCAAGTTCCTTATGTACAAAAATGTATTTGTAATTCGCTTATGGTGTGAATGGAAACAACTCCGATCTCATATTTTGGTAAAAAGACTCTGAATTTGCGAATCGGCGATGCTTTTCAGTACGTTCCCATGCATAATTAACTAAAATGTAAACAAAGCCGATCAAGTCGATTTCTGCGATATTTAATAGTTTAGTTCAATCTAAACAATTTTAGTTGTTTAATTCATCAGGTAGAAGCGTTTTCTTTCATTTGGATATATTTTTTGATGGTAAAAAAATCGACAGACAGTGCACCTTTAACTTAATCTGGGCCGTCTCTAGATAGTCTTTCTCACGAGCACTTGAGTGCACAATGGTGGCGCCAAGTATCTATACAATCACTTTATTGTCTTCTTAATACTGATTACCTACCATCTGAAGCCTTGATGGGTTCACGAACGCTCCATAGAATAAATACATTTTACCTAGTTCTTAAATTGTCATGCCATTATATGTTTATTTTGAGAATACGGTAATTTATTTCACAAAATTGTCATATCTGTGCTGGATCTACAGTGAACATCGCGGTCAAACGGCAATGCAAATGATACTCGGCTCCAAAGCATCCTAGAAATATGATTGAGCAATTAATTCTGAATCAATTCTTATTCAATTTGAAAATTAGATTCCATTTCAGACATGCACTTAAGATCACTTTGGAGCCATGTGACCTAATTTCAGGGTAATACCAATATTACTTTTAGCTGTGTGGAGGTTGGCCCAGTTCTCCAGCCGACCCAGTTCTCCTTACTTTCCACTACTTATTCACCAGGAAATTGTAGCTGATTAATATTCATGAGCTAATCACATGATCTAGGTCCATATTTACAGGCTGGCATAGCACAAGAATGTAATGATAGAATATGCAAATGGCATATTTCAGTACATTGAAAAGATCTCATTGCAATGGTCCCTGCCTGTCTTAATGAGCCCATCAGGTGCAGAAATACAGGACGTAAAGCCCTAATCCACCCACCCACCCACCCACCCACATTGAAAAGATCTCTTTGAGTGTTACAATTGCATATTCCCACAAACTACGAATTATATTCCAAATTGTAATTAACATATTTAAAAGAATAAACAATATCCAGTATTATTTGCAGTATAGCCTTTTTCATATTTTGCATTTTGATTGAATCGTCGCTGTGTGCATACGTGTATGTATGAAATAATGTAGATATTAAGCTTTTGTTGAGAATTATAACTGTTGCTAGGCAGTTTAACAGCTCACTCATTGAAACTGAAATGATCAGGACTGTAAAAAAAGTAAGATATAATATGCAATCTTTAGATTGTTAACCCATATCTCTCTTTCAAAGAGATTCGTAACTATTTTCATGTGCACTGTTCACAAAAGCAAAACTATATATAACTTCACAGATCCCAGTCCCCTGTTGATCATTGCCCTAGAAATTCCAAATAACTGAGTAGGTGTCTCCTTAATCTAGTTCTATGACCTTAATGTGGTGTATCTTATATCCGTGTTCTGTGCTTTCGATAAACCACAGATTAATATAAATGGATAATATGAATAAGGAATCATAAAGAAAAAAATCATATTATATATTAATCATATTATATATTACATATTACATGTATATCTGATATTTAAACATAAGTATCGATATAAATTGAATCGTAAAGAATAAAATCATATTACATATTAAATATTACATGTATAAGTGATATTTAAACATAAGTATCAATATAAATTGAATCGTAAAGAATAAAATCATATTACATATTAAATATTACATGTATAAGTGATATTTAAACATAAGTATCAATATAAATTGAATCGTAAAGAATAAAATCATATTACATATTAAATATTACATGTATAAGTGATATTTAAACATAAGTATCAATATAAATTGAATCGTAAAGAATAAAATCATATTACATATTAAATATTACATGTATAAGTGATATTTAAACATAAGTATCAATATAAATTGAATCGTAAAGAATAAAATCATATTACATATTAAATATTACATGTATAAGTGATATTTAAACATAAGTATCAATATAAATTGAATCATAAAGAATAAAATCATATTACATATTAAATATTACACATATAACTGATATTTAAACATAAGTATCGATATAAATTTATGTACATGTTTGGTTAAATCTTATCTAATCATATGATTCATTTCATGTCATTAGCAAACACTTTTAAACTTCCTCTTTTATGTCAATAAACACTGATTATGAATGCATAACTGTTTGTAGGAATAAAAGAGGAACTTTAAAAGTGTTTTCTAATGACATGCACTGATTCATATATGAATTAGATTATAGCATATTTACTTACCTAGAATTTTCACAGCAACAGTGTCCGATCTTTCTACTATTGTTCCTTTAGCGTTCCTTACTCTGCATCCCAGATTCCCTGTGTCCTCGGCGACTGCCCCTGATGAAAGCAAAATAAATGCAAAGTGATGTTATATACTCAATAAGAATATAATAATAATGTCTTTGATGTAATATTGATATGATATGATACTACAATTGAAATAAAATTGGGTCCGCGATAATGCACTTTTTTTTTACTTATAACTTATTAAATTATATTATCATAGGGGCCCATAAGCCAATTTCAGTTGTGGTAATACTCACCATTTATGGAGATTTCTAATGAATCTGTGGTAGCCCTTTTCGTGTACCTTGGTGGCAGACGCGGGTTTAGTTCATCGGAGCTGCTGTTGTACATGAGAACGACTTTTTCATAGTTTCTGCATTAAAAAGGTAAAGGGAAAATTTAAAAAAAGTTATATATTTTATATTAGAAAGAAAAACATGTAACGGAGACACATTAAGCATTTCATTAATCTGTAATATGCAATAGTTTGAAACTTTTTTTTAATTTCAAAGAGAATATTAAGCGAACAAATCATTTTAACCGTTATGCTACGGGGAATTACTTTGGAATGATCTTAAATTTGTGAGCAGCGACATAGACTATAGATCGCATATTACAAAACGACCGTTTTGGCAAGACCAGTTTATGAAAAACTTTTTGGAAAAAGTACAGTATAGCGGACCCAGATTTATGATCATATTTAGTGAGCCTCGGTGCCAAAGCATATGACGTCAAAAGCTTGAATTCAATGTAAGACGTCACAAACAAGGGACAGCAGTTTTCATATTCATGGTAAGAACGCAGTCCATCTACAGTCTTCTTTCTTTTTCTTGGGGGCTGCTTCCCCCAAACCCCTGCTACTGTACAGAAATTTTATTGAATTGTGTCAGAACTTTAAACTTATAAAAAAAGTGACATTATTTCATTCTTTGCACACCAAATATGATCATAAATTTGGGTCCGCTATACTGCACTAAACCCAACTTATTTTTACTTATAACTCATTAAATAATATTTACATAGGGGCCGATATGCCAAACGCTGTAGCTCCAACTTTGGAAACTTCAAAATAGTCATTTTCCTTCAGACCAGTGACTTTGCACGAATACTAGCAATTTTGTCCTGAATTTATGTACGGACGGCCATCCATGCAGGATGTTATGTCGAATTCATAGCCAAGTACTCCTAAAAAATTCATAGAGTGCGCAATATTACCACAAAAAAGTCTTCGATACAACATGACATTACAAGAATTTTAGACGGAGCTCTCTTCAATGGAACTTTGAATCAGAACTTTTCGGAACAAAACAGACATAAACAAATAGATAACATGTAATACCTCAATAAAATTGGACTTTTATAACAAATAAATAACTTTTATTACCTCAATATAATTGAACTTTTATAACAAATAAATAAATTGTAATACCTCAATATAATTGAACTTTTGTAACAAATAGATGACTTATAATACCTCAATATAATTGAACTTTTATAACAAATAAATAAATTGTAATACCTCAATATTATTGAACTTTTATGATGTTATTGTAATTACCTTAATTATACATATTAAATTTTGACATCATCTAATTAAATTTAAAATTACCTTAGGCCACATGCATTTTGGTTTCACCCCTATATTTAACTTAAATTTTGGAAAATTTTGGAAATATAAAAGCAAAACAATATTTTATCCTCAAATCATTATGTATTGATTTTAATAAACTACCACTTGATAATGATTAGTTTTTGGGAGGTTCACTTTCTTATCAATGGCACGGTATAATTTTCCTGAATTGTAGCATCTCTTCACATGTCTGACCAAACCATCCAAGCTTTTCATTTGCTGAAGAAGCCGGGCACTCCAGCAAAGGCTCCAGTAAATAAGTCGAGATTTTGGCTCCAAACTAGCCAATCAGCATAGACCCAAACGTTATATGTAAATGAGTTGACCCAGCCATGACATGATCTGACCACTACCCATGGCCATTGGGGTCAGGCCTTTAACTAAAAAAGGATAACATTTTGTTATAATGGATACAACTGCTGTCTACCATGAGGTTTTGTTTACTCTTGAAATGTTCTGTATATATGAATTAAAGCTATGAAAAGTGACTCTGAACAAACTGTTTTCACACTCTATATGATGGATATCATACGCTTTGAACGGAGGACAAGCCTGTGTTATTGTTTCTGTTAGTATGACCAGGAGGGCCACATGAATCAATTATGATAATACTCAAACTTCCCTGCATTTCCTGGGTGAAGGCTGGTTGATGTCAGGCAAAAGCTTCAACCTTCTTATTTTAGTTGTGAGTAACAGTTTAATATTTAACCTTTCAAATTTTGCCAAATTTGTTTCTTTTCATCAATGGGACAAGGAAAATCAGATGAAAGGACCAACAAAAATAAGGTTTGTAATAAATTATGTTTTGTTTTTACTATTTTGCACATTTCTAAAATAAATAAAATAGATCTGATAAATGATTTTTTACTTTTATTTTTGCAAGTATAAGACTGAGTCCTATTCCAAAGAATTGTTCAACTTCAAGAAAATGAACAAAATCAAATAAATTAAAATAGATAAATATAATGAAATAAAGCAAATAAATACATAATAACTGTGTCCTTTTTATTATTGTATCATGATGCAAAATTGTAAAGAATTTGAAATTTTCAAAAACTATTGTACAACTACAGAAAGACGCATACAAAACATATTTGTAAAGTTTTTTATGATCAACTTCACAAAACTGTCTATTCAAACTTACAAAGTAATGTAGACCATATATTCTTCATAAATCATATTCATCTAGTAAATTGAGTTGCTTTATGTGAAGATATTAGAAATGAGATCCCTCTTCCGGTTTTGGTAAAGCGTGCTCACTTGTCACTGTCAGATATCAAGTTACATGTTTCTATTCTTAATATCCACCTCTAGTCTCGGGACTGAGAGGAGATGAGAGGAATGCTTTAAAATGCCATTTAACCTCACTTGTGGGTCAGAAGTCTCCCACCTCTCAGTTTAGATTCCGGATTTTGTCCGCCTATATCTACATGCACTTTTTCGGCCATCGCTTTCCTTATACTGTCTTATGCACCATAAAATTTGTATTTTGTTTCTGAAACTTTTAAAAATATATTGTATTAAATACCAAATCAAAAACTTACCAAGCCAAAGAGCGACTAACATGCAAAAAATTTCTTTGAAACTCGATTGTGTCATATTGGAAGAATATTCCAAACT
Organism: Alitta virens; assembly: GCA_932294295.1. Classification (NCBI taxonomy): domain Eukaryota; kingdom Metazoa; phylum Annelida; class Polychaeta; order Phyllodocida; family Nereididae; genus Alitta; species Alitta virens. Next base: position 35,058,033 of record OW028585.1, read on the forward strand.
GAAGAGGCATTGCAGAGTTTCTAAAGATACATATAAGTTAGATACTGATTGGCTTCTTATCTCAAGAGGCTGATATGTCACCACTGTGTGCTGTCAGCTTTAGTGAATTGAGCATAATTTATGCCAACCAAACTAATTTATATGCAATTTCACTGATAGACATAGCCATAAGCCAGCCGATAGGCTATAAGATAGCTACAGTCTGATTGGGAGCTTGGGAGATATTGACCAATCAGGAAGCACCATAATGTGTAGATGGTGCAATATGCTAATTAGCTTCCATTAGAGATGACAATTGAACATTCCCAGCATACAGGCAAGGAATTCCTTGAAAAAAAGTGGTAAATACCCATAAATAATAGAAGTTATCAGTCAGAATAAGAAGGAAAATTATGTTTGTGTATAATATTGCCATTTTTGAAGTGTTACATTATGTTATTGACTGAAACTGGCTCCATCCTTGAAGGCAGTTGTGCAGGGGGAGTAAAAGCTGTTCTTGACAAAGTCAGTAGCTTTGGTCTTATTGTATGCTAACTTGCTAAGTGCTGTCATGATGGCAAACACCAGAGCTCAGAATTGATTTTACATGATTAGATAATGCATGATGTTATAGAATGTATATAAAAAAGGTACATGGGAGTGACTGCCAATGCAGACGACTTGGCCTAATCAGACAAGGACTGGAGAACGTGATTAGCATTTGCAAAGAATTCAGCGCCAACGCCCATGTTATGTTCAATTCATGAAAGACTTTGCTGTATTCACATAAGTATTGAGAGAATTCCATGTGACCCTGAAAGGTGCAGACATAAAATATGAAAGGCATAAACACTATTTTGGGTCTATTCTATAGATAGATCAATAGATCGGTAGGTATTAGGTAGAAAGGTAGGTAGTAGGTAGATTTGAGAAGTGTAGCCCTCAAGTTCTTGCCACTATCAAAGGTTGATTGGTGAGAAGATAGAGGGAGGAGTCCATCCATATGACACATTTATCCCATGGATGAGGTCTTTTACTTGCCTCAGCATAGACACCAATTTACGTGTTATCCTAACATTCAGAGATACTACTCATGAAGAGCACCCGCTCCGGGGATTGAACTTATGTCCTTCAGAGGAGCAGGCGACCATCTTACTATTAGACCACCCAAATATATCATATAGATCTGAATAAAGTGACACACAAAAATTGGTTATCCAAATTAATTTTTTCGACAAAAGTAAATCTTGTATATATTTGTATCCAAGAAATTTACATTGTGAAAATAAACACAAACTATAAAAACCCAATGACCATTTTAAAACTAGATTTATGTCAAATAAAATATATCAGATAAATTTATCATAGGCATTTAATTAATTTTACAGTAAATGATTAGATAATGCATGATGTTATAAATGTATATAAGATAGAAATGAGTGTGTACCAAATTTAGTCCCTAGAGGGCACTCTGATTGCAGTGCATGCTGGGAAACTCCTGGCCCTGCATTCAGAAACTCCATCACTTCATGTGGTAGCCCTCTTGAAGTAGTCTGGTGGCCTCCTTGCTTCTTCAAAATTTATGACCACATGGTGAGTACCAATTTGTATGAATGATGAATGAATGAGATTCAGGTTTTACGAGCACTTTACTGTTATATTCTTATAAATCTTATTTAACCATTTATAGGTATTTTGGAGTAACCTAGCTATATCCTGCTATCCTGTTTATTGAGATTTATATGTGGAAGACCCCTGATTGGGTAATGCTTTGTTATTCAATTAATAATATTTATGAATAATAATTATATTATCTATCTATTATATCATTGTCCTATTAGGACTATTACCTCTAAGAACTATTAAAGGTTATTGTTCATATTATGGCTGGTATAATTTTACTCATACTTCATTTATGTATCAATATTTTGTTTTTTTTGCTATGTATATATTTCTACAGGGTAAGTTGTATCCAATAAAACTTGGAAACATCAAATCTTTGTCAATTTTAATGTACGAACCAACCGGCCACATCATTGATAACATACCAATGACAATTGAAAACTGTATTTCATTAGCTAAACTATAAAATTATGTTATAAATATCTCACAGATTTATTGACAAAAATCTTCTCATCTTTTTAAAAATATCAGCTATATGCTATTACATTGATGAATGTTCAGAAATTAGTGATATTTGTTTTGTAGTAATGTGTTTATCACATTGAAATAACAACTTATTACATTGAAATAACAACTATTACATTGAAATAACAACTATAACATTGAAATAACAACTTATCACATTGAAATAACATCTTGACAATAATTTCTAATTTTCTGATAGCACATCTTTGATGCTTAGCACAGTGGTTGAAATGATTTTGTTTTTAGGAAAATAAATCTGAATGAGAATGATATTGATTGATATTATTTATTCATTAATATTATGCCGCTAGAGGGAGGAATGGATCAATACAAAATACATAAAGAATAATGAGAGAGAGAGAGGGATTAAAATGTACTTTCCACACTATTTCATTGTCATAATGGGCGAAAGGAGCTAATTATTAACCATATTTACGATGTCAACAAACACCAAAATCTGAACACTACAATGTTCATATCATGCATATGACATCATAATCGGTCAGTACGATGTCACTCAATAGTCACCAATTGTTCTCTATTCGTGACGTTATCAGCTCAGTTAACAATGTGCCTCCTTCCCCAGCAAGTCCTAATTATGAGAGTCCATGTTCTTGGTACATATTCTTTGAGTGTGGACTGCTTCCAGTGGTGCCCTCTTGTGTTAATGCATGAAACACACCAGAGGTCTTGACATGTGGTGTTTTTTTGCTATGAATTAATGCAGGTCGCCTAATGCTTAATACCTGTTTTCAATTAACAAATACCGGTCTTGTTTAGTGGACCAAAAGCTGCCTTAAGCAAAAATAAGCAAAATAGAGGCCCTGGCTTCTTATTGAGGCAATATTGCACTTGGTGTCAGGTTAAAACCATACCTTCGTTTTTTGTTAGAGGTCCATATCAAAACCACAGCCAGGACGAGGGACAGGGTACCAAGGGACACAGCGACTGGAAATGTCCATTGTAAAATTAGACATTTATTTAGAAACATGCAGATGACAACTGGTTTAAACATACTTCATTAAACTTTACCAAAAAGCCAAAGGCTCAACATCAGGTTTGTATAATGTGCAAACTGTACAAAAGGCCTGTACCAGGAGGTTTACAAGTAAAGGGGCATTCACACTGTCATGTACAATACACACGAGTGACCACGTACATAAAAAATGGGTTATACGTAGATATACCTGCTCACTCGTTGGTCTGTTAATCACATATATAAATGCTTTCCATGAACGTACGTAACATCAAAATGCTCGCTTAATGTCTGTTGTAAGGCATCCATGAGGCATCCGTGAGGCACCTGTGAGGCACCCATAGATCGCCCGTAGATCGCCTGTGAATCACCCATAGATCGCATGTAAATCACTCGTAGATCGCTCGTAGATCACCCGTAGATCGCCCGTGCGAGTGGTTCGAGCATGGGATGGCTACATATGGCCAAGGATGGCCATGGACATACATAGAAAGTACATAGAACGTACGTAAAATGCTCTCCGACTGACTCCCGAGCGAGTTACATAACTAATATAAACAATCACTGGTGGAACGTCCGCCAAAGTTTTAATCATGTTTTTGTCTCTTCACGTATGTCCATGAGTGGTCAATCACAACCAGGAGTGATGTACGAATTAGCGCGAGTATACGCAAAACGCTTGGCGAGTGAATCATGTATGGAAAAGGATGAGCAAGAGTGGAAAAAAATAATTCATCCGTCGTCATGCATAGGTCTTATCCGTGATAGTGTAAAGTCCCTTAAAGTAAAAACTGGATGAACAATTGATCTATTGATGAACTATTACAGATAGGCTAGCACTAAAATTGATTTGTTGATGAAATATTTATATCAGAATTGGCATTTGTTGGCAGAGATTCATCTCCAAATAAAAGTAAATTTGAAGTTATTGGGAGAGGTGTTGTATTACTAACAAGATTTGTCTGTTGTTAGAATAGTTCGTACATTCGAGAAGAAAGTGGTAACAGTTTCTGCTGAAGTGCCACAGCTAAAAAATTTTGAATTAATACACCCTATCACATATAGGTGAGCACTAAGATCTGAGAGACCAAGGCGGAGCTGTGCCAACAAAACTTCTGCCTTTCGGGCTAATCCCAAGGCGAAACTGAAGGTTTCAATAATGAAGTTATTGTTTTATTTCTGCTGAAAGATTGCACAACTTTGGCTCGACTTCACAGAAAAATCAAGGTCTTTCCATAAGGAAATTTAACTGGGCACAAATGACTTTTTATACAATTCTTTCCTCATGAGAGTAAGATTAATATAAAGCTCATTTTGGCCTCGAGTGCCATAATTGTGCACTGGTCTAATTGGACTGATAATGGAGCAGATGATTAGGGCATGCATTGTTGAAAATCTAGTAAAACTTTCAGTGTCAGTTTGTGAAAGCATCTACGCTTGGAAAGTGTAGACCAGCCCGATTCATAAGCCACTTCTTCGCTCATTTATATATATTTTCCAGATCAGCATTAAGAGCATTGACAGTCTTTAACATATTTGGGAATTTAATGTAAAATGAAAATAATAAATGCCCCAGCACGGACCCTTGTATATACCTCCAAGAATGCAGGACTTGATTTCCCCACAGGATAAGGTAATTGAGGAGCAGTGGTTATCCTTAGTGCATCTCCTATATTTGACCTTAAATAAAATATATATGCAAGTATTGCTTGAATGAAATGATACTTATTTGAAAATCTCTTAATAAATAGCCTAATGTAATTTGGAATTGTAGAATGACAAATTCGAACTTGGCTGAGTGCTACTGTGAGGCTTTCTGGTCACTGTTGAATGTGACATCTCATTGCCCTTATAGGAAGATGTGATGATAGAATAAATAATATACAAATAAGTAGAGCCAAAAACTCTACAGTAAGGCTTGGTTACAATCCTGGATAAATTACCAATATCAAATATCAATCATTCATTACAAATTGAAGGTTTCAAAGTTTGTTTCATTAATTTTACAATACTGGCTTAGTAATTATGCCTCCAATAATTTACCTCCGAGAATTCAGATCTTTTTTCATGTGCCACCTCAGGTAACTGCTGTACAGTGGTTATATCTTGTGCATCTGCTATATTTGACATTAAATAACATATCTTAGTAAGTATTGCTTGAATGGAATGATTTTGATTCGAAAGTCCAGCAGCTTCATGATGTTGTTATAAGAAAAATAACTCTTTCCATGATGTAATTTATAATTGTGGAATTCATTGAAATTTTTATGCATTTATATACATGACACACACAGCTCTCATATCATTGTTCTTTGATGGACTGGTCAAAACAAATAAAAAATTTGGAAGTTAGTAACAGAATGTCATTTGACAATGAGAAAACATCCATTTACTTGTATCAAGAAAGTGTATGTAAACAGTGTGATGATGCTATTACTTATTAACTCAAATCGAACATGTCCTCTTTAATGAAAATTTAATTTATTGTTATGACTACTAGTGAATCTTTCCTGAAAAAGTCTGCGCAGTACCTGTTGTGTTTGATAACAAAATTCAAAATTAAATATGCTGCTTGCACTTGTGGGGGAACGAATACAGGGCTTCACCATTAATCACCATTCGTACCCCTGCAAAGAAACAGAAAAGCATAATCAACATATACAATCAACTTTTAAATAGGGCCCTAACGTTGATATCTTCTGTGGTGGTTACCAAACATTGAGGTCACCCATGGTGAAAACACTGATGTGATGTTATTTCTCATAGAATCCCAGAAGCCCTTTGCATATTCATAATTACCATATAAAATCAATTAACAGCATTATACCCCATTAAGGTCATTGAAATTGTGGAACATGATGGCAGTTTGCTGAGGAGTATCATGTGAAGATCAATCATTGAGACTGAAGTTATATTATATTATCCCATTGGGGGTTATTACCCGCAAGTGGTTAATTTAATAACCCTTTGAATCATAAATGACAACCTAATGTAATAACATAACTCAAGAAACATTTTTGCATGAAAATGAAAGATTTTTCTCATTTGACCTTGACCTTTAATTACCCCCAGGGTAAAATACCTTATGACATCTCCAAAACCCTTCCCAATACCTACATTTCGATATGAAGTTCAAAATTCTACCGTTACTATTAAAGTAGATACAAGTGTTTGTTTTATCAATATTTTCCAGTCACCTGCTTTAAATTCAGATCCTTCATATTAATCATTTCAGTACTGTATGTGGTCCGATACACCAAACCAGTTATGAAAAGTTAAAAGTTTTGTGGTAAAGCACAATTTTCCGAGCCCCATATCCTAGCAAACCATCACCCAATCGCCACCAAAAAACCTGCTTCGAAATATTTGCCAAAACAGAATATGGTTGTTTACACAACATCCGGTTCTTCACAATTAGGTTCTTCATCAATTTTTGACCCTGTGCCATTTCACCCCTTTTCCCCCGTTCGGGTGTCAATCTGATGCACCAATATTGAAGACCCAATAGTACCTACAAACATATGTGAAACACAATCCTGCAATTTCAAATCAGACTTTTGACTTATAAGTGACCTAAGACCTTGAAAAGATGGTCAATGTCGCTGAAACTTGGTCAAAGTTAATGTCTCACATGCTAAAGTAAAGTTTCATCTCCCAACTTCAATGAAAGTGACTGGAAGAACAAAAAGTGCTGAGTCACTCAATAACCAAAGCGAAGACCCATAACCTCAAAGAAATATGGTATTTAAGCTTTATAACATATAGAAAATCAGTAGCAGAACCCTTTATAAGGGAAGCGTAGAATATCAATGGAAACAAGGTCAAACAAGGTCAATTTCTGGTATACTCATAATGAAAATTTGATTTACTTCAGGCTGCTTACAAATGACACTCAATTCAAATGGTGAATGACAGACTCATTTAAAACTGTTTAGCCATAAGCCACTCTTTCAGAGTTTGACTTCAGACAAAAGTAAAGAATTGATGAATATGAGAAAATTTTGACAGGCATAATGATGACTTAGATTATTGCAAATCTGCTCATCCAATAATATTTATACATACATACCTGGAACTAACAGGAAAACCAAAATGCTCATAGTTCTAAGGATTTTGGCAGAAACAATGCTCATTTTGTGTATATTTCTTCTATGTGATGATACCAACTGCGATATTGCACCTCACTAGAGATGTGGCGTTTTATTTCAGCAGTGTCTTTTGCCTGGAGTAAAATGAAAAAATAGTAAAACAGATCATATAGAGTGCTCCATTGTAATACCATGACGTTGTTTTTCTGTGATCACCTTTGTAGTCATGTGCATGTCTAGTGACACATGATTGATATCTGCCAGTAACAACAAGTTAAATGCAAAACTTCCAATAGGTGGCAGCCCCTGACTATCACAGTACGGCACCTAGTGGTAATACATCACTGTGACAGTTGTACATTCTTACTCTATTACAATGGAGCACTCTATATTTCTTCAAAACATATTGTGCATTAATGAAAATGTAAAACAAATCAGTATACTTATCCATTTAGTTCTTTGCTTATTATGTTGAGAAACAATGGTGAATACACTTATTTCTACTGATAATTGTGTACTTTATATCTTGCCTTATATCATCCCCTGGAAAATAGCAAAATGAACCATTATCAGTATTATTCTCCGCTAATTTTCCTTAGAAGAGGAATACATGGATTATCCCTTAATATAATCATTTATCAATTTAGTTTGCATCCTTTCCACTATTTGATATTTTTGATATGTCTTGATAAAATGTACTTAAATCAACAACATAAAAACATAGGGGTGTAACAGTTAGGTTACACACTCCCCCCACCGACAAAGCTTTGACTATTGATAGCATCTTTAAATATCTTAAGACTAAAATTGACAATATCAAGGTCAAGGCTGTTCCATAAATTGAAATTTCTATTAGCAAACGATGTTATCTTATATCAGTCTGGCTATAAAAGTGAAATACATTTTTTAGATAACCTCTGTGGTTACTACATATCTAAAAGAGTTTTGAATATTCATATCAGTGTGATGAGTAGACCTTATGTGAAACAGGTCAGCCTGGATTATCGACATTCAAGTGTATTTAAATTTAGAAGAGACAATCGTTCCATCCATTGTCTCTGGCACACAGGGCATTGCAAGTAGAAATGTTTAGCACCAGCTCCACCTGTTGATGAATAAATCACCTTCTTTGTGTTTACTAATTAGAATTACAAAGTTCAGTTAATGATTGTTGACATTCACATTTTCAGCTTTAACTAATTTTTACCTGTATAATTTAAAGCACTATTCTTCTTCTTTTAATTTATTCTGAAGTTTGAAAGTAATAAGGTCCCAGTGAATTATCAAAGTCCTTCAGTAAATTGACTTCTCCTTGACTTTAACTGTTCCTCAGAATGGTTCTTGTAAGAGAGTATGTACACTTTATACATTAAAAGCCTATCATTATGAAAACCAGATTTGCATTGTATATTGAGAGAGTCTATGCTAACACAAAAGGTCTTACGAAATGATTAAATAACAAACTGATTCACATGTGTGGGGCATTGCTGTTCTTATCGAACAAAATCTGATTCCTTGAAACAAGTAATTGGCAGTGCTGTGCTTTAAAGATATCACATTATCAATGCACTGATACAAATCAACTAACTTGTGTTTCCAAATCTAAATTTCCAATCATGAAATTTCGAGTTCTTGCCAAAAGGAAACATTTAATCCCAGAAAACCTCACAGCAATACTTTTTTTTAATACTTTAATAAAATATTGCCAATTATTTAGTTTCAAGTGAACCATAGAGCCTATGTCCTGGTTTCTTTCAAAATAATAAGTCTTACAAATTAAATTGTTTACTTTCAGTGATCTAATGTCTTTTTATCTGAATAATGCCACTAGGTGTCAGGCCATAAGATAACCATAAAGATATATATATATATGTAGATACATAATTTAAATATGTTCTTTGATGGTTGAAATAACTTATTTGAAAAATGTATTTCCTATCATTAGTTAGGGTTGAGATTCAATAAAAGGTTCAACACATTTTTTGTGTGTGAGAGAAGTTTATTTAAAGTGTGAATATTGTAATAATCATATTAAAAAAATAGATAAAATTCATGCAATGACAAATTATTCAATACTGGAAAAAAAGTAAAAATTAAAGAAAGGCAATAAACAAATTACCATAATAATTAGCAATACTTAACAATATAAACTGTAATAAAAACTCTGTATGTCAAGTTATGTAGACATTCAATGCAAACAGTCAGACATTTCAGTATCAGAGACATAATTTCAAGAAATTATTATGGCAATATATTAGAATAGACAAATATTGTACTTACATAATGAACAACATATCACTATAAATGGACTATTAAAGAACCTATCCATGATCATAAGAATATATTTCTAGCACTGTCAAATCCAATGACTGGTAAAAAAATCCACCCAAGGACTGTTTAAAGACTTACACATAAGGACAGCAAGGAATGTTATTGCATCATATATTTGATAATTGACATCAATAATTAGTAATACCTTCCCCCCTTTATATAATGATTAACTGTTTTAAATGAAGCAAAATTTACTCAATTCCTATAGGCGACTGTCTAACAAAGGTTTAACTGTAATTGCACTTTTTCTTGAATAACATTAAAATACATTTCCAATTGTCATATTTCCGGATTAGTTTGCTGCCAAATAATGCATGACATTTATTGGGCATAGAATTAAGAGGAATGTAGAAGATTGGGAAGTACAATGCAGGATTAAACAAAATTGGCAGTTGAACATATTTGCAAAATTAAAGAATACTATCAATCTCTATGTAAAAATATAAACATTGTTTATCAATTTAAACTGGATCAAACACTAAAATCCATCAATGATTCTCATACAAAATATGCATACAATCTTCACATATGTTATGCAGATATCAATACTCTCTAGACCATAGTCTAAACCAATTTTTACATTTAGAAACATTCAATATTGAATAAAAAACAGGGTAAGATTAGCACCTGATACAAGGTGCAAGGAAAATAATTTGCCTACTACCAGTTATGGCACAAAATAGAGCGCTCAATTAAGCATTTCATCACCAGGTGGAGCTGGTGCTAAACATTTCTACTTGCAATGCCCTGTGTGAACAGTTATAAGAGTCAGACCTCAAATTCTAAGTTTTGTTCTCAATATCCACCTCTAGTCTCGGAACTGAGAGGAGATGGAAGGTTAGCATATTTCTAGGTTTAGATTGTACTAATTATATTTATTCATCTATATATTGCTACTTACACATTTGTCAGCTTTTGCTATCCCAATACTATATAACGCACCAGACTTATTTTTTTCGCTTTCACTTTTTGGCATTTTATCACCAGGTGGGTCTGAATCAGGCCTATGATTTGTGTTTATTTACATCCTGGTTCTTCCACAGGTACACGTGGCAATGGTTGTTGCTGTATCGGAACTTGGGCTACGGGTTCCATATAACCATCATCAGTTGTCTCCCCTACATGAGTCATTGGCAGTTGGTCTGTCACATCCTCATAAAATGGTTCATCCATCTTTAGGTCTCTCCGATACCGTAGGACTGATCTGTCAGAGATTTGAGCATCTACATTCAGCTCTGTTGGATACTGTTGGGATGTCCTGTAATGCAACAAATTCAAAATTAAGATAATAGCTGCATAACTGATGATTATATATTTAAGATAACAACATAATAAGTGAGTGAGTTAGTTTCTGAGGTAATAGATTATTATAACACTAAACTTAGTTATGACATACCTTCTTTGCTTGTGACAAGTGCAGATCAAAGCCCCTACAAGTGTAAGGCAAAGAGCACCAAGGGAAATAGCCACTGAAAAAATGTTAAATAAATGTTCAGTTGAAATAGAAGGATTGACACTTGGTTTCCATGTGGCAAAAAACTATTGATAAGTAGATTATTGAAAAAAGATCAGTGTTAACATAATGATCACATCCTGATTTAGGGATGTGTGTTGCTTCTTCATTAGCCAGTCTTATTCTGTACCCGATTGGCAATGCTCAGCAATATTGCACACTACTCCGTAATTCTATTATTTCTCAAATGACAACTTGATAGTAAGAACTTAAATATAACTTACCTGGGTAGAATATTTTGCCAAGCAGGCCATTTGCACTTGCTGAATGAGCATACTTTGTTGTAGACACTGATAATAAAGAACAATGATTGTATAGTTCTACTTAATAGACTGTGACCACTACAGATGCAGTTATGCTGTGGATGCTTTGGTCATATTATTACAAATGAAAAATATTTAACTAACATGCCAGCTGTTGTGGCAGTTTAATTTTTGTCAATATACTCAGTCTCTTTTAAATCGACAAAATACTGAGAAATTTAATGCTTGTCATTTCAGCAGTAACTGTCAATGCAGGGACATACCTTAATGAATAAACAATCCCTAATTTTGAGGCATTTATAATTATATAACGTTCAGTACCTGGCAGCTTTGTAGCATAGTACACAGTTTGAAAACCAACGTGTCGTCCAGAATCATCTGTCTTAAATGCAATTCTCACAGATCTTCCTGAAGACTGAAGTTTTGGTGGAAGGGAGGTTCCGCAGAATTTTCCAATTAGTGAAGCATTATCTGATATACCATCGTACACCTATGAATTATGACATGAAGATAAACTGTAGCCGTAAAGTCAACATTTTTCCGTGCATATCTCCTTGTGCGCAATGTCAGATATGCCACTAATGATTGTTTATTTGAAAGATCAGAATGATAATTGGCAATGTTGAAGAAATTAATAATTACTGTAACACTGTCATATTGGCAAGAAGAACCTCCCTGCAAGGTGAAGTTGATGAAATGAATAGAAACAATACATCCTTCATCCACAGTGATGTTCCATTCACATCTCTCGTTGTTGCGGTAGTTGTTAGGGTAAAGAGGTGAGCTGATTATTCCTGATGATGCAGTGAGATCACCACTGCATGACCCTACAACACAAAAAAACTGGATTAAAATGCAAACTTGAATATCATAGAAATATTATTTTTTGAATAGAAGATTTCTTTAATCTACAGGAACACCATCCATTAGATTTATGTGGAGTACTCTCTGCTTGTTTAAATTGTTTTTGAACTATACATATGTTTTCAACAATGAAACAAAGTATTCATGAAGAATTATTTTCTGTGTAATATTTGATAAATTGGCTGTGCTCTAACATTCTGAGAAAATTGTGACAATCTTTTGATAAAATTTGTATGAAAGTTATTGATGTGTTACTGGTATATACCTGATTTTAATTTCCTTACTAAACACAAACAACAATTAAAGTGTACCTGCTTGGAGAGTGGAGTACACTGCTTGAAACCCAGGGTACTGTCCTGAACCATCTGTCTTGAATTTGATTCTCATAGAACTTCCAGAAGACTGTACTACGCCTGGGACAGTGCTTCCACAGAACTTTCTGATCATTGGTGAATTCATTGATTTACCATCATACACCTATAAATTATTACACAAATATTTACTCCATATAATTATTGCTGTTTATCAGTCATTTGCAATATTTCATTAGTTTCACTTTGTCACAATTTCCTTTATTTGTCTGTAATAGAGTCATAATTGCTGACTTAGAAGAAGCCTTTAATTACTGTAACGCTGTCATGGTGGCAAGATGAACTTCCTTCCAAAGTGAAGTTGATGAAACCGAGAGAAACCACATTTCCTTCATCCACAGTGATGTTCCATTCACATTCCTCGTTGTTCCGGTAGTTGTTAGGGTAAAGAGGAGAACTGATTATTCCTCTTGGTGCTGTGAGATAATCACCACAACTTCTTGGAAGTACTGTGAAATTAAAACATGAAAATAAATTTTAAATGGAATATATAATCCGCTTTTCTGTATTTATCCCTTAAATGAATTGACCATCCACAAAGATAACACAGAAGCAATTTTTGCTTACCTGGCTTAGAAGAGCATTGAATTTGGTAGATTTGTCCTCTGTCTGGCCACACTGCATCAGATAACATATATTCATATTATAAATATATATATTTCATAGATGCCAGGTGGTTGTTAAGGTTTTTATTCTAAATATAAAAGACAAACTCATTCACCACCAACACATTGTCTATTTACAACACAAAAGTAGAACTGACCTGTTACAGCCATCCAATATCTGATATGTGGAATGTGTGTCGCAGCTTCTGACAAAGTCATACTAAACTTCCATTCTTTTTGTTGATTTCCTTTGATGGGTAAATGAAAATATCGGTATAATTTCTCTGATCCTGAGCACGTGAGCGGTTTTTCATTTCCAACAACTTTCAAACAGAAATCTGTGCTGTTTGCATATGGAGCAAATTCATGAATGGAAAACTGAATACCACTCCAACTCCCTCTGCTGGGCTGATTTATTCGGAGGTTGCAGTGAACATTTTCTGCCTTTTGATGTGATCCAATCATGTAATCCTTGCTCATGATTTTAAACCAAGTCGAATTTGTGACAAGCTGCACTGAAGTCTTGTTTATTTGCAGAGTAGGTTGTTCTGTAATGAGGTACACCAAGGTAAATAGCACAATAGCAATATGTAACCATTCCTTGTCAGCGAAATTTCTCAGGAGCATGTGCTAGATAACTGATTTTGTTGAAACTATGTTAAAAAAATACAATTGGTACTAAAAATTTATAAAATATTATGCACACAGCTGCCATGGAAACAATGTTCAAACCAATTTAGTTTATTTAACTGGTCGATAAATCCTAACTAGGATTGTCTTAAAAAATAGCACTGCAAGTGGTGATGGCACTCTTCTGTTTGCATGCTACAGGCAGGTATTTATTTTCTGGCCTCATTATTGTGACTAGGTAATATTTCAGTCTCTTCTCTTTTTCGGGTGAATTGTCCAGGGATGCTGTTATATCAGTACACTTAACAGTTCCCCCCAATGTGGGGTTATTACCACACAACAAAATAAAAATCAAATTCAGTGTTATTCTGATTGCAAAAAAGTTTTACCACTTTAGTTGTCATGAGCAACCATCAAATAAAACAGAGTATATATATCAAATTTTTATATATCTTATTATTCTGGCTAAACAGATTTTATAGAATTTTACTTATCATGGGGTAATTAGCTAACCCATGGCTCAATGAAACTGCATAGACACCTGTGAAGAATTGATCAATCAAACAGAAGTTGTAGCATTTTACCCATTTCATTTGAAACATACTTTGACATTAAATTTTAAAATTTGTTTGCTCTGTCTTTACTCTGCTAATCAACAGTTCTTTATTTTGTCTAGTGACTTTTCTGGCATTAAATATATAATAATTTGGAAAAATAGGAGATTTAGTATAACTTAGAACACAAATTCAATCATGCTAGCCTTGTACATATCTTTTACCATCATAATGTCATATTTATGGTATATTTCTTTTGTTGGCATAACTGCTTTATTTTGTAATGTTTGGAGTCTCATTATATGCGATTTTACCACTGTACCATAGATTTGGATTCCATATTTTATTTTTGAGTGAACATGCAAAATAAAGTTTACGTTTTTCAGATTCAGGTACAAAGTTTTAAATTATTTTGAAAGAATTTGTACTTTTTACTAAGCGTCTTTCTAGTTTCATTATATCTTTTTTCCATTGTAACTTGTCATCCAGTATTATTCCAAGACATTTAACTTGGGGAGATTTTTTGATTACAATGTTTAATTTGATCTTGTTTAAGAATTAGGTATAATTTCATTTTGCCTACAAAAAACACTAAATTGTGTTTTGGAGTGATTCAATAATAATTTGTTGCTTTTAAACCATTTGTCTAAACTTTCTATGGTAGTTTTAAAACTTTAGCTGCAGATTTTTTTGATTTTTGTCTTTAATGAATATATTTGTGTTGTCTGCAAACAGCCTAATATCATTGTTTGCTGTGTTGTGGATATCATTGATATATTATGAATAATAGGGGCCCGAGGACATGGAACCCCATGTGCGTTTGTCTTGATTTCAGATTTCGCTTCATTCAATTGTACAAATTGTTTTTTATTGCTCAGATAATTTTCCAATAGTCTATTGCCGGTTCCTCGGATACCATAATGCTCCAGTTTATGAAGTAGTATCGAGTGATTTACTAAGTCAAAGGTCCTTAGTTAGATCAATGAATATTCCTAATGTGTAGAAGTTTTCATCAATATACTTTCTTAGTTTATCAACAATATCAGTTAGAGCTAGTTCGCAAGAATAGTTTTCTCTGAACCTAAATTGGTATGGATATAATAATTTGTATTTGTTTATGAAATTTAAGGTTTTTGTGTGGATTAGTTTTTCTAAGATTTTATTGATGCACGATAGAAGGCTTATTGGTTGATAATTTGTTAAATTAGTGGGATCATCCTTTTTGTATACTGGTATAACTTTTGCCATTTTTAATTCTTCTGGGTACGCTGCTGGTATGAACACTAAGTTAAAAATGTGGTTCAGTATAGGTGTATACAGCAGTATTTCCTTTTATATTTTTAGGGTGCACATTTTCTGCACCAGGAGATTTATTTATCTTTAGTTGTTTTATAATGTTATTAATTTTATGTGGATTTGTAGGAGCAATGAACATGGTACTCAAATTTAGATTTTCTAGATACTTTTTGAAATTATCATTATCAGGCAAATGCTCAGTGAGTTTTGAAGCAATGGATGTTAAGTTAAATTGTTCTGCAATTTCTCTCTCATTTGTTGTATATACTTGGTGTTCATCTTCTACTTATATTATATTTCTGGATTTTTTGTTTTGTTTGGATTGATAATAGGTCCAAATATCTCCCAAAGAGAATACAGATTTTTCTTCTTTTCATTTATCAGGGTCTTATAGTAGTTAGACTCACTTATCCTCAGACGTTCAGTAAGTATATTTCTGTACTGTTTATAAATCTGTCTTTTTACATCATTTGTAAGTTTCACATATTTCCTGTATAATTTGTTTTTGTATTTAATACCTTTAAGCAATCCACTAGTTATCCATTTCTTATCTCTTGCTCTTTGTCTTGATATTCTTTTTTGGTCCATAGATTCTTATAAAGGGTCGATCAGCTACATAGTTAGGTTGATTTTTCTTCTTATATTTTATAGTTATGAAATTGGGAAGGTGGTCTGAAGGATCAATGAATAGATTTCCTGATGTTATTAGAATCAGTAATAATCTAAACCATTTCCACACATTATTGCTAATATGTCTGTCACTTTCCTTGTGTTATCTGCATATGGTAAGATAAAGTTAATATATGTAACATAAAAAAAACATTTGGAGTTCTGAGTTCTGAAAGACATTATTTGGCTGCAATAGGTTCACATTGAATTGCAAGGATCAGTGCTACCTCTATGGCCAACCTTTTTTTATTTCAATAGTTTAAATATCTATTCCGAAACATATGCCTAAAATATTAAAATGGCCCACTTTGAGATGAAGGTATACAGTGAAAGTGATGATGAGTAGGGAACTGAATATGTTAAGTAGGTCAAATCTGGTAGTACGAAATGTTTTACAGTTTTTGAAAGAATCCTAACTGAATTAATCAAATTGTTAATTGGACTGTATCAATTTGGAACATAGCATACATTCGACTAAATCATTTAATCTTGTTCATAGCACTTGTTAATTTAATAAGAAAATCTTACCGGTTGTGCAACCATAAACACCCTGGACACATTTTTCTGTCATTTTTGGTACATGACATTCATGATGACCATTGCATTTTTCCAAGAAAGTTTTTGTGATATTGGAAATGAGGTTGTAATCCCATAGATGCATAGCTGCAATGGTTACCAAAGGATGAGTGTCAGAACTACACTCAAAATGAGTTGCATTGTTGCAGGAATTTATAACTGTTCCCCTTGCCTGTAGCCCTGTGAAAAAAAAGGGATATTAGACAATTTTGATCGTAATATCTTTATTTGATGATGATTGTGGAGTATTTAGTCTCTTGCTTGCTTGATATACTTTATACTTATAATTCTTTATATTCTGTTGAAATAGCATGTTCACCAAGACAAATCAATTAAGAAAACGCCATACCATATTACGCACAGCTGTCAAACACACTTTCCAATTTTGATGTCCCAAATATTAGTAAGAGATTAAGTTATGATGCTAATTTCTAGCACTTAATTTAAAATGTATCATCCTTGCTCAATGCGTTGATCAACTAATATCAAGAGGAATCGTTATAACCCATATGCGATAACTCCCAACTCTTAATGGAGAGATCAGGTTTGATAAAACTCACAGTACTTTTGTGTAAAATTGTTAAATCTTCAACGTGATGTGGCTCATGTGTCATTTTCAGAACTAAGTTTGTTTCGTGTTTTGGCAAAATGAAGACAATAAAAAAGGATTCAATTATTTTCAGCTCAGCACCGCGAGAAAAATGGCTGACCTTGTCATTTGATCTTAGTCAAATATAACTGACTAACTAATCAGATTCACATTTACTAACATCCTTAGTCATACTGACGAATACCATTAGTCATACTCAGTCATGTAAAGAAGAGTGAAAGCACCATCTGTTTAAGAGGAATTTTAAGAAATGTTGAAATTTGCCTGAAATTATATACAACACAGCAAAATATTAATTTAAGGTATTTTTGAAAACCATGGGGAGTCTTAAGCCCGCATGTAGGATTGTTTAATGTGGGGTTCCACAATGAGCCATTGATTACAGGCAAGCTGATAAGAGATAAATAGAACTGCTGATTTAATGGAATCCTTTGATCAACACCAATAGCATTGTGATCCTTGAAGGAGCAGTGGCATCCATGGTGTAATGGCTGCTTTTTGTGTGGGTAACCAGATTTCCATTCTCACTTATTGTACTCTTATGTGGAAAAAAAGTTGTACCTTAGTTTTTTTAATACCTGATAACATAGTAACTCATGCCAAACATAGTTTGATTCTACTTGTAATTTTATACCACATTTATAAGTAACTGTCATCACTTAATGATTGATACGTTACACATTGAGACATCCAGGGAGTTCAACCACACAAATCCACAAATATATGTAATTATTACATTGTAATGTTGTACTTGGACTGGATATCTATTTGAATACACTAGGAAGTCTGACACCTAATTTTGCAGTGCGGTTTCAATATTATAATTTTGTTTTATCGAATAGAGAGCACTTCCTAGAATAAGGTTTTCTAGAAACGACCACAGTGCTAAACAATTGGTGAATGGGAGTGGTTGCTGAAATAAATTCATGTACCATGACCATAATAGTTACAAACAAGGATATACACAAAACAAGTGTTTTGTTCATTGTGTCCGGGATTTTGTAAAGACATGTAACATTGAGCTACAATTCTAGCCCATTATATTTATCATTCACACTGACAGCCCTTTATAGCTAAGTACTGCCATGGCCAAAGGTTTTTGCACACTTTAAAAACCATGATTTAATTTGACTTAGTTCAATTTAATTTATTTTATGTCTTTCAAATTCATTCTGTTCTATCAGCTGACACTGTTTAATGCATTTGGTATAAAGCAATTACAATTGTAAACAAATAAATGAAGCCCAGCCAATGCTGTGGACAATAATTGTTGATTTTGTACGTTTTGAGGGTGCAACATGATTAGTGTTATCATCTGCAGAAACATTGTAATTACATGTACATGAGGTGTGGAAGGAGTTCCTTCATAAATGCAAATCACATTTACTAAATGCTACTGGATCCAAAGCTCAGTATGGTACTAAAGGCCCTCGATCCATTCTAGTAGCAGTAGTAGTAGTGTCATTTCGCAAGTTGTATTTTTGGCAGCAGATGAGCCATGTGGGTGACTCTTTGTGCACAGCAATGACCAGTCAGACAAATAACCCTCCTGCCCCTTCATCCATCCCCCCCCCCACCCTGCATGGGTGTTGGTTAAATGACTCACTGTTTGTTGGGTTGCTTTAATTTCTAAATCCTATTGCATTATGTAAAGTAGATCAAGTGATATGAAAAAAGAGAATGCAACTAAAACTAATTGAAATTATATTGTGCTCAATTATACCCTGCAAAATTATTGTGTCCATCTGCTGTTACATAGCCTAGTATCAAATACCTATATTAATGACCTTTGTTACATTATTGAGAATTCAATCTTCATGTCACCATTGTTGCAGAAACAGTCTAAACTTCAGTAAGATTTAAGTTTATCTACAACACATGATCCCATTTCCAGAGACAGGTGACCTTATGGAGTTCTGGGTCACTCCCTAAATTTTACATTCTGAAAACACGTTTCATTGCATTCCATAGATCCAAAATAATCCTAAAAAATAAGTTTCACATTCCTGAGATATTGTTTAG
Source organism: Alitta virens (assembly GCA_932294295.1). NCBI lineage: Eukaryota > Metazoa > Annelida > Polychaeta > Phyllodocida > Nereididae > Alitta > Alitta virens. The sequence continues at coordinate 35,077,528 of OW028585.1, forward strand.
TAACAGATTATTAAACAAGGGCTTTGGTGCAGTCAATATAATGGCTGGCTGACTGACTGATTATCTGACTGACTGACTGATGTGCTGACTGACTGACTGACTGACTGACTGAGTCATTGCTGTATTATTAATGCCAGCACAGATTAATAAATAAGGGCTGAGGTGCAGTTAATGACTTACTGACTGACTGACTGCTGTGGCACAGATTATTAAATAAGGGCTTTGGTGCAGGCAATGAATATTATGACTGACTGACTGATGAAAGAGGATGGGCCAGTATCGGGGAAGGGCAGGGGGTGTTAAAGAAGAGTCGGCTTGATTAGGGCAAACTATTTCTAGGTCATTTTGCCATCAACAGTTGTTTGGTCAGGACCTTATGTTCTTTGTAAATATAACTAGTACTCATGGATGTACCATTAACATGGATTTCATGGGGTTTATAGTAATCACTGAATCTCAAGTGGAGAAACCCAAGTTAGTGGAGATTCAGAAAAAGTTGTTTTTTTTTTGTTTGAAACAGTACATGTATGTTTACTTGAGAAATAATGTAGGTCTCATGCCTAAAAGTTGGGTGATTGATTGATTGATTGCTTGATTGCTTGATTGACGTTCAGACGAGATGTTCAATTGGCAGTCCCTTGTACTCAGTGTCTATGCTGAGGCAAGTAAGAGATCCCACCCATGGGGTAAATGTGTAACATGAGTGGACTCCTCCTCTCTCACCTCATCAATCAACCCTCTATAGTGGCAGGAACTTGCCTTAGAGGCCTGCACTTCCCATACAATCAAAACTAATCAATTGATTGATTGATTGAATGAAGAAACACTATAGCCAGTACACAGTCAATTGAGCCATGGTTAATATAGGTCGCTGGGTCACAAAATAGTCAGTCAGTCACTGTCTGTCTCTGATCTCTGTCTTTGCCATTGCCATAGCAAACATTCATCACAACTCTGTGATACAATAAATAATTCGAGCAATCAATCAATCAATCTTTCTATCTTCTATCTCTCTATCTCTCTATCCATCTATCTATCTATCAATTTATCTATCTATCTATCTATCTATCTATCTATCTATCTATCTATCTATCTATCTATCTATCTTTCTATCTATCTATCTATCTTTCTATCTATCTATCTATTAATCAATCCATGTATTTCATGTGTTCATAAGTTATGCTGGAGGTGTAGTCAGAAATTACAAACTTTATATTCAATTTCAATTACATTTCAATTCATTTTTAACAGAATTTCAACTCAATTTCAATTCAATTTCAATTCATTTCAATTCTGTTCAATTCAATTTAAATTTAAAACGTATGTGCCTCGCGAGTTACTACACTGGCATGGAATTAAATACTGGAATTATGGATGCTTTGCACATCAAAAATGTGAGATCAATCATTTTATATATGAAACATTTCTGACACATTTACTTTAAATTTATGGAAACTGACAAACAGATGTGCCAACTACACCCTACATTCAACCACGCTGATGCAAATACGGTTGACCGTTACTTGTTTGGTTAAGGAAAAAATTGATTTTAAATCTCTACAACACAAGAATACAATGCACTTAGATTCATACATTGGGAACAATTCTGTTGAAAAAAAAGAAGACTTACCAAGACACATCAAAGAAACCAAGCAGCACCATATTACACTGGGACCGCAAACAGACATGCCCATTTTCATTTCCCAAATGTCAATTAGGAAATGATGTTTATTTTTTTACAGCATCACTGATATACCAACTCAACCAGGATGCGTATTCTATTTGCTCAACTATTGGCTTGCCTTGTACTGTAACAGCAAACATAGGCTGTGCTGCAGCAAAACCCTCAGTGAATCTCACATAGCACACAGGCATCATTAAAATCAACCTTTTTACAAAAACGACAGCAAAAAAATATTAAATAAAACATATGTACATGTGTAAATTTAGTTTAAGTACTAAATTTCAATAATTTGATGCCTTGACTATGTAAGCACATTACAGAAGCCATGGTTTTGTAAGTTGTAGATTGGTTTGCATTCCAAGCCCTTAAATCTCATTATTGTTTTGACAACAGAGGTTCAAGTTGAGCTCCTCAGCAATAAGCAGACACTTTGATAATCTTGTTTCAGCCATTCAATTATCCTTGTGTTATAAGTTACAATTGACAAATCAAGGTTACCAAGGAACTGTATATTGTGTGTTAATTAAATATATAAGAGCTTTATCAGACTTAACGCGAATGACCCCTTTGTGGTTTATGTATTGTCAATCTCAACTCAACATATTCAAAATAGTTTAAAGGCGTTAATTAAGCTAATTGACTGAATTGTATAATTGAGGTCTTATAAAAATATAGAATTCTCAAGTAAATATAGAATTGGACTGTGGAATACTTGTCATGGGTCATATGTATTCCTAGAAGAAAAAAATATCATGGCACAATTTTGTATTCCACGGGATACATTATATATAGCAATATTTTTAGTGCTTCAGACTACAATATAGTGACTTGCTATTTTGCATTCTATAGAAGACGTTATAGCCATATTTTTGATGCTTCAGGATAAAATATAGCAAATTTTTTTATAATAAATTTGAGAACATGGTAACAAGGTGAGCTTGATACAAAACTTCTACTAAAGTTGTTTGTTGCAATAATGGAATTGATAAGAGTCTTTCATATACAAGGGTGAGTGCAGAATTTTTAGAACATTAAGCTTTCATCTGTAGTATTTTTGATAATTAAGATGGCCTTTTTTCAAGTTGATTCCTTTTCTCGTGAATTTGAGGTTAATTTCTGACTAAGCACACTTGATGTTATAAATGTTTACTTTGTTTTAGGTCAAATTGAGCATTTTTTAACATATAAATCAACTAGTACTGCTTGCTTTTGCAAAACATAGGCATTACTGATAGACATAATACATTTGTGTGACAAAACTACTCAAATTATTTGGTAATTTTTTGCACTGGCATCAATTACAAAACAATACTTTCTTTTAAATTAAATTTGGATATTTCATGAAACAGGATATTCCAGAATTCGCCATTATGTTAAACAATCAGTGGTGAATGGGAGTTGTTGCTGAAATTAATGCATTTATCATGATCAGAATATTTAGTTAATGCCCAACAAGGATCTCAAGCAGGTAGTTGTTTAACTGTATTATATTGTGGCAATGGTGTAGTTGATACATATAATTATTATATTATTATTATAACATTTAGTTAATGAAAAACAAGGAACTAGCTCAAAGCAAGTTATTGTTCAACTATACTTGATTTCCTTAAATTGCTGTTTTTTGTTTGTTTGAAGACAGCGAAACGACTGCTGCAAATGCTATTGTATTTTCTCAATGAGCCAAGTGTTTGGACCAACAGAGAGATTATTCTAAAATGTTAAATACTCTGTTTTATATACAATCAGGGTTGGCTGGAGATGCTCAACGACGCAGAGGAACTTCGAAAGACTGAAAAAAATTCATTGTCTGCCAGTGTAACACACTATTCATGTATGCTATGACCAGGTACACATGACCAAAAAAGGTTTAATTTAGTGGTTACATTTTTGTCCATTCAATGCTTCCCCAAGTATTTTATGATTAAATATGACCAAAATAGGTTTGATTTAGTAGTTACATTTGTGTCAATTCAATGCAGACCCAAACATTTCATGATTAGATATGACCAAAAAACAATTGAACATTTATTGTGTATCTGACGTTAATTATTTTGTGCAAATAATTAAATGAATAAATAATCCATCTCTTGCACATGTTTGGCAAAATGATGGGTAAGTTTCATTTCAAATGGTTTCTATTTCATTATAAGGAAATTAGATGCGCAGAGCAATATCCAAATATATAACTTGCAATAATTTTGTAGTGACTCCTCAATTATTGATATTCCAGATTTGTCTTCCACTAATAGTTATAACGTGTATTTATCAGTCACTCCCATGTCCAACTAATTGCAAGTAATTTGTTTTCGCATTATGGTGCATTCTGGAAAATCCTACTCTACTGTGCATTCAAAATTCAATGAAGGATAGAGTTGTATATATATATATATATATATATAAATGATGGCAGGGTAGCATATGGCTACTATGCATTGAAAATATTAGCTTCTATAGCTGTAGGTCCTATTAAGGCTTATCTAAACTTAACCCATCGTAAAATACCTTACTCACCCTTCTCATTGGCTCAAAAAGCCCCATCATTATTAAGGATTAGCTATAACATCAAATATTGTTGCCTCATCACTTGAAATAACCAAATCCATTTACATACTTTGATTTCCTTACATAGATACATAAATTCAAAATTCTTTGGGGGATTCTGTGTCAAAAGTGCTTTTTTACCCCTTGCCTTTGTCATTTCTTACCCTGTTCACATATAAACATTTACTGTTAAAATCAAACAACTCAGCAGAACTCGGTCTAAACTACATAGAATACACTGCAGCAAAACCCTCAGCGAATGGCCACATAGTACACAAACATCATAGAGATTATTGTGTGATAAACATGTTGCTTCTATTGAATATTCTATAAATACATGTCTGACAAAATTTGACATTTGAATCTCTTATTGTTGTAGCCCACAAGTAGTAGACACGATTGAGGGCCAAATTGACATTGGGCTGACATTGTGTTAATATAAGGCAGACTTTGAAGTTGTCATAATATGTTACATTATTTGTCAGATGGGGCCTATCTGACAGTGGGCCAACCTGTTGTCAGCTAAAAGTAGGCTGAACTGATGTTGGACCAATAGACAGTCAACATTAGCCCCACTATATATAATAGACAATGGACCAAGACAAAGGAAAAAAACAACATTGGGCCGAAACTGGACAGACCGAATACTGGACAGACCAAATACTGGACAGACCGAATTCTAGACAGACCAAATACTGGACAGACCGACTAGACAAAAAAATACTGGACAGACTGAATACTGGATAGGCCAAATATTGGACAGATTAAATACTGGACAGACCAAATACTGGACAGGCCTAATACTAGACAGGCCTAATACTAGAGAAACTGAAAACAGGAATACAGGACAGATGGAATACTGGACAAACTAAATACTAGACTGACCAAATACTGAACAGACCAAGTACGGGACCGACCAAGTACTGTACTGACCAGATACTGGACAGAATAGTACTGGACAGACCAAATACCTTACAGACTGAAAATATTGGACAGACCAAATACTGGACAGGCCAAATATTGGACAGATCAAGTACTGGACAGACCGAATACTGGACAAACCTTATACTAGACAGGCCTAATACTAGGCAGACTGAAAACAGGAATACTGGACAGATGGAATACTGGACAAACCAAATGCTGGACAGACCAAATACAACAGACCGAATACTGGACACACCGAATACTGGATAGAGCAAATACTGGACCGACCAAATACTGGACAAACCAATTAATTGACAACACACTAATGTAGGCTGAATCCACAGTGGTCTGACTAGAAGATTGCCCAACACAACACTTGTGCCAATTGCAACATAAAGTCGACAATGTGCCACCTATATGTACCTTGGATGCAGTTTCATTGGGCCTAGGTAGAGGAGTGCCCTGTAACAAATCAATACATGTTAGTAAAATTATTAGTTTAATAAATATTTAAATTGTTTGATTCAAGTAATCTTAGAAATGATGAACAACATACATATTGTAGATATCTCATAATTCTATATAACAAGATAAAATGCTTTACATTCACATAAATACTTTCTGTAAACCATAAAATTAGTGTTATATATGTAATTAATGATGGCAAAAATATAAAATATCTGTTTCTAGTTTAACAAATTATGTTGGATCGTAATGTGGGATCATTTAGGCGAGCCAGGCAGTTCATATTCCCATTATTTATTTCCTTAAAAGATGCTTTTAATTAACAGAGGGTGCTGCAGTACAAAAATGTTGGTAATGCCACCTATGAATAATATCATTCAAGAACTAGTAGGTGTGTGGTTTGTTTTAAATAATAAAAAATCATAGACTGACACAAATTTCTCACAGCTAAATAAATTATAAACCTCTTTGGCTAGCATGTTTTTCACATCTAAGTCAGACTCAGATTGGTCTATTTAGATAGATTGTAAGAGAGACCCCAATAGACCAAAACTAGCATGATCAAAGCAGACATCTTGACATCAGACTACACTCTGTCTGGCATACCATTGACAGTGCTTGTCTGAGTGGTTGTCTGAGTATATTGAAATTATCCACCAGGTGGGGCAGAGGCTTTATATGACGTCACTATCAAACAGAAGCCTCAGCGACATTTTTCTGGTTGTCTATTTTTTAGTTGCTTTATGAAATATATTCAACAGAACAACACAGTTCTTTCCTAATGTTAATCTGACCAGAATTACGCTAGGAAATTCTGTTGCAAGAGCGGGTACACTGGGAGACATCCAGATTGGCCATGGTCATCCAAATTGGCCACTCTAAATTACTTATCACAGGCACTTCTAAGATGCCTGTCGAAGTGTGAGAATGTTGTCAATGACGTGAATAGTTATTTTGATAACAAATTGCCCGATGTGAAATTGGGTTATTGGTGGTGGCCAACTTCGAAGACCCCAGCCAATCTTGGCTTTCTTGGACTTCACTATTAATTAGGAATATTTGTTTCCTATCATTGGTAAGGGTCGAGATTCAATAAAATGTTCAATAAGTCTTGTTTTGTGAGAAAGGTTTATTAAAAGTGTGAATATTGTAATAATCATTCAAAAATAGATAAAATGAATGCAATGACAAATCTTTCAATACTGAAAAAAAAAAGGATTAATTGAACAAAGACAATAAACAAACTATCATAATAATTAGTAATACTTTGCAATAATCACGGTAATAAAAAATCTGTATATCAAGTTATGTAGACATGCAATGCAAGCAATAAGGTGTTTCAGAGTCATAGACATAATTTAAAGAAATTATTTAAAAAAAAATCCACCCAAAGAATGTAGAAAGATTTACACATGAGGACAGCAAGGAATGTTGTTGCAATATATATTTGATAATTGACATCAATTAATTGGTTGTTTGCTAATAGTCAAAGTTTTTATGACAGTCAAACCTGCCCTAATGGCCACTTGTATCAGATGGTCACCAATGTTAAACTACCACTTCAGAATCTAACTTCTAACTCCCACAAACTGAATTTTCATTGTGTTACCTCCCCCCTTTATATAATGATCACCAAGATTTACTCAATTATTGGTGACTGCCTGACCAAGGTTTGATTGTAATTGCACTTTTTCTTGAATCATATTAAAATACATTTCCTTGACCAAACATTCATGATTATAGTGTTGAAATTTGATGAAGAAATTTCAGTAAAAACTGTAGACCTGATCTGCATGACTAACGTTACACAAGTGTTGCCTCTAGATGGAAAATGTTCATGTCAGATGATAAATTCTACATATAATATATACAGGTATACAAATGATTGTAGCAGAAATGATGCACAATATGTTATATTGGTGTGATGCTGCATGGTCCAACATTATTGTGGCAGTGAAATTGACATTTATGGAGAAAATGTTGGGTAAACATACAGACAACAGCATTAACTGCTAACAGTTGTGTTTGACGAATGTTAGACCAACACCACTACATTAGTGGCAAGTTGGCCCAACATCTGAATGTTATCTGGGATTGTAATTATACATGCAAATGAAGTTTCCAAGCATCAGGAAGGACTAAGAGTTAGTCCATCTACATTATTACATGCAATACTAAACTAGTATGACAGTTTTATCTCACAGATGGATGAATTTTTGTTGACACCTACCACAACATGACTAATATACAAAAAGTTCAGATTCATCCCGCATAAGAATCTGCACTGAAAGAGATTGACATTCCCTTGGATACCACGGGTGCTGCCACCTCAGGGATACAGACATGACCATTACAGGCAGCGCCAGCTGTGCTATACTACTGGAGAACATGTGAGGTTACTTGTCACAACGATAACCGGTTTTCTGTAGTTTCGCTTTACAACAGCAGTGATCTGCATAAAGCTGGATTCTGCTGTAATGTTTTCACAAGTGGTTATGTTGTTGTCTGTGAATGTGGTGACATTCGGGTGAACATTAACATTTTGGAGCTTGTCATTTACAAATGTCGGTGTCGAAACCAGAAACATGAGGCCCGTTGAAATAACAATGTCAAACAGGTTTATGATATGAAGAAAAAAGATATCAGACAACTTGTGAAGCAAACATGAATTACATTATAAGTTACCCATTTAAAGAAAGCAAGATATTATCTAGAATATAAAGAAATTTAATCAGTGGCTACCTGTGGTTTTGTCGTCATATTTTAAAAAGTGTAGATGTGTAACATTGTGCAACTATATAACTTCTTTGTTGGCGTAAAAACTATCAAAATTGTAAAGATGATAATTTATCCTTGCAATCACCTTTCATCTCATTACAAGTGTGGCTTTCCCAGCCAGGAGCACACTCATTGTTTCGGACATTGACCTGCAGATAGTTTGCATGCAACTCCATTTTTACAGTGACAAATTTGTTACAGTTGCTCCTCCATGTGCCTTTGTCTCTGCATTCTGTGTTCAGATATAAAGAAATATAAATAAAACATTATTAGATGCATAATAAATATAAATATGTAATATTATGTTAATGTTGATAACCAATAACTAAATGTCATAATTTGGAGGTAGAGACAAAAAAATTCAGTTTATTGAGCTGAAGAGAGTAGGGTCTTAATGAGTGCTTGGCCAACCACTCGGTCCTGGGTTTGAATCCAGCCCACGTTGGAAGATTGCTTCATCATTTGCCTCATTGCCTTGGCACCTGCCTGTCCTGATCAGCCCTATCTGGTGCAAAAACATGGGACGTAAAGACTGTCACTCTCCTTTGTGTTTACTAATTAGAATTACGAAGTTCAGTTCATTGATTGTGGACATTCACATTTTCAGCTTTTACTAATTTTTACTTGTATTATTTAAAGCACTCCTCTTCTTCTTTCATTCATTCTGAAGTTTAAAAGATCCCAATGAAATATCAAAATCCTTCAGTAAACTGACTTCTCTTAGGCTTAATTGTTTCTCTGAATGGTTCTTGTAAGAGAGTAAGTACACTTTACACATTCAAAGCCTATCATTATGAATACCAGATGTGTGTTGTGTATTGAGGGAGTCTATGCTAACACAAAAGGTCTTACGAAATGATTAAATAACAAATTGTATTCACATGTGTGGGGTATTGCTGTTCTTATCGGACAATCTGATTCCTTAGAACAAGTAATTGGCAGTGCTGTGTTTTAAAGATATCACATTCTCCAAGCACTGATACAAATCAACTAACTTGTGTTTCCAAATCTAAATTTCCAATCAGAAAATTTCAAGTTCTTGCCAAATGGAAACAAATTAGTCCTAGTAAACCTTGCAGCAATACTTTCTCGCAACATTTTCATAAAATATTGCCAATTATTTAGTTTTAATCGAACCATGGAGCCTGTGTCCAGGGGTCTTTCAAAATAATAAGTCTTACAAATTAAACGGTTTACTTTTAGTGATCTAACTTCCTTTTATCTGAATAACACCACTAGGTGTCAGGCCATAAGATAACCATAAAGATATATATATATATGTAGATACATAATTTAAATATGTTCTTTGATGGTTGCAATAACTTATTTGAAAAATGTACTTCCTATTATTAGTTAGGGTTGAGATTCAATAAAAAACAATTTTTTGTGAGAAAAATTTATTTAAAATGTGAATATTGTAATAATCATTTTAAAAAAAACAGATACAATTCATGCAATGGCAAACCATTCAATATCGGAAAAAAAATATTAATTAAAGAAAGACAATAAACAAACTACAATAATAAGTAATTCTTAACAGTATACACTGTGATAAAAAATCTGTATGTCAAGTAATGTAGACATTCAATGCAAGCAGTCAGGCATTTCAGTATCATAGACATAATTTCAAGAAATTATTATGGCAACATATTAGAATAGACAAATATTGTACTTACATAATGAACAGCATATCACAATAAATAGACTATTAAAGAACCTATGCAAATAAATTATCATAATAATTTTTTAGAAAAGACAAATATTGTACTTACATAATGAACAACATATCACAATAAAGAGACCATTAAAGAACCTATCCATGATTATAAGAATATATTTCAAGCACTGTCAAATCCATGGACTGGTAGAACAATCCACCCAAGGACTATTGAAAGACTCACACATAAGGACACCAAGGAATGTTATTGCATTACATATTTAATAATTGACATCAGTTAATTGTAATACCTTACCCTTGTATATAATGATTAGCTGTTTCAGCCAAGATTTACTCAATTCCTCTAGGTGACTGCCTAACAAAGGTTTGACTGTAATTGCACTTTTTCTTGAATCACATTAAAATACATTTCCTTGACCAAACATTCATTATTTGAAATTGAAATTGCTTTTGGAGATCAAACTTACAGTGTGTAACTGTGGTGGAAACTGTCATATTTCCTAATATGTTTGCTGCCAAGTAATGCATGACATATATTGGGCATAAAATTAAGTGGAATGTAGAAGATTGAGAAGTACGTTGCAGTGTAACACAAAATTGGTAGTTGAACATATTTGCAAAATTGAAGAATACTATAAATTGTGAATATACAAACATTAAATATCAATTTAAACTGGATCAAACACTGAAATCCATCAATGATTCTTATACAAAATATGCATAAAACCTTCATGTATGTTATGCAGATATCAATACTCTCTTGACCATAGTCTAAAGCAATTTTTACATTAGAAACATTCAATATTGATAAAAAAAACAGGGTAGCATTGGCACCTGATACAATGCTCAATGTTTGGCTGACAAATATGGCGAAGTGCAAGGAACATCATTTGCCTAATATCATTGATGGCACAAAATAGAGTGCTCAATTTAGCATTTCATCACCAGGTGGAGCTGGTGCTAAACATTTCTACTTGCAATGTCCTGTGTAAACAGTTATAAGAGTCAATCTGTAATTCTAAGTTTTTGTTCTCAATATACACCTCTAGTCTCGGAACTGAGAGGAGATGGAAGGATAGCATACCTCTCAGTTTAGACTGTACTAATTATATTCAGTCATCTATATATAGCTACTTTCACTTTTGTCAGCTTTTGTAATCCCAAATCTATGTAACGCACCAGACTGTTTTTTTGCTTTCAATTTTTACCATTTTATCACCAGGTGGGGCTGAATTAGGCCTATAATTTGTGTTTTATTTATATCCTGGTTCTTCCACAGCTACATGTGGCAATGGTTGTTGCTGTATCGGAACTTGGGCTATGGGTTCCATATAACCATCATCAGTTCTCTCCCCTACATGAGTCATTGGCAGTTGGTCTGTCACATCCTCATAAAATGGTTCATCCATGTTTAAATCTCTCCGATACCGTTGGACTGATCTGGCAGAGATTTGAGCATCCACATTCAGTTCTGTTGGATACTGTTGGGATGTCCTGTAATGCAACAATTTCATCATATATTGTTAAGATAACAAAATGCTGGGTGAGTGAGTTCGTTTTTGAGGTATTAGATAATAATAACACTAAACTTAGTTATGACATACCTTCTTTGCTTGCAACAAGTGCAGATCAAAGCCCCTACAAGTGTTAGGCAAAGAGCACCAAGAGAAATAGCCACTGAAAAAATGTAAAATAAATTTTCAGTTGAAAAAGAAGGATTGACACTTTGTTTCCATGTGGCACAAACTATTGATAACAAGATTATTGATAAAAGATCAGTCTGAACATAATTATCAAATGATTTGAGGGTTTGTGTTGGTTCCTCAGTAGCCAGTCGTTGTCCCTGCCTGATTGGCACTGCTCAGAACTATTACACAGACTACTCAGTAATTCTGTTATTTCTCAAATAATAACTTGATAGTAAGATAACTTACCTGGGTAGAATATTTTGCCAAGTAAGCCATTTGTACTTGCTGAATGAGCACACTTTGTTGTTGACTCTGAGAATAAAGAACAATGATTATATAGTTCTACCTAATAACCTGTGACAGCTACAGATGCAGTTATGCTGTGGATGCTTTGGTCATATGTTTACAAATGAAAAATATGTCACTAACATGCCAGCTGTTGTGACAGTTTAATTTTTTGTCAATGTACTCATTAATATCTTTTAAATCAACAAGAAAAATAATGAGTAATTTAATGCTTGTAAATTCAACAGTAACTGTCGATGCAGGGACATACCTTAATGAATTTTGAATAAACTATCCATATTTTTAAGGCATCTCTAATTATAGAACATTAAGTACCTGGCAGCTTTGAAGCATAGTAAACAGCTTGAAAACCAAAGTCTCGCCCAGAACCATCTGTCTTAAATGCAATTCTCACAGATCTCCCTGAAGACTGAATTTTTGGCAGTAGGTTGGTTCCACAGAACGTTCCAATCAGTGAGGAATAATCTGATTCACCATCGTACACCTATGAATTATGACATGAAGATAAACTGTAGCCGTAAGGTCAACATTTTTCCGTGCATATCTCCTTGTGCACAATGTCAAATATGCCACTAATAATTGTTAATTTGAAAGATCAGAATGATAATTGGCAATGTTGAAGAAACTAATAATTACTGTAACACTGTCATATTGACAGGAAGAACCTCCCTGCAAGGTGAAGTTGATGAAATGAACAGAAACAATAAATCCTTCATCCACAGTGATGTTCCATTCACATCTCTCATTGTTGCGGTAGTTGTGAGGGTGTAGAGGAGAGCTGATTATTCCTGATGATGCAGTGAGATCACCTCCGCATGACCCTACATATATATTACCTTAAAATCTTGATTTAGATGCTTGTATTTCTTGAAATATTTATCAAACATTGTAATATTTTATTATAATGAAAGATTTATGTCATTTATAGCAAATACTTTGATTTACCAATTTCACTAGTTATTAAGCATTTGTTTCTCTTCTTTTTTGATGTTTAAAGAGAGTCCTTGCACTCAGGATTCCTGTTCATAAATTTCCAAAAAAAAATTATCAATCCACTAAACATTGGAATTAATGTACATTGCTTATAAAATATGTTTTTAATGTGTTTTGCATTTAAGAAATCAACATTTCCATATTGCAGTGGAGAATCCATTTATGAAGTTATGTAAAAGGAGTTATTGATTTGTTGCTGGGATGTAAATTAATAAAATTTCATAATATCACAGTTTACCTGATGCGGTAAATTTAGTTTCATGTAATCAATATGAAACACTTTAAATTAGTCATGTTTTTTTATTTACTTTTTATTTGTTGGACTTTTTGCACTCATGATTTCAAACCAAATCCATACAATATTATAAACCAAATAATTATGAAAATTTACTTTATTGTTGAAAAATTCATGGTATTCTAATGAGACCAACCTAGTATTCTAAGAATGTTTTGACAATTGTGTTTTACTGCAGAGACTCCAGGTTTATTGTTGAATAATAAATGTTAATGATTAACTGCTGAGATAAAATGTGACTATAAATTTCATAATAACACATAAAACAGACAAAATGTACCTGATGGTAGCGAGTTGAATATTGCTTGAAACCCAACATATTGTCCAGAACGATCTGTATTAAATTTGATTCTCATAGAACTTCCAGAAGACTGTACTATGCCTGGAACAGTGCTTCCACAGAATTTTCCAATCATTGGTGAATTGTTATTTTATCCATGAAATTATTGCTGTGTTTTTATAATATCAATTTTCTTTCACATCTGATTGCCTCATTGGTCTGCTGACATTAAAAATAAAAATTATAATTGCTGACTTAACAAAAAAAAAAAATATTTATTTTAATTTTGTCAAATTTGCAAGATGAATATTTTTCTATTATACACCTATGAATTATGACACAAAGATTTTCTCCTTGTAATTATTACTGTATATCAGTCATTTGCTTAATTTCATTAGTCTTTCTCTTTTTCCGAATTTCCCGTTTTTGTCTGCAATAGAGTGCTAATTGCTGACTTAAAAGAAGCTAATAATTACTGTAACGCTGTCAAGGCCGCAAGATGAACTTCCTTCCAAAGTGAAGTTGATGAAATCAAGAGAAACAATTCGTCCTTCATCCACAGTGACGTTCCATTCACATCTCTCGTTGTTGCGATAGTTATTAGGGTAAAGAGGTGAGCTGATTATTCCTGATGATGCAGTGAGATCACCACTGCATGACCCTACAAACACAAAATACTGGATTAAAATGCAAACTCTTGAATATTATAGAAACATTATTTTATTAATAGAAGATTTATTTAATCCATATTAAACACTATCCATCAGATTGATGTGGAGTACTCTCTGCTTGTTTTTTTGATTTTTTTCTGTACGTATGATTCCAACAATGAAACAAAGTATTCATGAAGAATATTTTTCTGTGTAATATATGATAAATTGGCTGTGCTCTAACATTTTGAGAATATTGTGACATTCTTTTGAAAAAATTTGTATAAAAGTTATTGATGTGCTACTGGTATATACCTAATTTTAATTTCCTTACTACACAAAAACAAATAAAGTGTACCTGCTTGGAGAGTGGAGTACACTGCTTGAAACCCAGGGTACTGTCCTGAACCATCTGTCTTGAATTTGATTCTTATAGAACTTCCAGAAGACTGTACTACGCCTGGGACAGTGCTTCCACAGAACTTTCTGATCATTGATTTACCATCATACACCTATAAATTATTACACAAAGATTTACTCCATATAATTGTTGCTGTTGATCAGTCATTTGCAATATTTCATTAGTCTTTTTTCACTTTGTCACAATTTCCTTTATATGTCTGCAATGGAGTGATAATTGCTGACTTAGAAGAAGCTAATAATTACTGTAACACTGTCATGGCGGCAAGATGAACTTCCTTCCAAAGCGAAGTTGATGAAACTGAGAGAAACAACATTTCCTTCATCCACAGTGATGTTCCATTCACATTCCTCATTGTTCCGGTAGTTGTTAGGGTAAAGAGGAGAACTGATTATTGCTTTCGGTGCTGTGAGATAATCACCACAACTTCTTGGAAGTACTGTGAAATTAAAACATGAAAATAAATTTTAAATGGAATATATAATCCACTTTTCTGTATTTATCCCTTAAATGAATTTTTGCTTACCTGGCTTAGAAGAGCATTGAATTTGGTAGATTTGTCCTCTGTCTGGCCACACTGCATCAGATAACATATATTCATATTATAAATATATATATTTCATAGATGCCAGGTGGCTGTTATGGTTTTTATTCTAAATATAAAAGACAAACTCATTCACCACCAACACATTGTCTATTTACAACACAAAAGTAGAACTGACCTGTTACAGCCATCCAATATCTGATATGTGGAATGTGTGTCGCAGCTTCTGACAAAGTCATACTAAACTTCCATTCTTGTTGTTGATTTCCTTTGATGGGTAATTCAAAATATTGGCATAAGTTCTCCCATCCTGAGCACATGAGTGGTTTTTCGTTTCCAACAACTTTCAAACAGAAATCTGTGCTGTTTGCATATGGAGCAAATTCTATAATTTCAAACTGAATACCACTCCAACTCCCTCTGCTGGGCTGATTTATTCGGAGGTTGCAGTGAACATTTTCTGCCTTTTGATGTGATCCAATCGTGTAATCCTTGCTCATGATTTTAAACCAAGTCGAATTTGTGACAAGCTGCACTGAAGTCTTGTTTATTTGCAGAGTAGGTTGTTCTGTAATGAGGTACACCAAGGTAAATAGCACATTAGCAATATGTAACCATTCGTTGTCAGCGAAATTTCTCAGGAGCATGTGCTAGATAACTGATTTTGTTGAAACTATGTTAAAAAAATACAATTGGTACTAAAAATTAATAAAATATTATGCACACAGCTGCCATGGAAACAATGTTCAAATCAATTTAGTTTATTTAGCTGGACGATAAATCCTAACTAGGATTGTCTTAAAAAATTGTTCTCCAAGTGCTGACAACGCTCTTCTGTTTGCATGCTACAGGCAGGTATTTATTTTCTGGCCTCATTATTGTGACTAGGTAATATTTCAGTCTCTTCTCTTTTTCGGGTGAATTGTCCAGGGATGCTGTTATATCAGTACACTTAACAGTTAACCCCAATGTGGGGTTATTACCACACAACAAAATAAAAATCAAATTCAGTGTTATTCTGATTGCAAAAACGTTTTACCAGTTTATCAGTCATGAGCAATCATAAAATAAAACAAGATGCAGAGTATATATGTCAAATTGTTATAGATCTGATTATCACAATAACATGTATACAACATAGAAAAGTGTGGTATAGCCTATGTGGTGTGCATATCTATACCACACGATTTACCTTACAAGGATGGAAACTTTTTACCAAAAACTTCCATGTATGGCAAGCAAGTGACAAAAAATCTGTATTTGCAGCTAAGCACTTTGCTGTTTGAGCTCGCGCCACCGCTCCAAAATAACAATCGGAATCAACAAATGAGTACCAATACAGAGATAAAATTTCGAGCTCTCTAAAAATGTTGAATATTAAAAATAGGACCAGAATTAACGATTCTAGAGGCAAAAACGTGACGTAAAGTCATTGGTCTGTTCTTTCCAGATACAAACCATTGTATATCTGCGTTGCTAAGGGCAACGTCAAAGTAGCGTCATCGCTTCGGTAAAGCAATGGATCAAAACCAAATAATAAATCATTTTCTATCCAAATCTAGTATAAAAATATGACCAGAAATATTTAACAACTGGTTTGTAAATATCATTCATAATTCCTTTATAAATCTGAAATGTCCTCGAAAGTTTTGAAGTGATGACGTTGCTGACAGTTACGCAATGCTCTGATTGGTCAATGGCAAAAATCTATATTCATGAATTTTTTTGATAATACATAAATGCATAGGCAGGCAGCTCAACTAAAAGTGAAAATTGTGGGATATTAATAAGACCAAAGTGGATATGTGGTATATTTTTATATTCCCTCACTTGTGGACCGATTGGCTCCAGAATTTAGAATTCACTAGTGGCTAATGCCACTCTCAAATCCAAGATGCCAGGGTTTCTCGTCTTATTATTATTTTTAGGAAACTATATTCCTTAACCACTCCCCCTCACATCATTGGCCAACAGGCCACATCAAATCACTATACACAATTATACACAATTTAAATATTTCAAACACAAAAACCCCTTTTTCTCTTCCCACATTACATTATCCTTCCTCCAACAGTGGATATTAGAGTTTGATGGGCACTGGATAATTTTGTATATTGTACAATAAGTAGCCTGCCTTGTTGATGGTAGGCAAATTAAACCGGAACACAAGATATTTGATAGAAATGGAAACAGCTTCTATGTGAACATATCTGTAATACCAAGTTAAATCGGTTAACAGCCAATATACAGCTGATTTTGATTTGGCCCGACAGGTGCACCATGTCTTTTGTTCTTGACTGAAGCAATCTGGTCGCTCTTGTGCATTGCGGCACCTGTCGGTCAGTGGCTACCCAAAATAGCGCATGCAGGGCTGACCCGATGAAATCGACACTCCCCTCTTGTGGCATCCCACGGATGGAGAGTATCCTGACCTACCCTGGCTGGAGTAGCTCCCATCAAGTCGGCGAAGTCTGCTTAGTCGGGCGGCCCAAGACCTCTGTACATAATCATAAACATGTATCTTCCCTCGGCTGGTCTCTCCTCCAGCTGGTCTGGATACCTGGGGGTCTCCAGCATGACTACCACAAACCAAGACGCATCCAAGGTCCTCAGGGTAGTCCCTCCTCGCACTAGGACTCCGTCGGGCAGTTGAAATGGTGGGGTGGGTTCCTCAATCATAGCTGTGGGTAACAACTCTACTGGCAAGGGCTGGGCGGTTGAGACCACCCATACCAACACATTAATTTTAAAGGGAGACACCATACCTTAGACAATGTTTGAAGTGGTGTCCTCGCCTCATAAATACTTCGGGCGCTCATTGCTTGAAGACGAATGGGCCCTTTTAATAAGCGTACAGTCTTTATGGACATCCTGGAGCGCTCTGCGATAATGTTCCGAGGGTTCTGGGTCGCTGGCGCCCTTGCACTTGGGCAGAGCAGCTTTCTTCTCTGGTCACTGGCCTCTAGTGAGACAGGCTGACGAGCGGTGGGTTCTGCGGGCTTCGGTCTCCGTCGGCGTCTATGTCTCCTTCGTGGAGGAGGTGAACCTTCGTCAGGATAGTGTTGCACGATCTTCTTGCCACAAGGTAGAAAGGGTCGCAGTCTCTTCTCCAAGTGACGAGGGTCCTGCTGCTTCTCCAAGTCTTTGCTTCCAGAGTCACTGGGGTGTGGACGGCATCTCCGATTGGCTGATGGCTGCAGGGGTTCGTCGTCCGAGGTGGTCCAATCCTCCCCATCTGGCAGCGGGTGAGTGGGAAGTTCCACCTCCTCAATGGATGAGTGGTCCGCATCCCTAGGCAGCGCTGGCGGCCGTTCCTCTTCAGAGGGTTCGGGGTCCATCAGGGGTGGATCCTCATCTTCTTTGGGGGCATTGCTGGTTAAAGGCAAGGGCTCCTCTGCTTTGATCACAACCGAATCTCCCACATTAACTTCCTCCATATTCAGTTTCTTTGCCAGCCTCTCCCTGTTGTGTTTCCTTGAATCCAGGGTGAGTTGCTGGGCAGTACACAGGGCCTCATAGAGGTCCTGCAATCGACCGAAGATCGGCTCTCTGCCTCATAGGGCTCTGTGCACTGGCAGTCGGGGGCGCCTACCAAAATGCAGAAAATATGGAGTATGCTGGGTGACATCCGACACTGGGCAGTTGTAGCACAGTACTGCAGGGCCTAATTGTTCACCAGTTTAGCCAATATCTCCTTAAGAGTTCTGTTGAAGCGCTCGATCCTACCATTTAACTGGGGATGGTATGGAGTAGTTCTTTTGTGTTTTACGTTTCAACAGAACTCTTAAGGAGATATTGGCTAAACTGGTGAACAATGACAGCCGCACTGAACTCTTTCCCCATATCAGACAACAGCATTTCCAGAACCTCCTCCGGAATTAATCAACTATCCAGAATGGGCAGTGGTAAGACATCCGGCAGTCCAGGGGGCAACTCATCTTCCATTCTCCATTTGTCTATGTCGAAAGTATCAACCCTCTCTGGTGTGATTCGACCCTCAAGTTCAGCTATACTGTACTTTGCACCCGAATTCCACCAGAAGCACTGCCCAACGCTGGATCTTGGTATTCTGCATCTCTTTCATGAAGAGAGAGACTAGTGGCTTAAATGTATCCAATCATCATTTAATGAGAGCAGAGCCAACAAGAAGTTATAGAATTTTACCCATTTCATTTTAAACAAACGTTCACATTGAATTTAAACAATTTTAACATGTTTGAATCTATTGCAGCTGTAAAGGCTCAGGTGAACAAATATAATAAAACGCTGTTTCTATTAGAATCAGTAATAATCAAAACTATTTCTACAAATTTTAATGGATCCCGCTTATATGTCACATTCCATCAATTGGTCATTTTTTTTTCACAATGTATTTATACTAAATATACATCAAATGTTTTATCTGCATATGGTATGATAAAGTTGATATATGTAACATAAAAAAAAATTCTGAATTCTGAAAGACATTATTTGGCTGCAATAGGTTCACATTCCATTACAAAGATCAATGCTCCCTCTATGGCGCACTTTTACTTCAATAGTTTAAATATCTATTCCGAAACATATGCATAAAATATCATAATGGCTCACTTTGAGACAAAGGTATACAGTGAAAGTGATGATGAGTAGGGAACTGAGTATGTTAAGTGGGTCAAATCTGGTAGAACCAAATGTTTCACAATTTATGAAAGAATCATAACTGAATTAATCAAATCGTTAATTGGACTGTATCAATTAGAAACTTGACATACATTCGACTAAATCAGTCAATCTTATTTATAGCACTTGTTAATTTAATCAAAAATTCTTACCGGACGTGCAACCATAAACACCCTGGACACATTTTTCTGTCATTTTTGGTACATGACATTCATGATGACGATTGCATTTTTCCAGGAAAGTTCTTGTAATATTGGAACTGAGGTTGTGATCCCATACGTGCATAGCTCTAATGAATACCAAAGGACGACTGCCAAAACTACACTTAAGATGAGTTGCATTGTTGCAGGAATTTATAATGCTTCCCCTTGCCTGTGGCCCTGTGAAAAAAAAAAATTAGACAATTGTTATTTCAATATTTTGATTTGATGATGATTGTGGAGTATTTAGTCTCTTTCTCACTTGATATACTTTATACTTATAATTCTTTATATACTGTTGAAATAGCATGTTCACCAAGACACATCAATTAAGAAAACGCCATACCATTACACACGGCTGTCCAATTCTGATATCCCAGATTAAGTTATGATGCTAATGTCTAGCACTTAATTTGAAATCTATCATCCTTGCTCAATACTTTGATCAACTAATGTCATGAGGAATCGTTATTACCCATGTGCGATAGCTCCTAACTCTTAATTGAGAGATTTTGGTTTGATAAAGATCATATTAGTTTTGTGTAAGATGATAAAATCAATGTTATGTGGTTCATGTGTCATTTTTTGAACTAAGTTTGTTCTGTAGGAGTACTACAGAGTAGAATTTCAATGTTTACATGATATGAAATGACCAATACTAGACATGACTGAATGCATTACATATCTATGCTGTTTTTTGGCAAAATGTAGACAATAAAAAATGATTAAATTGGCTGAGACCTTGTCATTTAATCTTAGTCAAACATAAATGACTAATCAGATTCACATTTACTAACATTCTTAGTCATACTGACGAATACCATTAGTCATGTATCGAAAAGGGAAAGCAGCATCTGTTTAAGAGGCATTTTAAGAAATGTTGCAAATTTGCCTGAAATTATATACAACACAGCAAAATATTAATTTAAGGTACTTTTGAATATAAATTTAATGTATTTTTGAAAACCATGAGGCCAGCATGTAGGATTATTAAATGGGGGGTTCCACAATGAGCCATTGATTACAAGCCAGCTTATAAGAGATAACTAGAACTGCTGATTTAATGTGATCCGTTGATCAACATCAGGAGCAATGTGATCCTTGAAGGAGCGATGGTTAGCCTGCCTGCTTCCTGTTCGGTAACCAGTGTTCAATCTCACTAACGTAATAACTCATGCCAAAAATAGGTTGATTGTACTTGTAATTTTATACCAACTCCAATTTTATAAGTAGCTGTCATCACTTAATGATTGTTAGGCCACACATTAAGACATCCAGGGAGTTTCACCACACATATTCCCAAATATATATAATTATTACACTGTAATGTTGTATGACTTGATAAAAGTGGCTTCACTATATATCTATGCAAATTCATTTTGTTAAATTATACTAGCTTCAATTTGAGATGGCTGGTGTAGTGGTTATGACATAGCACTGTTAGGCTTAGGTTAGATATGTAGGTAGGTAAGTAGGTAGGTTCAAACCCAGCTTGGGACAACCATGAAGGTTGTTGTTGGAGTTTTTTGTCATAGCAGACTCAAAGTGAGAGCACACTTTGTGGTTACACCGTAATCTCACAGTGAGCTCAAATTCTAACTGGGTTAGGCAAAAAGACTAATTTGAGTAATCTATTTCACTAACTGTTTGACTGACCCTGTTGGTCAGTAGATGGCTTCTGTTCATCAATGTTGCAAGAGGCATGAAAAATGCTTATTAAAAAAATGCTAAGAAAGTCAGCGAAAAATGCTATAGGCAGGTATTTGTTTCTGGCATCGTCACTTTGACTAGATATCTAGCCGCATACACTAGGATGTTTGTCACATATTTTTCAGTGTGGTATCAATATTACTATATTTTTTTATCTAATAGAGAACACATCATGGAATATGGTTTTCTAGAAATGACCACATTGCTAAGCAATTGGTAAATGGGTATGGTTGCTGAAATAAATTCCTGTACCATGATAGTTAAAAACAAGGATATACAACGCATTGCTGACAACTCTGTATTGCTAAGTACTGCCATGGCCAAAAGTTTTTTTGCACACTTTAATATAGCTTGATTTAATTTGACTTTACTTCCATTTCATTTATTCTATTTATTAAAACTTCATTCAAATTTCCTTCTATTGAATTTTTTTTTATATTTACCCTCATTACAAGGAAAGAAATAATGAAATGTAAAACATAGAGTGAGGAGACTTTGGATCACTATTTCCTTCAACTGACACTGTTTAGTGTATTTGGCATACATCAATTACAGTTGTAAACAAATTAATCTTTTTTATTTTGCAGAAGCCCAGTCTATGTGGTGGACAATAATGGTTGATTTTGTACATTTTGAGGGCATGACATAATTAGTGTTATCATTTGCAGAAGCATTGTTAGTATGTACATGTGGTGTGGGAGGAGTTCCTTCACAAATGCATATCTCAATTACATGAACTAGAAGTGGTAGGTAAATCCAGTACTAAAGGCCCTAAATGCATCTATTCTACTAGTAGTGGTAGAAGTTCCATTTTGCAAGAGTCTGCTGCAGGATAAGTATTTCATGTGTTCATAAATGTGCTGGGAGTGGAGTCAGAAATTACAAACCCTATTTCAATTTCAACTCTATTTAAATTTATCATATTCTGTGAGGAACCCCACAGTTAGTTTCATAAAATATGGTTGACTCTAGACAGTTATAGCTATTCCGTGCTCTAGCTATAATGGGCTAATGCCAGCCACTTCTTTATATATCTAGCTTACAATCGTCTTGAACTACAACCACTGAAAAAATATAAACTTTGGTAAATGTAAAAAGTGTATCTAATATATCATAAATATGTATGTGCAATCAACATGCATATTTTCATTATAAAATTACAAAGATGCATAACTTTTAGTAAAACTGACTGTATATACCTGTGAGAAACTACACTTGCATGGAATAGAATGCCAGAATAATGGAAGCCTCACACGTTAAAAATAAGATCTATCAAACTGACTAACGGATGTGCCAACTACACCCTACATTCAATCACACTGATGCAAATACGGTTGACTGTTACTTTAATTAAGGAAAAAATTGGTTTTAAATCTCTACAACTCAACATTACAATGCACTTGTAGATACATACATTGTGAACAATTCTGTCGAAAAGAAATTAATACTTACCAAGATACATCAAAGAAAGCACACAGCACCATATCACACTGGGCCAGCAAACAGACATGCCCATTTTGTTCTTCCAAATTTAAATTAGGAAATGACGTTTAGTTTTTCCAGCACCTCTGATGTAACATCTCATCCAGGATGTGTATTTTATTTGCTTCCGGGTTTGATACTCGACTCGGGCACTCATGAGCTACGTCACACTCGGATGCTGATCTCACGAGATGTTAAATTGGTGGTATGTTGAACTCGGTGTCTAAGCTGAATGAAAGAAAACATCCATAGAGTAGTTATGTAACATACTGTGGACTCCATGTCTTTTTATCTCATCATTATGTCTGCCTATGCTGGCTGATCATATAAGCTGACTCAGTTTCAAACCAGTTGGGGTACCTTCATTTCATGATATGTTTATCATTTAATCACAAATTATGTCACTCAAAATCATATCCTTTTACTTATCTTGTTGGCAAAATGAAAACATCACGACTATTAAATGTCTGATTAAAGTTAAAATTTTACTATTTAATTGAATGTTTAGGTGTGAAGTATAACTTGGACCAGGAATTAAAGTTTTGGAACCCAAAGCATTTGACTAATCTGTCCTTATGTAAAGTGTATACTTTTTTCAAATTATAAGTTACAGGGTGCAATCACTTTTCATAATGTTCATTCAAATTCATTGACTTGGAATCCAATCTCATTGACTTGGAAGCTTAAGTCAAATTCTGCTAATTTAAGATCTTATACTGATATATAGGTGAAATGACCTCATAGTAAGTTCATCCATCAGCTCCATCATATATCTGTATATGCATCTATAATTTACTATGATTATTATCAGGTTAGCCAATTGTTAAACATACAAAATAAATTTCCTTGATGAGATGTTATCAGCGATTCTGACATGGATATACATCATTTCCTTGTCACCATTTGGGAGATAAACATGTGAATATCTGGCTGGCCCAGTGTAATCTGGTGGTTTATATTTGCTGTAACTTGTTAAGTACTCATTCTTTCTGCATAATCTTTTACCAATAATTAAAGTATTATAGTTTAAAATTTTAAAGATTATGGTTTAAAATATTTTAGAGATTTATTTCCCAAAGTAAACATCTTTGTCATTTAATGGAGAAATTGGTTGACACATCCTTTTACCAGGGAAGTTTGCATAACTTCAAAATAAAAGTGTCCTAATGCCAAACAATGTTACAGCCAAATTCTTGGACTTGGAAACCAGTCTTACAGAGTTGGAAGCTGAACACAATTCATTCATTAATTGCAAATTCAGTTAAGGTAAAAGTATCTGGTATTCACTGTCAAATGAGTTTACTAAACTTGTATATCCATACTATTGTCAGACGTTAATGACTGTTCAAGTTAAATCAACTTTATGGTAGCTTCAGGCCAGGAGCATTAAGATAAAACCTTAATGCGGAAATGGCACCGCATCAGATTTAAAAAAACTATGTTCCTGGTTACATTCACAATTTGATAATAGATAAAGTGTTTTTTTATTTGATGGCATACTGAAATTATCGAAATGTTTTAACGGAAAATTGATTGCGCAATACAAAATTCACATCAGTTTAAAAACATGATGTTTACAATTGATTGGCGAAGATTAATAAGGTGCATATCAGCATCAGCAAAATTGTTTGCCAAACTTAAAATAACTAATTGGATATATAAGAGGAAGATCAAACTACATTGCTGTTACTAAGTGGGCAGAGCTTTGATTAAAAAAAATAAGATAAGTGTATATAAAACAGTTGTCAGTTAAAATTATGTTTCCAGTAAGAAAGACCATTTATTTTATGTACCATATTTAGACTATAAGTTAATCAAATGTCTACCATTAATTTTTTATCGTTGAAATGCTGGCATATGCCATAAAGAATATCAACATATATAATTGAAGCCGAGCTCTATCATCAAGGTAATTGCTCATCGCAATCACTCTGCTTGGGAAAACATTTGCACTGATTTATAATGTAAAAGTCAGCCTCATCCATAACACTGTAGGATGTTTTATTGGTCTTCACCCATCACTTTTAGTAAAGAGTTTTTTGAGTTGCTTGACCAAACTTGGTCAGATTATACCTCATGGTGACCCAAACACTTTTACCCAATATGAGTGACCTTGACCAACTTGTCATGGTATAACAGATAAAGCAAAGGTCTTACTTAACTAAAATTTTGAAAATTTCAATAGCAATAACTCAATAACTATGTTTGTAGGTACTAAAGGGTCATTAAATTGACTCCCCAAAGGGATGAAACAGCTCAAGGTCAAAAATCAATTATTACTCTAAATGCATGTGAAGAACCAGAGGTTGCTGAACTTAGTTAAGCATAGACTAAGATTGTGTTATTACCGATAGAGTGCAGCCAAACTTTTGGTGGCAATTAAATAAAGGGTTGCTAAGATATGGGGCATTATAAATGTCTTACTTTCCCTAGAAAAAATAACTCTGAAACTTTGGATTAGTTCATCCAAATTGGACCATATTTGAGTCGCGTATAGTCTTTGAGAATATGAACATAAATTATGAGTGTGAATGACCTTGGGTCAAATGTAAAGGTCACCCTGAATTTTAAGAAAAAAATATTTTGTAACTCACAATTTCAGGTAGATTCTTGACCCAAATGGGGCAACATACTATAACTCCTATCTGAATTATCGGATCTTCACCTAATTTGGGTTGTACACCACAGTAGTCTTATAGTGGACTACTTTAGATGACCTTAGGGCAAAGATCAAGGTCACAGAAAGACTTTGAAAGAGTTCATTTTTAATCTCAGGTATGTGACTTTATATTCAGAGATTTTTAGGAAGGTATTCTTGTAACAGTAACAAAGTAAGATGACAAGCTAACTAATTGTAGACCATAACTGGGTGCTGACTGATCGAGTTTTGGTGCAAATCTTGGAGATCATCTGTTCACAGATGGTGATGCTGTAAGGGAATTTAGCTGAAGAGTATTACATATTTAAACAAAGCAACATCACAGACAACAGCTCTATTTAAAATTTTTATATACACCACCACCACATGAAATGGAATTTTATTTTTTCAATGCAATATGGTGCAGAATTTGCTTGTATGCATCTTGGTATGCCAACATAAAGGTTTGTTAACATCCAGCGTATAAAATGAAGAACTCGGTAAACCAGCATTTCATGATTGTATTTTTACTGCTTGCATATTTTTCATATATTTTAGTCACTGTTATTCAATACTT
This sequence comes from Alitta virens, assembly GCA_932294295.1. Taxonomy (NCBI): domain Eukaryota; kingdom Metazoa; phylum Annelida; class Polychaeta; order Phyllodocida; family Nereididae; genus Alitta; species Alitta virens. The sequence goes on from OW028585.1 coordinate 35,104,041, forward strand.
TACAATTTATTCCATTTTATGATCAAACAACTTGTAAAACTACAACAACAACAATTAAAGAACTCCACTGTTACCATCATACATAATATTGATAAAAGGACTGAAAGCGTTATTTCTTTGCAAACAGGGCTATAGTCAAGAGGAGCTATCATTAATTCATGCAAAACTGAAACTCACAACAGTTGGTGTGATGATGGTGGCAGTTATCCCTGGATGGTGATTACTGCGATGTATGTTACCGGTGGTACTCTGAGGTCTGACTTAACCAAAACTTTTCCGTAAATTGCAATGGTCAGCGTGAATGTCATGTACTTAAAATGACAGAAAAGTGTGTCCAAGGTGCATACTTTTGCTTCAGAGGTAAAATGTTCTGATAAACAAGTGGATATAACAATGTACACCATTATGCAAAGCAATACTTTGAGAATTTCGTTGAACTGATGCCATGTTTTCTGTAGTCGTGCCCTCTGTTTTTTTAATACTACACTGTATTGTCAATTCATCATCTTTTTAAATGTACATTTGCATTTTAATTAGAGAATAGATAGTTAAATATTGAAGGAAAAAAAACAAAAAAACAAAGAGTCATGCAACTGCAAGTGAATGTAAACCTACTGCAGGCAGTTGATTTATCTTGTCTAATGTCTCAATGCTACTGGGTCTGAAGCTTAGTCAGCTTATATGACCAGCTGCCAGAGGCAGACGTAATGTTGAGATGATAGGCTGCTTGGAGTCCACACCATATTTTGGACTTGTCATGCAATAAACATCCAGCTGGGATGTAGCTCATGAAGAGTGCCTGGGCCAGGTATTGAACCCGGGACCTACAGCGACCTGGCCAATGTGGATTGGTAGATGCTTTGACCTTTAGGCCTCCCAGCTGCTTTGTAAGAAGGCATTGTCATAGAAGAAGGATAGCATCAAATAACATACAAATATCCATTAACACTTCGTGGTAATTATATAATTTGCTATATAAGTGACACAAACTAATGGTTTTCATGGAAAGGGTTTATTACATTTGCACACCTATCACTGCAAAATTCAAGTTTTTTTTTAGATTTCTAGAATAAAAAACATAAGAACTAGTGACCAAAAATAAAACAATAGGCTGCATTGCAGCTAAACCCTCAGTGAATCCCACATAGCACACTTTCATTTCCAAAGCAGAAATCTAACACACACTTTCGTTTCTAGAGCTCAACTCTAACACTAATGCACTTACCCTTATGAAATTGTATACATCAACACTCCATATGGCCTTGTGGTGCCTTGTGATAGCCACACTGACATATCTCAGCTGTGTTTTCCAAAATTTGGAAAAATATTATTTCTTGAGTGTTTATAAAGTGTGTGCAATGAACTGAAACAATTGCCACTTGGCCTACATAGCCTGTTATGAAATGCTAACTAAAGTCCAAGATGTCCTATTTTTTTAACTCTTGAATTTCTTCATTTGTTCATTGTATTCTGTTAAGTGTGAAATAATATAGTATTCCCTTGTGTTACCACAAAGTCTTTAAAGTCTTACTTTATTTTTGTAAAAATTAAACCAGTATTAAGTCTTATTCTTGTCCACTAAGTCTTACATGGTCTTATTGTGATGCAAATATATTTGGATTGTAATTTTCAGACAATTTGGTAAATATGAATAAATTACGAACTTTATTTAAATCGACAGGAAAAGCGTTTATTTTATTGCCTATTAATAATAGCCAATACCCTGATTGTGTTTTGGACGATGAAATTAAAAATATTGGTGTAAATTACTATATAAGTGGTCTTATTTTTCATGTGCACATAATATTATAATGTCCAAAAAATATCTTACTTCTTATGAAAGTAAACCTGCAGGAACCCTGTATCAACAGCAATTCATTCTGTTCAGAGTAAAGCCAAGTGAGCATAAAAAGTAATGTCTATTCTTTTCCTGCCATTGAATTGTTCTGTTTCAAAGATTTTATGCACAATAAGGAGTATTCAGTTCACTAGAATTATTAACACAAAAGGGTGTTTCTCTTAACTAATCTACAACTAAGATTATCATTTATATGTCCAAAATGGTCATAAATGGGCTGTAGCAATGATCCTAAGTAGGATATATGAAATTCAGCAACAATCTTATGCCACATAAAGATGTTGGGTATAATTTAATACAAAATGAACATTTAAGGTTCGTATTTACTTGTATTTAAATAAATAATGTCTAAATACAAATAAATACAAATCGTAAAGGTTTATATTTTATGGAATGATACTCAACACACCCATTCTAATGCCTTAATAAGAGCAAATTTCTTTTGCTTGCTCTTTAAATTTAGCTTGCAACTAAAGGAATTGCCATATTCCCTGTAACAGTTGCTGAATTGTTGGGTTGCTGATTTGCATTAAATCCATGACATTTAAATTTGTATTTGTAACTTAACACTTTACAGGTGTATTTGAAAAAAAATAATTATAAATATTGGAGTCAAGTGAAAGTAATATAGATCATTATGCAACTAATTATTATGAAATTGCTAATGATAAACAAAAACTGTTGAATGGGTTGAGCATGGCAATACTATGATCATATATTTAATAATTGTATGCACATGAATTGTACAACATTTACGGCTGTCATTGCTTAGTTTGGGATGATAAGGAATATGAAGAAAGCAACATAATTTTTAGCATTTTTTCCAGATTTTCCATTATTATGAAAAATAAAAATGAAGGATGAAACAAATGTCAAAATGAAGCTTAAAATTGAAAGTAATATAATCTAGATATATCATTGGCAAATTGGTACTGATGTAAGGATCATAGAGTCTTTGATATTAGGGTTTGAAAGAGTACCAAATTTTCATATTTCTATGTTTTTTTATTTTCATTTTTCTCTAAATATTTCAAACACAGCTGAGTATGTCGATGTGACTATCAAAATGCACCACTAAGCTATATAGAGTAATAACATATAAAATGTTGTTAGGGTAAACACATTAATACTGGAGTTCTGCTCCGGAAACACAATTTAACAAAATGTTCATCACTTTTTTCTGATTTTCCATTATCAGGTAATCATCATGTAATGAACATCAAAATTAATTGACAAGTGAAAATACTATAATTCAGACATGTTATTAATGCAAGTTCATTCATGTAAGGTGAAAGTATGAATTTTCTCTATTTTGCCCTAATTTTGAAAATTCTATAGTATTTACACCACTCCACTATTTTAGATAATAATAACGAAGTTTTAAGCATGTAGGTCCAGTAGTGTCAGAGTTCTGCTCCGGAAACGAAAAAAATTTGTTTTCTATTTTTTCCAAATTTTGTAAAACATATGTCAATGTGACTATCAAAAGGCACCACTAGGCCATATAGAGCATTACTGTACAACATTTTGTTAGGGTAAGTGCATTAGTGTTAAATTTATGCTTCGGAAATGAAAGTGTTACACACTTCTTACAGACATTGATGATAACAAAAACCCTTTTCTCACTTTGTTTGCTGAGGGTTCTTCTCTCTCTATTAACTGTGATCATTTACTACTGTTGCTGGCAAGCAACTGCGCATATATAGATGTAATCATAAGTTATGAAGCTATTATTTTAACAATGAAATTATTGCGTTACAGGACATCCCAACATTATTGGAGAGGGCTAAATGTAGATTGGCCAGCCTGTGACCATAATGTGGACAAACCAGTCTATGATGACGTGCTTGACTAATTACCAATGGCTCATGTTGGGGAAATAACTGACGATGGTTATATAGCGCCTGTAGCACAACTTCGGATACAGCAATAACCATTGCCATGTGTCCCTGTTGAAGAACCAGGATGTATGTAAAAGATATATCCTAGTTCTTTTCCACACCACTAGGTGTTCTTAAATGTGTGGTATACAAATATGGAATCCATATTGAAGAGATGTCACTGTGACAAACTGCAATATTATATATCTATTTAATAATTCTAAATTTACATGGGAACTTGTTCATACAAACTTAAAGAATCCTACCTTTCCATATTTCTTGGATTAGCTAGAAAGTTGGGCTTTGATTTGTTGCTAACATTTCTGTTCATTTTTAATTGGGTTGCTTAATGCCATTTATGGCAAAATATTCCTAAAAAGAGAGTGTTTTTATTATGGATCCAGTATAATGTACACATCCATGCACAAACAATAATATTGTAAATATTAAAAGGAAGTGCATTGAATTACAAACTTTTAATTACAATTCACTCAGTACTTCATTAACATATAAATAACATTTCAAAATAAGGACTGAGTTAAATTTGTAAAATAAAAAGTCAGGTAAATGTTAGAAACTAGTGATCTGATATATGTTTTATGTTGTAATGTGTTAATCATATTGAAATAAGAACTTATTACATTGAAATGATAACTTATCCCATTGAAATAACTTATTGCATTGAAAAATAAATCTTATCCCATTGAAATAATAACTGATCACATTGAAATAACAACTTGTCACATTGAAATAACAACTTATCATATTGAAATAACTGGAAGTTCCTTGTTGGGATCCCCACACAGTGGCTGCTCCATATTCTCCACTGTAGGGCCAGTTCTGGATACAACTCTGCCAATGATATCAGTAAAATTTATCCTTATCCTTACTTTACATATTAACAATAATTTATAATTTTCTGATAGCACATCCTTGATGCTTTGCACAGAGGTGGAAATTTTTGTCTTAGGAAAATAAAACTGAATGAGAATGATATCGATTGATATTATTTATTAATTAATATATAACTTAATACAGGACCAAAACAAATCTATGTATACGGCAATTCCAATGGCAATTATGCCGCTACAGGGAATTTGCCAATTTCAACTGAACAACCCATTAAAACGTATTTTCCACACTATTTCATTGTCATGGGAGAATGGAGCTAATTATTAACCATATTTACGATGTCAACAAACACCAAAATCTGAACGCTACCATGTCCATATCGTGCATATGACATCATAATCGGTCAGTATGATGTCACTCAATAGTCGCCAATTGTTCTCTCTTTGTGACATAATCAGCTCAGTTAACAATGTGCCTCCTTCCCCCAGCAAGTCCTAATTATGAGAGTCCATGTTCTTGGTACATATTCTTTGAGTGTGGACAGCTTCCAGTGGTGCACTCTTGTGTTAATGCATGAAACACACCAGAGGCCTTGACATGTGTGGGTTTTTTTTCTATGAATTAATGCAGGTCGCCTGATGCTTAGTACCTATTTTCCATTAAGAAACACCGGTTTTACTTAGAGGCCAGACCAAAAGCTGCCTTAAAAAAAATAGAGGCCCTGGCTTCTTATTGAGGCACTATTGCACTTGGCGTCGGGTTAAAACCATACCTCCTTTTTTTGGTAGAAGTCCATATCAAAACCACAGCCAGGATGAGAGACAGGGTACCAAGGGACACAGCGACTGGAAATGACAACTGGTTTAAACATACAATACATAGTATAATGTGCAAACAGGGTACCAAGGGACACAGCGACTGGAAATGACAACTGGTTTAAACATACATACATAGTATAATGTGCAAACAGTACAAAAGGCCTGTGCAAGGAGGTTTACAAGTAAAGGGGCATTCACACTGTCATGTATAAAACATACAGGTGACTACGTACATCAAACATGGGCTATAGGTAGATGTACCTGCTCACTCATGGGTCTGTTAATTACGTGGTTCAAGGATGGTGAGGCTACATATGGCCAAGGATGGCCCTGGACATACATAGAACATACAAATTCTGCCAAAGTTTTATAAACATGTTTAAAAATTGTTTTTCTCTTCACATATGTCCATGAGTGGTAAAGCACAACCAGGAGTGATCTACGAATTAGCGCGAGTATACGTAGAATGCTTGGCGAGTGAATCATGTATGGACAAGGATGAGCAAGAGTTGACAAAAATTATTTATCCATGGTCATGTGTAGGACTTATCTGTGATAGTGTGAATGCCCTTTAAAGTAAAAATTGGAAGAATATTGATCTATTGATGAACTATTACAGATAGGCTAGGATTGAACTAAAATTGATTTGTTAATGAAATTAATGATATTGTTTGGATAATTATATCAGAATTGGCATTGGTTGGCAGAGATTAATCTCCAAATAAAATTAAATTTGATGTTATTGAGAGAGGTGTTGTATTACTAACACTATTTAACAATATTTGTCTATTGTTAGAATAGTTCGGACAAGTGGTAACAGTTTCTGTTGAAGTGCCACAGTTACAAAATTGTGAGTTAATACACCCTATCACAAATAGGTGAGCACTAAGATCTGAGAGACCAAGGCGGAGCTGTGCCAACATAACTTCTGCCTTTCGGGCTAATCCGGCAAAACTGAAGGTTTCAATAATGAAGTTATTGTTTTATTTCTGCTGAAAGATTGCACAACTTTGGCTCGACTTTACAGAAAAATCAAGGTCATTCCATAAGAAAATTTAACTGGGCACAAAAGACTTTTTATACAATTCGTTCCTCGTGAGAGTAAGATTAATATAAAGCTCATTTTGGCCTCGAGTGCCATAATTGTGCACTGGTCTAATTGGACTGATACTAGAGCAGATGATTAGGGCATGCATTGTTGAAAATCTAGTAAAACTTTCAGTATCAGTTTGTGAAAGCATCTACACTTGGAAAGTGTAGACCAGCCCGATTCATAAGCCACTTCTTTGCTCATTTATATATATTTTCCAGATCAGCATTAAGAGCATTGACAGTCTTTAACATATTTGGGAATTTAATGTAAAATGAAAATAATAAATGCCCCAGCACGGACCCTTGTATATACCTCCAAGAATGCAGGACTTGATTTCCCCACAGGATAAGGTAATTGAGGAGCAGTGGTTATCCTTAGTGCATCTCCTATATTTGACCTTAAATAAAATATATATGCAAGTATTGCTTGAATGAAATGATACTTATTTGAAAATCTCTTAATAAATAGCCTAATGTAATTTGGAATTGTAGAATGACAAATTCGAACTTGGCTGAGTGCTACTGTGAGGCTTTCTGGTCACTGTTGAATGTGACATCTCATTGCCCTTATAGGAAGATGTGATGAAAGAATAAATAATATACAAATAAATAGAGCCAAAAATGGAATGATTTTGATTCGAAAGTCCAGCAGCTTCATGATGTTGTTATAAGAAAAATAACTCTTTCCATGATGTAATTTATAATTGTGGAATTCATTGAAATTTTTATGCATTTATATACATGACACACACAGCTCTCATATCATTGTTCTTTGATGGACTGGTCAAAACAAATAAAAATTTGGAAGTTAGTAACAGAATGTCATTTGACAATGAGAAAACATCCATTTACTTGTATCAAGAAAGTGTATGTAAACAGTGTGATGATGCTATTACTTATTAACTCAAATCGAACATGTCCTCTTTAATGAAAATTTAATTTATTGTTATGACTACTAGTGAATCTTTCCTGAAAAAGTCTGCGCAGTACCTGTTGTGTTTGATAACAAAATTCAAAATTAAATATGCTGCTTGCACTTGTGGGGGAACGAATACAGGGCTTCACCATTAATCACCATTCGTACCCTTGCAAAGAAACAGAAAAGCATAATCAACATATACAATCAACCTTTAAATAGGGCCCTAATGTTGATATCTTCTGTGGTGGTTACCAAACATTGAGGTCACCCATGGTGAAAACACTGATGTGATGTTATTTCTCATAGAATCCCAGAAGCCCTTTGCATATTCATAATTACCATATAAAATCAATTAACAGCATTATACCCCATTAAGGTCATTGAAATTGTGGAACATGATGGCAGTTTGCTGAGGAGTATCATGTGAAGATCAATCATTGAGACTGAAGTTATATTATATTATCCCATTGGGGGTAATTACCCGCAAGTGGTTAATTTAATAACCCTTTGAATCATAAATGACAACCTAATGTAATAACATAACTCAAGAAACATTTTTGAGTAAAAAAACTGCATGAAAATGAAAGATTTTTCTCATTTGACCTTGACCTTTAATTACCCCCAGGGTAAAATACCTTATGACATCTCCAAAACCCTTCCCAATACCTACATTTCGATATGAAGTTCAAAATTCTACCGTTACTATTAAAGTAGATACAAGTGTTTGTTTTATCAATAATTTCCAGTCACCTGCTTTAAATTCAGATCCTTCATATTAATCATTTCAGTACTGTATGTGGTCCGATACACCAAACCAGTTATGAAAAGTTAAAAGTTTTGTGGTAAAGAACAATTTTCCGAGCCCCATATCCTAGCAAACCATCACCCAATCGCCACCAAAAAACCTGCTTCGAAATATTTGCCAAAACAGAATATGGTTGTTTACACAACATCCGGTTCTTCACAATTAGGTTCTTCATCAATTTTTGACCCTGTGCCATTTCACCCCTTTTCCCCCGTTCGGGTGTCAATCTGATGCACCAATATTGAAGACCCAATAGTACCTACAAAAATATGTGAAACACAATCCTGCAATTTCAAATCAGACTTTTGACTTATAAGTGACCTAAGACCTTGAAAAGATGGTCAATGTCGCTGAAACTTGGTCAAAGTTAATGTCTCACATGCTAAAGTAAAGTTTCATCTCCCAACTTCAATGAAAGTGACTGGAAGAACAAAAAGTGCTGAGTCACTCAATAACCAAAGCGAAGACCCATAACCTCAAAGAAATATGGTATTTAAGCTTTATAACATATAGAAAATCAGTAGCAGAACCCTTTATAAGGGAAGCGTAGAATATCAATGGAAACAAGGTCAAACAAGGTCAATTTCTGGTATACTCATAATGAAAATTTGATTTACTTCAGGCTGCTTACAAATGACACTCAATTCAAATGGTGAATGACAGACTCATTTAAAACTGTTTAGCCATAAGCCACTCTTTCAGAGTTTGACTTCAGACAAAAGTAAAGAATAGATGAATTTGAGAAAATTTTGACAGGCATAATGATGACTTAGATTATTGCAAATCTGCTCATCCAATAATATTTATACATACATACCTGGAACTAACAGGAAAACCAAAATGCTCCAAGTTCTAAGGATTTTGGCAGAAACAATGCTCATTTTGTGTATATTTCTTCTATGTGATGATACCAACTGTGATATTGCACCTCACTAGAGATGTGGCGTTTTATTTCAGCAGTGTCTTTTGCCTGGAGTAAAATGAAAAAATAGTAAAACAGATCATATAGAGTAATACCATGACGTTGTTTTTCTGTGATCACCTTTGTAGTCATGTGCATGTCTAGTGACACATGATTGATATCTGCCAGTAACAACAAGTTAAATGCAAAACTTCCAATAGGTGGCAGCCCCTGACTATCACAGTACGGCACCTAGTGGTAATACATCACTGTGACAGTTGTACATTCTTACTCTATTACAATGGAGCACTCTATATTTCTTCAAAACATATTGTGCATTAATGAAAATGTAAAACAAATCAGTATAATTATCCATTTAGTTCTTTGCTTATTATTTTGAGAAACAATGGTGAATACACTTATTTCTACTGATAATTGTGTACTTTATATCTTGCCTTATATCATCCCCTGGAAAATAGCAAAATGAACCATTTTCAGTATTATTCTCCGCTAATTTTCCTTAGAAGAGGAATACATGGATTATCCCTTAATATAATCATTTATCAATTTAGTTTGCATCCTTTCCACTATTTGATATTTTTGATATGTCTTGATAAAATGTACTTAAATCAACAACATAAAAACATAGGGGTGTAACAGTTAGGTTACACACTCCCCCCACCGACAAAGCTTTGACTATTGATAGCATCTTTAAATATCTTAAGACTAAAATTGACAATATCAAGGTCAAGGCTGTTCCATAAATTGAAATTTCTATTAGCAAACGATGTTATCTTATATCAGTCTGGCTATAAAAGTGAAATACATTTTTTAGATAACCTCTGTGGTTACTACATATCTAAAAGAGTTTTGAATATTCATATCAGTGTGATGAGTAGACCTTATGTGAAACAGGTCAGCCTGGATTATCGACATTCAAGTGTATTTAAATTTAGAAGAGACAATCGTTCCATCCATTGTCTCTGGCACACAGGGCATTGCCAGTAGAAATGTTTAGCACCAGCTCCACCTGTTGATGAATAAATCACCTTCTTTGTGTTTACTAATTAGAATTACAAAGTTCAGTTAATGATTGTTGACATTCACATTTTCAGCTTTAACTAATTTTTACCTGTATAATTTAAAGCACTCTTCTTCTTCTTTTAATTTATTCTGAAGTTTGAAAGTAATAAGGTCCCAGTGAATTATCAAAGTCCTTCAGTAAATTGACTTCTCCTTGACTTTAACTGTTACTCAGAATGGTTCTTGTAAGAGAGTAAGTACACTTTATACATTCAAAGCCTATCATTATGAAAACCAGATTTGCATTGTATATTGAGAGAGTCTATGCTAACACAAAAGGTCTTACGAAATGATTAAATAACAAACTGATTAACATGTGTGGGGCATTGCTGTTCTTATCGAACAAAATCTGATTCCTTGAAACAAGTAATTGGCAGTGCTGTGCTTTAAAGATATCACATTATCCATGCACTGATACAAATCAACTAACTTGTGTTTCCAAATCTAAATTTCCAATCATGAAATTTCGAGTTCTTGCCAAAAGGAAACATTTAATCCCAGAAAACCTCACAGCAATACTTTTTTTTAATACTTTAATAAAATATTGCCAATTATTTAGTTTCAAGTGAACCATAGAGCCTATGTCCTGGTTTCTTTCAAAATAATAAGTCTTACAAATTAAATTGCTTACTTTCAGTGATCTAATGTCTTTTTATCTGAATAATGCCACTAGGTGTCAGGCCATAAGATAACCATAAAGATATATATATATATATGTAGATACATAATTTAAATATGTTCTTTGATGGTTGAAATAACTTATTTGAAAATTTATTTCCTATCATTAGTTAGGGTTGAGATTCAATAAAAGGTTCAACACATTTTTTGTGTGTGAGAGAAGTTTATTTAAAGTGTGAATATTGTAATAATCATATTAAAAAAATAGATAAAATTCATGCAATGACAAATTATTCAATACTGGAAAAAAAGTAAAAATTAAAGAAAGGCAATAAACAAATTACCATAATAATTAGCAATACTTAACAATATAAACTGTAATAAAAACTCTGTATGTCAAGTTATGTAGACATTCAATGCAAACAGTCAGACATTTCAGTATCAGAGACATAATTTCAAGAAATTATTATGGCAATATATTAGAATAGACAAATATTGTACTTACATAATGAACAACATATCACTATAAATGGACTATTAAAGAACCTATCCATGATCATAAGAATATATTTCTAGCACTGTCAAATCCAATGACTGGTAAAAAAATCCACCCAAGGACTGTTTAAAGACTTACACATAAGGACAGCAAGGAATGTTATTGCATCATATATTTGATAATTGACATCAATAATTAGTAATACCTTCCCCCCTTTATATAATTGCACTTTTTCTTGAATAACATTAAAATACATTTCCAATTGTCATATTTCCGGATTAGTTTGCTGCCAAATAATGCATGACATTTATTGGGCATAGAATTAAGAGGAATGTAGAAGATTGGGAAGTACAATGCAGGATTAAACAAAATTGGCAGTTGAACATATTTGCAAAATTAAAGAATACTATCAATCTCTATGTAAAAATATAAACATTGTTTATCAATTTAAACTGGATCAAACACTAAAATCCATCAATGATTCTCATACAAAATATGCATACAATCTTCACATATGTTATGCAGATATCAATACTCTCTAGACCATAGTCTAAACCAATTTTTACATTTAGAAACATTCAATATTGAATAAAAAACAGGGTAAGATTAGCACCTGATACAAGGTGCAAGGAAAATAATTTGCCTACTACCAGTTATGGCACAAAATAGAGCGCTCAATTAAGCATTTCATCACCAGGTGGAGCTGGTGCTAAACATTTCTACTTGCAATGCCCTGTGTGAACAGTTATAAGAGTCAGACCTCAAATTCTAAGTTTTGTTCTCAATATCCACCTCTAGTCTCGGAACTGAGAGGAGATGGAAGGTTAGCATATGTCTCAGTTTAGATTGTACTAATTATATTTATTCATCTATATATTGCTACTTACACATTTGTCAGCTTTTGCTATCCCAATACTATATAACGCACCAGACTTATTTTTTTCGCTTTCACTTTTTGGCATTTTATCACCAGGTGGGGCTGAATCAGGCCTATGATTTGTGTTTATTTACATCCTGGTTCTTCCACAGGTACACGTGGCAATGGTTGTTGCTGTATCGGAACTTGGGCTACGGGTTCCATATAACCATCATCAGTTGTCTCCCCTACATGAGTCATTGGCAGTTGGTCTGTCACATCCTCATAAAATGGTTCATCCATCTTTAGGTCTCTCCGATACCGTAGGACTGATCTGTCAGAGATTTGAGCATCTACATTCAGCTCTGTTGGATACTGTTGGGATGTCCTGTAATGCAACAAATTCAAAATTAAGATAATAGCTGCATAACTGATGATTATATATTTAAGATAACAACATGATAAGTGAGTGAGTTAGTTTCTGAGGTAATAGATTATTATAACACTAAACTTAGTTATGACATACCTTCTTTGCTTGCGACAAGTGCAGATCAAAGCCCCTACAAGTGTAAGGCAAAGAGCACCAAGGGAAATAGCCACTGAAAAAATGTTAAATAAATGTTCAGTTGAAATAGAAGGATTGACACTTGGTTTCCATGTGGCAAAAAACTATTGATAAGTAGATTATTGAAAAAAGATCAGTGTTAACATAATGATCACATCCTGATTTAGGGATGTGTGTTGCTTCTTCATTAGCCAGTCTTATTCTGTACCCGATTGGCAATGCTCAGCAATATTGCACACTACTCCGTAATTCTATTATTTCTCAAATGACAACTTGATAGTAAGAACTTAAATATAACTTACCTGGGTAGAATATTTTGCCAAGCAGGCCATTTGCACTTGCTGAATGAGCATACTTTGTTGTAGACACTGATAATAAAGAACAATGATTGTATAGTTCTACTTAATAGACTGTGACCACTACAGATGCAGTTATGCTGTGGATGCTTTGGTCATATTATTACAAATGAAAAATATTTAACTAACATGCCAGCTGTTGTGGCAGTTTAATTTTTGTCAATATACTCAGTCTCTTTTAAATCGACAAAATACTGAGAAATTTTATGCTTGTCATTTCAGCAGTAACTGTCAATGCAGGGACATACCTCAATGAATAAACAATCCCTAATTTTGAGGCATTTATAATTATATAACGTTCAGTACCTGGCAGCTTTGTAGCATAGTACACAGTTTGAAAACCAATGTGTCGTCCAGAATCATCTGTCTTAAATGCAATTCTCACAGATCTTCCTGAAGACTGAAGTTTTGGTGGAAGGGAGGTTCCGCAGAATTTTCCAATTAGTGAAGCATTATCTGATATACCATCGTACACCTATGAATTATGACATGAAGATAAACTGTAGCCGTAAAGTCAACATTTTTCCGTGCATATCTCCTTGTGCGCAATGTCAGATATGCCACTAATGATTGTTTATTTGAAAGATCAGAATGATAATTGGTAATGTGGAAGAAACTAATAATTACTGTAACATTGTCATATTGACAGGAAGAACCTCCCTGCAAGGTGAAGTTGATGAAATGCACAGAAACAATACATCCTTCATCCACAGTGATGTTCCATTCACATCTCTCGTTGTTGCGGTAGTTGTTAGGGTAAAGAGGTGAGCTGATTATTCCTGATGATGCAGTGAGATCACCACTGCATGACCCTACAACACAAAAAAACTGGATTAAAATGCAAACTTGAATATCATAGAAATATTATTTTTTGAATAGAAGATTTCTTTAATCTACAGGAACACCATCCATTAGATTTATGTGGAGTACTCTCTGCTTGTTTAAATTGTTTTTGAACTATACATATGTTGTCAACAATGAAACAAAGTATTCATGAAGAATTATTTTCTGTGTAATATTTGATAAACTGGCTGTGCTCTAACATTCTGAGAAAATTGTGACAATCTTTTGATAAAATTTGTATAAAAGTTATTGATGTGTTACTGGTATATACCTAATTTTAATTTCCTTACTACACAAAAACAAATAAAGTGTACCTGCTTGGAGAGTGGAGTACACTGCTTGAAACCCAGGGTACTGTCCTGAACCATCTGTCTTGAATTTGATTCTCATAGAACTTCCAGAAGACTGTACTACGCCTGGGACAGTGCCTCCACAGAACTTTCTGATCATTGGTGAATTCATTGATTTACCATCATACACCTATAAATTATTACACAAATATTTACTCCATATAATTATTGCTGTTTATCAGTCATTTGCAATATTTCATTAGTTTCACTTTGTCACAATTTCCTTTATTTGTCTGTTATAGAGTCATAATTGCTGACTTAGAAGAAGCCTTTAATTACTGTAACGCTGTCATGGCGGCAAGATGAACTTCCTTCCAAAGTGAAGTTGATGAAACCGAGAGAAACCACATTTCCTTCATCCACAGTGATGTTCCATTCACATTCCTCGTTGTTCCGGTAGTTGTTAGGGTAAAGAGGAGAACTGATTATTCCTCTTGGTGCTGTGAGATAATCACCACAAGTTCTTGGAAGTACTGTGAAATTAAAACATGAAAATAAATTTTAAATGGATTATATAATCCACTTTTCTGTATTTATCCCTTAAATGAAATGACCATCCACAAAGATAACATAGAAGCAATTTTTGCTTACCTGGCTTAGAAGAGCATTGAATTTGGTAGATTTGTCCTCTGTCTGGCCACACTGCATCAGATAACATATATTCATATTATAAATATATACATTTCATTTACACCAGGTGGCTGTTATGGTTTTTATTCTAAATATAAAAGACAAACTCATTCACCACCAACATATTGTATATTTGCAATAAAAAAGTAGAACAGACCTGATACAGACATCCAATATCTGATATGTGGAATGTGTGTCGCAGCTTCTGACAAAGTCATACTAAATTTCCATTCTTGTTGTTGATTTCCTTTGATGGGTAATTCAAAATATCGGCGTAAGTTCTCCCATCCTGAGCACATGAGTGGTTTTTCATTTCCAACAACTTTCAAACAGAAATCTGTGCTGTTTGCATATGGAGCAAATTCATGAATGGAAAACTGAATACCACTCCAACTCCCTCTGCTGGGCTGATTTATTCGGAGGTTGCAGTGAACATTTTCTGCCTTTTGATGTGATCCAATCATGTAATCCTTGCTCATGATTTTAAACCAAGTCGAATTTGTGACAAGCTGCACTGAAGTCTTGTTTATTTGCAGAGTAGGTCGTTCTGTAATGAGGTACACCAAGGTAAATAGCACAATAGCAATATGTAACCATTCGTTGTCAGCGAAATTTCTCAGGAGCATGTGCTAAATAACTGATTTTGTTGAAACTATGTTAAAAAAATACAATTGGTACTAAAAATTAATAAAATATTATGCACACAGCTGCCATGGAAACAATGTTCAAATCAATTTAGTTTATTTAGCTGGACGATAAATCCTAACTAGGATTGTCTTAAAAAATTGTTCTCCAAGTGCTGACAACGCTCTTCTGTTTGCATGCTACAGGCAGGTATTTATTTTCTGGCCTCATTACTGTGACTAGGTAAGATGTCAGTCTCTTCTCTTTTTCAGCGTGAATTGTCCAGGGATGCTGTTATATCAGTACACTTAACAGTTAACCCCAATGTGGGGTTATTACCACAGAACAAAATAAAAATCAAATTCAGTGTTATTCTGATTGCAAAAAAGTTTTACCACTTTAGTTGTCATGAGCAACCATCAAATAAAACAGAGTATATATATCAAATTTTTATATATCTTATTATTCTGGCTAAACAGATTTTATAGAACTTTACTTATCATGGGGTAATTAGCTAACCCATGGCTCAATGAAACTGCATAGACACCTGTGAAGAATTGATCAATCAAACAGAAGTTGTAGCATTTTACCCATTTCATTTCAAACAAACTTTGACATTAAATTTTAAAATTTGTTTGCTCTGTCTTTACTCTGTTAATCAACAGTTCTTTATTTTGTCTAGTGACTTTTCTGGCATTAAATATATAATAATTTGGAAAAATAGGAGATTTAGTATAACTTTGAACACAAATTCAATCATGCTAGCCTTGTACATATCTTTTACCATCATAATGTCATATTTATGGTATATTTCTTTTGTTGGCATAACTGCTTTATTTTGTAATGTTTGGAGTCTCATTATATGCGATTTTACCACTGTACCATAGATTTGGATTCCATATTTTATTTTTGAGTGAACATGCAAAATAAAGTTTACGTTTTTCAGATTCAGGTACAAAGTTTTAAATTATTTTGAAAGAATTTGTACTTTTTACTAAGCGTCTTTCTAGTTTCATTATATCTTTTTTCCATTGTAACTTGTCATCCAGTATTATTCCAAGACATTTAACTTGGGGAGATTTTTTGATTACAATGTTTAATTTGATCTTGTTTAAGAATTAGGTATAATTTAATTTTGCCTACAAAAAACACTAAATTGTGTTTTGGAGTGATTCAATAATAATTTGTTGCTTTTAAACCATTTGTCTAAACTTTCTATGGTAGTTTTAAAACTTTAGCTGCAGATTTTTTTGATTTTTGTCTTTAATGAATATATTTGTGTTGTCTGCAAACAGCCTAATATCATTGTTTGCTGTGTTGTGGATATCATTGATATATTATGAATAATAGGGGCCCGAGGACATGGAACCCCATGTGCGTTTGTCTTGATTTCAGATTTCGCTTCATTCAATTGTACAAATTGTTTTTTATTGCTCAGATAATTTTCCAATAGTCTATTGCCGGTTCCTCGGATACCATAATGCTCCAGTTTATGAAGTAGTATCGAGTGATTTACTAAGTCAAAGGTCCTTAGTTAGATCAATGAATATTCCTAATGTGTAGAAGTTTTCATCAATATACTTTCTTAGTTTATCAACAATATCAGTTAGAGCTAGTTCGCAAGAATAGTTTTCTCTGAACCTAAATTGGTATGGATATAATAATTTGTATTTGTTTATGAAATTTAAGGTTTTTGTGTGGATTAGTTTTTCTAAGATTTTATTGATGCACGATAGAAGGCTTATTGGTTGATAATTTGTTAAATTAGTGGGATCATCCTTTTTGTAAACTGGTATAACTTTTGCCATTTTTAATTCTTCTGGGTACGCTGCTGGTATGAACACTAAGTTAAAAATGTGGTTCAGTATAGGTGTATACAGCAGTATTTCCTTTTATATTTTTAGGGTGCACATTTTCTGCACCAGGAGATTTATTTATCTTTAGTTGTTTTATAATGTTATTAATTTTATGTGGATTTGTAGGAGTAATGAACATGGTACTCAAATTTAGATTTTCTAGATACTTTTTGAAATTATCATTATCAGGCAAATGCTCAGTGAGTTTTGAAGCAATGGATGTTAAGTTAAATTGTTCTGCAATTTCTCTCTCATTTGTTGTATATACTTGGTGTTCATCTTCTACTTATATTATATTTCTGGATTTTTTGTTTTGTTTGGATTGATAATAGGTCCAAATATCTCCCAAAGAGAATACAGATTTTTCTTCTTTTCATTTATCAGGGTCTTATAGTAGTTAGACTCACTTATCCTCAGACGTTCAGTAAGTATATTTCTGTACTGTTTATAAATCTGTCTTTTTACATCATTTGTAAGTTTCACATATTTCCTGTATAATTTGTTTTTGTATTTAATACCTTTAAGCAATCCACTAGTTATCCATTTCTTATCTCTTGCTCTTTGTCTTGATATTCTTTTTTGGTCCATAGATTCTTATAAAGGGTCGATCAGCTACATAGTTAGGTTGATTTTTCTTCTTATATTTTATAGTTATGAAATTGGGAAGGTGGTCTGAAGGATCAATGAATAGATTTCCTGATGTTATTAGAATCAGTAATAATCTAAACCATTTCCACACATTATTGCTAATATGTCTGTCACTTTCCTTGTGTTATCTGCATATGGTAAGATAAAGTTAATATATGTAACATAAAAAAAACATTTGGAGTTCTGAGTTCTGAAAGACATTATTTGGCTGCAATAGGTTCACATTGAATTGCAAGGATCAGTGCTACCTCTATGGCCAACCTTTTTTTATTTCAATAGTTTAAATATCTATTCCGAAACATATGCCTAAAATATTAAAATGGCCCACTTTGAGATGAAGGTATACAGTGAAAGTGATGATGAGTAGGGAACTGAATATGTTAAGTAGGTCAAATCTGGTAGTACGGATTTTTTTTTCAATTTTTGAAAGAATCATAACTGAATTAATCAAATTGTTAATTGGACTGTATCAATTTGGAACATAGCATACATTCGACTAAATCATTTAATCTTGTTCATAGCACTTGTTAATTTAATAAGAAAATCTTACCGGTTGTGCAACCATAAACACCCTGGACACATTTTTCTGTCATTTTTGGTACATGACATTCATGATGACCATTGCATTTTTCCAAGAAAGTTTTTGTGATATTGGAAATGAGGTTGTAATCCCATAGATGCATAGCTGCAATGGTTACCAAAGGATGAGTGTCAGAACTACACTCAAAATGAGTTGCATTGTTGCAGGAATTTATAACTGTTCCCCTTGCCTGTAGCCCTGTGAAAAAAAAGGGATATTAGACAATTTTGATCGTAATATCTTTATTTGATGATGATTGTGGAGTATTTAGTCTCTTGCTTGCTTGATATACTTTATACTTATAATTCTTTATATTCTGTTGAAATAGCATGTTCACCAAGACAAATCAATTAAGAAAACGCCATACCATATTACGCACAGCTGTCAAACACACTTTCCAATTTTGATGTCCCAAATATTAGTAAGAGATTAAGTTATGATGCTAATTTCTAGCACTTAATTTAAAATGTATCATCCTTGCTCAATGCGTTGATCAACTAATATCAAGAGGAATCGTTATAACCCATATGCGATAACTCCCAACTCTTAATGGAGAGATCAGGTTTGATAAAACTCACAGTACTTTTGTGTAAAATTGTTAAATCTTCAACGTGATGTGGCTCATGTGTCATTTTCAGAACTAAGTTTGTTTCGTGTTTTGGCAAAATGAAGACAATAAAAAAGGATTCAATTATTTTCAGCTCTGCACCGCGAGAAAAATGGCTGACCTTGTCATTTGATCTTAGTCAAATATAACTGACTAACTAATCAGATTCACATTTACTAACATCCTTAGTCATACTGACGAATACCATTAGTCATACTCAGTCATGTAAAGAAGAGTGAAAGCACCATCTGTTTAAGAGGAATTTTAAGAAATGTTGAAATTTGCCTGAAATTATATACAACACAGCAAAATATTAATTTAAGGTATTTTTGAAAACCATGGGGAGTCTTAAGCCCGCATGTAGGATTGTTTAATGTGGGGTTCCACAATGAGCCATTGATTACAGGCAAGCTGATAAGAGATAAATAGAACTGCTGATTTAATGGAATCCTTTGATCAACACCAATAGCATTGTGATCCTTGAAGGAGCAGTGGCATCCATGGTGTAATGGCTGCTTTTTGTGTGGGTAACCAGATTTCCATTCTCACTTATTGTACTCTTATGTGGAAAAAAAGTTGTACCTTAGTTTTTTTAATACCTGATAACATAGTAACTCATGCCAAACATAGTTTGATTCTACTTGTAATTTTATACCACATTTATAAGTAACTGTCATCACTTAATGATTGATACGTTACACATTGAGACATCCAGGGAGTTCAACCACACAAATCCACAAATATATGTAATTATTACATTGTAATGTTGTACTTGGACTGGATATCTATTTGAATACACTAGGAAGTCTGACACCTAATTTTGCAGTGCGGTTTCAATATTATAATTTTGTTTTATCGAATAGAGAGCACTTCCTAGAATAAGGTTTTCTAGAAACGACCACAGTGCTAAACAATTGGTGAATGGGAGTGGTTGCTGAAATAAATTCATGTACCATGACCATAATAGTTACAAACAAGGATATACACAAAACAAGTGTTTTGTTCATTGTGTCCGGGATTTTGTAAAGACATGTAACATTGAGCTACAATTCTAGCCCATTATATTTATCATTCACACTGACAGCCCTTTATAGCTAAGTACTGCCATGGCCAAAGGTCTTTGCACACCTTAAAAACCATGATTTAATTTGACTTAGTTCAATTTAATTTATTTTATGTCTTTCAAATTCATTCTGTTCCATCAGCTGACACTGTTTAATGCATTTGGTATAAAGCAATTACAATTGTAAACAAATAAATGAAGCCCAGCCAATGCTGTGGACAATAATTGTTGATTTTGTACGTTTTGAGGGTGCAACATGAAGGTGTTATCATATGCAGAAACATTGTAATTATATGTACATGAGGTGTGGAAGGAGTTCCTTCATAAATGTAAATCACATTTACTAAATGCTACTGGATCCAAAGCTCAGTATGGTACTAAAGGCCCTCGATCCATTCTAGTAGCAGTAGTAGTAGTGTCATTTCGCAAGTTGTATTTTTGGCAGCAGATGAGCCATGTGGGTGACTCTTTGTGCACAGCAATGACCAGTCAGACAAATAACCCTCCTGCCCCTTCATCCATCCCCCCCCCCCTGCATGGGTGTTGGTTAAATGACTCACTGTTTGTTGGGTTGCTTTAATTTCTAAATCCTATTGCATTATGTAAAGTAGATCAAGTGATATGAAAAAAGAGAATGCAACTAAAACTAATTGAAATTATATTGTGCTCAATTATACCCTGCAAAATTATTGTGTCCATCTGCTGTTACATAGCCTAGTATCAAATACCTATATTAATGACCTTTGTTACATTATTGAGAATTCAATCTTCATGTCACCATTGTTGCAGAAACAGTCTAAACTTCAGTAAGATTTAAGTTTATCTACAACACATGATCCCATTTCCAGAGACAGGTGACCTTATGGAGTTCTGGGTCACTCCCTAAATTTTACATTCTGAAAACACGTTTCATTGCATTCCATAGATCCAAAATAATCCTAAAAAATAAGTTTCACATTCCTGAGATATTGTTTAGTAACAGATTATTAAACAAGGGCTTTGGTGCAGTCAATATAATGGCTGGCTGACTGACTGATTATCTGACTGACTGACTGACTGACTGACTGAGTCATTGCTGTATTATTAATGCCAGCACAGATTAATAAATAAGGGCTGAGGTGCAGTTAATGACTTACTGACTGACTGACTGCTGTGGCACAGATTATTAAATAAGGGCTTTGGTGCAGGCAATGAATATTATGACTGACTGACTGATGAAAGAGGATGGGCCAGTATCGGGGAAGGGCAGGGGGTGTTAAAGAAGAGTCGGCTTGATTAGGGCAAACTATTTCTAGGTCAATTTGCCATCAACAGTTGTTTGGTCAGGACCTTATGTTCTTTGTAAATATAACTAGTACTCATGGATGTACCATTAACATGGATTTCATGGGGTTTATAGTAATCACTGAATCTCAAGTGGAGAAACCCAAGTTAGTGGAGATTCAGAAAAAGTTGTTTTTTTTTTGTTTGAAACAGTACATGTATGTTTACTTGAGAAATAATGTAGGTCTCATGCCTAAAAGTTGGGTGATTGATTGATTGATTGCTTGATTGCTTGATTGACGTTCAGACGAGATGTTCAATTGGCAGTCCCTTGTACTCAGTGTCTATGCTGAGGCAAGTAAGAGATCCCACCCATGGGGTAAATGTGTAACATGAGTGGACTCCTCCTCTCTCACCTCATCAATCAACCCTCTATAGTGGCAGGAACTTGCCTTAGAGGCCTGCACTTCCCATACAATCAAAACTAATCAATTGATTGATTGATTGAATGAAGAAAACACTATAGCCAGTACACAGTCAATTGAGCCATGGTTAATATAGGTCGCTGGGTCACAAAATAGTCAGTCAGTCACTGTCTGTCTCTGATCTCTGTCTTTGCCATTGCCATAGCAAGCATTCATCACAACTCTGTGATACAATAAATAATTCGAGCAATCAATCAATCAATCTTTCTATCTTCTATCTCTCTATCTCTCTATCCATCTATCTATCTATCAATTTATCTATCTATCTATCTATCTATCTATCTATCTATCTATCTATCTATCTATCTTTCTATCTATCTATCTATCTT
Source organism: Alitta virens (assembly GCA_932294295.1). Taxonomy (NCBI): domain Eukaryota; kingdom Metazoa; phylum Annelida; class Polychaeta; order Phyllodocida; family Nereididae; genus Alitta; species Alitta virens. Next base: position 35,126,418 of record OW028585.1, read on the forward strand.
TCTATCTATCTATCTATTAATCAATCCATGTATTTCATGTGTTCATAAGTTATGCTGGAGGTCTAGTCAGAAATTACAAACTTTATATTCAATTTCAATTACATTTCAATTCATTTTTAACAGAATTTCAACTCAATTTCAATTCAATTTCAATTCATTTCAATTCTGTTCAATTCAATTTAAATTTAAAACGTATGTGCCTCGCGAGTTACTACACTGGCATGGAATTAAATACTGGAATTATGGATGCTTTGCACATCAAAAATGTGAGATCAATCATTTTATATATGAAACATTTCTGACACATTTACTTTAAATTTATGGAAACTGACAAACAGATGTGCCAACTACACCCTACATTCAACCACGCTGATGCAAATACGGTTGACCGTTACTTGTTTGGTTAAGGAAAAAATTGATTTTAAATCTCTACAACACAAGAATACAATGCACTTAGATTCATACATTGGGAACAATTCTGTTGAAAAAAAAGAAGACTTACCAAGACACATCAAAGAAACCAAGCAGCACCATATTACACTGGGACCGCAAACAGACATGCCCATTTTCATTTCCCAAATGTCAATTAGGAAATGATGTTTATTTTTTTACAGCATCACTGATATACCAACTCAACCAGGATGCGTATTCTATTTGCTCAACTATTGGCTTGCCTTGTACTGTAACAGCAAACATAGGCTGTGCTGCAGCAAAACCCTCAGTGAATCTCACATAGCACACAGGCATCATTAAAATCAACCTTTTTACAAAAACGACAGCAAAAAAATATTAAATAAAACATATGTACATGTGTAAATTTAGTTTAAGTACTAAATTTCAATAATTTGATGCCTTGACTATGTAAGCACATTACAGAAGCCATGGTTTTGTAAGTTGTAGATTGGTTTGCATTCCAAGCCCTTAAATCTCATTATTGTTTTGACAACAGAGGTTCAAGTTGAGCTCCTCAGCAATAAGCAGACACTTTGATAATCTTGTTTCAGCCATTCAATTATCCTTGTGTTACAAGTTACAATTGACAAATCAAGGTTACCAAGGAACTGTATATTGTGTGTTAATTAAATATATAAGAGCTTTATCAGACTTAACGCGAATGACCCCTTTGTGGTTTATGTATTGTCAATCTCAACTCAACATATTCAAAAAAGTTTAAAGGCGTTAATTAAGCTAATTGACTGAATTGTATAATTGAGGTCTTATAAAAATATAGAATTCTCAAGTAAATATAGAATTGGACTGTGGAATACTTGTCATGGGTCATATGTATTCCTAGAAGAAAAAAATATCATGGCACAATTTTGTATTCCACGGGATACATTATATATAGCAATATTTTTAGTGCTTCAGACTACAATATAGTGACTTGCTATTTTGCATTCTATAGAAGACGTTATAGCCATATTTTTGATGCTTCAGGATAAAATATAGCAAATTTTTTTATAATAAATTTGAGAACATGGTAACGAGGTGAGCTTGATACAAAACTTCTACTAAAGTTGTTTGTTGCAATAATGGAATTGATAAGAGTCTTTCATATACAAGGGTGAGTGCAGAATTTTTAGAACATTAAGCTTTCATCTGTAGTATTTTTGATAATTAAGATGGCCTTTTTTCAAGTTGATTCCTTTTCTCGTGAATTTGAGGTTAATTTCTGACTAAGCACACTTGATGTTATAAATGTTTACTTTGTTTTAGGTCAAATTGAGCATTTTTTAACATATAAATCAACTAGTACTGCTTGCTTTTGCAAAACATAGGCATTACTGATAGACATAATACATTTGTGTGACAAAACTACTCAAATTATTTGGTAATTTTTTGCACTGGCATCAATTACAAAACAATACTTTCTTTTAAATTAAATTTGGATATTTCATGAAACAGGATATTCCAGAATTCGCCATTATGTTAAACAATCAGTGGTGAATGGGAGTTGTTGCTGAAATTAATGCATTTATCATGATCAGAATATTTAGTTAATGCCCAACAAGGATCTCAAGCAGGTAGTTGTTTAACTGTATTATATTGTGGCAATGGTGTAGTTGATACATATAATTATTATATTATTATTATAACATTTAGTTAATGAAAAACAAGGAACTAGCTCAAAGCAAGTTATTGTTCAACTATACTTGATTTCCTTAAATTGCTGTTTTTTGTTTGTTTGAAGACAGCGAAACGACTGCTGCAAATGCTTTTGTATTTTCTCAATGAGCCAAGTGTTTGGACCAACAGAGAGATTATTCTAAAATGTTAAATACTCTGTTTTATATACAATCAGGGTTGGCTGGAGATGTTCAACGACGCAGAGGAACTTCGAAAGACTGAAAAAAATTCATTGTCTGCCAGTGTAACACACTATTCATGTATGCTATGACCAGGTACACATGACCAAAAAAGGTTTAATTTAGTGGTTACATTTTTGTCCATTCAATGCTTCCCCAAGTATTTTATGATTAAATATGACCAAAATAGGTTTGATTTAGTAGTTACATTTGTGTCAATTCAATGCAGACCCAAACATTTCATGATTAGATATGACCAAAAAACAATTGAACATTTATTGTGTATCTGACGTTAATTATTTTGTGCAAATAATTAAATGAATAAATAATCCATCTCTTGCACATGTTTGGCAAAATGATGGGTAAGTTTCATTTCAAATGGTTTCTATTTCATTATAAGGAAATTAGATGCGCAGAGCAATATCCAAAAATATAACTTGCAATAATTTTGTAGTGACTCCTCAATTATTGATATTCCAGATTTGTCTTCCACTAATAGTTATAACGTGTATTTATCAGTCACTCCCATGTCCAACTAATTGCAAGTAATTTGTTTTCGCATTATGGTGCATTCTGGAAAATCCTACTCTACTGTGCATTCAAAATTCAATGAAGGATAGAGTTGTATATATATATATATATATATATAAATGATGGCAGGGTAGCATATGGCTACTATGCATTGAAAATATTAGCTTCTATAGCTGTAGGTCCTATTAAGGCTTATCTAAACTTAACCCATCGTAAAATACCTTACTCACCCTTCTCATTGGCTCAAAAAGCCCCATCATTATTAAGGATTAGCTATAACATCAAATATTGTTGCCTCATCACTTGAAATAACCAAATCCATTTACATACTTTGATTTCCTTACATAGATACATGAATTCAAAATTCTTTGGGGGATTCTGTGTCAAAAGTGCTTTTTTACCCCTTGCCTTTGTCATTTCTTACCCTGTTCACATATAAACATTTACTGTTAAAATCAAACAACTCAGCAGAACTCGGGCTAAACTACATAGAATACACTGCAGCAAAACCCTCAGCGAATGGCCACATAGTACACAAACATCATAGAGATTATTGTGTGATAAACATGTTGCTTCTATTGAATATTCTATAAATACATGTCTGACAAAATTTGACATTTGAATCTCTTATTGTTGTAGCCCACAAGTAGTAGACACGATTGAGGGCCAAATTGACATTGGGCTGACATTGTGTTAATATAAGGCAGACTTTGAAGTTGTCATAATATGTTACATTATTTGTCAGATGGGGCCTATCTGACAGTGGGCCAACCTGTTGTCAGCTAAAAGTAGGCTGAACTGATGTTGGACCAATAGACAGTCAACATTAGCCCCACTATATATAATAGACAATGGACCAAGACAAAGGAAAAAAACAACATTGGGCCGAAACTGGACAGACCGAATACTGGACAGACCAAATACTGGACAGACCGAATTCTAGACAGACCAAATACTGGACAGACCGACTAGACAAAAAAATACTGGACAGACTGAATACTGGATAGGCCAAATATTGGACAGATTAAATACTGGACAGACCAAATACTGGACAGGCCTAATACTAGACAGGCCTAATACTAGAGAAACTGAAAACAGGAATACAGGACAGATGGAATACTGGACAAACTAAATACTAGACTGACCAAATACTGAACAGACCAAGTACGGGACCGACCAAGTACTGTACTGACCAGATACTGGACAGAATAGTACTGGACAGACCAAATACCTTACAGACTGAAAATATTGGACAGACCAAATACTGGACAGGCCAAATATTGGACAGATCAAGTACTGGACAGACCGAATACTGGACAAACCTTATACTAGACAGGCCTAATACTAGGCAGACTGAAAACAGGAATACTGGACAGATGGAATACTGGACAAACCAAATGCTGGACAGACCAAATACAACAGACCGAATACTGGACACACCGAATACTGGATAGAGCAAATACTGGACCGACCAAATACTGGACAAACCAATTAATTGACAACACACTAATGTAGGCTGAATCCACAGTGGTCTGACTAGAAGATTGCCCAACACAACACTTGTGCCAATTGCAACATAAAGTCGACAATGTGCCACCTATATGTACCTTGGATGCAGTTTCATTGGGCCTAGGTAGAGGAGTGCCCTGTAACAAATCAATACATGTTAGTAAAATTATTAGTTTAATAAATATTTAAATTGTTTGATTCAAGTAATCTTAGAAATGATGAACAACATACATATTGTAGATATCTCATAATTCTATATAACAAGATAAAATGCTTTACATTCACATAAATACTTTCTGTAAACCATAAAATTAGTGTTATATATGTAATTAATGATGGCAAAAATATAAAATATCTGTTTCTAGTTTAACAAATTATGTTGGATCGTAATGTGGGATCATTTAGGCGAGCCAGGCAGTTCATATTCCCATTATTTATTTCCTTAAAAGATGCTTTTAATTAACAGAGGGTGCTGCAGTACAAAAATGTTGGTAATGCCACCTATGAATAATATCATTCAAGAACTAGTAGGTGTGTGGTTTGTTTTAAATAATAAAAAATCATAGACTGACACAAATTTCTCACAGCTAAATAAATTATAAACCTCTTTGGCTAGCATGTTTTTCACATCTAAGTCAGACTCAGATTGGTCTATTTAGACAGATTGTAAGAGAGACCCCAATAGATTAAAACTAGCTCGATCAAAGCAGACATCTTGATATCAGACTACACTCTGTCTGGCATACCATTGACAGTGCTTGTCTGAGTGGTTGTCTGAGTATATTGACATTATCCACCAGGTGGGGCAGAGGCTTTATATGACGTCACTATCAAACAGAAGCCTCAGCGACATTTTTCTGGTTGTCTATTTTTTAGTTGCTTTATGAAATATATTCAACAGAACAACACAGTTCTTTCCTAATGTTAATCTGACCAGAATTACGCTAGGAAATTCTGTTGCAAGAGCGGGTACACTGGGAGACATCCAGATTGGCCATGGTCATCCAAATTGGCCACTCTAAATTACTTATCACAGGCACTTCTAAGATGCCTGTCGAAGTGTGAGAATGTTGTCAATGACGTGAATAGTTATTTTGATAACAAATTGCCCGATGTGAAATTGGGTTATTGGTGGTGGCCAACTTCGAAGACCCCAGCCAATCTTGGCTTTCTTGGACTTCACTATTAATTAGGAATATTTGTTTCCTATCATTGGTAAGGGTCGGGATTCAATAAAATGTTCAATAAGTCTTGTTTTGTGAGAAAGGTTTATTAAAAGTGTGAATATTGTAATAATCATTCAAAAATAGATAAAATGAATGCAATGACAAATCTTTCAATACTGAAAAAAAAAGGATTAATTGAACAAAGACAATAAACAAACTATCATAATAATTAGTAATACTTTGCAATAATCACGGTAATAAAAAATCTGTATATCAAGTTATGTAGACATGCAATGCAAGCAATAAGGTGTTTCAGAGTCATAGACATAATTTAAAGAAATTATTTAAAAAAAAATCCACCCAAAGAATGTAGAAAGATTTACACATGAGGACAGCAAGGAATGTTGTTGCAATATATATTTGATAATTGACATCAATTAATTGGTTGTTTGCTAATAGTCAAAGTTTTTATGACAGTCAAGCCTGCCCTAATGGCCACTTGTATCAGATGGTCACCAATGTTAAACTACCACTTCAGAATCTAACTTCTAACTCCCACAAACTGAATTTTCATTGTGTTACCTCCCCCCTTTATATAATGATCACCAAGATTTACTCAATTATTGGTGACTGCCTGACCAAGGTTTGATTGTAATTGCACTTTTTCTTGAATCATATTAAAATACATTTCCTTGACCAAACATTCATGATTATAGTGTTGAAATTTGATGAAGAAATTTCAGTAAAAACTGTAGACCTGATCTGCATGACTAACGTTACACAAGTGTTGCCTCTAGATGGAAAATGTTCATGTCAGATGATAAATTCTACATATAATATATACAGGTATACAAATGATTGTAGCAGAAATGATGCACAATATGTTATATTGGTGTGATGCTGCATGGTCCAACATTATTGTGGCAGTGAAATTGACATTTATGGAGAAAATGTTGGGTAAACATACAGACAACAGCATTAACTGCTAACAGTTGTGTTTGACGAATGTTAGACCAACACCACTACATTAGTGGCAAGTTGGCCCAACATCTGAATGTTATCTGGGATTGTAATTATACATGCAAATGAAGTTTCCAAGCATCAGGAAGGACTAAGAGTTAGTCCATCCACATTATTACATGCAATACTAAACTAGTATGACAGTTTTATCTCACAGATGGATGAATTTTTGTTGACACCTACCACAACATGACTAATATACAAAAAGTTCAGATTCATCCCGCATAAGAATCTGCACTGAAAGAGATTGACATTCCCTTGGATACCACGGGTGCTGCCACCTCAGGGATACAGACATGACCATTACAGGCAGCGCCAGCTGTGCTATACTACTGGAGAACATGTGAGGTTACTTGTCACAACGATAACCGGTTTTCTGTAGTTTCGCTTTACAACAGCAGTGATCTGCATAAAGCTGGATTCTGCTGTAATGTTTTCACAAGTGGTTATGTTGTTGTCTGTGAATGTGGTGACATTCGGGTGAACATTAACATTTTGGAGCTTGTCATTTACAAATGTCGGTGTCGAAACCAGAAACATGAGGCCCGTTGAAATAACAATGTCAAACAGGTTTATGATATGAAGAAAAAAGATATCAGACAACTTGTGAAGCAAACATGAATTACATTATAAGTTACCCATTTAAAGAAAGCAAGATATTATCTAGAATATAAAGAAATTTAATCAGTGGCTACCTGTGGTTTTGTCGTCATATTTTAAAAAGTGTAGATGTGTAACATTGTGCAACTATATAACTTCTTTGTTGGCGTAAAAACTATCAAAATTGTAAAGATGATAATTTATCCTTGCAATCACCTTTCATCTCATTACAAGTGTGGCTTTCCCAGCCAGGAGCACACTCATTGTTGCGGACATTGACCTGCAGATAGTTTGCATGCAACTCCATTTTTACAGTGACAAATTTGTTACAGTTGCTCCTCCATGTGCCTTTGTCTCTGCATTCTGTGTTCAGATATAAAGAAATATAAATAAAACATTACTAGATGCATAATAAATATAAATATGTAATATTATGTTAATGTTGATAACCAATAACTAAATGTCATAATTTGGAGGTAGAGACAAAAAAATTCAGTTTATTGAGCTGAAGAGAGTAGGGTCTTAATGAGTGCTTGGCCAACCACTCGGTCCTGGGTTTGAATCCAGCCCACGTTGGAAGATTGCTTCATCATTTGCCTCATTGCCTTGGCACCTGCCTGTCCTGATCAGCCCTATCTGGTGCAAAAACATGGGACGTAAAGACTGTCACTCTCCTTTGTGTTTACTAATTAGAATTACGAAGTTCAGTTCATTGATTGTGGACATTCACATTTTCAGCTTTTACTAATTTTTACTTGTATTATTTAAAGCACTCCTCTTCTTCTTTCATTCATTCTGAAGTTTAAAAGATCCCAATGAAATATCAAAATCCTTCAGTAAACTGACTTCTCTTAGGCTTAATTGTTTCTCTGAATGGTTCTTGTAAGAGAGTAAGTACACTTTACACATTCAAAGCCTATCATTATGAATACCAGATGTGTGTTGTGTATTGAGCGAGTCTATGCTAACACAAAAGGTCTTACGAAATGATTAAATAACAAATTGTATTCACATGTGTGGGGTATTTCTGTTCTTATCGGACAATCTGATTCCTTAGAACAAGTAATTGGCAGTGCTGTGTTTTAAAGATATCACATTCTCCAAGCACTGATACAAATCAACTAACTTGTGTTTCCAAATCTAAATTTCCAATCAGAAAATTTCAAGTTCTTGCCAAATGGAAACAAATTAGTCCTAGTAAACCTTGCAGCAATACTTTCTCGCAACATTTTCATAAAATATTGCCAATTATTTAGTTTTAATCGAACCATGGAGCCTGTGTCCAGGGGTCTTTCAAAATAATAAGTCTTACAAATTAAACGGTTTACTTTTAGTGATCTAACTTCCTTTTATCTGAATAACACCACTAGGTGTCAGGCCATAAGATAACCATAAAGATATATATATATATGTAGATACATAATTTAAATATGTTCTTTGATGGTTGCAATAACTTATTTGAAAAATGTACTTCCTATTATTAGTTAGGGTTGAGATTCAATAAAAAACAATTTTTTGTGAGAAAAATTTATTTAAAATGTGAATATTGTAATAATCATTTTAAAAAAAAACAGATACAATTCATGCAATGGCAAACAATTCAATATCGGAAAAAAAATATTAATTAAAGAAAGACAATAAACAAACTACAATAATAAGTAATTCTTAACAGTATACACTGTGATAAAAAATCTGTATGTCAAGTAATGTAGACATTCAATGCAAGCAGTCAGGCATTTCAGTATCATAGACATAATTTCAAGAAATTATTATGGCGACATATTAGAATAGACAAATATTGTACTTACATAATGAACAGCATATCACAATAAATAGACTATTAAAGAACCTATGCAAATAAATTATCATAATAATTTTTTAGAAAAGACAAATATTGTACTTACATAATGAACAACATATCACAATAAAGAGACCATTAAAGAACCTATCCATGATTATAAGAATATATTTCAAGCACTGTCAAATCCATGGACTGGTAGAACAATCCACCCAAGGACTATTGAAAGACTCACACATAAGGACACCAAGGAATGTTATTGCATTACATATTTAATAATTGACATCAGTTAATTGTAATACCTTACCCTTGTATATAATGATTAGCTGTTTCAGCCAAGATTTACTCAATTCCTCTAGGTGACTGCCTAACAAAGGTTTGACTGTAATTGCACTTTTTCTTGAATCACATTAAAATACATTTCCTTGACCAAACATTCATTATTTGAAATTGAAATTGCTTTTGGAGATCAAACTCACAGTGTGTAACTGTGGTGGAAACTGTCATATTTCCTAATATGTTTGCTGCCAAGTAATGCATGACATATATTGGGCATAAAATTAAGTGGAATGAAGAAGATTGAGAAGTACGTTGCAGTGTAACACAAAATTGGTAGTTGAACATATTTGCAAAATTGAAGAATACTATAAATTGTGAATATACAAACATTAAATATCAATTTAAACTGGATCAAACACTGAAATCCATCAATGATTCTTATACAAAATATGCATAAAACCTTCATGTATGTTATGCAGATATCAATACTCTCTTGACCATAGTCTAAAGCAATTTTTACATTAGAAACATTCAATATTGATAAAAAAAAACAGGGTAGCATTGGCACCTGATACAATGCTCAATGTTTGGCTGACAAATATGGCGAAGTGCAAGGAACATCATTTGCCTAATATCATTGATGGCACAAAATAGAGTGCTCAATTTAGCATTTCATCACCAGGTGGAGCTGGTGCTAAACATTTCTACTTGCAATGCCCTGTGTAAACAGTTATAAGAGTCAATCTGTAATTCTAAGTTTTTGTTCTCAATATACACCTCTAGTCTCGGAACTGAGAGGAGATGGAAGGATAGCATACCTCTCAGTTTAGACTGTACTAATTATATTCAGTCATCTATATATAGCTACTTTCACTTTTGTCAGCTTTTGTAATCCCAAATCTATGTAACGCACCAGACTGTTTTTTTGCTTTCAATTTTTACCATTTTATCACCAGGTGGGGCTGAATTAGGCCTATAATTTGTGTTTTATTTATATCCTGGTTCTTCCACAGCTACATGTGGCAATGGTTGTTGCTGTATCGGAACTTGGGCTATGGGTTCCATATAACCATCATCAGTTCTCTCCCCTACATGAGTCATTGGCAGTTGGTCTGTCACATCCTCATAAAATGGTTCATCCATGTTAAGATCTCTCCGATACCGTTGGACTGATCTGGCAGAGATTTGAGCATCCACATTCAGTTCTGTTGGATACTGTTGGGATGTCCTGTAATGCAACAATTTCATCATATATTGTTAAGATAACAAAATGCTGGGTGAGTGAGTTCGTTTTTGAGGTATTAGATAATAATAACACTAAACTTAGTTATGACATACCTTCTTTGCTTGCAACAAGTGCAGATCAAAGCCCCTACAAGTGTTAGGCAAAGAGCACCAAGAGAAATAGCCACTGAAAAAATGTAAAATAAATTTTCAGTTGAAAAAGAAGGATTGACACTTTGTTTCCATGTGGCACAAACTATTGATAACAAGATTATTGATAAAAGATCAGTCTGAACATAATTATCAAATGATTTGAGGGTTTGTGTTGGTTCCTCAGTAGCCAGTCGTTGTCCCTGCCTGATTGGCACTGCTCAGAACTATTACACAGACTACTCAGTAATTCTGTTATTTCTCAAATAATAACTTGATAGTAAGATAACTTACCTGGGTAGAATATTTTGCCAAGTAAGCCATTTGTACTTGCTGAATGAGCACACTTTGTTGTTGACTCTGAGAATAAAGAACAATGATTATATAAACTGTCCAAAATAAGTAACGCAAAATTGATTTTGCAATTTAATTTTAATAAGCCATGAGGCACAAATATAACATGGTATATATAAACAATAACAACAATCATTTGACATGCGGCGCATGGATGCGATCAAGCGCCTTATCTTTTCCTGTGGGAAGTTGTCCCATTCCTCCTGCAGGGCTTGACGCAATGCTGGGAGTGTTTGGGGTGGTGGGTCACGTGCTCTCACCCTCCTGTCAAGATGGTCCCACAGGTGCTCAATTGGTGACAGATCTGGCGAATAGGGAGGCCAACTCATGACATCCACACCCTCATCTTGCAGGAAGTTTTGGGTGTACCTGGCTGCATGTGGACGGGCATTGTCTTGCTGCAGGATAAGGTTGTGCTGCCGGGTACAGGGTACAGCTGCAGGCTCGAGGACCTCATCAACATAACGTATTGCAGTAAGGTTACCTTGGATGATCACCAGTTGTGTCTTTCCATGGAAGTGGATACCACCCCATACCATGACACTACCACCGCCCCATCTGTCATGCTGACGGACACAGCATCTGGCATACCTCTCACCCTTTCTTTGCCAAGCTCGGACTCTGCCATCACCAACTGACAAGCAAAACCTTGACTCATCTGTAAAGAGCACAGATCTCCAGCGTTGTGCAGGCCATCGCATTCGCTGTTCCACCCACCGACTACGTACTGCTCTTCGACCCTGGTTTAGGACATGTCCCACACAAGGGCAGGGGGGTCGTTACCCTTGGAGCACCACTGCGAGGACGGTCATCTGATGATCCAGTCTCTCTAAACCTCTCTCTCAGCCTGCTAATGGTGGATACAGCAACATTGAAGTGCCTGGCTATTCTGGAAAGGTTCCAACCAGATGTCATCATCCCCAATGCCCTTTCTCTGGGAATTTTGGAAAGGCGTGGCATCTTTATCCCTGATTGCAGGAAAATGAAAGATGTGGCCTTTTTCAATTAAGGACTGAACCTTCCTTAAGAATTGATTAAGGAGTCAATTTGATTGATTGTTGTTGCATAATGCCAATTTTCTGTGTTGCGTTGTTGTGGTTGTCTGGTCACGATCGAGTGCTGTCAGAGGTTTAATTTTTTATTCAATGCAAGGTCAACCTGTGTTTAACAAGTATAAGAAATTATGGCATGATTCTTTTTCTGTTTTTTCTTATAACAGGGGATTTGTACTTTTGCGTTTCTTATTTTGGACAGTTTAGTTCTACCTAATAACCTGTGACAGCTACAGATGCAGTTATGCTGTGGATGCTTTGGTCATATGTTTACAAATGAAAAATATGTCACTAACATGCCAGCTGTTGTGACAGTTTAATTTTTTGTCAATGTACTCATTAATATCTTTTAAATCAACAAGAAAAATAATGAGTAATTTAATGCTTGTAAATTCAACAGTAACTGTCGATGCAGGGACATACCTTAATGAATTTTGAATAAACTATCCATATTTTTAAGGCATCTCTAATTATAGAACATTAAGTACCTGGCAGCTTTGAAGCATAGTACACAGCTTGAAAACCAAAGTCTCGCCCAGAACCATCTGTCTTAAATGCAATTCTCACAGATCTCCCTGAAGACTGAATTTTTGGCAGTAGGTTGGTTCCACAGAACGTTCCAATCAGTGAGGAATAATCTGATTCACCATCGTACACCTATGAATTATGACATGAAGATAAACTGTAGCCGTAAGGTCAACATTTTTCCGTGCATATCTCCTTGTGCACAATGTCAAATATGCCACTAATGATTGTTTATTTGAAAGATCAGAATGATAATTGGTAATGTGGAAGAAACTAATAATTACTGTAACACTGTCATATTAACAGGAAGAACCTCCCTGCAAGGTGAAGTTGATGAAATGAACAGAAACAATAAATCCTTCATCCACAGTGATGTTCCATTCACATCTCTCGTTGTTGCGGTAGTTGTGAGGGTGTAGAGGAGAGCTGATTATTCCTGATGATGCGGTGAGATCACCTCCGCATGACCCTACATATATATTACCTTAAAATCTTGATTTAGATGCTTGTATTTCTTGAAATATTTATCAAACATTGTAATATTTTATTATAATGAAAGATTTATGTCATTTATAGCAAATACTTTGATTTACCAATTTCACTAGTTATTAAGCATTTGTTTCTCTTCTTTTTTGATGTTTAAAGAGAGTCCTTGCACTCAGGATTCCTGTTCATAAATTTCCAAAAAAAAATTATCAATCCACTAAACATTGGAATTAATGTACATTGCTTATAAAATATGTTTTTAATGTGTTTTGCATTTAAGAAATCAACATTTCCATATTGCAGTGGAGAATCCATTTATGAAGTTATGTAAAAGGAGTTATTGATTTGTTGCTGGGATGTAAATTAATAAAATTTCATAATATCACAGTTTACCTGATGCGGTAAATTTAGTTTCATGTAATCAATATGAAACACTTTAAATTAGTCATGTTTTTTTATTTACTTTTTATTTGTTGGACTTTTTGCACTCATGATTTCAAACCAAATCCATACAATATTATAAACCAAATAATTATGAAAATTTACTTTATTGTTGAAAAATTCATGGTATTCTGATGAGACCAACCTAGTATTCTAAGAATGTTTTGACAATTGTGTTTTACTGCAGAGACTCCAGGTTTATTGTTGAATAATAAATGTTAATGATTAACTGCTGAGATAAAATGTGACTATAAATTTCATAACACATAAAACAGACAAAATGTACCTGATGGTAGCGAGTTGAATATTGCTTGAAACCCAACATATTGTCCAGAACGATCTGTATTAAATTTGATTCTCATAGAACTTCCAGAAGACTGTACTATGCCTGGAACAGTGCTTCCACAGAATTTTCCAATCATTGGTGAATTGTTCGATTTACCATCATACACCTATGAATTATGGCAAAAAGTTAAAGGAGTTATTTTATCCATGAAATTATTGCTGTGTTTTTATAATATCAATTTTCTTTCACATCTGATTGCCTCATTGGTCTGCTGACATTAAAAATAAAAATTATAATTGCTGACTTAACAAAAAAAAAAAATATTTATTTTAATTTTGTCAAATTTGCAAGATGAACATTTTTCTATTATACACCTATGAATTATGACACAAAGATTTTCTCCTTGTAATTATTACTGTATATCAGTCATTTGCTTAATTTCATTAGTCTTTCTCTTTTTCCGAATTTCCCGTTTTTGTCTGCAATAGAGTGCTAATTGCTGACTTAAAAGAAGCTAATAATTACTGTAACGCTGTCAAGGCCGCAAGATGAACTTCCTTCCAAAGTGAAGTTGATGAAATCAAGAGAAACAATTCGTCCTTCATCCACAGTGACGTTCCATTCACATCTCTCGTTGTTGCGATAGTTATTAGGGTAAAGAGGTGAGCTGATTATTCCTGATGATGCAGTGAGATCACCACTGCATGACCCTACAAACACAAAATACTGGATTAAAATGCAAACTCTTGAATATTATAGAAACATTATTTTATTAATAGAAGATTTATTTAATCCATATTAAACACTATCCATCAGATTGATGTGGAGTACTCTCTGCTTGTTTTTTTGATTTTTTTCTGTACGTATGATTCCAACAATGAAACAAAGTATTCATGAAGAATATTTTTCTGTGTAATATATGATAAATTGGCTGTGCTCTAACATTTTGAGAATATTGTGACATTCTTTTGAAAAAATTTGTATAAAAGTTATTGATGTGCTACTGGTATATACCTAATTTTAATTTCCTTACTACACAAAAACAAATAAAGTGTACCTGCTTGGAGAGTGGAGTACACTGCTTGAAACCCAGGGTACTGTCCTGAACCATCTGTCTTGAATTTGATTCTTATAGAACTTCCAGAAGACTGTACTACGCCTGGGACAGTGCTTCCACAGAACTTTCTGATCATTGATTTACCATCATACACCTATAAATTATTACACAAAGATTTACTCCATATAATTGTTGCTGTTGATCAGTCATTTGCAATATTTCATTAGTCTTTTTTCACTTTGTCACAATTTCCTTTATATGTCTGCAATGGAGTGATAATTGCTGACTTAGAAGAAGCTAATAATTACTGTAACACTGTCATGGCGGCAAGATGAACTTCCTTCCAAAGCGAAGTTGATGAAACTGAGAGAAACAACATTTCCTTCATCCACAGTGATGTTCCATTCACATTCCTCATTGTTCCGGTAGTTGTTAGGGTAAAGAGGAGAACTGATTATTGCTTTTGGTGCTGTGAGATAATCACCACAACTTCTTGGAAGTACTGTGAAATTAAAACATGAAAATAAATTTTAAATGGAATATATAATCCACTTTTCTGTATTTATCCCTTAAATGAATTTTTGCTTACCTGGCTTAGAAGAGCATTGAATTTGGTAGATTTGTCCTCTGTCTGGCCACACTGCATCAGATAACATTTATTCATATTATAAATATATACATTTCATTGATGCCAGGTGGCTGTTATGGTTTTTTATTCTAAATATTAAAGACAAACTCATTCACCACCAACACATTGTCTATTTACAACACAAAAGTAGAACTGACCTGATACAGCTATCCAGTATCTGATATGTGGAATGTGTGTCGCAGCTTCTGACAAAGTCATACTAAACTTCCATTCTTGTTGTTGATTTCCTTTGATGGGTAATTCAAAATATCGATGTAATTTCTCCCATCCTGAGCACATGAGTATTGTTTCATTTCCAATAAGTTTCAAACAGAAATCTGTGCTGTTTGCATATGGAGCAAATTCATAAATGGAAAACTGAATACCACCCCAACTCCCTCGGCTGGGATGATTTATTCGGAGGTTGCAGTGAACATTTTCTGCCTTTTGATGTGATCCAATCATGTAATCGTTGCTCACAATTTGAACCCATGTCGAATTTGTGACGAGCTGCACTGAAGCCTTGTTTATTTGCAGAGTAGGTTGTTCTGTAATGAGGTACACCAAGGTAAATAGCACAATAGCAATATGTAACCATTCATTGTTAGTGAAATGATCTCAGGAATATGTGCTAGATAACTGATTTTATGTAAAAAAAATCTGAATTGGTACTGAAAATTAATGAAATATTGTAGTCCAGGTAACATGCAAACAGCTGCCATGGGAACAATGTTCAAATCAATTTAGTCTATTAAGCTGTACGATAAATCCTAACTAGGATTGTCTTAAAAAATAGCTCTGCAAATGGTGATGACGTTCTTCTGTTTTCCATGCTACAGGCAGGTATTTATTTTCTGGTCTCATTACTGTGACTAGGTAAGATGTCAGTCTCTTCTCTTTTTCAGTGTGAATTGACCAGGGCTGCTGTCATATCAGTACATTGAACAGTTTACCCTAATGTGGGGTTATTATCACAAAATATAAAATAAATCAAATTCAGTGTTATTCCGATGCAAAAAAGTTTTACCAGTCTACCAGTCATGAGCAACCATAAATAAAACAAGATGCAGAGTATATACATCAAATTGTTATAGATCTGATTATCCTGGCAAAGCAGAATTTATAGAATTTTACCCCATCATAGGGCAATTAGCTAACCCATGGCAACCATTAAACTGCATTGACACCTGTGAAGAACTGATCAACAGAAGTCATAGCATTTTATCTGTTTCATTTTAAACCAGCTTTGACATTGAATTTTAAAATAACTTATCATGTTAGAATCTTTTATGGCTCTGTTGTAAAGGCTCAGGTGAGCAAATATAATAAAACTCTGTTTCCATTAGAATCAGTAATAATCAAAACTATTTCCATACATTTTAATGGAGCTTTCTAATATGTCACATTCCATGGTCATTTTTCTTTCAAAATGTAGTTATACTAAATATACGTTGAATTTTTTATCTGCATATGGTATGATAAAGTTGATATATGTAACTATTTTTTTTTTGGCTGCAATAGGTTCACATTCAATGGCAAGGATCAGTGCTTCTTGTATGACTAACTTTTGCTTCTATAGTTTAAATATCTATTCCAAAACATATGAATAAAATATTACCATGGCCCACTTTGAGATGAAGGTATACAGTGAAAGTGATGATGAGTAGGGAACTGAGTATGTTAAGTTGGTCAAATCTGGTAGTACTAATATTTCACAATTTTTGAAAGTATCATAACTGAATTATTCAAATTGTTAATTGGACTGTATCAATTTGAAATATGGCATACATTCGACTAAATCAGCCAATCTCGTTTATAGCACTTGTTAATTTAATAAGAAAATCTTACCCAGGACGCAGCCATAAACAACCTGGACACATTTTTCTGTCATTTTTGGTACATGACATTCATGATGACCATTGCATTTTTCCAAGAAAGTTCTTGTAATATTGGAACGGAGGTTGTGACCCCATATGAGAATAGCTCCAATGAATAGCGGAGAATGAGTGCCAGAACTACACTTAAGATGAGTTGCATTGTTGCAGGAATTTATAATTTTTCCCCTTGCCTGTAGCCCTGTGAAAATAAAAATATATTAGACAATTTTTATCTCAATATTTTGATTTGATGATGATTGTGTAGTATTTAGTCTCTTGCTTACCTGATATACTTTAAACTTATAGTTCACCAAGACACATCAATTAAGAAAACACCATACCATATTACACACGGCTGTCAAACACACTTTCCAATTTTGATATCCCAAATATTATTAAGAGATTCAGTTGTGACACTAATGTCTAGCACTTAATTTAAAATCTTTCATCCTTGCTCAATATTTTGATCAACTAATATCATGAGGAATCGTTATTACCCATGTGTGATAACTTCCAACTCTTAATGGAGAGATTTGGTTGATAAAGATCATAGTAGTTCTGTGTAAAATGATAAAATCAATGTGATGTGGCTCATGTGTCATTTTCTGAACTAAGTTTGTTCTGTATGAGTACTACAGAGTAGAATTTCAATGTTTACATGATATGAATGACCAATGCTAGACATGACTGAATGCATTACATATTTATGCCGTGTTTTGGCAAAATGTAGACAATAAAAAAGGATTAAATTATGTTCAGCTCTGCACTTGGAGAAAAATGACTGAGACCTTGTCACTTAATCTTAGTCAAACATGAATGACTAATCAGATTCACATTTACTAACATTCTTAGTCATACTGACGAATACCATTAGTCATACTTAGTCATGGATAGAAGAGTGAAAGCACCATCTGTTTAAGAGGCATATAAAGAAATGTTGCAAATTTGCCTGAAGTTATATACAACACAGCAAAATATTAATTTAAATTATTTTGGAATATTAATTTAAGGAATTTTAACCCTGCATGTAGGGTTATTAAATGGGGGGGGGGGGGGTTCCACAATGAGCCATTGATTACTGGCCAACTTATAAGAGATAAATAGAACTGCTGATTTAATGCGATCCTTTGATCAACACCAGGAGCATAGTGATCCTTGGTTAGCATGGCTGCTTTTTGTGTGGGTAACCAATATTTCAATTCTCACTTATTTTACTCCTTGGTAAACATTATACTTTTTTTTTAATCTGATAACATAATAACTCAAGTCAAAAATAGGTTGATTGTACTTGTAATTTTATACCATTTTTATAAGTAACTGTCATCACTTAATGATTGATACGGCATAGACCCCAAATCCATTTGTTTTCACTGATATGGCTGGCTAGAAGTAATTATGGCTGCTAGCCAGCTTAAGTCAGTGATTTGTAGCTGCTGATGGCTGGATATGGCTGACCATGGCTTCCAATACAGTGCAAAATGTTTTTATGCCCATAATTTCGGATTGTTTAAATCATCAAAATGTATCAATTTAATCGATAATTTGCAGTTCTCATTAATCCATTTAAAACCAAAATTCAAAGTAAGCCTAAAATCATTGAATCATTCTGTGATTTTTTGTTTGTTTGTTAAAATTTGGAGATACCCTCATAGCTGGAGAAATTTTTTTTGTTAGAGATTAGCAAATACTCAGCAGCTAGTTGACAGAGACATGTCAACAGAGAATTTAACTTTTACAAGACATTTGATTTTTTTAAGATAATCAGGTACTATGAGATAATAAAGTTTATAGACAAATAACAAGACAGATACAATGAAGTATGGATGATCTGGAATATTTAACTGAGACATAGCCAGTTAAGTATGAGTTTTACTTAGTAAAAGCTTAATTGTAATGCTGGAAACATAACTTTTCATTAATATCAGCAATACATGAAAAGATGAACAAATATATGCAATCATTACATGTAATACTAGTATAATAATATGATAAAAAAAGTAATGATATGATGTGCATAAAATGGTGTGGATATCGTAATGCTAGTCAGAGGCTCGACAAATCATCTTGTTATGCAATAAAGCTCCACTATGACCAGTTCAAATAATATTATACAAAAGATTTAATTTGTAACTTTGATGAAAGAACCACTGACACTACAGTGTCACCACACTCATCATTGCGAGAGCTCTATCCACTGTGCCACCAAATCTAGTTGTGATTTCAAGTTGTTTGTTTTTAAGTGTAGACTCTGTGTTCTATAAATAGGTCGCCTGAGCAGTGAACTAGCCATGTGTTTACTTTTTTTACTGCAGTAATACTCCATAGTTACAAGTTCAATTATGCCTAAATCATTCATTTATAAACTTTGGAAGTTGTAACCAAGGATTTAACCCAAAATTAAGGTGAATACTGCCTAGGTTAGTTGTGCATGAGCCTTTCTGGGTCAAATACATTAAAGTGAGTGAAGAGGCCCCCGACAGGCTCTTCATAACTGAACAACCAATCAAATCAAAGAGTCTGCAAGAATACCCCGCCTGGGTCCTTGACCTAGTTATTTTCACCCAAAAAACCAAGTGTTCGCAATAATACCTGGCATTGAAACAAACCATATCAGTTATAGATCTATTGTGTCATAGGTCTAGATGCCAGATATAAAAAATGCCAAGAAAATTAGTCAAAAATGCTTTAGACAGGTGGTCATTTTTGGCATCATCACTACTAGATATCTAGTTGAATACACCAGGAAGTTTGTCACCTAATTTTTGCAGTGTGGTGACAATATTACAATATTATTTTATTCATCTAATAGAGAAGCCATCCTAGAATATGCTTTTCTTGTAACGACCAGTGCTAAGCAATCGGTAAATGGGAGTGGTTGCTGAAATAAATTCATGTACCATTACCATAATAGTTACAAACAAGGATATACACAAAAAAAGTGTTTTGTTCATTGTGTCTGGGATTTTGCAAAAATATGTAACATTGAGCTACAATTCTAACTCATTATATTTATCAATCACACTGACAGCCCTTTATTGCTAAGTACGGCCATGGCCAAAGGTTTTTGCACACTTTAAAACACCATGATTTAATTTAACTTAGTTAAATTTAATTTATTCTATGTCATTCAAATTCATTCTGTTCCATCAGCTGACACTGTTTAATGCATTTGTGTATAAGCAATTACAATTTTAAACAAATGAAGCCCAGTCAATGCTATGGACAATAATTGTTGATTTTGTACGTTTTGAAGGGCGCGCCATGATTAGTGTTATAGTACATGTGGTGTGGGATGAGTTCCTTCATAAATACAAATCACGTTTACTAAATGCTACTGGATCCAAACCTCAGTATGGTACTAAAGGCCCTCGATCCATTTATTCTAGTAGCAATAGTAGTAGTTTCGCAAGTTGTATTTTTGGCAGCAGCTATTTTGGCTATTTTTCATGCTGCCAAAACATATATTGTTACCTCCTTAAATTCTTCGCAGGGGTCAACAATTTCAATTATATAATGTATTACAGTTACTACCAATATATTTGTTAATCCAATAAAAGAAAAACCCTGCTTTTGACATCAAACACTTGTTTGTTTTGCTGTTCCCATACAGAAAAATATCAATTTTGCTGCAGGCAATATACATTTTCATTTTATCACATTTAGATACTTTAAACCCAGGGGTAAAATGCATGACTTCACATATTTCAAGGACTTTTTTTACATCATTGGAGTTAAAGAGATATGAAATCATAAGTCAACCTAATGTGAAACAGTTTTTGTTTTCTCTAATCTGTCCTTTAAAAATTATTGTATAATTACCTTGAAATTGATTATCTAATGTTTGATGAGTAGTCATGATCAATTGGGTTATTAACAAAATTAAATAAATTGAGTTGTATTTTGGTTGGTTTTAATGTTATCAAACTGTTAAGCTCTTAAAGTTTGTATTTATTTTGCCTATTGCTGTTTTTGTTCCATGGAGGTGACTTTTTGCGCCCAGCAATGACCAGTTGGAACAAATAACCCCCAGTTCCCCTCCCCCTGCCCTTTAATCCACCCCCCCTCCCCACCCTGCATTAGTGTCAATTATATAACTCACTGTTTGTTGGGTTGCTTTAATTTTTTAGATCAAGAGCATATAAATCGTATTGCATTATGTTAAGAAGATCAAGCGATATGAAAAATCACAATGCAACTAAAAACATATGGAATTTAAATTGTGCTCAATTATACCCTGCAAAAATATTGTGTCCATCTGTATTACTTGCTATCACATAGCCTAGTATCAAATAACTATAGTAATGACCTTTTTTCAATATTTCATTCCACCATTGTTGCAGAAACAGTCTTAACTTCAGTAAGATTTTAGTTAATCTATGACACATGATCCCATTTCCAGAGCCAGGTGACCTTATGGAGTTGTGGGTCACTCCCTTAATTTCACATAGTTTCATATTCCTGAAATATTGTTTAGTAATGCCAGCACAGATTATTAAACAAGGGCTTTGGTGCAATCAATATAATGGCTGACTGACTGACTGACTGACTGACTGACTGACTATGTATTAATAATGCGAGCACAGATATATGGCTCACAATTCAAATTTGCACAGTGGTGCCTAAGGGTGTAGTACTGACTGACTGACTGACTGACTGCTGTGGCACAGATTATTAAATAAGGGCTTTGGTGCAGGCAATGAATATTATGACTGACTGACTGATGGTAGAGGGTGGGCCAGTGTCGGGGAAGGGGAGGGGGCATTAAAGAAGGGGTGGGTTGACGAGGGCAAACTATTTCTAGGTCATTTTGCCCTCAACAGTTATTTGGTCAGGACTGTCCTTATGTTTCTTTGTAAATATAACTATACTCATGGATTTACCATTAGATAGGTTCATGGGGATTGTAGTGATCATATTGTGTCACTGAATCTCCAGTGGAGAAACACAAGTGGAGATTCAGAAAAAGTTTTTTTTTTTTTGTCTGAAATAGTTCATGTATGTTCACTTGAGAAATAACGTAGGTCTCATGCCACCCTCTACCATCAGTCAGACTGACTGACTGATGGTAGAGGGTGGGCCAGTATCGGGGAAGGGGAGGGGGCATTAAAGAAGGGGTGGGTTGACGAGGGCAAACTATTTCTAGGTCATTTTGCCCTCAACAGTTGTTTGGTCAGGACTGTCCTTATGTTTCTTTGTAAATATAACTATACTCATGGATTTACCATTAGATAGGTTCATGGGGATTGTAGTGATCATATTGTGTCACTGAATCTCCAGTGGAGAAACACAAGTGGAGATTCAGAAAAAGTTTTTTTTTTTTTTTGTCTGAAATAGTTCATGTATGTTCACTTGAGAAATAACGTAGGTCTCATGCCTAAAAGTTGGGTGAATGATTGATTGATTGCTTGATTGACGTTCGGACAAAAGGTTAAATTGGCGGTCCCTTGTACTCAGTGTCTACGCTGAGGCAAGTAAAATATCCCACTCATGGGGTAAATGTGTAACAGAACTGGACACCTTCTTCTCTCACACCTCATCAATCAACCCTCGATAGCAGCAAGAACTTGCCTGAGAGGCCTATACTTCCCATACAATCAAAACTAATCAATTGATTGATTGATTGAATGAAGGAAACACTATAGCCAGTATACAGTCATTAGGTTGCTGGCTCAATCACAATATAGTCAGTCAGTCACTGTCTATCTCTGATCTCTGTCTTTGCGGTTGTCATAGCAACTATTTGTCATGACTCAGTGGTACAATAAATAGTTCAAGCAATCAATCAATCTTTCTTTCAATCAATCAATCAATCAATCAATCAATCCATCCATCCATCCATCCATCCATCTATCTATCTATCTATCTATCAATCAATCAATCTATCTATCTATCTGTCTATCTGTCTATCTGTCTATCTATCCAAGACAGTCCCAGCAGGTCTGTAAAAGTCCGAGAAAGGCCCCGTGAAGCAATTAGGCATCCCATGGGGGGTAAGCACAACGCTCCGCTACAATCTCTGACATCCTGCGTCTCGCCGAAAGTCGGCGATACATGGACAATTCCATATGAGTCATACTGTACTTCATGGTCAGTTGCCCCTATTATAACAGACCAGTGGAGCCATGAAGTCTGGTATTATGTAACATTGCATCACCCATGGGGGTGTAACTAAAGATAACACTTTGAAGCTGGAAGCTTAAAACCAATCTTATCTTTTTACCTCTTATATAGTTTTAGGCTTAAAGTTAATATATTTTATATTATTATGACAGTAACTACTTG
Source organism: Alitta virens (assembly GCA_932294295.1). Lineage (NCBI taxonomy): Eukaryota > Metazoa > Annelida > Polychaeta > Phyllodocida > Nereididae > Alitta > Alitta virens. Next base: position 35,149,989 of record OW028585.1, read on the forward strand.
AACAAACTAATAGCAGGTTAAATGCATAGCTGTTTCATATTTTAAATGTATATGTTTAACTATCAGTTGCCATCGTAACATGATTGCACTAATATAAAAATATTTTCTCCCAGTATATTTTATAGAGCAATAACATTTATAGTTAAAAAATGTCAATGGTAAATATCTGTGAAATCATTAAGTAATATAGGTATTCCAATCAATATTCATAACTATGAAAATTGGGTTTCCATTATCAACACATGACTTCAGCAGCCACCTGGCTTTAGCAGCAACTTTGGCCACTTCCCTTGGCTGACCACTTAACACAGGTTGCACTGTATTTCATGTGTTCATAAATTATGCTGGAGGTTTAGTCAGAAATTACAAATTTCAACCAAATTTCAACTCAATTTCAACTCAATTTCAACTCAATTTCAATTCATCTTGTTTTATGATAAACCTCACGTGACTGCGAGTTACTACACTGGCATGGAATTAAATACTGGAATCATGGATGCTTTGCACATCAAAAATGTAAGATCAATCATTTAATATATGGAACATGTCTGACAAACAGATGTGCCAACTACACCCTACATTCAACCACACTGATGCAAATATGGTTGACTGTTACTTGTTTAGTAAAGGAAAAAATTGGCTTCAAATCTCTACAACAGAAGAATACAATGCGCTTAGATACATCCATTGCAAACAATTCGGTTGAAAAAAAGAAGAGTACTTACCAAGACATATCAAAGAAACCACACAGCACCATATTACAGTGGGCCGGCCAACAGACATGCACCTTTCCATGTCCCAAATTTCAATCAGGAAATGTTGTTTAGTTTTCCAGCATCACTAATTTAACAACTCATCCAGGATGCGTATTCTATTTGCTTCGGGTTTGATATCCGAGTCGGGCACTCGATTTTCATGAGATGTTAAATTGGAGGTATCTTGTACTCGGTGTCCATGCTGAATGAAAGACAACATCCATGGAGTAGATATGTAACAAAGTGTGGACTCCAAGTCTTATGATCTCATCATTATGTCTGCCTCTGCTGGGTGGTCATATAAGTGGACTCAGTTTCAAACCCAGTAGCATTGAGGCCTTGAAACTTGACTGGGTCCAGTTGGGATACCTTCATTTCAGGATGTGTTTATCTTTTGATAACAGTAATTGGCATTTAATCACAAATCATATCAATCATAAACGTACTCTTTTACTTATCTTGAGTTGTTAATTATATCTTGTTGGCAAAATTAATACAGTAATTGGCCTTTAATCACAAATTATATTAATCATAACCGTATCCTTTTACTTATCTTGACTTTTTAATTATATCTTGTTGGCAAAATTAAAACACCATGGCTATTAAATGTCTGCTTAAAGCTAAATTTTACCATGTTGTCAATTGTATGTATAGATGTGAAGTATGGGTTCAAAAACTTAATTCTTGGTCCAAGCTAAAGCATTTCACTAAGCTGTTATTATGTAAAGTGTATATTTTTTTCAAATTATAAGTTACAGGGTGCAGTCACTATACATAACAGCCAAATTCATTGACTTGGAAACCAATCTCATTGACTTGGAAGCTGAACTCCAGATGACTTCATGTGAGACCAGTGCTCCTATTGGACAGGGCAGTCCCTTAATCAATGCGAGTCCGTGATTCACATGATATTCTCTGGAGTTCAACTTCTAAGTCTCTGAGATTGGTTCTATGAATTTTGCTATAAAAATGATGCGGTTGAACTTCATGTAGTATTATGCAAGTGGATTCCAAAATTATGCTTATTTAATTTGAATACCAATATATAGGTGAAAAGGTGACCTCATAGTAAGTTCATTCATCAGTGCATCGGTTTGACTTTTTTTCCAAAATAATCTATTAAATGTTAAATATATATGTAGATATTTATTAATATATGTAGATATACACCTATAATTTACTACAATTATTATCAGGTGAGCCAATAGTTGAACATACAAAATACATTTCCTTGATGAGATGTTATATCAGAGATTCTGACATAGATATAGATCAAAATTTGTGATATCAAAATGGGAATGTCTGGCAGTGATTTTTATTTGCTGTATCTTGACTCATTCTCTCTGCAGAATCTTTTACCAAATAGTTTAAAATTTTAGATTATGGTTTAAATATTTTGAAGATTAAACTCCCGAAGTAAACATCTTTGTCATTTAATGGAGAAATTGGTTCACACATCCTTTTACCAGGGAAGTTTGCATAACCTCAAAGTAAAAGTGTCTGAATGCCAAACAATGTTACAGCCAAATTCACAGACTTGGAAACCAGTCTTACAGAGTTGGAAGCTGGACCTCACAGGACGCTATGTGAACCCAGGACTCCCATCGGGTAAATCAGTCTCTCAACCAATACGATTCATGGACTCACATGATATCCTCTGAAGTTTAGCTGTAAATCACAATCCGTTCATTACAGCAGTCTCTCAACCTATCATCTGGACTCACATGATGACCTCTGGAGTTTAGCTGCCTAAACTGTTAGACTTGTTTTCAAGTCCATGAATTTGACTGTGAAACACAATCCATTCATTAATTGAAAATTCAGTTAAAGTAAAAGTATCTGGTATTCACTGTCAAATGAGTTCACTAAACTTGTGATGTTCTGTTTGCATATCTATTATTCCCCTGTGCACTAGCGCTATCCCTTCTTATCGATCCATACTATAGCCAGACATTAATGACCTTTCAAGTTTAATCGACTTTAACTTCCCTATATCCCCAAACTAAGCTTCAGGCCAGGAGCATTGAGATAAAACCTCTATGCGGAAATGGCACTGCATCCGATTTAAAAAATAATGTTCCTGGTTACATTCACAATTTGATAATAAATAATGTGCTTTGTATTTGATGGCAGTACTGAAATTACCCAAACATTTTAAAGAAAGATTAATTGCGCAATACAAAATTCATATCAATTGAAAAACATGATGATTACAATAGGTTGGGATATCAGCATCAGCAAAATTATATGCCAAAATTAAAATTACTAATTGGATATATAAGAGGAAGATCAAACTACATCAGCTGTTACTAAGTGATTGTAGGGCAGAGCTTTGATAAACAAAACGATAAGTGTATGTAACACGTTTGTCAGTTAAACTTATGTTTCCAGTAACTTAAAGAAAGACCATTTATTTTATGTACATATATAGACTATAAATAAATCATATGTCTACCATTCGTTTTTTACTGTTGAAATGCAGATATATGCCTTAAAAAATATAAACATATATAATTGAAGCCGGGCTCTAGCATCAAGGTCATGGCTCGCAATCACTCTGCTTGGGAAAATATTTGCACTGATTTACAATGTAAAAGTCAGTCTCATCCATAACACTGCAGTATGTTTTATTGGTCTTCACCCATCACTTTTAGTAAAGACATTTGTATTAGAAAGTTTTTTGAGTTGCTCGACCAAACTGGGTCAGATTGTACCTTGAAGTGATCCAAACACTTTTACCCAATATGAGTGACCTTGACCAACTTGTCAAGGTCACAGGACCTGTTTAACTAAAATTTTGAAAATTTCAATAGCAATAACTCAATGACTATGTTTGTAGGTACTAAAGGGTCATTAAATCGACTGCCCAAAAATCTATTATTACTCTAAATGCATGTGAAGAACCGGCAGTTGCCGAACTTAGTCAAACATAGACTTAGATTGTGTTATTACCGATATATTGCAGCCAAACTTTTGGTGGCAATTAAATGAAGGGTTGCTAAGATATGGGGTATTAAAAATTTCTTATTTTCCCTAAAAAAAAAAACTCTAAAACTTTGGATTAGTTCATCCAAATTGGACCATATTTGAGTCACGTATGGTCTTTGATAATATGAACATAAATTATGAGTGTGAATGACCTTGGGTCAAATGTGAAGGTCACAGGTCACCCTGAATTTTAAGAAAGAAAATATTATAACTAATGATTTAAGGTAGATTCTTGAACTAGACGTCAAAATGTTTGTCTCGCAAAAGGCATTTTAAGACCTCTGGCAGTAAATACCCCAAATGGGGTTACATACTATAACTCCTCACTGAATTATCAGATCATCACCCAATTTGGGTTGTACACTACAGTATTCTTATAGTAAAACTACTTTAGATGACCTTAGGTCAAAGATCAAGGTCACAGAATGACTTTGAATATAAAGTCACATACCTGAGATTAAAAATGAACTCTTTCAGTGATTTTTAGGAAGGGATTCTTGTAACAGTAACAAAGTAAGATGAAATGATAACTAACTGAAGACCATAACTGGGTGCAGACCCATAACTGTTTCAGTAAAAGTTTTCATAATAACGGAAAATCTGGAAAAAATGCTAAAAATTATGTTGCTTTCTTCATATTCCTTAGCATCCCAAACTAAGCAATGACCACCATAAATGTTGTACAATTCATGTGCATACTATTATTAAATATATGATCATAGTATTGCCATGCTCAACCCATTCAACGTTTTTTGTTTATCATTAGCAATTTCATAATAATTAGTTGCATAATGATCTATATTACTTTCACTTGACTCCAATATTTATAATTATTTTTTTCAAATACACCTGTAAAGTGTTAAGTTACAAATACAATTTTTAATGTCATGGATTTAATGCAAATCAGCAACCCAACAATTCAGCAACTGTTACAGGGAATATGGCAATTCCTTTAGTTGCAAGCTAAATTTAAACAGCAAACAAAAAAAATTTGGTCTTATTAAGGCATTAGAATGGGTGTGTTGAGTGTCCTTCCATACAATATAAACCTTTACGATTTGTATTTATTTGTATTTAGACATTATTTATTTAAATACAAGTAAATACGAACCTTAAATGTTCATTTTGTATTAAATTATACCCAACATCTTTATGTGGCATAAGATATTGCTGAATTTCATATATCCTCCTTAGGATCATTGCCACAGCCCATTTATGACCATTTTGGACATATAAATGATAATCTTAGTTGTAGATTAGTTAAGAGGAACACACTATTGTGTTAATAATTCTAGTGAACTGAATACTCCTTATTGCACATAAAATCTTTGAAACAGAACAATTTAATGGCAGGAAAAGACAATATTATTTAAGCAGAATGTAACATTATGATAGTGTGGACCTAGAGATAGTTGCAGCAATATCATTTATCACATTATAACAAAACATTATGGAAATAATGGCAGAACACATTTTCATATGGTGAAAAAAATCCTTCTTGCAATATGTTTATTAACATATTTAAAAAATATGGCACAGATATGTTTACAACATCCACATTATCATTCAAATTATGTTGTGGCAATATTATTTTAGCATAATGTAACAATATGAAAGTGTGGACCCTAGAAATGCTTGCGGCAATATTATAAATCATACCATCACGAAATATTATCAAAATAGTTTAACCATGTAAATTATATTATACCATGTTGTCTCAACATTTAAACAATCTGTTTTGGAAAATTTTTTGTCAAATATTGTCCAAATGAGTGAGTGCTAATATTATTTAAAAAATGTCGTGTTTGCAGGGAAGGCCCTCTTATCATCTATTTTTAAATTAAAAAAGCAAGATGTTTGCTTAAATAAATGTATCCCACGTCAAAGTCCAGCGCACCTCTGATTCAAGGTAAGAGATTTCAAAGAATTACTGAGCTTGCTATTTATCAAATTCTCACCTTCATGTACAAAGTGAAAAACAAGAATCTCCCTGACAAATATGTTTTATTGTAATGAAGAAACTCATGATCATACCACATGTAACCGAACCAAACTAAGAATTCCCATAATGAGACTCAGTATTTGCCAGAGGGGCTTAAGTTTTTTAGGTGCAAAATATTGGAATGAAATGACCTCGCTATAAAAAGTTTACCTGTCTTTAAAAAGAAAGTCAGGCAATATTTACATAAAAAATAGAACCTTAATTGCAATACAATGCATATACTGTATATATACATATATTATGGCATAAATATAACAATATGATATGTAGAGCAGCTGTTAATTTCTATATTTAATTGATTTATCATTATCATATTCATCATATTCATCATTATCATATTTTTAAAGCATATCTTTGTCATTTGTTTTATCACTATAAATATGTAAATTTCTTTTTATATTTATATTAAATATTTTTTATTAATTATCATAATTTATACACGTATATAAATAGGCAAAAAATCATGTCCAGCAGATTTGAAATAAAGAAAACGGATTGAGTTAAAATACTCTATTACATGGAAATTTGTTAAAATGCTATAAACCTGTCTTTCTGTTAATTTACTTTGGGTAAGGGATATAGTAGATTCACTGAACATGCAAAATTGGGCAATGGTCATACTACAATGAACAGGGTCACATTTTCTCTGGTATACTCTCATAAACAGTCACACATATGTGCACATTGAAGTAATAAACAGTGGAACTGCAGGTATGTATGTTACTCTACTTACAGTGGATTGCTATGCTTATTGTGACAATTCTACAGCTGAAATTTTACAACATGTATGTAATATTGTACAATTTTAGTGTGCAATATTTGCCCCTCCCCCACAATAGCCATTGCTACTGACAAGTTCTTAGCTTTTCTATGCAGCAAGTTTGTCAGCCGTTCAGTTAGTTTCATAAAAAACGGTTAACTCTAGACGGCTTTTGCGACCTATACCTGACTGTGATCTAAACACGCTAAAGCCAGCTGCTTCTGTCCACTTCTATAGCTAATAGTCGGCTTACATGTATCACCAGAAAAGTTTAAACATTGGCAAATGTAAGAAATTAATCATAAATATGTACTTTTAGATCCGGTTTTGAGTAACCAATGACAGCTTGGCTAGGTTCAATTTGACAGGCCGTTTTTAATGAAACTAACTGTAGTCAATATTGGCTAAGGTGGCATGCTATATGGTTAACCAAAAAAGTAGTCGTATTGACTAAATATGCATGAAGCCGACGGACACTTGGTGACTAACTTGCGAATATGAACTTTTAGGGGAGGGGGGTCATCAGCCGTCGTGAATAGACACCATCAACGGGTTTATAAATCTAAGGCATATGTACATTGTAGCCATGTCACTTATAAGATTTTACCACTTACCAGTGAAATTTAGCATTATATATGCCATTGTAAAAATCCTCATGTACAACAGTTAGTGAGCGACGCAGCGTCACACTAGAAATCATGAATTCAGGGAGTGTAGATCCGACTTACTTATATAAGTTTTATATATTTAACGACTTCGTCAGTTTTTATCCAATTTTCAAAACTTCACCAATCTAAATAGGTATGGTCATTAATTGATGAGACAAATTGTAGATGGAGCGCTATTTTTCTATGAATCGTAGTCAATGAAAAATTAAAATAGCACATTGACAATAACAAAATATTGGGGTTTAGTGGTACAAAACAATTACACAATGGTTACAGTGTGAGACATGAGATATGTAATATGTACACCCTCACATGTTATGTACAACTCGGCCTATTGGCCTCATTTTCGGGTGTACATATCTTCATGTCTCACATGTAACCATAATGTTCAGTTATAAAGTTTAGGCCTTGTGGGGATGGTACACACAAGAACACTAATACAAAAAGCTTCACCACTGTATTGGTGAATCTCAATAAATATTTACATATACAATTAGTTATCTCTGAAGAATTGTAATTTTTTCTGTTTCAGTAATATGGCGAAAAGTATGTCGAATCAAAACCATCGTAGAGACTCAATGCATAGTACTGAAGAAGCAAAAAGCATGTTACAATGCAGTGATTTTGATGAAGTAGATTTTGGTCCCACAAAAGTTACCTCACAGAAGATCGAAGGAAAAACACGAAAAAGGCATAACAGCACTGATGCGAGGGAATTCATCAGAGGATTTTTGGAAGCTTGCGGGCAAAGGAATGTGGACAATCTGCGAAATTATTGGATTCCAAAATATCGAAACTCGTTCGGTTCTTTGAACGTCATCACTGACATGCGTGACGAGGAAAGTTCAGCCACCGCTCTTCATTTGGCAATACTCAACAAGCGAGAAGACAACGCAAAACTTTTGATGGCAGAATATGGAAAACGTTTGATTATTGAGCCTTACACGGAAGGTGACTATGAAGGAATCACTTCTTTGCATCTGGCAATAGTCAATGGCATGAAGAGTGTGGTTGAATCCATGCTGGAAATGTTTCATGATACTGCGCCTGCCCAAACTGAGTTCCGGGCCTTTATACACAAGGAAAGTCCAGGCAGGTTCCTTACAGAAGGCTGGGTAACGTCAAGCGTTCCTTTGACCTTATCACTATTGTCAAACCAGAAACCCATATTTGAACTTTTGGCCAAAAAAGCAAATGCTCTGCACAAATGCATGGCAAAGGATGGCAACACCATTATTCATTCTCTAGTGCTGCATTCGTTAAAAGATCCTAAACATGCTGTTGATTGTCTCAAGTACCTTATTCAAAATAAGGATCTTCTACATGTAAAGGATGGATCGCAGGAGATAACTGACCGGTATATGAAGTTGAAAGTCCTGCTTACTCAAAAGAATGACTGTGGCTTTACCCCTTTGATGTATGCCATCCACCTTGGAGCATCTGATTTCTGGGATGCCCTTTTGCATGTGGAGGATGTCTACAAGATTTTGCAATGGAATTTCCACCCTTTTGAATGGAATGTATACAATGTTACTGAACTGATGAAGCCTCAGAAACCTTACAACATATCTGGGCTTGAGTTATTGGCTTTCAATGAGCAAAAACAGTTAAAGATGTTTCACACAGAACCATTGAAGACTTTAACAGATGAAATATGGAAAAGGAACGAATGGTTGTATGGTCTAAGTGCCTTGATGCATGTGCTGTATATGACTCTATTTACCATCGCTGTATTGAGCAAAAATATGATGGAACAAGATGTGAAACCTATGATGGAGGAACGAGCGTTCGCTGTGGTCTTGACGTTCATCGTCCTTATCATGGCCACATTGTTTTTCATCATCCAAATTGCAGACTTCTTCAAACTTGTGATTTCAATCCTACATGTTTTCATTAGAACCAGCGTTAAAGCCAGCAAGTTGTCACCGAAGAAACTGTACAGAATTAGCACAATAAGGACTCTGTTTTTTCTAACTGATACGTTTGTCATTAGTTGGGCAATATGCAGATTAATAGGGAATGAATTTGAAGCAATGGTGGCTGTACCACCTCTCATATTAGGGTGGTATGCCTGCATAGTGTACACTTTCTACTTTGAGAAAATTTGCATCTTCATATTCATGCTGAACCAAATCTTCTTCACAAATGTAATTTACTTTCTGATAGCTCTTTTCTTCATCCTTATTGGATATAGTACTGCATTTCTTAATCTGCAGTTTGTTTATAAGGATGCAAAACCAAGTGGCATGGAAACATTTTTGACTATGCTGTCTACTCTGTTCAGGCAAACAATTGCAATCACTGACATTGATGAACAGATGGATGACTTCAAGTATCCGGTTGCCGCTCGATGTTTGATGGTCGTCTTCTTAATTGTTGCAACAGTTTTGCTGCTCAACATGTTAATTGCCGCGATGAATGACACATACAACTCAGTCAGAGACACGAAGACAGAGCTTTGGTTGCGAATTAAACTCCAGATGGCGCTGCACATTGAACGAAGAACTTTCGGTCTCCTGAACAGAATGCCACAATGTTGTTCGTATTGTCAGCCTAATTGCAAGTGCGAATGCGAAGATGAGGAACAGTGCAAGAAAGCTTGTGGGTGTAATAAATCAATGATACCTGAAAGTGATAGGAAAAGTATCAGCATGACATCCAATGCGATCAGGAGTGCAGAAAGTAAGGATACGTTAGATGGAAAAGAAGGTTGTACAGAAGACGCAAATAAACCGAAGCGAATAGGCAAATTTTCAAAGTCGCACACTCCACAATTCTTTGGAAGTGATTTTTGGAAAAATTTCTTTTTTCGAATTAAAAATGAAAACGGAAAGCGTCAACAGACCATCTTTCTAAAACTGAAGGAATTTGTAAAAGAGGATTAATCAGCCTCATACATAACAGCATTTGAGATAATAAACTTTTATGTTCATATACATTTTATTACACACATTTAGTCTTTGTAAATTATGCTTACCATCAATATATTTACGAATTATTTGCTTCTCCCTAAGGCCATGCATGGTCATTCAGAAAATGAAACTGTCCACACTTGATTCAGATACATTGTGGCTGCTCATGAAATTTGTATGAAATCGGATGTTATGAATTTGGAAGAGTTCACACACGAATCAAACACCCATGGGAGCTTTAGAATTTCAAGCCGATGAACAGTCTTGTGCCAACACCATAATTTGAAGATGATTATTTTGTAATGATGTCATGATAGATATTTCTAATTTTATTTACGATCTAACATTTTCATTGGTTTTAACTATTGACACTGGAAACAAGTAGTAATTTGGTGACATTATAAGACTATTATAGTACCTAATAAATGTTACTATTCCTTGTCTCATGTAATGATTGTACAATTTTTGTCATGTGACTGTATAATAAAGATTATATATTACTTTGTTTTTCTGAAGTTTGTGGCACTGTCATATAGAACCACTGAATACATAATCTACTGTCTTGCTGGCTTGCTTTCTCTATCATAGCACATTTTCAAAGAAATCTTTGACAGCAGACCGCATAATAATGTACAGCCGTGGCTTAACGTTTTGGACATATTAAGACACTTTAATTTTGGTCTATTTTTTTTTGATTATGGCACTTTTACTTGAATTAGTTTTTTGGGATCATTTTACCGTTCTGAAAAGCCATTCACACTACAATCATGCCAATAGCTATGAATGGTTGGTCAGAGGGAAGAGCCTTGCCTTTCACATGTTTTGCTGGCAGGAGTTGAGTGAAGAGCCACAGTGTTACGGACGTGCTTGTCGATTGTGACCTAAAAACAGTCAAGAGTCGTCAATTGTTTACCTCATTCAAGGTCTTTCTCTAAGGTATATTACCTGTAGTTCCATAAGCCGAGCATGACTGGAAATTAACATGGCCATAAGTGTGGAAGACAGATAGGCAGAGAGACAAAAGGGAGGGACAAGCTTACCCTAGTCCATATACATGGCCAAGGGTTATAAAAAGTATGATGCAAGATAAAAAAAATGCACCATAGTCACCATCTATAGCAAGTGTCCGAGAACTTATGTTATTGTGACTGTTATGGTCATTAATGTCTGCTAAGTATGGTATAGATAGACTGCATGCAGTAGCTGCAGTGTGCAGTAACAGAGCCCTGTGTTGACTTTTTGGGATTGAGGCAGAAAACAGTGTTACGACCCTCAACCACTTGATCACGGCATTAAAAAATCACAATCAAAACTGTAACAAACAATAAAATAGTTATAAAATTGTTTTTTTTCAGCTACAAAGTGGCATAAATTGCTAAAATATCTCTCCAATGTGTGTGATATGTGTTATTTACCTCTCCACCAGGGGCACTAATTTTTATAGTCCAACATTGGTGAAGACCTGGGCCACCTACTGGATTGTCTTGACAACAGGAATTCGAGCATTGGCTCAGCAATGACGTCACAATACCACGTGATTGATAACACTGAACTTTCAGAGAGGAGAGTTTGCCTCACAACGTAACTAATCACCGCGAGTGGCACTGGTGTATAATGCCAGGATATTCAGCCGGATATCATGAGAAACGATGTTGCTCTTCTTAACAGTTACACAGAATAGCTGCTGTAGTATAACCTTCATAAGTAACTCTAGAGCTTGGTACTGATACCATATTAATATTCCTACAGACTGTGTCGCCTCACAGCACAGCGACCTAATTATGTACATATTTTGCTTGTTTACTCATCGAAAGTAAATTAATCAATTTCTCTTTTATATATATAGTCTATAGACTGTCTTATGGTATTAAAGGTCTAACATTGAAATTACAGAATAATTAGATGTTCATGGGCTGAGTTTATGCAATTCTTGTTCTGACCAGTAGGCAATACCGAAAAATTGCCTTTACTAAAAAAATATGAATCCATTTCTCCTGTATTTTCAAGAGAATATTTCTTAAGTCTATACTCATCCTATCAGCTACATAATTTATAACCAATCATTTTGTTTAACTAGGTAAACTAGCAAAGAATGTCCATAATTAGGTCGCTGGGCTGTTTGGTGATGACACAGTGTACAGCAAACCTGAAATATTTCACCCTTGCAAGCCCTTGGCTTCCTCGTGGCACAGGTGGTAACACTTTGAGTAATCGCAAACCCTAATGGCCGACACACAGTTCTACGCCATGCACACTCTTGTTATGGCTGTTAAGCGCACACATACTGCAGTACAGACATCAGTGACATTAGCAGTCAAAAAGTATCATTGAACACAATATACCTGTACCAGAAATAATCTCCTAATTTGCTCAAGGTGAACCATCCAGGCATCATATTTCTACCCTGGGCCATAGTAATGGCCGAAGGGTATTGCAATTGGTTGCGGGCATCATTATGCTTTCGGTGTAGACCTTGGATGAGTTCGAAGATGGGTCTCCCTGACCTACTCTGAGGTCACAGGGGCCAAAATCGTTCTGAACCTTGAAGAAATGATTACTTCGGTTATTTTGATGCTAGGATCATGACACTTACAGGGATTATGCCTCAGGTAAAGACCTTGAATGACTTAAAGATGGTTGACCTTGACCTATTTTTGAGGTCCAACAGTCAGTCATTTTGAATCTTGCTGAAATGACAACTTCAGATTGTTGATTTTGCATCATACAATCTACAGGGAAATACCTTGCATGAGTTGAAAATTAATGACTTTGACCTCTTTTTGAGTTCACAGGGGTCAGAACTGTTCTGACCTTTGTGGAAATGATCGATTCAGTTATTTTGATGCTAGGATTATGCAATCAAAAGCGATTATGCCTTAGGGGAAAACATTGGATAAGTTTGAAGATGGGTGACCTTGACCCATTTTGAGCTTACATCATAATCATTCCGATCATTGTAGAAATGATAACTTCTTTTGTGTTGATGGCATGATGCAACTAACCAGGATTGGTGCGTTATGGGAAGACCTTAGATTAGTTTGACAGTGGGTGACCTTGACCTTTTTTTTTTCGGAACAACAAGGGTCACTAGGTGACAAAAATGTTCAATACCTTGTAAAAATGATTAATTGAGATAAACAGGATTATCCCTGAGGGGAAGACCTCTTTTTGAGTTGCTAGGGTCAAAATTCTTTTCCTAACCTTTTAGAAACAAAAAACAAAAACGTCTGCTATGTTGAGGCTAGGATGCAACTAATTCTGTCATGTGTATGATGTCATCACACGAACCCCCAAACCGGTAAACTGCAGATATCAGCACATGGCAGGCTGAGTGTTTCATGTGCTTTTCATGGTATTTTATAAATATATATAGAAGGTAATACCTTATACCCCACAATCAGTTGTATACCACATAGAAAAGCCATGTGGTATAGCCTATGTGGTATACATGTGTATACTACATGGCTTACCTTACAAGGATGGGAAATGTATACCACATACTTCTATGTATGGCAGGCCTATGACAAAAAATCACATTTTGCAGCTAAGCGCTTCGCCGTTAAACTAGCGCCCCCGCTTTAAAGCAATATTCGGAGACAGAATTTTACCACCATTCAAAAGATAAAATTGTCAGCTCCCTAAAAAAGTTTGAATTTTTGAAATCGGACAAGAATTAACGATTCCAGGACCAAAAAACGTAACAGAAAGTCAATGGTCTGTTCAGTCCACAGATACAAGCTATTGTGTGGCTGTGTTGCTATGGGCAACACCACAGGAGCGTCATCGCTTCAGTAATACAATCTAATAATACTGAACAATAAAACATTTTCTATCCAAATCTAGTATAAAAAACAATTCTGACAAGAAATATTAACAACTGGTTTTTAAATATCATTTCGTAATTTTTTATTTATGTGAAAATTTCCTAGAAAGTTTTGAGGTGATGACGTTGTTGACAGTTATGCAATGCTCTGATTGGTCAATGGCAAAAATTAATATTCATGAATTTTTTCTATACTGCATGAATGCATAGCCAGGCAGCTCAACTAAAAGTGAAAATTGTGGGGTGTAAATAAGACCCAAATGGTTATTATGGTCCCAATTTATTCAAGCTGTAATGAGATTGTTATTCGCTCGTAATTAGGTGGGTACATGGTATAATGCACAGCCACAGAACTGTGGTATCTACAGTAGGTCATATGATACAATGAGGGATGGGGGCCTGGCTCACTGGTAGCGTGCTGGGTTTCCAACCACTGGGTCCCGGGTTCAATTCCCGGTCGAGCCTAAGCTGGATGACTGTTTCCTCCATCTCATTGCCATGATCCCTGCCTGTCCTAATTAGCCCATCAGGTGCAGAAATACTAGACATAAAGCCCTAATCCACCCACACTCTCGGTTCGAACTAACAAACGTGCTCATTTAGCCACCAATGAAACACCTAAAAATTGAAGCTATAGGATCATATGGGGAAGGCGGGGCAAAAGAGGGACACGGGGCAAAATGGGGTGACGCTACTTCTCATGTTTCAGCACTGCAACCAGGTTTAAATAGACAGCATAAATTTACTGACTACATCACAAAGACTTCCATGAGGGTGATTTTAAAGATGCATATGCTTTGTGTCAGGTTGTCATGTAATTATTTAATATTTAGCTTTGTTGTTTGGTATTTGTAATTAATAGTGAAGATTTCTCATTAATGTATGGTATTTACTATGGTACAACAGTTACAATAGCTAATTTTCAGTAAAAATTTTCGAGCGTAATGGACATAATTTGCGATTGTCAAATACTTTCATTAATAAAGTCGGTGTGGGGCAAAATGCCAGATTCCATTGCTCATTTCCCCATTTTCCCCCATTCTTATTTTTTACCATGAAATCACTTAAATAATAATTTTTATTGAAACTGCATCATGAAATAACTAATTTCACGACATGAAAGTGAAAGTAAAAAAAATAATAAGACATATTTGAAAAAAAACATGGATGAGTTATCTAGATGTAAAATAACTCACTCTTTTTTACCTGAAAACTTTAACTTACAAACATTTAGGGACTTCATATTGGCAGTCAAATCTAGAAGTCTGGGCCACTTAACATTTGTTAATATTGAAATATTTAACAAAGTACCCCATTTTGCCAGGGGCAGGGGCCTTGCTCAGTGGTAGCGCACTGGGTTTCCAACCAATGGGTCCCGGGTTCCATTCCAGGTTGAGCCCAAGTTGGATGGCCGTTTAATCCTTCATCTCATTGCCATGGTCCCTGCCTGTCCTAATTAGCCCATCAGGTGCAGAAATACAGGACCTAAAGCCTTAATCCACACACATACACCTAATTTTTACCCATTTTACCCCAGGCAGGGGCATTTTACATTATTAATATTTTGTGGTCATCCTAAAAGAGGAAATGCACTAAATTGTTATAGAACTGATAATTTGTTGTCCTCTCAACAGCTTTGTAACAATTTTGTGGTTTTAAGGTTAAACCCTCTAAGCTATTAGGTTTTCAAGTTAGTGTCCCCATTTTGCTCCGTCTTCCTCTACTATTCTGGGTAGCACATTTGTATGGTTAATTGCCCAGCCCATCATTGATGAGCAATATCTCAGGTGAAGGTCAATTGCATGAAATGTTAAAGTGGAAGCACGTTGCACTCGTTGTCTATGCTGGAGCAAGTAAAAGACACCACCTGTGGACTCCCAACTATTATCATTTCATCACTGTGTCTGCCACTGACAACTGGTCATTTAAACTAACTAAGCTTCAAACCAGTAGAATTTAGTCAATAAGGTATATATATTAAACAAGTGTATTGAACAAAAAAATTGTGAAAAGTTAATAAACAGCAAATAGTTTGTGGTGTGTAGGGCGGTAGTGAGCATATGGCGTTTCCTTGGCATTTGTCGGGTGAGGCTAGGCTACCAGTGACATCTGACAAGAGGCAATTTCAGTACGCTACTTTATGAGTGACAAACTCTGAAACGTCCAAAATGGAAACAAAGAATTGCAGAGATTTAGAAGGCGCATGTTAGGTAAGCCATGACTACATTGTCCTGTTTTCCAGAGAAAGTCAAGTTGTTGCTCAGAGGCCCAAGATAGTGGTGAAAACCAAGCATAGGAAATTAGAAGAGACACCTGCAGTCAAGACTAATACTGTTGTTTTCACTAACAAATTTATACAATGGAACTCCACAAATAAGAAACTAGAAGAGACACCTGCCAGTCAAGACTAATACTATTGTTTTTACTATGTCACTGAAGTCTCTTACATCATGATTATGAGGATTAATTCATTGTAAAATTAGTTGTAATACTGTAACATACCATATTGTGTAGTAGAATTGAAAACATGAGACCACCTTTTTTTTTTAAATCTTGCAATGAAATATATATTATCAATTTTTTTACAGATTGATGCGGACTTTATTGCATGGTTTGCTCAGTAAAGTCATTTCTATTATAGATGATACAAATAAGATGACCAGATATTTTTGTAGTAGTTGTATGATGTCGCATAACCAACTCAGGTTTGCTCCTCTTTTGTTCCATGAACTGTCATATATTATGCATGCCAAACTTTTCTTGATTGTACATCATCTAATGTACATGTTAATGATGAAGATGTAGCAGTGTCACACTTGGCTTCTATAATAAAACCCAACCACAGTGGTGGATCAGCTCAATGAAACCCATGAGTGAGCTGTCTGGCGGAGGAACTCACGAGTGGCAAAGCCACGAGTGAGTTCCGTAGCCAGACAGCTCACGAATGGGTTTCAATGAGCTGATCCACCACTGTGGTTGGGTTTTATTTATATCCCACACTTTTACAGATATTTTGAGCATTTTTAGCTGTGAAAACTAAGAAATTAAGAAATGTTTTGACCAAATTCTTGTACTTTTCATATTGATATTCCTACACAAACAGTGAGGATCACAAATTTAATTAATATTCATAAACTTCCTTAGCAGCCAATCACAGAAGAGAACCAAGCACACAGACAGACATCACAACGTCATCCCATTCAAAAGTTTGAAGGCTATTAGCAGAAAAAAAGGCATTTGATAGATTGTGTTTGTTATAGAAACCTGTGTTTTGTTCATGTAGAAATGTGTTTCATCATTTAGTGAGAAAAATATAAGTATTTTAGTCAGAATCATTGTTCAGTGCAACTAGATTCCTCAGTGACGCCACTGTGCATTTTGGTGTCCATGGCAACAGCATTGAATGCCTCTGTTTGAGTTTAACAGACAGTTTCGTCGGTAAAAACAAATCGCCGGTACGGCTAAAAAACATATGTAATGTTAAAAGATTTGAAATGAGGAGAGGTGCAGCTTCATGTCAGTCTTGATTTGGTCAAAATCGGACAAGAATTGGCGAAGTTGTGGCCATGGCATGTTCAATGCTGTGGATGTCAGCCTGTTTGAGATCAACAGATTGTATCGTCGGCAAAAACGAGTCGCCGATACCAATTATCTATGACACATATAAAGGAACTGTTAGCTGATTTGAAGAGAGGAGAAACTGAGCTTCAAGCCAATTTTTATTTGGTCAAAATTGGTCAAGAATTGACGAAGTTGTGTCCATTTTCAAGATTTAATGGGCAAAATGAAAGTGAAAGTGCTTTGAACTGAAGTCTCGTCCAGACATGACCAATGACCACTATGGACAACTTTTAGTTTTCAAAATTACTTTAAAAGCTAATTTCAAATCTAGTTTGTGAATAGGAGTTTATATAATAGGCGAAGCTGTGATTTTAGTGTGAAAGTGAAAATGAAAGTGAAACTGATCAACCTAAAGTAGTCCGTCCAATATGTAAATTAGGGATAGTGGATCACAATTTATTATAATTAGGGATGGTGGATCACAATAAATACCACATGGGTTTTTCCTAATGGGTTTTCTATGAGGAACACAGCCAAGTGTGGGATATAAGCCACATACCATGAATACTTTGGGTGTCATTGGCACTGATTTCACAGATTTTAGAAGACTCCCGTTCAATATTCATGCTGTTTTCTAAAATTAATTAGGATATGTAAAATAAACATATTTTATCACTTTTTCAGGATACTATCAAAATTGTGTATGAAATAAATCTTCTGGAAATACTTTTAACAAATGAAGAGTCTTGTTTTTATTGTTGCTACATATTAAAGGATGTTCATCTGAGAAACTTATTCCTTTTTTCTAGCCGTCTTTCGTCTACAGATTTCCTTAATTCGCCCCTTATCAACATAATTCGAGATTTTTTTAAATAATCAAAGCTAAGATCCTAGCAGTGGATTAAATTCTTTTGAGAACAGGTGATTATTGGACCCCTTGATTTAATTCTATTTATGGAAGTTAACTAGGTCATGGGCAAATAACTGATGGTCAAAAATTCTCAGAACACAGATGATAGTGGGCCTACCTGCCATTGGGCAAAAGTAGGTGGATATCAATGTTGGTCTGACATTAAAGTTTGTTATTTCAACTAATAGGTTAGTGCAGGCCTATCCGAATTGGCAGTAGTGTCAAACCTGGTTTAAATCGCTTTAAGCCATATAAAATGTGCTAATATAGATACTTTTCATAAATATTGAGTGACTCTGATTTTGCACTCCACCGATTTTTGCAATCAATGAGACTGATAATTACAGGATTGTGACCAAATATTTTAATGGCTTATAAACTGCCTTGTTAGACTACCACAGCTTATTGATAGCATAGTTGTTTCTTATAATGGTTTAGTCTTCCACAAAAAAACATGTTATTTCATTTGACAGGACTGTGCCCAAGTAGTTTAATGGCTACTGGAGCACTAACAGGACTATCTGTAGCTGTTATTGACAGCATCATCATAAGCTGTTCAGTTGGGGTTAGATTATTATATTTACTAAGTTCTTTAGCTCTATTCTTGGCACATTATTGGCATTACATTTTGAGAGGCAGTGAAATTCATTTTGTACCACGCTGTTATTACAATTCTGACAGATTCTTTCTTCGAGTCGGACCTTAGGGGTTTCATGTCTACCTTTTTCTATCCTGAGGTTATGTGAACTAATTCTAAACCTAGCTATGTTACTGTAAGTTTTTTTTGGGAGGTTGAGGTTTAAGTAGGTTACGAAACAATAGTTGGTTTTAAAGATCTTATAAGTCCTTAGTTTGGGGTTTACTTCGGAGTCCTTTATTGCATTTATAATTCTGTTTTTGCTCTTTTTTGTAAATTTTTAACCTCATCTCATTAACCAATTTTTCTGGATCTTTCGTTGACCAGTCTGTTATTTCAGTGTAGTCAATTATGTGTTTTACTTTGCTATAATAATTATCTTGGCCACGTGTATGTAATAGTTCTTGTATCTTTAGGCATTTATTTAGAATGTCATAATCTGGCAATTTTGCTAACCATAATATGTTTCTGTAGTTAAAAATATAGAGCATTTCGGTGTATGTAGTCAAAAGCCTTGCTGAAGTCAACAAAACAAAGAATGACAGGTTTTCTATGAAATTGCTGGTACCTTATTACAGTCTCTAATACAAAGACACAATCAGTTGTCCTAAGCGATGGTGTGAAGCCAAATTTGATGGGATTGTCAACTGCTATAGCATAATTTTTAAAATACAGTCGGCCATTTATTATTGAGTCAAATATTTTAGCCATTGCCACAGTTATTGCTATTTTTCTATAATTATCTGGGTTATAACTATAACCCTTTTTAAGCAAAGCATTAATGAGACCTTCTGCCCACTGTGATGGGTAATCACCATTATCAAATATATAGTTAAATATGGTACAGAAAGGCACTGCTAGTTCATTGGTTACGTGTTCATAGAACTCACTAGGAATACCATCAATTCCAGTTGGGTGTGCACTTCAGTTGCAATCATAATTTCTATTTGGTCATTTATTTCTTGTATGTGTTCATTATTGAAGTAGCTGCAATTTGGGGGGCTAGTAGCTTGATTAGAGAAGTACTCATGGAATGTCTCAATGTTAGGGAGGTTGTTGGATGGACTTGATTTAGTTGTAAATGTATTCCATAATTTCCAACACTCTGTTTGATTTGAACTTTGGAATGTAGTAAGTTTATCTTTGTTGTGTTTTTGGTGGCTTTGTTTCTTACGCTGTATAGTGCTTTTATATGTTTTTGCCAGATTCTTGTACTCCAGGTTTTTTGCTGGGACTGTAAGGTCATTAATTTTAGCAAAATGGTTGGCTGCTTTTCTAGCACATTTACATTCAAAGTCATACCATCGCATGTACTTTTTCTTAAAGGTGGGCTGCATACAGTTATCAAGTAATTATACATTGAGTTTACTACTTTGTCCGAGTTAGCATTATCTTGGATACTATCAGTTACAACCATAAGTTTATCCTGCGCTGTATCACTTTTGAGACTGTGTTTATACTGCTGAAGTTTATCTTTGTCAAATATGAAGCGATACCTTTTGTCAGGGTTAGTCCTATCATTAGCTTTATCATTGCATGTCTGTAGGGGAGTTTGTTTGTTGATACTAATTTCAAATATGAGTGGTGTGTGGTCAGATTGTCAGGAGTACACCACCAGCAAATTTTACAATTTTATATGTTTCATAGACAATAGAGTTGAAAAGTTGTCAGTCTAGGAAACATTCATCTGTTATTCATTTTTTCTGACTTACCAGCTACTGCATAAGCACTGGTGCCAGCCAGCCCATTGATGACTATTTTCTAAGCCAGCCAGCCAATTAAATTCACCCAGCTAGCAACCATCTTAGCCAGCCAGCCAATTCAATTTACCCAGCTAGCCACTTTCTCAGCCAGCTGCAATTTCTCAGCCAACTGCAAATTCTCAGCATTTCTTCCCAGCCAGCTGAGTTCCAACTAAGCCTACCACCCAGCTGTAAATTTTCCCCTAACTTTTCCAGCTGGTAGAGGCCTAATAATAGCAAAAATGGAGGCAGGATGATTCAGGCTAATGATTGTCTGTATATTTTGTCATTATTTCTACTAAAGTCTGTTTATGACTGAAAATGGTAAAATAAATAGATCTAGAATTATTTTGTAAAAACACTGCAT
Organism: Alitta virens; assembly: GCA_932294295.1. Classification (NCBI taxonomy): domain Eukaryota; kingdom Metazoa; phylum Annelida; class Polychaeta; order Phyllodocida; family Nereididae; genus Alitta; species Alitta virens. Next base: position 35,171,114 of record OW028585.1, read on the forward strand.
TTTTTCCTTATGTATCTCTACTTTTGAATGTCAATAAATGCTGGATAATAAAGACAGATGAGGGAGTATATAAAAGAACAGCTGTATCACTAGAATTTCCAGTGCAGCTGGGAGACTGCAAGCTAGCAGGAGGTCATAGCTGGCAGTCTCCCAGCTGCAGTGGCGATGCTTGCTATTTTTCAACTTATTGAGGCTGGTGGTCACTAGCTGCAGCCAATAATTTGAAAAATAGCAAGCATTGCCACTGCAGCTGGGAGACTGCCAGCTAGCTGGTGGTCACTAGCTGGAGTCCAATAATTTGAAAAATAGCAAGCCGTGCCACTGCAGCTGGGAGACTGCCAGCTAGCTGGAGGTCACTAGCTGGAGCCCCAATAATTTGAAAAATAACAAGCATCACCACTGCAGCTGGGAGACTGCCAGCTAGCTGGAGGTCACTAGCTGGAGCCCCAATAATTTGAAAAATAGCCAGCATCACCACTGCAGCTGGGAGACTGCCAGCTAGCTGGAGTTCACTAGCTGGAGCCTCAAAAATTTGAGAATTTGCCAGCTGGTATGGATCCAGCTCAAGTCCTTGTCAGCTGGCATATATACCATCTGGGAATGATCTAGCTGGGAGACAGGTCTCAGAGTTACCTCCAGCTGGGAAGATTCCAGCCAGCTTTGATGAATAACAGATAAAAGTGAATAACAGGTCGTGGTGGGCTCCTAGATTCTACAAGTTTATTGCCAATTCTGAAGTCTATCAGTAAATTATACATGACTTTACTACTGAGCAGGTAATCTAGGACACTTTTACCTAATTGGGCATAGCATGTGAAGTTATTTGTGTTTTCAGCATTCACTAGGCCATTCATTATCCTAATGCCACTGGATTTACATAGGTTTATGAGTTCCTTACCAAAATTATTGTGTGTTTGATCTCTAGTTTGCCTGATTGAGTCCCAGTTACTACTCAATTTTGGTCTAAAGATATGGGATGAGTTATCCTTAAGTATAGATATTAACTCTGAGTCTTTACCTTCTATCACTTGTTCAAAATCAATTATTTTACCAGTTCTATTATTGAGGTCACCACAAAGAGCTACATAGGGCATTATTTCAAAAAACTTTGCTATATCCTGAAACATCCTGAACATAAAGAAAAAATAATTCAAAGGGGATAGGAATATTATGTAAGTCTGCCATATCATAACCTTATTATGTTGTGTTATAGTTTACTCTGTTGTAACTTTACCTATTGCATTGAGGTATATGGCCATTCACTAATTCCTATATTTTGTCCCTATTCGAACTACAAAAAAAGGCATTACGAAATGCATTACAAATCAAATATAATCTCCCATCCGACATTCTCTTCAGAGATCTGAAGTTCCTCAAACTTTTAGAAACATCAACATATTGCTCAGCTGCATAATTGTTTATTGAATATTGTTTATTAAACAAAGCTACTTTTCACAAAGGCTTAATAATATGCCGCTTTAGGGAAGAGTATGCAATAACAAATTTATTAAATTTAATGTGGAAGAAAATTTAATGAAAGGAAATATGTGTAAATGTAGAAGATTATGACAAGTAATTTTGATTGTAGGTCTATTAAATTTCCATGAGTAACAATTTGGTATATTGCATTCTTCGATATAAGCCTCATCTGTTTTCGTTTTCATATATAATTTAAAACTGGGGAAGCTATGTTTATTTTTTCTTTAAAAATACTTGGCATATTGTTTAATGTTTTAGGACAGTTATAGGATATATCAAAGTAAATGATATGGTAATAAAAAAATCTCCCCAAGTTAAATATCTTGGAATAATACTAGATGACAAGTTACAATGGAAACAACATATAATGAAACTAGAAAGAGACTTAGTAAAAATAACAAATTCTTTCAAAATAATCAAAAACTTCGTACCTGAATCTGAAAAACGAAAACTTTATTTTGCATATGTTCACTCAAAAATAAAATATGGAATCCAAGTCTATGGTACAGCTGCAAAATCACATATAATGAGACTCCAAATATTACAAAATAAAGCAGTAAAGTTTTATATAGACTTGATTTACGGATGCCAACAAAAGAAATATACCATAAATATAATATTATGATGGTAAAAGATATGTACAAGGCTAGCATGATTGAATTTGTGTTCAAAGTGATAAAAAATCTCCTATTTTTCAAAATTATTATATATTTAATGCCAGAAGAGTCACTAGACAAAATAACGAACTATTGATAAGCAGAGTAAAGACAGAACTAATTGATGAAATTCACTATTTTCATTAATTGATTTATATAACAACAAATTAATTAGCAATTAATTTTTGGTTTTAACTTTTAAAGAATGCACAATAAAAAATTACCTAGTAAAGGATTTCTGCAAAATAATTGAAAACAGGTTGAAAGGTACCTATTATTTTACTAAAATATCATGTTTTAATGGTGCATTTATTAGTGTCCCGTGTGACCTTATTCTCTCTAGGATATAGAAAATGACCAGCTTTCCTAAAATAAGAGTTTCTTTTGTCATTTATTGATTTAATCTGGAAACTGTCCCTGAATGCTTAGTTTTACGGTGATTTTAACGAGGATTAAATGGGGCCAGTGAGAAAATAGTTCTTGTATTATCCATCTGTGGCGCCACCAGCGGGCTGCATGATGAGCTAGGTGCTTGATTCTGAGACCTATTCATACCTCCCCTCCTCGGGCGATGCCCTATTACTGCAATGTTTTGAGAGACCATAACACTGTGTGCTGTCACCTCAAAGCCCAGCGGCCAAATTATGGACATTCTTTGCTTGTTCACCTAGTTAAACAATAAATTGGTTAAACTAAATAGGCAAAAGCTGTGTATATCCTATTCTATTGTGTTTTTATAATCTGCATTAGTTTTCAATATTATTTGTTGTGCTCCACTTATATATACACATGTTTTTTGTCTAACAGAAAACCAGTTAGAAACTGAATAACCAACCCAGCTAAAATAAAAGCATTTTCACTTTGACTTTGAGTCTCTGACTTTGTATTGACTTAAGAAATCTTCTGGTAAAAATAATAGAGTTTTGACAATTTTTCTGAATTACCTGCATGTCAGAACAAGAATTGCATAATTTCCGCACAGGAGCATCTTAGAATTATTCTGTAATTTCATTGCCAGACCTTTGAGGCCATAAGACAGCCTATATACAAGAGAATTGATAAATTTAGTTTAGATGCGTACACAATCATAACTAAGGTGACCTTTCAGGCTGTTATCTTTGATTGATAAACAGTGCAATGTCCTGGTTTAAAGTAGGTCATGTACCATTATTTGGCATTTCGGGGAAACAGGGAAGTGGAGGAGGCACATGCAAACAGTCGAAATGAAGTGAGTGTATTGATGTGTTACAATGGTTACAATGTGTGTTATCAATTTCTGATATTCACTTTCGTGGCATTATAAAGTGTCTAGCAGAAAAGTGGGTACATTGGCAAACAGAGCCATTGTTCAAAGTGTCTCTGCCACGTCAGATTGGCTGTATTAAAGCTGTGAAAACCAACCCTGAATGTTTATAAAACACAGTAATTAAATTGTTGGGATAATCCCTTTGGTGGTCAAATCTCTTGGCTACTCAATGGCCTTTGGAAAGTTGTTTCGACTGTTTCAAAGCAATGCATTGTTAACATCATGAGGAATTTGGCATGGTTATTTTCAGTGAATGAATAACTCACTAGGTCACCACTAACATGCTAGGCACTCTAATACTTTCTGCCATACATGGAGAGATATACAGGCAGAACTCACCCAAGTAATTCAAGATTCTATATATGCATTCCAGTTTACTATATATTTGACAATTTACTTTGTGCTAAGCTACTCAGCTACTCCAATTTTCGCAAACCTACATGTTTATATATGTTATATATGTAACACTAAAAACTACATGTACCCCAGTTGTACACTATTTCATAGGTTCATGTATAAATATAATTATAGAGCAAATAAATGTAACTTGATATCTGATACTTGTATGTTTGCCTTTGGGGTGACCTATATGGTTTATATGAAGTTGCATCCGCAATGGTGCATATATGAGGGGGGGGGGGGGTAATGAATTAATCATCATTTTAATTATACAACAATAGTAACAGATAATATTTGGTCCAAAAATGGAAACCGCCATATCACTTTTAACCACAAACACTAGTTTTTCAATTTGCACTCAGATCTGCAATTCTGTACACATGAACATTAGAACATATACAATATATTGTACATAAGAGCATACATACTCCACTTATATAGTTTAACTATCGTTCTGTAGTTAACTCCCTCTTGAGTGCAAACTGAACTGGTCTTGTGTAAAAGGCAGTAAAACAAAAACAATCAAACAAATTAGTAAATATGTCTAATGGAGTATAAGTTGGTTATATCCCTCATAGTCAACATTTTTGTTGCTTACATCCCTCCACCATTGGCATCGGGATATGACCATTAAAAAGTTAATTAACTCCCTTATTTCCAAAATATGCCCTGAATAATATATCTGTAAATAAAGTAGTGTCATACACCTTTATTTTATCTACATTTTTTATGTTCGCCCCTTTGGGAACTTGCTCATTTGCATATAAATTAGCATAAAAACAGCATTTGTTTCAGTAGGAAAATCTCTAGGCTTTGTGTAAAATATTATTTAAGTCATATTCATTATGAAATCTGGTTTACTATTAAAAAAAATTCGGTCACCAAGCATTCATGAGGCATCCGTGAGAGCAACGAGGGGCATAATATCAAAAAGGGACGACCCAGAATCACTTTGTATTGTAAAATTTACATGAACCTTTCGAGATTTTTTGTTGGCATATGTTATTTGCAGATGAATATCATACTGTACTGACAACATGGATTTTAGTGAAGTTTCTGATTTGGACGAGATTATCAGGGAACTTCCTCGGCAATGGCAGGTAACTGAACAAGATGCATAAAAAGTTGCATTTTATTTTGAATCATATCATGACAGTGATACTTTCTCTGAAGGTTGAAAGCTTTACCAATGTATGCCCAGCTGCAAGAGGGAACACTCTTTCATCACCACTGGTTTTTTTTTTATTGTTTCTAAATTTTATTTATTATTTTATACTAGAGAAGCTGTATTTCTACTTAGAGGTGCACTGTCTGTCAAATTTGCACATAAAAGTAATGATATAAATCAATACTGCTTTCTTGTCTCATGATATTTTTCACCATTACATACAATTTTGCACAACAATTTAGTTTTAACTTACAAATAATAATATAAATATTAGTTTTTCATGCCATCAAAAACTCAATATGTAAACAAACCCAGTGATGATGTCACAATACTGAACAATGGTGATGATGTCATTTTCATTGTGTTTCCAATGTTTTGGTCTGGATTTTCTCTCAATGTATAATTCATTTTTAAGTAATGTCTTATAAAATCATTAGAGCACACAAATTTAGTGTGCCTTGATTAATAAAGGTAATTTTCAACTGTTTGATAGCATCTTAGAAAATTGACAGACAGTGTAACTTTAATTGAGCATTATTATTTGTTCAGTCAAACAGTCAATTGTCCCACATTAAAGCAAGAACTTTAGTATTGTCCAATAAACTGTGGTGCTTGATGGAATTAGGGATTATAATACCCAACCACAGTGCATCCAGAATCTGACATTTCAACTCCAATACTAAGTTAAAAGAAGCTGTGAATGTGACGTTTTTATGACATTCTCAATGACGTCACAAATTGTACATTTAGATCAGTGGCCTCTGCTGGCCTTATGAATGCATTGGTGACATCACAAACAATGACATCATCACAGGGCTAGTGAGCTGCTAAAAATAGCACAGTCCATTTTTTAAGCATTGTAATGTCATGAAAGTAGTGCAGGATCACATACAAAATACCACATGGGTTGTTCCCAATAGGTTTTCTATGAGGAACACAGCCACGTGTGGGATATAATCATTCACTTGTCAATATCTTAAGAATACTGTCTTCACGCAGGAATGGCTCAAGCAGCGATCAAAGTACATCCAAGAACTCGGACATTTAGATGATTTTATAAAGAACAAGGTCAGAGCCGTTGGAATGTTTTGTGAGTCTTATTCCTTTTTATATTGATTTATTTTTTTCAATAATTTCTAATAATTATTTTGCTACCTTTGCTACATGTATACTTTCATGCCACATTGTGTGTGAATTAATAACAAATTACAGTACTAACATGCACTGATCAAATGAGATTATTTCAGGTGTTGCTTCTGGACTTATTACTGGGCTGGTAAGCACGCTTGCCCCATTCACCGTAGGTTTAAGTCATACTGTTGGGATGGCAATAGGGACGGCAATAGGGATGGCAATAGGGACAAGCGTATACGTAGGTATGGTACATTTGTTTACTGAAAGCTCCACATTAAAATGTTTTTGCAAGTGAAAACAAATAATTATTTAGACTTTTCATAGTTTTCCAGTAATAGATTATAAATGTGGTGTACTGTAGTGCATGGGCCTCCACAAAGAGGCCTTCACAAATGGGGGCCTCCACATTTTCAGGGGGATAGGAAAGGGACAATTTGAGGGTCTGCGACACTGTTGTTTGCTAGGGCAACCTTTTTTACACCCTTGTTTACTAGTTTTACGGGTCCAGTAGAATCATTGGTGAACGGTAACATGGAGAATGGCAGCCTTTTTTTTTGTTGGTACTAGTTGATTTGCATTTTCAATATTCCTCAGAAAATGTGAATTAGCAAGATTGCTATAAGCCATAGCTACAACTAGTACAATCAACACCCAGGGATATATGATTCTAAATACTGAAGGCCATACCACCAGATGCAATAAGAAGTCTGAATAATTTTGGGAAGTCTTGAATATCAATAAACATAATGTGCGTGATTGATTTTTTTCATTTTCATTTTAGGATCTGGTTTCTTTGAAAGATTAATTGAAAGCGATACATGGCAAACAGTAAAAGAATTGGTCAAAATTGATAATTCCCGTACAGCTTCTTTGAGAGAAAAACTAAATTCAGTGAAGAAACTTATAAACAGTTCGCAAATGAGGAGCATTCTACAAAGTGAACATTTTCTGGTGGTAAGTATATAACCCATGCATTATAATAAGGCTTCCTGCTAGCCACGGGATTTGATTAGGGCATCAATTAGACCTTTTTCTGCAGGGAGGCTATGTGACAAAGAGACTATAATGTGAATATGTGACTGAATGGAGACTGTGGGACTACATAGCTATCAAATCAGGAATGATCCAGCATTATGATGTGCTCTGGGGGATTTGAGGAGGGGTAAGTGCATTAGTGTTAGGGTGGGTGGGTGATTAGGGCTTTACGTCCTGTATTTTTGCACCTGATGGGCTAATTAGGACAGGCAGGGACCATGGCAATGAGACGAAGGATGAAACAGCCATCCAATTTAGGTTTGACCGGGAATCGAACCCAGGACCCAGCGGTTGGAAGCCTAGAGCGCTACCACTGAGCTAGGCCCCCACCATGCCTTGGGGATTTGAACCAGGAATGTCTTGATTGGAAGTTTAGCACTCTACCACTAGACCACGGAAGCAGGCTTTATTGAAAGGAGAGTTTTCAGGCTCATAGCACTTGCTTAAGCCTTGCCCACCAGAAAAAAGAGGCACTGGTCAATTTCCCCTGAGACCAGCGGGATTGTCTTGTGACTAAATGGAGGCTATGGTGTGATTGAATTGTGACAGCGGGACCAAAGTGTGATTGAGTGACTATACAAATGTAGGTTTCCACAACTGTGAAGGTATCAAAACACTACCACTGGACCACAGACACAGACACTGAGGGTATTGGCCACTACAGTATCATTAAAACATTGTTAGGCGGCACTTTTATTTAAATACATTCAATAATTCATAGAAATACTGACGTATATGCCAGATACACAAATTGTTGCTGTATTGTCATTTTCAATGTAAATAGTGAATGGTTCAAATCGCATATGGAATCATCTCTTTCGGCTAAAATAATTTAATCATCATCATTTTATCCTTAAATTAGTTTAGATTTTTAAAATGTCTAGACAATCATTGTGTCTATGTAGCGTTTGACCTTTTTTTGCACATTTAATAACTAAAACAGCTTTTAATATGAGCGAAGAGAATGGGGCCACAGGAGCCTACATGGAGCATGACTCCATTCGCTAAGGCTACCTATCGACCAATGAGCAGTTGTGACATAATATTTATTGTGATGTCATTAATTCAGTACTGGCAGGTACATTTTTTCGGATAAGAAATTGTCGGATGTTAGTTAGTATAAGCAGTATTACCAATTTCGGATGTCACAGTTGGAATTGTTAGTGAGATAGGACTCTGGATCCACATGACGTCCTTAGGCTCTGGAGTTTTGTGTCCAGGTCTATGACATTTTCCTAGAAGGCAGACCTTTAAAATTTATATAATATGGGCCACTGAATTGGGTCAATCCATATGAACTCACCAAAACTCCCCAGGTCACTTTCTCTAAAAAAAATGAAAAAAATACCATTTGTAGGTCTATATAAAGCCAAACGGTATGAATTTCCAAGTTCAGACGTCCATATCTATCTACATTAGGAACAATAACTAGAAAACTGAAACTGCTGAACAGTTTCGAGGCTTCACGTGCATCCTGATTGCAGAAAGTATAACTTGATGAAGAGAAATAAGTCAAAGAAGCACTGTTTACAAGGCCATAGATTTGTTGCAGTGGTTGCACCAGCATGCTACCATTGAGCAAGGGCCATCGCCGAAGAATTCGCCGCATGTCGGCCGCAATAGCAAAACCGCCACAGCAACCATGACACCCAACAGGAATCCAGCCGACTTCCTGCCGCATGGGGCTTTTCAAACAGCATCGGAATCTGTGCGGTACTAGCAAAGATACGCACGTTCAAAGTGGGCAGCTTCGGCCAGACCGCCAACCTTCCCCTCATTCCAGACGCCCCTTTACGCATGTTTTACTCATGATGAAGCTTTGGATCTGCCCCTGGATTTAGTGAAATGTAATTTATGACATGACATTAAATGATGCATTTCACCCCACCTGCTTGCCTGCTTGCTTGCTTGGTGCACACAATTGACAATCAAAAATGTATCCAATTTATCCAATATCTTGTCATTTTAACAGTATAAATGAGTGTAGGAAAACATGCTATACACATATTTCATTTCAACTCATGCCGCAACCATAAGGTTCAGAGCATCATGCTATACCTTAATGTAAGGGCTTTGAATGTGCTTTCCAAAAAAATTTTCCCCATTAAAAAAGGTTGACTAGGACTGGAGTTATAAATTTTTTTGTTTAAAGGGCTTTTCAAGGTCTGTGACCTTGACCGTTTGACCCAAATTTTTGCATGAATTTTGTTATACATGTGTATTAATACTCCAATGGGTTAAGGTGAAATCCAAGCATTCCATCATAGAAAAAATTATAACTCAAATTTTCAGGTACATTTTTTGTAAAATTCTTTAACTTGAAAATTTCAGGGTCGGGCGGTTTTAACCGATCGGTTTAAAGAGGGGACAATGAGCTTTCCAAATATCTCTATGCCAGATCTGTAGCTCAAATAGAACCGGAGCTAGAGCCGATGGAAGTGGGCACACTGGTTTTGCTCAGATAGATGAAAATGCCAAAGTAGTGACACTAATTCTGCTCTGTGCCCTTGATCGTTTGAAATTGACACTTCATGTTGCTCAGATTATTTGTAGGGTATTAGGGCAACATCATATCCAAAGATCAGCCAAATCCAAACATTTTTACTATCTTAAAAATATTAAGAATTCAAAATATCAATTATTGTAGATGTTTGACCTTAACTTTGACCTTGACATTTAGGTGGGGGGTCACCAATGGTTGGCATTTGGCTAGAGTGAATATTTCTCATTGAAAATGGACATTTGCATCATGTTTTCACTGATGATTGGGTTTCCCATATTTATGAATTTTTTTAAAATTGACAAATAGAGTGGTGTCAAAATTGAATGGACCTAATAACACACATGAATGTCCTTCAACCCAAAAAAATATTCCTGTGAAAAACTTGATGTCTTAGTATTTTTGAGATTTTTTGAAAATATACTGTTTTTTAGACTTCAACGGTCAATTTGACCTTGAAAATGACCTTCAAGGTCAAATTTGAAAGTTGATTGGGGGGTTTTGGGTACATGTTTGGGGTAGTTTACTATAGCATGTCATAAGCTAAAACCAATATTTCATGGTGAAATACCACATGTCACCAATTTTTGGTGAATTTATAAAACTTAAAATTCCATATTTCAAAAACCAGTTTGACAATTGCCAAAATACTCCTTTCCGCACTGGACATAACTATTGCGCAACTTTGGCAAATTAAGCATTAAATCTGTTAATTGGATGACCTTGAACTTGACCTAATTTAAAAAATGTAGGTCATATGGCTTTAGAAGTTTTATATGACATAAGATCCAAGAGCATATGGCTGTAGCTTCATTGGTTGCTGAGATATGCCAATTTCTAGTTTTAGAAATTTAAAGTTTAAATGGCTGTATATCCTTGAAATGAAGGTCAAGGTCACTCAAAGTCAGTCAAGGTCATGGGGTCACCCTAGGCTCCATTCATGAATTTTTTGCAAATTTAGCTCAAATATTTTTCCGGGATTCAAAGATGGTCAACTGAAAATCAGCAACAGGACCAAAGCAATATTATGGGATATTCTGCGCAATTCATCTGGTTCAGGAAGTGGAGTAACGGACATACCCATACTTACTCATACGTCATTTGAGGAAATACACAACATAGAAGCAATCATAGACATAGAACAGATCAAGGACATGTCTACATTCATAGAAGCTGTGGAGCTTAGTGATTCTGCATTCGGTACTTACGTACAAGTGGCAGGACGATTAACAGCGATAGCTCAATCCCTGCAGCAAGAAATGAAAACATTTGATCGAAGTATGAAGACATTTCTGAGAGATTATGCAGGTAAGACTAATCATAAATAACATGCAGTTACAAATTACTGGTCTTTATGGTAAGATACATTAACTGTAGACCTAGCTGACATAAGAATAACTATACATGATCAGGCTACATGAATTTTTGTTGCTGACTATCATTGTTTCAAAATCAGAATAAATCCATTTTAATTTGTACATAAAAATAATAATTCTACCCAATAAAAAATAGTTTCCGCTAAAGATATATATATGTAAATGAGTGACTTATCATTTGGTTCTTATTAAACTGCCTCATAGATGATGAACTGGAAGACATGCAGATAGAAGTTGAGAGACCGTTAGAACAAATGGCATTATCTGCAGATGGCGACAGTGCCTCATTGGTGACTAACACGGAATTAATTGATAGCAATGGAGGTCAACTTCATCTGAATAATGTTACTCTGGTTGTACCAAAGGATGCCCTTCACACTCAAGAGCATATTAAAGTAACTACCAACATGAATGGCCAGTATAAAGTCAAATTGGCAGGACTACATAATTTCATGAGGAGTAAATTGCACGTAGAATTAACGCCACATGGATTGCAATTTCGTAAACCAGTACTCCTTCAAATAAAAAAGATTGACTGGAGTGTACAGAATTATGTGCTTCTTGTCTTCCACAAACACGTGAAGCAGGGCAAGCAAACATTGTGGACTGACATAACCAGTGAATGTTCCCCTCAAACCACGAAAGACACGCTCTCGCTCACAATCAACCATTTCTCTCTTCTGGAAATATTTGTGCTGTTTTTGCCGTTAGCATTTGTAGGAGTAGGAGTGGCTGCCTTTTACTACAAAAGGTTAGCAGTAGGACTGCTGAATGGACAGAATGATGCCTGTAACTTTTATGTCTATTACAAATCTACGGATGGGTCCCTTTCAATCTTCATAGAAACTCAGAAATCTGATGACAATGATTCTCGGCACGAGATACCCAAAGGGTATCAGCATGTTGGTCAAAGCTCTTCACGATACTCTCTGTTTGACAAGGAAAATTTGCTGTTTTTCTTTGATACGAGTACTGAATCACAAGCTGCATTCATCCTGAAACTGAAGCAATGCAAGACAGCATGGCAAAAGGTGCAAGTGCCATTGTCTGTTAGAAATACTGAAAAACTACCAAAATACATTGAGATACGTCGCCGCCTGCCAGCTCCACATTTGGCAGAACTTGTCAGAGAAGAAAAGTTGTGTAAAATTCTTTTGCTATCCCAAGAGAGAGTGCTTGAGATAAAAAAAGAAGGTACATCCTACATTAACGAAATCTTCACTCAGTTAAGTCAGGGCAGAATCATCAGCATTGATGAAGAAAGAAACCTATCAGAAATGATCAACAACACGAGTCAGCCAAATGTACGTCTGGACATCAACATTACAGAAAAACCCGGAGCAACAGCACAAGGTGATGATTCCATGAAGGCAGAATATTTCATAAGTATATCAAGCAGAGAGCTACCTGGTTCAAGTTTGTTCAGACACCAAGGGTAAGCAAATAGGTCTTCTAATATGCCTTTATAATTGATGAATTCAGCAAATGAACCACATGAATGGTTAACAATATGTAAACTAAATGAGTTGCTACTGTTTGTGGCATATGTCCAGGCACAACTAATTTAAAAGAAATCAAAATGGGACTTGCGCTATATATTAGGTTAGGATTTTAAGTATGCAAATTGGTAAGCAAAAGCTCAGATGTACTTATACAGAACTTTATATGTTATGTCTGTTATTTCAAAAAGTTGTGTCTGTTATTTCAAAAAGTTTGAATCACAACAATAAATGTACAGCCATGGCCAAAAGTTTTCGGACGCCTTAAAACCCCTAAATTTCATTCTAGGTTTTTGCTCCATGGCCCTTTTTCTTGAGTCATTTTCTTTAGGGATCATGTAATGCACAACAATCATGCCAATATATAAATCAAGTTACAGATGGTTGGTCAGAGGGATGGGCCTGATTTCCAGACGTTTTGCTGGCAGGAGTTGAGTGAAGAGCCAAAAGGTTCCGGATGAGTTTGACAATTGTGACCTAAAAACATTCAGTCTTCCATTTTTAACTCATTCGAGGTCTTTTTGTTAGGTATATTACCTGTAGTTCAATGAGCTTAGCATCAATGTACCTAAAGTTATCATGTCTATAAGTGTGGTTGACAGACAGACAGACCAACAAAAAGAAGGACAAACTGACCGACATGCAGACCATGACAATACCCTAGTCAGTAAACATGGCCAAGTGTTATTAACAGTATAATGCAAGATGAAAAATGCACCATAGTAACCATCTATAGCATGTACCGAGAACTTATGGCCACGGCTGTATGAGTCAAAATGATGAGCTTCATACCATGGTGTGTGATATTTACCGTATGTAAGTTGCAGGTGAAGACCTTATTAGACTCAGATAATATGAGACTGCATTTCACAGTGTATCAAGAAATTCGCCATAATGTGATATTTAAATTTCCTCAATGCAGTCTGGGTCGAAGTGGACCTCAATTTCCTTCTCCAGAGAGTGTAAGTTCACTGTTTATTAGTGTCCATGAGCAGCAACTAAGTACATGATTGTTCACCTTGAATTGAATTTATTCTCTTTGTGGGCAAACACGTAAATTTACAAATTACAAAAATTTAGTACGATGGTGAGTACATAGATGATTGAAAAAATTGCTAAGAGAAAATAAAAAAAAATCATATAAGAATAAAATAAGCCCCCAGGACACACAAATACTGTGATATTCTGTTAGGTGTGTATGCCCTGGATGATACGATATTTAATGAGATGATTGCTGATTTAATGAGGGTGATTTTATTTGGTGTACATAGGAAATATTAAAACTATGGATAGATGGTTACGCAGTTATGAATATAGTGACTTTTTACTCGGTAATTGAATTTTTTCTTGGCTGTGATCATACATTTTAAGGAAACAGGTAAACTATTCCAGATACTGGGAATTTCTTACATTAATGAGTTGGTTTCTGTATTCTGAATTAGTATTGAAGATAAGGAGATTTGGGTTAGTTCTTGTGAGATGACCATGAATATGAGCATTGCTGGGCAATGGCTGATAGAAGTATGAGGGAACTATATTGAGTTTAACTTGGTAATAAAATTAGTTGCAGGAAACAATAAATATGTCACTTAGTTTTAGAAATTCCAATTCTTTAAACAACCTGCTTGTGTGACTATTTTATTTTGCCCTACAAATGGATCTAATGGCTCTTTTTTGAAGTAATTCCAGTTGTTTTATTTCCTGCTTGGAAGTATTTCCCCATGATGTTATTGCATATGATAAGTGCTGGTATATGAGACTTTTGTATGTTATTTTAAAGATTTATTATGGGACAACATTCTCCAGTCTTGATAGCATTCCATTAACTTTTAAGACTTGATTAGCTTTTCTTGAAATATGACTTTTTCCATGACAGTGTTTTGTCTATATATGCACCAAGAAACTTTATTTCACTGACTTCATCAATTTTTACATTAGTGATTTCATTTCTATTTGGTTATGATTTATTTTCTTCCCAGGTTTGTGAAATAAAATACTTTTAGTTTCCTTTATGTTAAGTGAAAGCTTATTTGTTGAAACCAGATTGAGATTTTATTTATTTTTTCATAAGTAGAGTTTGCCAAAGGTTCAGTGCTGCTGTTGTGGAATATTAAGTTTGTGTCATCTATGTTCGTTTTATTAACTTGGAGCTAATTTGATCATGTCCTGAGGCTGGTTTTAGATTTAAGCTTTTGGGTAATTTCTAGAATCTCAACTAGTATTGTGGGTGTGAAGTAAAGGGCATTATTACCAGGTTAAACTTACCTAATATTGAATAAATTTCAACTCTTCTGGTAACATTTTCATAAGAACACATGTTTCCTATATATTACTCATATTAATTGAACACACATTCGGCCCTATTATTATTTTTTTTTTCACTTATTTTTATGTTAGATGATATCTTCATATATTTGTTGATCAACAAACTATCAGTATTTAGAAAACTGCGCAACACAGTGTTTTCCCATTTTTCTATAATATTTTTTGACAATCCGACAGATGAAAGATCAACTGAAGAGGCTGGAAAAATATGTCCAAATTGGCGGGTCGACAAGGGATAAATATATTACCCAATGTTATGAAATGCTGGTGGTCCACATGCGAACTAAGAAGTTATTACCAAGACTAGTTGCAAGAGACGTGATTGACCTTGAAGAGAAAAATACCATCACGGTGAGTATACAGTGTTGGGTCGATGGGTGGAAAGTATGGTGAAGAGTCTGCAGACCTCAAATCCCAGTGGCCAACACATGCCCCTCCACCATCTGCGAAATGCAGACTACCGTTCTTCCTGTCTTGCTACATCACATCTTGCAAGCACCATATCAATCAAAAGTGACCTTCAAATTAAATCAAATCAACCAGCCTAAAAAATTTAATTAATAATTAACTTAATTATATATGACTAAGAAAGGCTGGCACAGAGTACCGGGGCCTCTCTTGCAGGACTCCTGAGAAAAGAACATACTTCTGAGAGCGCTGCTCATTTGGCATAGGCTTGAACCTGCCTTAAAAATACTTTGTCAGAAGTCATCATGCCAAAATTGCCAACATTTACAATTAGAAGTTCGATGAGTAGTCTAGGGGGAGAGCACCCAACTTCCAATCAAAAGGGACTAGGTTTGAGCAACACCACTGACTCCTGTTTGTGGCCTTTAACAAGCCACTTAGTCCTCATTGCTACTGTCCACCCAGCAGAGAATAAGTACCTGGCTTTTCAGATATAGGAAAGCTTAATAATGAAGTTCCAAGCCATGGCGCCGAAATGGCTGGTGTAAGGCTGTGAAGTTCTCCCAAGGGAGCTGAATTGGAGGCCAGGGGAGCTGCTGTATACCACTTAATGGGTATAGTGACTTTTTAAAATAGGCAAAGTTAAAATCAAACCTTCGGGTTACCAATACAGGCCATGGCCATAATCCTCTACTACATTAAAAATATATAATTTGCACTACATTGTGCTTAACATATCTAACACTGGGATTGAGGTTTCAGGTCTTATCACATGTGCTACTGTACAAGTGTTACTTCCTAGCTGTAGTCTTGCTTCTGATGTGATAACATAAAGCAAAAATAAAGTTATCTTAGTGTGAGAATGCATTGGATTTTTTTTTGCAGGGTTCAGGAACTGGTGAAAAAATTGAAAAAAGACAAAATGATGAACTAGTTGAAATCATAAGAAAGCTTGACAATGAGAAATATCTCATTTTTCTCCAAGTTCTAGCTGGTGTCCAGGAAGATCTGGTTCAGCGTTTGACAGGTAAATCCAAGAGAATCAAGCTGTGTTCTCTGAAAAAAAAAAAAACTTATAATAATAGTATAATTCAGAGACATTTCTATGATAAAATGTTGTATTTCTATATTTTATAAATGGCCTGTTAATTTCAATCAGCAATCTTAGCAGGCAGCCATGCAATTGGATTGCATTTTCCTTATCAGCTACATATCCCAAGTACATGCAATTTAACTATTAAATTAGACAAACCAAAAATGTTTTATTTATCTTATTTTCAAGTAAACTGTATGTTTCACTTTTTCTATATGGGTTACCTTATATTCATATGAAATATGATAAGTAAATACATTTGACAATTGTTTTGTTTTTTTTTCAGACGGGAACTGGTACCCACCAATTTCTTCGTGAAGCAAAAATACCAAATACACTGGATCCTCACACATAGGGGTCTCATAAGGATGGTTTCCTAATTAAGGCCACATGATATTAGCTGGAATAATGAGGTTATCTTCATGATGGACTTCACTCAGATGCCTTACTTGCCAATATGGGGTCACTTTGATTTAAAATAACATCAAGTCTTATAATATTTTATTTTAACTTTTTCATTTCACCAAGGTTTTTCAATAATGTGCTGACATTATATATTGAGCTTGCTATTTTTGCATTTGCTATGCAAGTAATGAAAAATATGCATTGAATTATGTATTCATATATATTGAAATGTTCTTTGTATATAAGTGCCTTTGAATTTTTGATAAATGTTGATTGATCTTGTTTAAATGTTGAAATTATGATGATGCTCTGAGCTTCTCTTTATGTAATTAAAACATTTCAAATGTGCTCTCCATATTTTCCTTATGTGCCGAGATACTATATTGAGATTGCTTTTTTTGCATTTGCTATGCAAGTAATGAATAATATGCATTGAATTATGTATTCATATATATTAAAATATAATTAGCATATAAGTGCATAAATCAATTTTATATGAGCAGAATTTGTCAAGCACTGAATACAATAAAATATATTGTTAGATGATATTTTTTTTAATTTTTGTTATATCTTGTTGTTCAAAATGGACAGCCATAACAGCCAAATTCATAGACTTGGAAACAGAACTTTAATGAACATCATGTGAATCCAAGCTTACATGTGCTCAGGCAATGCATCCCACGGCTATTAAAGTATGGTTCCACATGATATCATGTGCAACAGACAAACTTTCACTTACTCTGACAAAGGTCTCAAAGTTTTGTTGAATGGTGTGAAGAAAACTATAAAACCATGGAGATGTCAATAGACTTTCAGACATGCAATAAATAGATAGGTTTCAAGAGAGAGATAGATAGTTCATTTAATAAACTATCTATCTAACATCAATCACACACATGGAAAAGGTAACACCTACAACAAAATGATCGATAGTAAATTAAGCTTAATTGGAAATATGAAGACTATATGCATGAACTTTGTATTTGCTTATTTTGAAGGCTAATTAATCATCTGAACAATAGAGTTTAGTCATTTCCTAATGATAGAAATCAACCATATAATGGGATTTAACATGAAATTCGCCTATTATATGGGGCATGATAAACCTAAGTTACTTATTTTAAATATGAATAAGCCACAGCATGAAGGGGCGTGCCACTACTTATCAGTCAACAGTGCCAAAGTATCAGAAAAATGCAATATTATTGTTTTAAATGAAATACACATTCTGATATGATAAACTAAGTATATTCTAAATCACAATGTCCTGTAATAAAGAAAACCAAAAACCAAGAAAAAAAAAAAGAAAACTTGCATTTTCTAGTTACAAGGAAATACCATTTATTACAAAGTTATTTATCTTTACAACAACAAATATATTACATCATAAGGTTAAGTGAACATTATGGATTCAATCATAAAGAACAGTTTTGGCAATAATGAAATACTTTTGAATTCAATGAATGTTACAAAATATCAGTTAAGTTATCTGTCCTTGTGTAATCAATGTATTAAGTTAAACAACTAAAAATGCCCGTCAATTACCATGGGGTTTGCTTATGAAGCTCTATGCTGCATGCCAACAGGATAAAAGGATGAGGAACAATCGGCAACAATTGAGTAACATCATACTGGCGATTATGACGTCATTATATCTGCTTCTGTTGACGTTGTAAATTGTTGATAATTTGCTGTATTCGCATAGTAGGACACGAGCTGGCACTGAAATAATTTGGAAATTACATTTTAACTGTTTGAACTATCTATTTTTTTTCCCCTGTTTGGCCCCAATTTCGCCCTCTCCACGTCTTGTAGTGAGTTTAAACAGACACTGGTATATTGAAAATAATATTTTTTAATTCATAGTACTTGTTACTGCATCGCAAAAAAAAGACACTTCGAAGAAAACTGTGCATGCCATTCTTTCATATACTCTCAGTTCCAATTGTACAAAAGTGCAGCAAATCCCCTTGCCCAGGGCTGGAACACATAAAAACTCTTTTTATAAAATTCACTCCTTCCAAAGTCTCAATAGCATTTACCACAGTCTCAACACTAGGGGCTGCTGTAGACGTATCATCAACTAACATCAAAGTTCCTTCATACGACAGCAGTTTCATGTGGATCATATCTCGTATTGGTATATCGTTAAAATGTCCACCATCCACGATAGATATGTCACAGCTAAGATTATGTTCTTTCGCACTATTGGTACAGTGAGAGTGGAGTCTCTGAAGAATTCCGTCAGACGCCCGGGGTACTTTGCCTGTAAATATCTCACCATTGGTTCGGTGTAACTCCAGCGGTTTATGTCAAAGGCGTAAATGTGGATGTTTCGATTTAATTCTAGCCACATCAAAACACTGTGTCCTGCATTGAAGTCAATTTCACAGACAGTCTGCACATCTGAAAATATGTATTCAACAATCATTATCCTTTTTTTTTTTCATGGGAGCAACTTAATCTTGTTTCATTAAAATTTGTTGTTTCCCTTCTTGACACTGACTGTATCAGTATAATGTATCAATTATGATAATATCCTGTCAATAAAATTATATATATATTATAATGTATAATCATTATAATTGACAATGCATTGTATCAGTGTAAAATTGTATGAGTTATAACATCAATAAATAATTTAAAAACTTTAAACTTCAAATAATATACCCCTCTTATAACTGATAACATATGTATGCCATGGTCAATAGCTAAGACATTAACTTATTTTTAATACAGATGTTTTATGTCAAAAATCACATCAGGATATGAAGAAGTTACGCAGACCATGCTCCAACCATATCAAATTAAAATGTCCCATTACTTCCAGAAAAATATGTGCATAATTGATTTTACTCCATACACTGCATGCACAATTCTTATGCAAGTCGCTATTTTGAGGATATTTTAGCAATGAAGTGCCAGTGTGACTTCAAATCATTTTTATTTACTTGTTGAAGGTGTATGGACAATATATGTACATTTTGTTGCTATAAAAGCAGGGGTTCCCTATATAAAGTGAATATTCGGTCAGATTTAGATGTGCACAATTATTATGAAGATATGTGTATTGAATAAGGAATGACCAATACAGTTTGAACATTGAAATAAATGACTGAATATTGCAAAATTAATATCAGAAGAGCAGAAAAAATGCTAATTTTAACCAGTAATGTATGTAACTCAGATTTATGTAACATAATTTTGTCATGTGGTGCGTTAAACAAATAATATATTATTTTCAAAATATCAATCCAATCTGTCTATAAATTCCACTCTGATGTTCCCAAGAGCCTTTTCAGCAATTTTTCCAATTATTTGTAGCATTTTAGAAGACCAGGCAGGCTTATTCTACATTTTAATGACTCCTCATTCACATATTCATATAGCCAGTCTGACCACCAGGTTTGTTGATCACTCAACACAATTTCAATCAGATTGATCAGATTCGACTATTTAATGATATTCTACATAAATGTAAGGTAAATCAAACATAATGAAGTAGATTAATTGATCTGTATGGCAGGTGTCCATAAGCATAAAATAGACAAAAGATTGCCTCAGCTCATGAAGCTCGGTAAGGTGGGGAAATGGGTATATACCAACAATTTCTTGTACCATTTTTTGTAGATTGTGATAGCAGAGTTCACTTAATGCATTCAAAAGCCGATCCAACTTTTTCAGACAAAAACATATTATGAACTAATAGATCCGAAATAACATAAGTTGAGATGACCAATATATAGGGAATTACCTTTAAATCAAAATGTGCTGCAAATATTCTTGCCACTGCTTGTGTAGCCAGAAAAACTTCTAAATATTTGTAAATCGTAACATATGCTCATATTATAAATGTTTACTCCAAAGTGACAAGCAAACTACCCATAAAAGCTCTAAAATTCATCAAAGATGGGTGGAATTGAACATAATAAAGCTGCAAGGGGTCATCTCAACTTCTTAGCCCAAAACTGGGACTGGAAACATTTTAGAATTATTTATACTCCCACTAAGCAGTGAAAAAGGTACCACAATACTGTAATAGTGGTATGATATTACCGTTTATTTTGAAATTTTGTCGCTGTCACGAAATATCTTAATACATTTCAAGTATAGTATTCAAAATTATTTTGAATGCTATCATATATGTTATTCCATCACTGTCTTGCTATTCAACAAGTTAACATTCCATAAATTGTCAAAAATATAGTGGATAAGTAATAAGATGGTGATATGCATAATAACACTAAATTTTCATAATTTTTGCTTTATTTCACATTATACATTGGCAATGTGAATTGTTTTGTAATAATTAAAAGTTTTCCGAGGTGGAGCTTTGGATTCATTGCAGACACCATTGCTTGTTAAATATTATAATGATGGAAAAATGACACACTTAAATAATAATCGTGCACGCGGTGTAAGGTGCCTAGCTCAGTGGTAGCACGCTGGGTTTTCAACTTGGTCCCGGGTTCGATTCCCGGTCAAGCCTACAATGGATGGCTGTTTCATCCATCACCTTATTGCTATGTCCCTGCCAGTCTTACTTAGCACAGCAGGTGCAGAAATACAGGACGCATAGCCCTCATCCACTAACCACACAACCACTTTCTCTAAGTTATGTAACATTTTATATGTAATAATTGTGAATAACATACCAGGTATTTTACATGATATTACGCCTGAATTTGCTGAAATTCATCCTGGCTAATATTTTCTCTAGTGAAATATCAGCTGGTTGCCTACAAAATATAAGAGATTTTTAGTGAAACTCAATATATATGTACATCTTATATTTCAAAAGCCAATCTTTTAGTGTTATTAATTCAAAATCATGTTGTTGAATAATTACTCAACCACCAGAAGTGAAATTTTTTACACCTACCTAATCAGAAGCGATCATGGAATAATTTAATCCGATAATCTAAAGGAACGTCAAGATATATATCTTAATGTTATTTTGATAGATGTGATATTCTTTTATTTTAACTGTTATCTGATATTGTTTTAATGTATATTTTATATTGTAGTAATTTCAAGGGCCTGTGTGTAAAACAGGAAATTGTTCAACCTATATAATTTCAGTATTCCGTCGCCACCTGGTGGAAATATATAGAACCTATTGTGAAAATCCACAATTTTTCGAGGGTGGGTGGGTGGGAGATTAGGGCTTTACGTCCTGTATTTCAGCACCAGTTGGGCTAATTAGGACAGGCAGAGACCATGGCAATGAGATGAAGGATGAAACAGCCATCCAACTTAGGCTCGACCGGGAATCGAACCCTATACGAATGGAACCCGGGACCCAGCGGTTGGAAGCCCAGAGCGCTACCTCTGAGCTAGGGCTCCGCCCTTATAAGCAAGTTAGGAACAATATTTGTTGACTGCATATTCCAAATAAGTAAGTTAGGAGCAGTATGTGATGACTGTATGAGTTTGTTAAGAGTCCACACTAGTGAACACAATGCTGCAGTCACAATGGAAATGTCCTGTCTTTAAGTTCAAATCATTGCTCCTTATTATTATGAGCACCAAAGATTATAATATATTATGTCATCTCCATGTATTATTAACTATTGCTGTACATCATTTCCATTTATTATAAATGTTATATTTCCCAATATATAAATCCCAAATGTGTCACTTTAACATAACAGTTACGTTGCTTGAACCTATACCCCATTTAAGGCAGTGTCATTATTTAGCCCTTCTTTTAATTTATGTCACCAAGTTATCAAGAAGTGCAGCCTTAAAAATTAAGTTTGCTCAAAATTATAAATTTAAGACTATAATTTTTTTTTTAATGTAAGGCATATTGATAAACTGGACTCAATAAAATGGCGTCAAATATAAGCTATAGTTAACCTTAATTGTATGCAACATTAGTACGTAATGGTACATTTTTAAGAGACTTGTATATGATAATCAACCAATTATGAAAATAATGTATTGCATATCAGTACACAATGCTTTGTATATAACCCCATGCTCTCAAACGAGGCTTGATTGATTGATTGAATGATTGAATGATTTATTTATTTATAGCCACCATGATATTGGAAGTCATTTAGTCTCCTTTGCTAAATTATTTCATATTGGACAGTGTACTTAAATAATTATTTGACAATCAATACAATAACTATTGTTGATATTCCCTTAACCCTTAAACAAATTTAAGAAATATTTTAAGGGAGTCAATTAAGCGAGTCATGTGACTAGTTTTTCATGCTGTTCAGTCAAACTTGAAGTCAGCTAGCATTATTGAATATTAAAAAAATGCTGGGGAAAACAAAGTATGCTTTTATTGTTCCCAACTTCACAGGAAATCCGAAAATTAACTCAGAATTAATTAATATCAAAGTTCCATACGTTTATATTTAAGCAGGGGGAGGGGGGGGGGCGCCAGCGTTAGCTACCAAATCAAGATAGTTGGATAATCTATCCATAACTTTGTTTGGCCCGAAAAACTGTCACATTGATTTGTACGGCAAAATCTGGACAGGGTTGATTGGGTTTTCAATGTCCTGCCAATATACAGGTTCAAATAAATAGATCAATAAAATCAATAAATAAGGAAATAATGATATTACGCCACAAAGAAAATACGTAAACAATGGTTATATGGAGAGAGGGGTTACGTTTTATTATTAGTAACTATTTAATATTTAATAAATAAATGAAATATGTAAATAACATTTAACTGAGTTATTTGCAAATTGTTGAATCAACGTGTAGTGACTAATAAAAATTGACTTTGGTTCCAAAAATAAACAAATATATTATATTTATTATTATGATAGTCTTATCAATAATAAATATAAGATCCATATACAATATTTATTTTTTTCTAAAATATACATGAATTATTATGCAATTATGAGGAAATATTAATTAATCTATAAAGACCCCCCCCCACCCCCATGGTGTAAATATGTATGCAGTTTACAAACATACCATACATTTGAATAGAATCTCATGGGCGGGGAATATCAAAATACAATATTATTATTGGAATCACCATAACAGAATTGGACTAGATACTAGCAACTCGCTACCTACATATGTATTAAGGTGAGCAAACCTAAAATAAAGTGAATTTTTCCCCTGTTAAAATAACATTGTATTCATGATATCAATGTTACTATAATTATAACTACAGATTCTGAAATAAAATAAATACAATTAGAATATCATACATGGTTATTTTAAAATAAATATTACCAGATATAATATATAATTAAATTGATCATCATTATTTTTATTTACTTAGTCTGCTTTAAAGACCAAGTGAAACAATTATGATCAATTTGATTAATTTAACAAAATTGCTGTAAATTTGATATATATCACATGCTATGTCGTATAATTTCTACTTCGAAATAAAACAATTTTACACATATCTAAAACAATTCTACACATACATTTATGTACACATATTGATGTATTGTTCATTACAGATGAGTTTAAAAATGTACAGGGGTCAAAATTACGACTCCATTAAAAAGGAACTGATCAAAAAAGGAACGTCTTTCACAGACCCTGAATTTCCGCCAAATAACAAGTCGCTGTTCTCCTCAAAAACAGACGATGAAATAGAATGGAAAAGACCAAAGGTATGTGATAATTCACAATATGGACATTTTGTAAAAAGTGTACTTAAAATAGTCACAATATATATAAACCTATAACTTTATTGTGTAATATTTCAGGAATTGTGCAAAGTCCCAAAACTGGTAGTAGAGGGTGTCAGCTGCGATTACATGGGAGGAGGCGAATATGGCGCCACCTGGTTGGTCTCTGATTGCGCTGCCATCTACCGGAACAAGAAATTATGGTCTAAGGTAATACACAATGTAATTTGTATGACATTTGACAAGATATTCTAAGGTACATTAAAATATAACCTTATTACAGTACTTATTACGAGACACTTAGTGCTCCGTTATAATACCTTGAGGTTGTATTACCGTAATGTATTACCGCTAGGTGGCGTAAGGTGACTGACAGGTGTTGCTACCTATCGGTGGGTGGGTGGGTAATTAGGGCTTTACGTCCTGTATTTCTGCACCAATTGGGCTAATTAGGACAGGCAGAGACCATGGCAATGAGACGAAGGATGAAACAGCCATCCAACTTAGGCTCGACCGGGAATCGAACCCGGGACCCAGCGGTTGGAAGCCCAGAGCACTACCTCTGAGCTAGGCCTCCGCCCCTGCTACCTATTGGACGGAAGTTTTGCATTTAACTTGTTTGCCATAAAAACCTTGCTACAGGCAATTTTCGATCATGTGTAAATACACATGCACGTGATTACAAGGTGATCATGGTATTACAACGGAGCAATCCATAACTTGTAAGCCCATTGAACGTGATCTTCCATGATTTTCTGTGATCTTCACCACCTGACCTGACTTTTTTATCCAAAAATGTAGTATGATGGTTTATGTCAACTTGCCTTCATACGATGATACCCAACGTACTTGTGGGTGGGTGGGTGATTAGGGCTTTACGTCCTGTATTTCTGCACCAATTGGGCTAATTAGGACAGGCAGAGACCATGGCAATGAGACGAAGGATGAAACAGCCATCCAACTTAGGCTCGACCGGGAATCGAACCCGGGACCCAGCGGTTGGAAGCCCAGAGCGCTACCTCTGAGCTAGGCCTCCACCCCTGCTACCTATCGGACGGACGTTTTGCATTTAACTTGTTTGCCATAAAAACCTTGCTACAGGCAATTTTCAATCATGTGTAAATACGGAAAGTAAAAACGGAGCAATCCATAACGTGTAAGCCCATTGAACATGATCTTCCGTGATTTTCTGTGATCTTCACCACCTGACCTGACTTTTTTATCCAAAAATGTACTATGATGGTTTATGTCAACTTGCCTTCATACGATGATACCCAACGTACTTGTATACACCCTGCATTTTGGTGGTGGTGGATTAGGGTTTTACGTCCTGTATTTCTGCACCAATTGGGCTAATTAGGACAGGCAGAGACCATGGCAATGAGACGAAGGATGAAACAGCCATCCAACTTAGGCTCGACCGGGAATCGAACCCAGGACCCAGCGGTTGGAAGCCCAGAGCACTACCTCTGAGCTAGGCCTCCGCCCCTGCTACCTATTGGACGGAAGTTTTGCATTTAACTTGTTTGCCATAAAAACCTTGCTACAGGCAATTTTCAATCATGTGTAAATACACATGCACGTGATTACAAGGTGATCATGGTATTACAACGGAGCAATCCATAACTTGTAAGCCCATTGAACGTGATCTTCCGTGATTTTCTGTGATCTTCACCACCTGACCTGACTTTTTTATCCAAAAATGTACTATGATGGTTTATGTCAACTTGCCTTCATACGATGATACCCAACGTACTTGTGGGTGGGTGGGTGATTAGGGCTTTACGTCCTGTATTTCTGCACCAATTGGGCTAATTAGGACAGGCAGAGACCATGGCAATGAGACGAAGGATGAAACAGCCATCCAACTTAGGCTCGACCGGGAATCGAACCCGGGACCCAGCGGTTGGAAGCCCAGAGCGCTACCTCTGAGCTAGGCCTCCACCCCTGCTACCTATCGGACGGAAGTTTTGCATTTAACTTGTTTGCCATAAAAACCTTGCTACAGGCAATTTTCAATCATGTGTAAATACGGAAAGTAAAAACGGAGCAATCCATAACGTGTAAGCCCATTGAACATGATCTTCCGTGATTTTCTGTGATCTTCACCACCTGACCTGACTTTTTTATCCAAAAATGTACTATGATGGTTTATGTCAACTTTCCTTCATACGATGATACCCAACGTACTTGTATACACCCTGCATTTTGGTGGTGGTGGATTAGGGTTTTACGTCCTGTATTTCTGCACCTGATGAGCTAATTAGGACAGGTTGGGACCATGGCAATGAGATGATGGATGAAACAGCCATCCAACATAGGCTCGACCGGGAATTGAACCCGGGACCCAGTGGTTGGAAGCCCAGCACACTACCACTGATCTAGGCCCCCACCCCAGTACACCCTGCATTAAGGTCATTCACCTAACCACTGTGGGGTAGAAGGGCCCTCAAAAGAAGTCATTTACACCATTATGGCGCAATATACTTAGCGAGACGTGCATTGCACGTTTGGACAAATTTGAAAAACATTCATATACTGTTAATGGTGCCTGATCTCTGTATTTTTTTGCCAGGTTCTTCCGAATCTAAAAGACCAGGAGTGGACAGAAAAAGAGCACCCTGGAATCTTCCATTTTCGTTTCTGGCAACATGGCGACTGGGTGGATGTCGTGGTCGATGACTTTTTACCGACTAAAAATGGAGAACTCGTTACTTGTCACTCTCGATTCCGGAATGAATTCTGGCCAGCTCTGCTTGAAAAGGCTTATGCTAAGTAAATGTTTTAGTGGTTGATGTTCATGTTTTTTATTAAACAATACTAACTACATAAAAACCAAAACACCACTTTAGCCACAGCTAATTTTCAGTATTAACTATCGTTCTTTTGTCACGGCATCAGAAACCTGTAATGTCACATCAAAAATTTGTAAAGTCACAGCACCAGAAATCTGTAATGTCACAACATCAAAGATCTGTAAAGTCACAGCACCAGAAATCTGTAATGTCACAACATCAAAGATCTGTAAAGTCACAGCACCAGAAATTTGTAATGTCACGGCATCAAAGATTTGTAAAGTCACAGCACCAGAAATGTGTAATGTCACGGCATAAAACATTTGTAAAGTCACAACACCAGAAATTTGTAATGTCACGGCATAAAACATTTATAAAGTCAAAACCCTACAAATTTGTAATGTCACAGCATCGAAAAATTTGTAAAGTCACTGCAGTAGAAATTTGTAATGCTACGGTAACAGAAAGCTGTAATAGAGCTAGAAGGTCTTGCCAGTAAGGCATTCACTTATCTACCAAAATTCAAATCCACTGTGGCACAGTTTCGCACTTCATGCTCATACAATGCAGCTGGTA
The DNA here is from genome assembly GCA_932294295.1 of Alitta virens. NCBI lineage: Eukaryota > Metazoa > Annelida > Polychaeta > Phyllodocida > Nereididae > Alitta > Alitta virens. The sequence continues at coordinate 35,198,896 of OW028585.1, forward strand.
ACTTGCATGATGTCCGAGTAACAGTGTCTTAAAAAATAATAGTCAGCGTCAATTCTGAGCAAGTGACTTTACAACCTATCTCATCAATTAATCCTTGTGAATGTTGATACGTTGTCCCATGTCTAGTGTTGGAGCTGAATCCAGGACAAGCTGGTGAAACAACATTAGTTCGCGAAAGAGACTACAAAGGGTGGTTAAAAATGCTATTTTATTTCTAGGCTTTGCGGAGATTATGAAACAATGGCAAAGATAAGTCTGCAAGATGGTCTGGTGGACCTAACGGGAGGAGTCGGTGAGAGGTCAGAGGTCGCAACCTTCAAGATCTCCGAAGAACTCCTCAAGGTCATACACGAAAGTTATGATCGCAAGGACGTCATCATTTGTTCCAATGAGGTACCATACGACCTGATTTTCATATAAATGTGTTGGCCACTCTCAAAATGGGCTGACCAAAAATTTAAACTAACTTCATTGAGGGTGGTTAGATATTAATTATTCCATAATATGAGCGATTTTTTGTTGTTGTTAAAATTGTTGTTACTGACAACTCAAAGTTGGCATTTACTTTGTTTTAATAAAATTTTATTCAAACATTGTGCAGCAGTCGCAATTACCACAAGAGACAGGCCTGTCACAAGGTCAAGGCTACATTGTTACTGGTGTCCTTGACCTAGAAACCCAAGGTCAGCAAAAAAATCTGTCAAGTGAAAGGATCCAAGTGATCAGACTACAGAACCCCTGGGGGAAAAGTGAATGGAAAGGTGCATGGGCTGACAAGTAAGAATATCTATCTATCTATCTATCTATCTATCTATCTATCTATCAGTCTACCTATCTATCTGTCTGTCTGTCTATCTACCTTTCTATATATATTGTCTGTCTATCTATCTACTTATCTATACATATATATCTATCTGTCTATCTGTTTACCCGTCCCCTTGTCTATTTATCTATCTATCTATCCGATTTGATGAAAAAGAGCAAAGCCAGCTCAATATATGAAGCTGGGTGGCTTAATGGTTAAGGCATCTGCCATTTCCATATTGGCCAGCTCTGCTAAAGGTCCTGGGTTTGATCCCTGGCCCAGGCACTCTTCACAAACTACATCCAAGCTGGATGTCGATCGCATGAGGCATTAAATTGGAGATGCCCTGTACTGGGTGTCTATGCTAAGGCAAGTAAAAGGCCCTACTAAGGGGGAAATGTGTAACATGGTGTGAACTCCAAGCGTTATCATCTCATCATTATGTCTGCCTCGTCATAGACATATGGTGTTGACGTAACTTATCAACTGAGATAGTCATCTGACTTTTCTTTAATGCCATGCCCACAATATCAACCTATCTATATATTTCCATACAACTCAATTTCAGCTCTAAAGAGTGGAACGCCTTGACTCCAAAAGAACGAGAAAAACTTGGAATAAAGTTTGAGCAGGAGGGCGAATTTTGGTGAGTTTCTTGATTCCTTATAACAAATCAAATGTATTGTGTTCACAATTTGTACAACTTTGGGATTTGTAATTAGTTTTTCTCCAATTTCAGGATATCCGTCAATGACTTCATAAAGTACTTTGACGAAATCAATTGGTGCCATTTATATCCGTCTTCCGGAAAGAATAAATGGACAGAGAGTTTGTTCCGTGGGGAGTGGACGGTTGGTGACCCTCAGACAGCGAAAGATCGATCTGGAGGTGGTCCAGAGAATCAATCACATCTGATGAATCCACAGTGTAAAAGTCCATGTCATTAATGACTCCAATATAATGACATTTCCAAGTCCAAGCTGCTCATCTCCAAGTAAACAGCATAAAGTCAGAGTGACTTGAATATGCAGACTTTCAACTGAGTCTCATCTCAGCTTGAAGCAATCCAAGTTCTCCCAGTTCCAAAGTGGGCAGAGTCCAAAGTGCAGTAAGCACAATATGTTCAGAGTCCAAAGTGTACAAGTAAATAACACAAGAGTGGATTTGCTTCCTCAGCTGGCAAAATGAAAACTGATCTTTTTAATGTGCACAAGGTATATGTATTAAAACACAATTCATGAAGTTTTCCCCCCAGCAGGGCTGAGAGGGAATTATCAACCAATCACAACACAGTAAATTCTACATTCCATGGGGTGATACCTCCCCCAAACAGGGCTGCTACCAGCATCTTTCTGCCAATTCTGGCAGGGATTAGTGAAACTGAGACAATGGAGCAAAAGTGGACCCCCTGCAGTGCTCTGCATTGTGCTGAGGCTATTTATAGCTTCAAGTCACAATGGCTATTGTACTGAGTGTCAACTTTGGCTTGGTTAGCAGTTTTGGAGGGAAAGTTTTGGAGGGAAAATTAGTAAGCTCCTCCCACAATTCAGGACTTAACAGTGAGGCATCCTAACAGGGCAATGCACTCACACAATACTGACAATAAATCAATATGAAGCAAAAGGAATGATACTTGTCATCAATTGACAATTGATTGCTAACACAGTCAATCAATTAATAACATAATCAAGGTGTCATCAATTGACAATTGATTGACAATACAGTCAATCAATTAATAATACAATCAATGTTAACAATATAATCAATGTTGATAATTAATTCAATGTTAATGATATAATCATTGCTAACAATATAATCAGTACTAATAATCAACATTCCTTGCAGCAGGCTAAACTAGCTAAGACTAAGCATAATTAACAAGCAACTGCTGACACATGTGAGTAGAGCAGTGACTAGCTATAAATGTAGTGATGAGCACACACTACCACTGCATTGAGTCACACATGAGCAGAGGGCAAGTGTAATGATGTGCACACATAATAACTTGCACCTAACACATCCATTCAATCTGATAGGTATTTGCTCAAGGCAAGTGTAATGAAGAGCACAACACAATCTGACCTGCCTGTACATCCTTGCTTAAGGCAAGTGTAATGCAGAGTGCAACACAATCTGACCTGCCTGTACATCCTTGCTTAAGGCAAGTGTAATGCAGAGTGCGCACAATCAATGCACCTGTCATATAATAAGTGTTTGCCATGGGCTGCACTTTACATCACTCCCCCCCTTATTCTAGCTCATTGATGGCAATCAGCAAGGAGCGTGCTTGGGGATGATCAAGAAGTTATCAGCCTGGCAATATAAACAATTCTGACATGCTTAAACAATTCTGACATGCTGGATAATTCTGACATGCTAAACAAATCTCAGTGACATCAATATATGAAGCACAGTGAGTAAAAAGGAAAAAATGGCTACAATAATGCTGCAAGGATAAAACAATGGTGATAAGCCTGAGGAAACAAAGGGTATTTCTCATTTTATCTAAGCTAAGTACAGTTCTACATTGTGGGGATCTCATGACTACATGTTGTCCTGACCATGTCTCCCCCTTGAGGTAAGATCCAAGGAATCCAGTACAGTACATGCATGCGTGCATGACATGCCAGTGTCAATTAACTTGGTTGTAGTCTGGGCTCAGCCCAGCATGCTGTCACCCTCGTGCCTTGAGACTAGTTCCCAAATCCTTGCTAGGCTGCCCAAGTGGCAATGCCCAAGGCTAGTCAGTTCCAGGAGGCAGCGAATTCCCTTAGACAGTGAATTCCAGGACACAGTAAATTCCAGGAGACAGTAAATTCCAGGAGACAGTGAATTCCCTTAGACAGTGAATTCCGCATAGTGAATTCCATCAGTCAGTGAATTCCAGTGGACAGTGAATTCCGTGTAGTGAATTCCATCAGCCAGTGAATTCTAGTAGACAGTGAATTCCAGTGGACAGTGAATTCCGTATAGTGAATTCCAGTGGTCAGTGAATTCCATATAGTGAATTCCATCAGCCAGTAAATTCTAGTAGACAGTGAATTCCAGTGGACAGTGAATTCCGTGTAGTGAATTCCATCAGCCAGTGAATTCTAGTAGACAGTGAATTCCAGTGGTCAGTGAATTCCGTATAGTGAATTCCATCAGCCAGTGAATTCTAGTAGACAGTGAATTCCAGTGGACAGTGAATTCCGCATAGTGAATTCCATCAGCCAGTGAATTCCAGTGGACAGTGAATTCCGTATAGTGAATTCCATCAGCCAGTGAATTCTAGTAGACAGTGAATTCCAGTGGACAGTGAATTCCGCATAGTGAATTCCATCAGCCAGTGAATTCTAGTAGACAGTGAATTCCAGTGGACAGTGAATTCCGTGTAGTAAATTCCATCAGCCAGTGAATTCTAGTAGACAGTGAATTCCAGTGGACAGTGAATTCCAGGAGACAGTGAATTCCAGTGGACAGTGAATTCCAGGAGACAGTCAATTCCAGTCGACAGTCAATTCCCGGAGACAGTCAATTCCAGGAGACAGTCAATTCCAGTCGACAGTCAATTCCTGTCGACAGTCAATTCCAGTCGACAGTCAATTCCAGTCGACAGTCAATTCCAGTCGACAGTCATTTCCAGGAGACAGTCATTTCCAGGAGACAGTCAATTCCAGTCGACAGTCAATTCCAGGAGACAGTCAATTCCTTGATTTTCTTGCCAGAGGCCGGCTGATCCTGGTCGTGTGTGCGGTGAGTGGCTGTCCTGTGCAGACGCTTGAAGTCCTTGTTCCTGGGAGGTGCAGCTCTTGTCACTGCAGAGGTCCTGGGGTCAGGAGGGTCACCAGGAGACTGGAGGTCCATCCTGGAGGCTGCACACCTTTTAGGGTGATTTAGAGCATAAATGCCTCACTAGCTCATCAGAGCCTCAAGCACATTGTCAATATGTGCTTGGCTGTACTTGCAGTTGCAAGTGTTGACATCACTTAGCAGTGAAGGGCTTGTCTCTCTCTCCTTCCTGTGGCATAAGTGTGTTGTCTGTCCTGGTCCATGATCACGTCGCGGTCACCAATGTAAAAGTCCATGTCATTAATGACTCCAATATAATGACATTTCCAAGTCCAAGCTGCTCATCTCCAAGTAAACAGCATAAAGTCAGAGTGACTTGAATATGCAGACTTTCAACTGAGTCTCATCTCAGCTTGAAGCAATCCAAGTTCTCCCAGTTCCAAAGTGGGCAGAGTCCAAAGTGCAGTAAGCACAATATGTTCAGAGTCCAAAGTGTACAAGTAAATAACACAAGAGTGGATTTGCTTCCTCAGCTGGCAAAATGAAAACTGATCTTTTTAATGTGCACAAGGTATATGTATTAAAACACAATTCATGAAGTTTTCCCCCCAGCAGGGCTGAGAGGGAATTATCAACCAATCACAACACAGTAAATTCTACATTCCATGGGGTGATACCTCCCCCAAACAGGGCTGCTACCAGCATCTTTCTGCCAATTCTGGCAGGGATTAGTGAAACTGAGACAATGGAGCAAAAGTGGACCCCCTGCAGTGCTCTGCATTGTGCTGAGGCTATTTATAGCTTCAAGTCACAATGGCTATTGTACTGAGTGTCAACTTTGGCTTGGTTAGCAGTTTTGGAGGGAAAGTTTTGGAGGGAAAATTAGTAAGCTCCTCCCACAATTCAGGACTTAACAGTGAGGCATCCTAACAGGGCAATGCACTCACACAATACTGACAATAAATCAATATGAAGCAAAAGGAATGATACTTGTCATCAATTGACAATTGATTGCTAACACAGTCAATCAATTAATAACATAATCAAGGTGTCATCAATTGACAATTGATTGACAATACAGTCAATCAATTAATAATACAATCAATGTTAACAATATAATCAATGTTGATAATTAATTCAATGTTAATGATATAATCATTGCTAACAATATAATCAGTACTAATAATCAACATTCCTTGCAGCAGGCTAAACTAGCTAAGACTAAGCATAATTAACAAGCAACTGCTGACACATGTGAGTAGAGCAGTGACTAGCTATAAATGTAGTGATGAGCACACACTACCACTGCATTGAGTCACACATGAGCAGAGGGCAAGTGTAATGATGTGCACACATAATAACTTGCACCTAACACATCCATTCAATCTGATAGGTATTTGCTCAAGGCAAGTGTAATGAAGAGCACAACACAATCTGACCTGCCTGTACATCCTTGCTTAAGGCAAGTGTAATGCAGAGTGCAACACAATCTGACCTGCCTGTACATCCTTGCTTAAGGCAAGTGTAATGCAGAGTGCGCACAATCAATGCACCTGTCATATAATAAGTGTTTGCCATGGGCTGCACTTTACAACAGGTAACTCATAACTATCCACATAAATGAATCCTTATGACCGAGTTAAATAAACTCTTAATCCAAATATTCTAATCGCATTTACGTGACGAATAGAATTAGGATCAGACTAGTCCAGCTTTCTAAGGCAAGTATTTGCCACTTAGACGGTTGAATAATGGTGGATGGAGTAAGGCTTTTTGTCCTGTATTTCTGCACCTGTTGGGCTAATTAGAACAGGCAGGGACCATGAAAATGAGATAAAGGATGAAACAGCCATCCAACTGATGCCCGTCCGGGAATCAAACCCAGGACCCAGTGGTTGGAAGCCGGAAACTACCACTGAGCTAGGGAGTGGGGGCCTAGCTCAGTGGTAGCGCGCTGGGCTTCCAACCACTGGGTCCTGGGTTCAATTCCCGGTCAAGCCTATGTTGGATGGCTGTTTCATCCTTTGTCTCATTGCCATGGTCCCTACCTGTCCTAATTAGCCCATCAGGTGCAGAAATACAGGACATAAAGCCCTAATCCACCCACCCACCACTGAGCTAGGCTCCCACCCTTTGAATGACAAGAAGAGAGTGGGGTAGTTTGGAGTCTATATCTAGATAGTTATCAACCCCTTGGTCATTTAGATCTCAATAATCTAATTACTGTATACTACCTTTGGTGGACCACTCCTAGCTCATTGTAAAATTACCCTAAGAAAACTAAATGAGTCAGAGTCTCACCCAACAACTTGGCCATGCTGAATTTGAACATTCATCTTGTAGTATGTATTTGACATCAGCGGAGAGGAAGAGGAATTGGTGATCAGCATAGAACAGTATGATTCGACTGGATCCAAACAGAAGAATGACGAGCCACTTAAGATCGGTTGCCAGGTTACAAAGGTATGTTGTGATAATATCTAGGTTGAATTTTCATCAAAATTTGATGGAATTGAAGCAAAGTCTGCTATTACTGTCAGTAGGTCTACAATTCTGTCAATCTAGTTTTGAAGACTACTTAGATCATGCCACCACCATTCCAGCTCAACGTTAATGAGGCGCCTGCCAAATTGGTGCAATGTTGGTCTCTACATGGCCAAATGTGCCACGTGTTTTTTCCATGAGAAGGATAAACGCATGGAAAACGCATGGTTTTTGCCTAATTATGATGTGGTGAAAGCCATGCGTTTTCCATGCGTTTATCCAAATGCATGGAAAAAAGCACGTGGCACATTTGGCCATGTATGATATATAAACAGATTAAATGTCAGCAAATATCAAACATTTGTCATTTTGCTGTGGTTCCCGAGATTATATGCTGTGTTTAAATACATTTGAACATTTTCCAGGTAGAATCCAATCGGGCATACCGAGTACACAACATTGAGGAAGTTTGTCTGACTTCAGAATTTCCTCCAAAGAGAAACATCTTTACTAAGGTAACAGATGATTCTAAAGAAATAAATTACAAATCGATTATACGTTATAAGTTAATTTGTTTATGTACCAGATTAGCATATAAAATGCAACAGTTTTGACAGGGTTATGACAGTTGTTTTTGCCTGAATGAACGGTATTTTCTCAGTTATTCTTCTAATGTTCATCATCGCATTTCAGACAGTTTTGAATAAAGGTCGATATGTAGTGATCCCATGCACACAATCGCCCGGAGAAGTTAGTGATTTCTTACTACGGTTGTACAGTACGGGTTCTCTCAAGGCCAGGTATGTTGTTTGTTTATATGTTTATTTACCAGCATATATGCTTATCGAGCTGGTACAAATTAAAGATAGAGAATATACAACAATACATTGTGATATTTAGAAAATAATTACATTAATTTATAATGTTGTTATTTTGACAACCAGATTAGACAGCAAAGGATTTTAGTTGTGGTCTAGCTAGGTGTAGCTATCAACAAGCCACTTTCATAAAGCTGTACTGTACATAACAAAAATCTTTGCAAAACCATAAACAAAGCTTTTTAAACAATTGGTAAGAAAAATAATCAATCGATTTTGTTTTTTGTTGCAGAGAATTAACACTCGATTGCCCCGGACCAGCAGGTTGTTTTGGAAAACCTCCCGTGATTGTCACAAAAGTAAAAGTGGTCGGAGCCCAAGATTTAGAAGAACTGCCACGTAAGGAATGTTATGTAAACACACACAGAATAGAACAAAAAGTCTGTTACGGATAAAACATAATTGTTAGATTAAAAACATCCGATAGTTTTTCATAATTTCTCTCATACCAACTGCATGGAACTAAATTTTGGAAGTGATCTTCCTTGCCTGTTGGGTGTAAATGATTTTCCTATTAATTTCCATTTTAAATAACACGCCCTTTGAGGTTTTACGTCAAATTTAAGTACAATCGAAATTGGATGTAGTATCTTCATAATGACGCTTATTTTTTTCCAGAATTAAATGCCTTTGTGATCATAAAATGTGAAGGGGAAACAGTCAAGTCCCAAATGGTTGCTAATGACAACAATCCCACGTGGGACTTTAGAACTATATTCTACAGAAAGAAGCCCGCTAACCCAATTGAAATACAGGTTTGCACTAGCCAAGCAGCATGGCCCTCATTCACATCCGAGTCGGCAGAATGAGGGCCATGCAGATGTCTTTATATCTTTTTATTGGATTATATGTATTGAGTGCGCACACCATTACTAATTTTGACATGCTGTTATTTTTCCAAAAGAATCATTTCCATGCAGCAAATCGGCAATTTCAACTTCTGCTTCTTAAATTAAAAAAACTTGTTATCACTGAATAACTTCGTTATCATTGCTAAAACCTAATTACTCATTTTCAATGATGTGAAATGGTGATAGTCCAGACAATATTTATTCAACCTGTTGCAAAATACCACTAAAAGTGACAGGACAGCTCCAGGCTAGGTTTGTATGTACTGTACATACAGTACTACTTATAAAAAAAGTCCAACTAATGCTATCCAAAACTAGCAGCCATGTTGGCAGTTTTGCCTCATTGACCTCTCTTTGCACTCAGATATAGTATTGTGACATCATCATTACACAATGGCCAGGGTGAGGTCACAGGGTGCAAGAACAATGGTCAAGTAATGACGTCATAATATATAATGATCAAAATGAGGCAAAATTGCCAACATGGCTGCAGTGTGCGAAGGGTGTATACCTGGCTAAGACAACAAACAGTCAGCTTAATTGTATCATATTTAGTTATGCGTTATATTTTATATCTTTAATATTAACTAAGTGGCTTTATTATGAGATTTGGATGTACTTCATTGCGTTTGATTAGAAAAATTCCACTTGAACTTTTTCATCCAGATCTTTAATGCCAAAAAGATGGGCTCAGACGTTCTCGGAATCGCGAGCCTAAATGAAATTGGAACAGAAGAAGGAAAGACGTCTGAATTGACTCTTTACGGAAAACCCAAAAAAGGTCAATCTGTAGTGTTGCCAGGGAAACTAAAAGTTGAAATTGCTTCCAGTAATGATCTGACTGCTTATTGAATAAGCCATGATGTGATATAATTATTTTACTTCAATTTCTAATTTTGTTAAAAAAGGAGCGATATATAATAAAAACCATTTCTTATTTAAAAATGTTTATTTTGTGTATTTTATGTGCTTGTGGACATATTCGTAGATTTTATATATTTGTCAGACATTCTTAGAATTGGCATTTTTCACGGATAACCCAAAAAAGGACAAAGTGTTCCGTTGCTGGAAGAACCACCACTCAGAACCAAAAGAAAACTCACATAAAGTTAAGTAGGAGCACAGCTAGTTTAAGCCCTTTAGGTCATTTTGCAACACAGTGGCATATTGCCAAAATATCTGTATTTCACAAATAACAGAAATCAGCATAATGCCTTAATCAATGGGGAGAAAAAGTAACGGAGCCTACAGGGGGCGCTAAGACCGTAGCATATGGGTGGGTGATTAGGGCTTTACGTCCTGTATTTCTGCACCAGTTGAGCTAATTAGGACAGGCAGAGACCATGGCAATGAGACGAAGGATGAAACAGCCATCCAACTTAGGCTCGACCGGGAATCGAACCCGGGACCCAGCGGTTGGAAGCCCAGAGCGCTACCTCTGAGCTAGGCCCCCGCCCTCCGTAGCATATAAAAAGACAATAATATGATATCATTACATCATTGTTGCATTGATGATGTCACAGAATAGATGACGTCATCACACAATACTTATCCGCTACAGTGGAAGTGACCTCTTGCGGTACCTTTTCTTCCCATACATTACATCACCATTACACAATACTTGATTACATCATCGATAATTGGGCTATGGTGACGTCATGTAGTGTTTTATTACTTCCGGGTACAAGGTCACACGAGATCTAACCAGCCCTATAAAAAGGAATGAGTAGTCTAATCAAAAATCAGTGTGCAACATGGAAGTGTGACCAGCCAACTTATCTAAACCCACAAAATCATATGTGGCGTCCCTCAGGAACCAATATATGACTATTTGGGACATATATAAATGATAGTCTTAGGTGTAGGTTAGTTAAGGGAACATGCTATTGTGTTGATAATTCTAGCAAATTGAATACTCCTTAATTTGCATAAAATATTTGAAACAGAACAATTAAATGGCAGGAAAAGGATAGACAATACTTTTTATACTCCCTTGGTTTTACTCTGAACAGAATGGATGGCTGTTATTACAGGGTTCCTGCAGGTTTGCCTTCATAAGAAATGAGATATTTGTAAGACATTATAATATCATGTGCACATAGAAAAATAAGACCACTAATATAGTAATATAAACCAATATTTTTAATTTCATCGTCCAAAAAACAATCAGGGTATTGGCTATTAGGCAATAATAAATGCAGTTCTTGCGTATTTAAAGAAAGTTCATAATTTGTATTCATTCATATTTACCGAATCGTCTGAATATTACAACGTGGATGTTAATATATACTTAGTGGATAAAAGTACTTACTTTTCACAAAAATATAGTAAGATTTTATCAGCCTTGTAATAACCCATGGGAACACTGTTATTATTATTTCACACTTAACATAATTTAATGAAAAAATAAAGAAATTCAAGAGTTAAAAAAATAGACATCTTGTAACAGGCTATGTAGGCCAAGTGGCAATTGTTTCGGTTAATCACACACACTATATAAACACTCAAGAAATAATATTTTTCCACATTTTGTAAAACATAGCCATATAGAAACTTACTGCATAAAATGTCATGAGGGTAAGTGCATTAGTGTTTAGGTGGGTGGGTGAGTAGGGCTTTACGTCCTGTATTTCTGCACCAGTTGGGCTAATTAGGACAGGCAGGGACCATGGCAATGAGACGAAGGATGAAACAGCCATCCAACTTAGGCTCGACCGGGAATCAACCCGGGACCCAGCGGTAGGAAGCCCAGAGCGCTACCACTGAGCTAGACCCCTACCCGCATTAGTGTTGGAGTTTAGCTAAACTCCAACACTAATGCGGGTAGGGGTCTAGCTCAAGAAATTAAAGTGTGTTAGGCTTCTGCTCTGGAAATAAAAATGTGTTCAAGTTATGCTCTGGAAATGAAAGTGTAACGCCGCCCTCCTGCCTGTTGGATGGACACTTAGCACATTCCACATAGCACACAGGCATCATTAAACTTGTTATGTTGAATTTGCGAGGGTTTAGCTGCAGCACAGCCTATGTTTTAACCAGCTTCCTTTGGTAGGCTAATTAATAGCCATAGAACGAACAACCAAAGTAGTACTTGTTGGATCAAAAGTTATCATTCCTAGCATACAGGTTGGAGACTCAGTGGTTGCTCCATCGACTAAACAATATGTAACTTACAGTGGGCTGCAAAAGTATTAACTCTCCCCCCTGGAGTTTGCATATGAATAGATCAGGATAATTTTAAGTGATATGCAGGAAGTAAATGAATTGCATAATGTCACTTCTGTTCCAATTGTCTAACACATTTTCCCTCATTTCTTTTATTGCACCAATTATGCACAGGTCTTGATCAGTGCAGGCAGGTAGGTAGGTAGGTAGGTAGTGTTATTGTTTAATGCCTCATCAGCACCTGAGTGGGCTATGTAGAGGCTCTCTAGGGTAAGATTGATCATCCATAGTTGGTAGTAGAAACCAGAAGCATGCAAAAAATCAATAAGTGTCTGCGTTGGATAGCTGGAGCAGCTTGTGCAATGCGCACTGTCCTGTTTTAGCCACTGGGGATAGAGGACTTCACCCCAAGTGTTTCCACCCTCGCCGCGTGGAGGCCCAGGACCTTCGAAGGTGATCAGTGCAGGCAAAACATTTGAGTTCTGGAAGGCTGGTGGCAAGTAATCTAGAACCACTGTCAGATTTTGTGTGGCTAATAAACCATAGTACTGTCTGCTCTATCTAAGCAATGTTTTACCAAGGGGTGGGTGGGTGGGTGGGTGATTAGGGCTTTACGTCCTGTATTTCTGCACCAGTTGGGCTAATTAGGACAGGCAGAGACCATGGCAATGAGACGAAGGATGAAACAGCCATCCAACTTAGGCTCGACCGGGAATCGAACCCGGGACCCAGCGGTTGGAAGCCCAGAGCGCTACCTCTGAGCTAGGCCCCCGCCCTAATGTTTTACCAAGAAACTTACAGTCCTATTGCTGCTGTACAGCATCGTTTGAGCCATTTTCACAAATCGCGAACAATCTTGTTGAAGTGAACTTCGGGCATCAACAAGGTGTGGTTAAAACCTTGTACGAGTCTGAAAGGGGAGATGCAGTATCCGTCTGGTGCGCCTATTCCACATAGTGTGAAACTGTGCAGTGTATTTGCTACTGAACTGCCAGGCTTGTGCACCATATAAGTGTCCACATTTTGATGTAAAGACTTGAGTTAGAATGCGATCAGGAGCATCACCAACTGTCGCTAGCAGAGCGTGGACCCTGCTAACAAAGTCACCTTTTTTCATCGCCATTTCCTTTTCTTCACTTAAGTCTTGACTGATGCAGTTCCCCAGGTGTTTTACATGTTTAGTCCAAGATAATGGGATACCTGAAAGCTTCACTGATGGTTAGGGGGGCATTGTGATTTCTGCCTCGTAAACGTTATGCATACATTGTCATCATCCTCAAAGTTATCTCTTAGACAAATGTTATGTAACTCAAATGGCCACACCTGAGCTTGGAATTATTGCTGATGCAGGGAAATCGCCTTTCGAGATGACCAATTGATCTCTCAACGATATTTCTTGTTCGTTTGTGGGCCTGATTGCACCTACGCTCAGGTGCGTTGGCAGGCCTTAAGATGGGTGTCAGCAGGTACTGTTCATTGGGGTATCCATTGGGTCACCCAAAAGGATACCATTGCCTTCTAACATTTGCAAATGAAGTCTGCTGTTGTGCAATACCTGACTATCTTGAGTGGAGCCTGGCCATCTTGCCAACACATTGGTAACTCTCATGGTTGAGCTGCACACCTGTTGCACATTTATGGAGTGGTGGGGAGGATGATTAAGGCTTTACGTCCTGTATTTCTGCACCCGTTGGGCTAATTAGGACAGGCAGAAACCATGGCAATGAGATGAAGAATGAAACAGCGATCCAACTTAGGCTCAACCGGGAATCAAACCCGGGACCCAGCAGTTGGAAGCCCAGAGTGCTACCACTGAGCTAGGCCCCTGCCCAAGCTCGTAGGAAGAGTAAACAAGATGAAATTCTCGAGTGAAATTCATATTCTATAGATGAGTGTATCTGCATTTGCAATGATAAAATTCACAAGCTGCATATGGAGGGGCATTCTACATAGATGAAATTCACATGCCATTGAATATTGACAATTTCTGAGTACATATTCCCATAAATGAAATTCCCATGCTATAGATGAAGTATTTCGAGGATATAGACATTCTCACAGATGAAATTCACATGCTTGGATGGTGCAGCATTTTAATAACACTCTCATGGATGGAATTAACATGCTGTAGATACGAGCAGTATTTTGTTAGCAATACTCAAATATGAAATTCACATGCTATAGAGCAGCTTTTTTTAACAATACTCAAATTTACATGCTATAGATGGAGAATAATTTTGAGTATATGGGGATGAAATTCACATGCTGTAGATGGAGGGGCATTTTGATAACAGATTCTAAAAGCTGAAATTTGCATGCTGTAGATGGAGAAGCATTTTGATAAAATTCTAAAAGATGAAATTCACATGCTGTTTAGATGGAGAACCATTTTCCGATATGAAATTCACATGCTGCAGATGAAGCATTTTGACAAGACTCATAGATGAAATTCACATGCTGTAGATGCAGAAGCATTTTGAGTAGATTCTTATACTGAATGCAAGCTAAGTGTAGCAGTTTTTAATTGGGATTGAGGTGCCACAAATTGTTACATTTCACCAAAATATGTGACGTCTCTATATCTGTTAAAAGCATTGACTCATAAAGACTCATGAGGGGAAATGCATCATAATAAAAAGCTGCATTTCCAATGACATATTAAGCCACAGGTGTATAATTTGTCAAGAAGTATTTTCCAGTAAACCGGGCAACTAAATAAAATTTAGTCACGGTAGCCAATTCTAGACTTAAAAGCCATGCTATAGATAGAGAAGTATTTTGAGTATATACTATAAATAAACGAGGGGCAATCAAAACAAAAACTTAATTTTTACATGAAAAGATATATTTACAGAAATTTTATTTACAAAAATTAATTAGAAAAAGTCCCCCATACTCTCTTCAAGAAACCGTTTGTACGTTGCCATAAATTTTGCGACAAATGCTTCAAGATGATAAATGGTTTTCTGCCCTAATTGCAATCGGTGTTCATAGTAAGCAGCCAATTGCGTCACTTCCGATTTCAGTTGTCCATCGCAGTTTGCAACAAGCTCTTGAAGAAGTCCCTGAAAATACAGAGTAAATAAGGATGTACTAGACCTGACAGCTCTCATGACAAAGAAGCAGAAAATGTTGATAGCCCATCGATAAAAATAAACTACATAAATCTATCATATTTGCTGGAAAGTGCCGAATTTGCAAATTCCATTGCCATTTTTATGCAATGCCATAAGCAAGACTAACTTTTTAAATAAATTAAATTGTATGAATTTGCTAGTTCTGCCGCTTTCCACATTTATCATGTAACTAACCTTCATAATTACATCAGCCGGGATGCAATGAGACAGCAATTCGTAAAGACGTTCTCGGACTTCCAATAGACTGTGAAATAGAGAACAGGGATAAAATTAAAACACTGAAAATGTTATTACCTTCAAGCTTTAATCATTAATAGTTTAAAAAGTACAGGTAGTTCCAAGACACTTCGATAAGTGCTCCACAATTTCAGTCAGACGACAAATCACAATAACAGCAAGCACTATAGGTGAAGCCTTTCTAAGGTAAAACATGCCATGAATTTTTGCCTTCTGAAGTTCAAAAGGGGAAACGTGCACCTCAAAATCCGCCTGTATATCTATTCAATAGTTTCATTGAGCTTTCATTGTACAAAGCAATCAAATCACAGATACACGTCAGTAAAAATAATAAATAAGCTCAGAGAAATAATTCATCCACTGCACTAGACCAGAGGCAGAGAACAATAGAATATATCCATTGGTGCACGTATTGATCACAGCGATATAATTAGTAATTACCGCTTTGGGCTCTGTTCTTGAACGATCAGAGCAGCCGTTTCTCGGAGATATATTTCCCAATCTGGTTCGGTTACATCTTGATCGGCTGAGAACGGATATCTGCAATAACATTTAAAATATAAATTAAATTTACCAGGAAATAGACCATTCGGGATCATAAAGCATATTCTAAGAAGCAAAAAACAAAGATACATACTGTTGGACACGGCAGGCTTCACACATCAGCAAGGCTCTCCTTAAATTTCTGTTGCTCTTCTCCGCGATTTTCTTGGCTAAATCTGATGGTAAGTTAAGCCCTTCCTTCTTGCAGGTCCACTGGAGAATTGAAGTTATCTGCAAACGAATAATGAATATAGACTAATTGGCTATTCCTGTGGTGTTCTTTTTACCATTATATATAAATACAGAAATTGCGTAATACGATATGGGTTATATTGTTCAGGATTTAGATTCTGTATCTATTCGACAGATACTATAAGTTATCAAGTTTATTTTGAGAATCCAGAAAGTTGATTTATTTCACGAAGCGGAACTATTTTATCTTCTGCACAATGAAAAATGAAAGAAATTCATTTGACAAACAACCATCTCAATCCACATGGCTGCACTAAAAAAAAGCTGGAAAATAAACGATGAAAACAACCACATTTTTTCTCAGCTTCTAAGCATCATAGAGATTTGATGTTTCTTTACAAGAGATCCCCCGTTTCTTTGGCAACATTTTAAAACCAAATAGCAATTAATTAGTGTACATTCATGCGAGTCAAATCCCAATTAAATGACAGATGAGCCATAACCACACTTTGCTAACCTCTTCGTGAGACGGTGCGGCCACCCTGATTCCCAGGCACCTACTTCTGATTGCAGGGATGACTTTGCTGGTCGAGTTGCAACAGAGAATCAATCGACAAGTTCCCATGTATTTCTCCATGGTTCTTCTCAATGCATGCTGGGCGTCTTTTGTGAGGAGATCCACTTCCGTTAGAACAACAACTAAAAGAAAAACAAGACTATTAGTATTAGTGTTGGGAGTCGGTTTCATTCTCCAAACCAATCATCGGTTGTGGGGAACCGACCGATGATCCGTTCATAATCGGTTTGAGAATCCAACAATATCCTTCACGACATCCAACGTAAGACAGATGTAAGCAATATTGTAACATAAATTATGCATTCACATGACCAAAGCAAAATGAAAGCGCCCATTAGTTCATTGTTTTGGTGTAAAAATATTTAATGAATTTGTTCCCCACTGGTGATTTATGCATTCCGACTAAAATCGATTGCACATTTTTGCTTCTAAGCACTTGATTAAAGGCGTGAAACGACCGACTTTCGACTCTAGTCGATCATCGTCCCACCACTAATTAGTATGCCTTTTAAATGTTTTTTGCAAAGACATGCAAGTACAACAAAGAACGAGGAAAACAAGCCCATGCATGTCATGAGTAATCATGACCAATGACAATATACCTTCATTAAATCATCCCAGATATCATATTTAATGCCAAAGAAAAAAAGAAGATTATTTCTAGACAAATATTGCTCCGTTTAAATCACCACTACTATTAAAATTGTTAATTGTTGTAATCATATACCACAGACTTATATACCAGCACACATCATTTATCAGGAGGATAAAATAATTTATAATATTAGAAAAAAAAGACAGTAATTTGACACCAAAAAGTGCTCAAGTATGTTTTACACAATGAATTCAAACACACCTATATGTTTGAAAATATATGTTACAGTGCGTAAATCATTTAAATGCTTCACCTTTGAAGTCCTTTTGTTGAGATGTGTCGAGCTGATTGGCCTGAGCAACAGTTTTGATCAGTTCTTGAATGACAACTCTGTCCTGGTTTCCGACATCACTGAAAAGCAAAAATATTATGAGTTAGCTTTAGTAAGCATTTCTTAATTAAAAAAAAGCAAAAAAGGTATTACGCCGATGGCAGTATTAAAAGTTGTTGTTAATCATTGTTAATAAAGAAAGGAAGGCATTTGGCATTGCCATGCTTTGATCGGCCATTTGAAGTCCGCACCCATCAATTCCATATGTTCATTGGCCTACTGCTTTGACAGCTGCCTCTAGAATGCAATTTCCAGCGTGGAATTTCATTGATGGATAATTTCATTATTTTACTATGAATTAGCAGCTAAGAAGTTTTGGGTCGTTTTCAGCACAAATTGTGAACAAAATCATCAGTATTCACAGCCTTCTCTTTTCTACTGACTGTGCCCCGTAGTTCGACAAGCACCTGTGATGTAATTAATATACATAAACTACAGTCAAACCTTCCCTAATAGCCAATTGATCAGAACTGTCACTTGCAGTTGACGTCCAGAACTTTGCAACTTCAGGCCAAGTCAAGTATTAACTTAAATAGTGCCAATGGTGTAATAACATATTAGTGATTCGTTTTTTTATTATAAAATATATAGTTATTTTGACCTGTTTTTTTAGTTCTCACACAATTAGAATAACAATGTGTAGTGTAGTGGGGGTAACAAAAAAAAAGAAAAAAAAAAAGAAGTAGTAATTTGTTAGTGACGTCATTCATTGAATCCAAGCATGACGTCATAGGTTTATATTAGACTTGAGAATATTGTTGAGCCGCAACTTCTACGAACTGAATTTTAATTGTATATGACATGGTATATATTACCCCTCCACTATTAAGACAGCCACCTGTCTCTAACAGTTAAGTTGATCCGTTGATTGATTAAATAATTAACCCAGCTTGGACTGTAATCATATCCGTATCAATACACCAACACAACAGATTACCTCGGATTTACTTCTATGTGATAATTGCTAGCGATGGTCGAGATTTCTAGTTTCTTTTTCGAAGGCGTTGTGAACGTCTGATGTTCAATCCTCAGTTTTTCGACTCCCGAGCCGTAAAGTTCTCGTAACAAACACATGATGCGGGTCTTTTTCCCAGCTCCTGATGGACCATACACAAGCAGGTGGGGAAAGTCTCCACTGCCAACCTGAAATAAATAGGAAAAAGAGAGATTAAAGTGATATGCTGTCTCAGGCTTTCCCAGAAACATCCAGCCCTAAAATGAAGGAATAGCTACCTCTACCAATTAACTTACTTGTTTTGTACTTTTGTAAACATTTAAGTCCCATTCTTGACCGTGTACACACAGCATCAAAACACTGGTAAAATCTGTTGGGCAAGATTTGGGCAGCATGGTAGGGCCACTGTGTGATTGGCTGCTGCTGCAGGCTTTTAGCCTAAGATTTTGCGAGATGCAAACAACAAGCACATGGATAGTTTGTCACTCACCACAGCAATGTATATGACCTCCTAGGGTTAGAGGGTAGCTCATTAGAGCATTCCAATGAAAAATACAATTATTTTTCTCTTTCTTACTACCAATCCTCATGCAATTCAGTGCAGAGCACTAACATATGTGCTCCTAAATCAAGTTGCGTGGCCAAGCTGTTTGTAAACAACCTGGCTCTGCCTGGCTGGTTGGTCACGTCAAATTATTTCGGTGTACACCAAAATCACTACGGCCGATTTTAAGACTAAAATACTCATTATTAACAATGGATTGGCACATAACAATGTGGTTTCTGACAATACACATCCTACACTATCATTCAGGGGAAAATTGAAAGAAACTCTCAGTTTGACCTAGATGTGAGACTTCATATCACTTTAAATTACTTAAAATTATGCTTATTCCGTTTATATTATGGCAACAGGGCGATAAATATTTCGCAATTATGCCATTGGCTTATAGTTTTTGATAAAAGTAAGGTGAAGTGAAAGCCTCTTGTTGGCTTTTTAAACAGTTAATTGATTTTACTTTGCTTATTTCATTACTATGGCAACAGGGCGAGCAACACACAACTTCACACAGTAGAACAAAAAAATGTTGTGGCAATGGGCCAGAATTTAAACTGCAATAAATAATTTATTACAAGCTTACTGGCCACATATAAATCAAAACTTTATTCTAAAATTCACAAGGATTATGCTCATATAAGACTGCCCAAATACTGGCAGAAATTCTATATAGGTCTTACTGTTATTTGTTAAAGCGAAAGATTAAAATTGTGTTCATACATCACGAACATACATGGTGATGTTACAAAACACATAAAATTTTGTTATTGTTGACAATCTACCATGCATCTACTGCAGCAGTTTATTTTGACAGGTCGCAAATCACAACAAACTCATCGTCGGAGCCAACAAATTCGCAATTACCAGTTTCTTGAGGTACCCAGCCAAGTCCTTGTGATAATCCAACTTGCCAAGGGAAGTTGGTCGGTACTTATCCACCCACAAACTCATTTTGAAGCTAAATTTCTCTTTCACACCGGCAGCTTCTCTGCAGCAACATGGAGTTTTGGCGCCAAAATGACGTCACGGAGGGTTTTCCCGGGGATTCCCTTAGTTCGCGCGAAGCACCCTAGGCGGCGCAGTTATGAAATTGTCAGCTAAAGTTTTATAAATAAAGCTTTTTGTATCATAAAACCATAGAACGTAGAGTTGATAACATAAGAGAACTAGTTCTTATATTGGGTCACTGAAGCATTACAAATTTAATATGAATCTTCGAGTGAAAAAAAAAAAGTATTTAAAATTATTAAAAAGGTAAATTCACAGCATAGAGAAACAGTGGTTAATCTATGATTATAAGTTCACTAATAGAGTCTTTTCACTGAGCAGTCCTGAATTCAACAAGACATAAGTCTTTCTTCTCCTCTTATAACTCATATTGCTTTTCAGACAAAGAAGATCATAACTAACCTATTGAGTAAATACAACTTTCTCAGGGAAATAACAGATATCAATTGAATGATAAGATGTCAAATATACATTAAAATGCACTAAAAATACTGCTGCTTGGATGCACTTTGCCTTATCCAATCACAGTGAAGGGCGGGAACTTTCCCTGCCAATATAATTGCAGTATTCTGTTTTAGCCACCTGGTGGAAATACAGAGAACCTTCCGTGAAAATCCACTATTCAATGCCATCTTCTTGGATATTACTGGTTCATTATAGGCCTAATAATCATACTTTTTAAGCATCTATAGGCCTAGGCCTAAATGTTGATGCAGCAGGAAATAATTAATAAAAAAAAAACACGGACACCAGTTAAAATCATCAACAACTTCCTTGTTTATTTTCAGGGAAAGCGGAAAACAACAATTATCACACAATGGCTTATGTTGGTAGAAGGACCAAATTAAAGAGAAAAAAAAAACAACAACCTTAGAGTAAGTCAAATAAATCATAAATTATGTTTTATAATTGCATAATTCAAGCTTATATGGAGTAAGGCACAGGTATTAGAGAATTAGAATATTTTCATAATTATGGGATGACCTTGTTATCAATTTTTCAATAAACCAAATTGGAAACAACATTAAATCTTATTTAAACATAAACCAATGCACACCGTATACCATTTCACACCCGCTACATTCATAAATAAAAGGCACACGAAGCGTTAGCTAATCAATATCAACAGATTTATAAACAATGTACAATAAATCAATAAGTAATAACAACTTCAGCTTGGTATCTAATTTCATCTGAAATGATGTTAATTTATTCATGCTTATTATTCTTACACCTATGTCTAATGTCATTAAAATCCTTAAAATTATCAATAACAATAATTGTAGTAATTATCACAAATTGGCCAAAGCAGTTAAAAAGCTAAAAATAATTATTAAAAATTTGACCAGCAAACTAATGACTACCTAATTCCATGGATAGTTCTATCCATAGTTAACAAATAGTAACAACAAAATTAAGTCCGTAACTGTACAAAATATTACAAATATTAATACAAAAATAACTGAAAAAGCTGCGTGAGTTGCTTATGAAATAATTATAATAATTGTGAAATATTCACTCCTGATCTCGACATTAATTGAATTTTGAAATTCTCAAAATCATACATTCTCGAGATCAAATGACAGAATAAATATTTGACGATGTTGCATGATTTCTTGGCTACCGATGAAGTTCGTTATAAACGAATGATGTTATGATGAAATTCTCACTGGAGTAGAGTTCTTTCAAATAAGTCACTGGAGATATTTTCTGAAATGACAGTTTATCACATAAATCTAGATTCCAGAAGATACATTGTGATCATGCATATAAATTGTTTCAGTGTTGTGAATACGCAGACATGGCCATATCGCAAAACATTATCTTTGTTTACTATAAGGCCGATGACTAAGAATTAACTATGTCAATGTCACTGAATTTTTTTAAATCAATTTTTTATTTATTTTTATGTGTTACCTAATACCTCAAACCATATAAACTTACCAAAATATTAGGATACCATTCAAACCATCATTTCACGAAAGTTTCAATCACCCCCTGAAATAGAAAATTATATAAACTTAAAAATCATTTACATAATAATTTTGATCATCGGTATCCCGCTCCATCTATCACAGGGGTTACAATGGCCATTCGATGATGCAGACCTACATGTTGATCGGTATGGAATTAAACCATAAAAGGTTTCTTGATTTTTCTGCTAAAAAATGTCCATAATTATGAAGGCATACAACCTCAGTAATGGAAAGCATGTGATATGCATCTTTCAGAACAAGGACATTTTTAACTGTTGTCATACATGGCCAAATGTGCCACGTGCGTTATCCACATGAAGGATAAACGCATGGAAAACGCATGGTTTTTAGCTAATTATAATGAGGCAAAAACCATGCATTTTCCATGCGTTTATCCAAACACATGGAAAACGCATGTGGCACAATTGGCCATGTACTTTCATGTCGGTTGGAAGATTATACCGAAGAATAATTACACAACACACCTTTCTTTGATTCTGTTCTGCTCTCTGTTTCTGTTTCCATTTCGCTATCTTCGTCGGAATCCTCCGTCCAGTCACCTGCATCTTGGGTTTCCGTGTGTACTTCTGTCTTTGTCTCTTTGCGGATTGATCCATCTGGTGCAGTTGAAATGGTGGTCGTTATGATCCTGGTCGTCTTGGTGATGACGCCTTCTTGTTCACCAGTAAACGTCTCCTTGACAACATTGACTTTCTTAACAACCTCCTTGCTGTCGAAGTCCCCCTCAAGCATTTCCTTTGATAAGGTATCAGCCGATTTGTCGACCGTGTACTGTTTGATCTCTTCCTTTTGCTGACCTTCCACTTCCTTGACAACGACCTCCTTGACCTCGGTTACTCGACGGACCTCAATTTCCTCCTCCTCTCCTTCATCGCTGTCTCCAGCATCTTCTCGGACTACTCTCTTAATGAGTATTCTGCCACTCGAACAACCTTCAGCTAGCTGTGCCCTGATCTGATCTAACGTCTCCTGGTCCATTCCATGACCTCCTCTTACGACAAGCTTTCTCACTACAACTGCTCCTTCACTCTCTCCTCCAAAACTCCTGATCTCTGTCTTAATCCTCTCGAAAGCTGCATCATCCAAATCCTGCCCTTGGATGATGATCTTTAGAAGCCTATCTTCCCCGTCTTCTTTAGCTTCTTCTAGCTCTGCCTTCATCTTTGCAACGGTGTTATCATCTAATCCCTCAGCCTTAATCTTGTTGACAGTGTCATCCTCACTGTCTGCTACATTTAAGACTAGTTTAGTGACCGTGATGCTGCCTGACCCAGCAGCATTGACAAGAGCAGACCTCAATTTCTCGATTCCCTCATCATCCATACCTTCACCATGGATGATGATCCTCCTTGTCAATGTCCTGTGAACTCTCGCTTCGACCTCATTGCCAAAATTGGCCAACTCCTCCTTAATCCTTTCAAAATCTTCGTCTTTTACCCCCTCCCCAAGAATGATGATTTTCATGATCATTGTCTTTCCCTCACCCTTAGCTTCTGCCAGTTCCTGTAGCATCTTAGCTATCCTGGCATCATCAAAGTTTTCATTCTTGAGCGTATTTCTAATGTTTTCTTCAGGTTCGTCCACTTTAAGCACCAACTTCCTAACTGTGACATTTCCCTGGCCCTGAACTGCTGACAATCTCAATTTCAATTTCTCAAAACTATCATCATCAACTCCGTCCCCATGAATGACTACCCTTCTTACTAAATGACTTTGCAGTCTTGCATAAGCCAGATCAGCTCTAATCTTTTCCATGGTAGCCTCATCGAGACCTTCCTCCATCATCCTCTTTGTTAATTCTTCATCAGTCTCCTCTCCTGTTACAACAAACTTACGGGTTGTTACTCTGGTTTCTTTCTCACCACCGAATGTTGCAATTACCAACTTAATTCTTGTAAAAGCTGCATCATCTAATCCTTCCCCTTGGATGACTATCTTCATGACTACAGTTAAGTTATTTGCTTTTGCTTTCTCTAATTCTGCTTTCATCTTAATGAGTGTTTGCTGATCATCCAAGCTCTCTGCTTTGAGCTTAGCCTTGATATCATTATCAGAGTCATCAACACTAAGGACTAGTTTAGAGACAGTGACTTTGCCAGTGCCACCTGCCTCAACAAGCTTCATTCTTAATTGCTCAAGGAGATCTTCATCAAAACCTTCTCCAGTTATAATTATCCTACGAACAACAGTCCTGACACGGACTTTAGCAATCTCCTGTCTCAAGCTAGCCAATGCATTCTCATCTACACCTTCTGACTTAAGGTGAGCAATGATGTCATCCTCTGGTTCATCACCCCTGATGACAATAACCCTGCGAATAACAATCCTCTGTACTCCAACGACATTGAAGACATCTGACCTGACTCTTTCTAGAGCTTCTTCCGTGTTCTCTCCCGGACCTAACATAATCAATCGACCTACTTCAAAATCTTCATCTCCATCAACCAACTCAGCTTCCATCAGCTCCTCCTTGCAGCCATCTAATCTGATAATGAATTTTTTAATAACAATCTTTCCACCAACTTCCTTGACTTTTGTCTTAGCCTCATCAATACTCTTCATTTCAATGGTTTCTGTGTTTGTTGTGACATTAATCGTCACCTCAACCTTCTCCTCCTCTGATCTAGCCTGACTGGAACGAATCTCTGCCTCTGCAGCCTGGAATGCTGCCATGACCTCTTGAGAATCTACTTGGTCTCCACCAATTCGAGCTGTGGCTTCGTCAAACGTCTCCACCACAACTTCTTCTGCCTTAGCAGTGTGGACAAAGCTAACCCTAGTACCGGCAATATCTGCTGATTTAGTTTCAGTGGACTTACTCTCCGTAGAGGAGGAGGATGTTTCTGCACTAACTGTTGACTCACTTTCATCTAATTCCTCTCCACCTTCCACTACCTCAACATCACTTGCGTATGATTCCAAATTCTCACTCACTTCATCCATTGTATCGACCTCACCCTCTTCTGTGTCTACTTTCACCTTTTTCTTTTTCTTTTCTATCTTGATCTCAACTTTAACTTTCTCCTCTGCCGCGGCACCTTCTTGAACTTCCACAGTCTCTTCTACCTCTACCTTTTCTTCTACAAACTTTTCTACTCTAATTTCTGCCTCAGCAGTCTCTTCTACTTGTAACGTGGCCTCAGCAGCAGTTTCTGCAGTTTCTTCTACTCTAAATTCAGCTTCAGCTTCTGCAGTTTCTTGTACTCTAAATTCAGCTTCAGCTTCTGCAGTTTCTTGTACTACTATTTTAGCCTCAGCTTCAACAGTTTCCTGTACTTCAATCATAGCCTCAGCTTCTACAGTTTCCTGTATTTGAATATTAGCCTCAGCTTCTTCGGTTTCTTGTACTTCAATCTTAGCCTCCGCTTCTACAGTTTCTTGTACTACAATCTTAGCCTCTGCATCTGCAGTTTCCTGGACTTCAATTGTTGCTTCAGCAGTTTCCTCTAGTTTTTCTGCTTTTGAAGTGGTAGCTTCAGTAGTTGATGCTGCAGTGCTGGATGCAGCAGTACTGGATGCAGCAGTGCTAGATTCTGCCTCTGAGCTTTCTGATGGCTCCTCTTTAGCTGGTTTTTCTTCAGCTGGTTTTTCCTTAGCTGGTTTTTCTTCAACTGGTGCTTCTACTTTCTCCTCAACTGGTTTTTGTTCAACTGGTGCCTTTTCCTCAGTTGGTTTTTCTTCAGCTGGTTTTTCAGCAGAAACTTCGGATGTAGTCACTTCTGATGTTGAGGTTTTGCTTGTTGTTTCTGTGACTGATTCTGTAGTAACTTCAACTGTCTTCTCTGTCACTTCAGTGCTTGCTACCTCAATGGAAACATCTGCAGATTCTTCCACTGTGGCTTCAGTAATACTTATTGTGGCAGCTGCATCAGCAACATCTTCTGCTTTGACCTCTGCTTCTGCACTAGCGACATCAATTGAAACCTCAGCTGATACCTGAATGCTTTCCTCCACCTTAGCTTCTGCACTTTCTTCAACTGTGAACATGGCTGAGGCTTCTACTGCCTCCTCTACTTTAGCCTCAGCAGTTTCTTCCACTGTGATCATGGCTGAGGCTTCAACTGTCTCCTCCACTTTCGCCTCAACACTTTGTTCAATGGAAACCTCTGCAGATTCTTCCACTGTGGCTTCAGTAACACTTATTGTGGCAGCTGCATCAGCAACATCTTCTGCTTTGACCTCTGCTTCTGCACTAGTGACATCAATTGAAACCTCAGCTGATACCTGAATGCTTTCCTCCACCTTAACTTCTGCACTTTCTTCAACTGTGATCACGGCTGAGGCTTCTACTGCCTCCTCTACTTTAGCCTCAGCAGTTTCTTCCACTGTGATCATGGCGGAGGCTTCAACTGTCTCCTCCACTTTCGCCTCAACACTTTGTTCAATGGAAACCTCTGCAGATTCTTCCACTGTGGCTTCAGTAATACTTATTGTGGCAGCTGCATCAGCAACATCTTCTGCTTTGACCTCTGCTTCTGCACTAGCGACATCAATTGAAACCTCAGCTGATACCTGAATGCTTTCCTCCACCTTAACTTCTGCACTTTCTTCAACTGTGATCATGGCTGAGGCTTCTACTGCCTCCTCTACTTTAGCCTCAGCAGTTTCTTCCACTGTGATCATGGCGGAGGCTTCAACTGTCTCCTCCACTTTCGCCTCAACACTTCGTTCAGCTTCAGTAGTTGTTACAATGGTGACTTCTTTAGGCTTTTCAGATTCTGTTTTGGAGACAGATTCAGTCTTAGAGGCTGATTCAGATGTGGAGGCTGATTCTGATACAGATGATGGTTCGGATTCAGCCTCTTTAGTGTCTGGTTTGTCTTCAGCTGGTTTCTTCTTAACTGGCCTAACTGGTTCTGGCTTAACTGGTTTTGGCTCACAAATGGCAGGTCCCTTTTTCTTTTTATCTGATTCTACAGGTTTTTCTTCAGCTGGGGCTCCTTCTGTCGGTTTTTCTTCAGCTGGGGCACCTTCTGTCGGTTTTTCTTCAGCTGGGGCACCTTCTGTTGGTTTTTCTTCAGCTGGGGCAACTTCTGTTGGTTTTTCTACAGCTGGGGCAACTTCTGTTGGTTTTTCCTCAGGCTTCTCCTCAACTTTCTTCACCAAATCAGCTTCAATTGGCTCCTCATCAACTGCTTTTATATCAGCTGCAGGTTTTTCTGGTTCTTCTGGCTCAGCAGGAACAGGTTCTTCCTCATCTGATTCTACAGGTTTTTCCTCAGCTGGAGCTGCCATTATAGGTGGAGAATGAGCCTTCTTGATAACCTCTGCTTCGACAGATTTCTCTTCAACTGGGGCAATTTCTGGGGCAGGCTTTTCTTCTGGTTTGCTTGGCTCTGTTTTGGAGGTGGTTTCCGTTACAGACTCTGAAACAGATTCAGAAACAGATGATTCTTGTACTTCAACTTTTGGTTTTTCTTCCTCAGATGGCTTTACTTCAGCAGGTGCAGCCTCAACTGGCTTTTCTTCAGTTGGTTTCTGCTCAGCTGGTTTCTCTTCAGCAGGTGCAACTTCAGCTGGTTTCTCTTCAGCAGGTGCAACTTCAGTTGGCTTTTCTTCAACAGGCTTTTCTTCAGTTGGTGCAACTTCAGCTGGTTTCTCCTCAGTGGGTGCAACCTTAGCTGGTTTCTCTTCAACCGGCTTTTCTTCAGTAGCTGTAACTTCAGCTGGTTTCTCCCCAGCTGGTTTCTCTTCAACTGGTTTCTCTTCAACAGGTGCAACTTCCACTGGCTTTTCTTCCTCTATCAAAGGCTCAGTGTCTCCTGCATCTTTGTCATCCTTAGCAGGCACAGCAGCAGAGCTTGTTGCATCACTGCTCTCAGTTGTGGCTTCAGTTGATTCTGAAGCTTCAGATTCTTCTTTCTTCTCTGTTTTTTTGGCTTCAGTCGTTGTCTCTTCTTCGTCAATTTTCTTGTATCCTTCTTTTTCTTCTTCTGTTGGTGCAGGAGCTGCTGGGGCCTGCCCTTTAGGAGCAGCTTCAACTGGGGTCTCCTCTTTAGGAGCAGATTCAACTGGGGCCTCCTCTTTAGGAGCAGATTCAACTGGGGTCTCCTCTTTAGGAGCATATTCAACTGGGGCCTCCTCTTTAGGAGCAGCTTCAACTGGGGCCTCCTTTTTAGGAGCGGCTTCAACTGGGGCATCTTTTCTAGGAGCAGCTTCAACTGGGGCCTCCTCTTTAGGAGCGGCTTCAACTGGGGCATCTTTTCTAGGAGCAGCTTCAACTGGGGCTTCTGTTTTAGGGGCAGCTTCAACTGGGGCATCTTTTCTAGGAGCAGCTTCAACTGGGGCTTCTGTTTTAGGGGCAGCTTCAACTGGGGCTTCTACTTTAGGAGCAGCTTCAACTGGGGCTTCTACTTTAGGAGCAGCTTCAACTGGGCCCTCTTCCATAGTAGCAGATTCAACTGGGGCTTCCTCTTTAGTGGCAGCTTTAACTGGGGCCTCAGCCTCAGCTAGGGCTCCTTCCTCTGGGACTTCCTCAGCTGGAGTAACTTCTATCCTAAGCGTCTCCTCTACCACAGCTTCTTCTGTGGTTACTTCAGATTTAGCTTCAACTACAGATGTTAGAGTTATTTGAGCTTCAATTGTTTCCTCAGCTTCAGCAGTTGCAGCTGCACTTTCTGCTTCAGCACTCTCTGCAATGTTAATTGTCACCTCATCTTGGAAATCTTCAGTCGATACATCAGTAAATTTGGCTTCCACTTGTTGCATTGCATCCTGGAAGACTTGCTCAACTTGTGACTCGACGACAGCTTTCACTTGATCAGTTGTCACAATGTCTCCTATTAGCGATTGAACATTGTATCCAATGCATGTGATGATTATGTGGTTTCCATTATATTAGGCCATCGATGTTTCATAAGAGATAATTGCACACAAAAGTCACATCAATCACACAGCATGGGGTGGTCAACATAAAGTTAATGATGATAATGTGTTTGTTTGGTGCATCAGTTCACATCAGATTTTAGTAAATTCCAGTTGCAGTTTGTAATGGCATGATGGGGTTGGCGGGTCAGTCACATGATTGTCATAGTTCGGGTTTCCATTGTACCATAATGTCACAGCCCACAGCGCAGGAGTTTGGGAAATTTGTCCGGGTGCCACAGGAATCGGAAAGGGAAAACAAGGAACAATGTATGAGTAATTAATTCCACAAATTGTTATATGGAGTACAGACTGGTACTGGTATATTCTACAGAGTAAGGAACTACAATTGCATCAATTAAGTGAACTGACATTCAAAACAAAGGTAAAGTTATTGCAAGAAAATAGTGACGTTTGAAATATCGTATTCCATAAACTAACATGAGAAATATTAAGTCAACTGGTAGTTTATGCCGCATGAAATAAGCATCTTTGTTTGCTTTAACAGTTTGATTTACTTTGAGAATTAAGTGACGTAATGCCATTGCTTATACTGTTTTATGCTACTACCCACCTAGAACATTCATGGAGCAAGTTGCAGAATCAGAGCCCTTGTCGTTGCTAATGGTTACCGTGTATGCTCCAGCATCTGCCTCCGTAACATCAGCCACTTCCAGAATCAAAGTCTTGCCCTCAGTAATGACCTTGAATCGACCTGATGAAAACAATTATTATTAGTGCATAAAGCAAAATGTAAAACAATGCAATCTAGATAAATATTAACACATTTTGAGTTTTTAGGGAAGGAGCTGTTTGCCATGTGTTTGTATTTATGACAGAGCCTTAGCATTAAATACCAGTCTTAGTCTGAGACACACTGGTGTCATTGGGAATTAATTTGCCCATCCACTCTTAATCTGAGACAATTTTAAAAACTGGTGTCATTTATGAAGAATTATTGTTTTCATGCTATGGTAAATTGCAATGATAAGAATAGAATTCATCAAGGAGCAACAATGTTGGTATTTTTGCCTCATTGACCTTTTTTGTTGTAAGAATTGTCACGTCATCAAAAGACAATGGCCATGGTGAGGTAACAGAGTGCAAGAACAATGATCAAGTAATGACATCATAATATATTATGACAAGGTCAATGCTGTGGAAAGGGTGCATGATTATTAACCAGGGGGATAGGTTCGCCTTGTATTGAAGAATTTAATCATCTCTTACCTCCATCCTCAATTGTCTTTCCATCTTTACTCCAGACGACCGTCGCCTTCATATTGACCTTCAATGTCAATCGAACCCTACCACCGATGTTGACTGAAACGTCAGACATAGGAGCAAGGATCTTAGGAGCTGCATCTACTCTGATTCCCAACGGGATCTCCTCAACTTGTTTTGTGCCCTTGGAGAGATTGTGAGTGGTCTCGATGAGTTTGTAGTCACCTTCCATGACTGAAAGATAGAGTTTACGTATTCAAAGGTAAATGACATGGAACAAGTTGTGGATTTATGTTATTTAAAAAATGAGGATAATTCTGTCAGGCAATTGATAAGAAATTTGTCAAATATTCTCCCGAGCGGTAAAGATAATATAGAATAATATTTGGCTGGGAAGATATCATGGCTTCAATTGTATACGAATCCAAAGATAACTAAGGTTAAAAAATAAATTCTTAATTTCAAGTAGTAGTACTAAAAGCATCAATATTAAATAGATATCAAATTGGATTTATTTAACATCTTAATTGGCTAGGAGGAATGTGCTATTTAGTGCTATGGACAATGGACATTAGAGTTCTGTTCATCAAAATCTGAAATCTTATCAAGTTATTATAGCCCTATTTACCTGAGTATGCCACTGAGGACAAATGAAACAGAAAATATGTCACACATACCTTTTCGATCGATAGTTGTTCTGATTTCTTCAATGGGTGTTTCATCTTGCACAGCACAACGGAACTCAAAACTGCTTCCAGAGGAGACTTCTGTCTCCAGTGGTAATTTCTTGATGAACTTAGGAGCTAAAAGAGTCAATTAGTATCAAAATAAATACGGAATGTGTATCACAATGGGGAGAAAAAGTACCAACAGAGGTCACTGCCACTGAAGTATTGTCTAATGACATCATCTACTATTGTGATGTCAGCCATGTAACAATGTGTAGTGACGTCATCTTATTGTCTTTTTAATCTGCTACGGTCGTAGTGCCCCCTGTAGGCTCTGTTACTTTTTCTCTCCCTTAGCTAGCGCATGATTGCTTTAATGGAATTCAAATTTACTTACGTGTCTTGGCAAATTCAGTGGTCTTTTCAACTGAAAAGTAAAATGAAATCGAGTGATATATTTGAAGTTGCTACTGACGTTACACCAGGAAATAGTGACAAATCAATAATTGATTTGAATGGTTAACATCATTGCCTGAATATTTAAAACCATTGTGTGGATTTATGGCTAGGGATTTGTAACAATGATCATGAGGAAGATTCAGAATTTGGTGATATAATCAGTGAGGAATGAATCAATGTTCTAGAATGAATGCAAAATTAAGATGATAGGGAATAGAAAATAGTTGATTACTTAAACATCTTCAAATAAAAAAAGATTTATTCTAAAGTTCATAGTGATCATCAGAGTCAAGCTCCAGGCTTCCACTAAGTTGTCTTGCCACTAGGCTTGCTCATGCTTCATCGTTCAGATGAGACGTTGAATTGGCGGTCTCTCAGAGGGCTGCACTTTCCATATCTATCTATCTATCCATATTTATCTACTATACAGATATAACCTGACAGTGTACTATTTGTAAAACTTGTATCACACTGTCGTATGATTAATGAAAGATCTTACTATCATATTCCAGGTCTGGCAACTGAAGTCGAAGGGTTCGGAGAATGGTGTCTTCATCAATGTCTGCATCTTTAGGAAGGATGTTGACCCAGATGGTTGATTGGCATCTTCCATTGGAGTTCTCGGCACTCACAATGTACTGTCCAGGGTCTGTCTGGAGGGTGCTGGGGATTTGCAGAAGGTAATGGTTTTGTCCCTCGCAAAGGATTCGGTGACGCTTGCTATAGGTGAGTTCACGAACGCCCTTAAACCAGGTTACTGCAAGAACAATCAAATATCAATCATCACAACGTTAAATATCATAATGCATCTCTTTCATCAAAGGAATTTCTGTTGGTAAATCTTGACACTACCGATAAAGTCTAGATGGTTAAAGTTAACATTTGCAGTATGAGATAAACATGATTACATTACCTATAACCATTTCTATGATAGCAGAAATTTACTTCAGTCAAACGTTAGACTGGCCATCTTGCCAAAACACAACAGCGTCAAAGTGCTACATCATAATTCCATATAATTTCCTCGTGTTATGCATAACATGAAGAGTTTAAAAGCTAGTATTCTGTTCTGTATTTTATCTTTTTATGTCTCATGATTTTCTGTATATTTTAAATTGTCAGAGTATCAATGGATTTATTAAATTTCTGCAACAATACTTTCTCACTAA
The DNA here is from genome assembly GCA_932294295.1 of Alitta virens. Taxonomy (NCBI): domain Eukaryota; kingdom Metazoa; phylum Annelida; class Polychaeta; order Phyllodocida; family Nereididae; genus Alitta; species Alitta virens. Next base: position 35,231,422 of record OW028585.1, read on the forward strand.
CATCAAATTATATCATCAACTTGTGTCATCAAAGTGTATCATCAACTTGTATCATCAAAGTATACTTCTATGAAAGGCGCTTATAAAAAATTATGTAATTTCAACGGCAGAACCATCTCTGAAAGATTATCATCCATATCTAAATGGCATTGAGGAGCTAAATTGTATCAAATGCTGTGGGTCCAAAAATATGAATCTGCTCAAGGAATGATTGACTTACCAACAGGTTTAGGATCACCGTCAATAACGCACTTAATGGTGAGCGGGTCGCCTTCTCTGAGCGTGATTTCTTGAGGAGGAAGTTGCACGAACCAAGGACGTCCTGCTTGTGGAAACTGATGTCTTTCGGGAAGGTCGGGAACTGAGGGGACAGGTTCTCGCTCTCTCATTGGTGGTTTCTCTTGGCCTTTGTCTGGAATTAGAAAAATAAATTAAAAATGTATGTTATTAGCTAGTGTATCTCTTTATATCCTGTCACCTTAGTCTTCACACTAATAGTCGAGTAGCCACCTCCCTAAATCCCAGTTTTTGTGCTCCTGATTGTTATATAAACAATTGTGTACTCATTTGAAAGCTTAGAACATGAACTTTCCATTTCTGTGGGGTGTCATGTTCAGATCAGTCGCCTAACATCACCATATAAGGTCAAAGGTGACAATGTCCATATTAAGAAATTCATAATCAATGACTTGATATTTTGCCATCATTCAGTGGGTTCTCGCCATATTTTTACTAAACTTGGTACCATTTTCCTCTATAAGCATCAGAAGGTTCCAGTTGTCTGATCTGAGAAAATTTCTATAGGCATCACAGCGAAAGATCTTCAAAGTTTCTTATTGTGTTAATTGTGTATGGCTACTACGCAGGGACTATGTATTCAAAAGGTGACTGAATATAAAACCCACACATATATTAGAAGAGCACATTGTTAGATCTCTCATCCACTTGCTTGATCATATTACTGAATGAAAAAGTTTGACAAGTCAGAAAATGTTATCATGTTTCTTAAGCTGGCTTACTATGATCAGTTTCTCATATAATCTATACGTAATTAATAATAATTGATAATAATCAGCACTAAATCTTACTGAATAACTCACCCACAACCCTGAAGGTAGCTGCACATTTTGCTTTTCCTGCCTTGTTCTCCGCAATGCAGAAATAGAGCCCACTGTCAGCGATTTGCGCTTCACGGATGACCAGTTTTGTGTTACCGTTCTCGTCTGAGACCACTTTGCATCTGTCACTCTCCTCAATGGGGATGTTGTCCCTCAACCTAAAAAACAATTCATTTGGTTATCACTGTGCATTTGTTTGTATGATTTATTTAGTGATTTCTTTGTAACATGAGGTATGTAAGAGAATGCATATTTTATTATTACTCACAAACAACTTGTTTTGGTCGATTAATTCAATGCCCCTGTTCTTATTAGATACAAAACAACAAATGTTGCCTTGTTATGAGGCACTAGAACCATTGAAAAACGTTGGCAGTAAGCAGTGTGAGACTTAGCATTCTTTCGATGATGTGGTGAAGAATTAGTATGTTCTTCTGCCAGTGTCATGCATACATTTTTGGTGTGATATTGGTGAAAATAAGAATTGCAAATGAATATATCTTACAAATCTTAAGCTCTGGCATGTATTCAGAAAACATATTGTATGGTTCGTTGTCAGCCTAGGGTTTCCCAGATCGGAAGATATTTGAGCAATGCTGGATATCACCAGTCACACCAGAACTGCAATGGCATTATATTTCTTATAACCCATTTAAAATGGCCATCTTACCATCTGAATGTAGGAGCAGGCTTTCCCTTGGCTTGTGCCTCGATGACAACCTTTGCACCCACCTCGGCCCAAACGTTAAATGGTTCAACCAGGAAATATGGTTTACGCATGCCATCATCCTTGTCTCCTTCTGCATCCACTCCTTCAAATAACAAACAGAAAAATTATTGTCTGTAGAAATAACATGAGATATAATGGGTGACATCATATCCCCCTGCAATACACTTTGTCGTTATCCAAATCTTTTTATATCAACTTCTTGAAAACAGGTATGGAGAAATGTTTCTGATTGTCAGAACTATTGAGTGAAAAGAAGTTGGTGACATGATGACTCCTTGTTTTACACCTTGTTTTAGAGAAAGAGAGAGAGAAATTTGCATTTATTTGCAAGACCACATTATGACAAAAACAAACAAAGATTCTACTACTATCTGGATAACTACAATGAAATTTCATTGGAACTGAGGCTATGAAAGCAACTGACCCCTAGGCAGTGAGCTATTTATTTCAGGGCAGACCACCTATGTTTTATTTAACTAACCCTAAAATCTCCCGGTACTACTTCAAAACTTCCGTTTAGGACCGGCGGACCGGCCGCTTTTTTAACCCTGGCATCAGAGGTTAAGAAATTAGGTCTGACTTCCATTGTAGAGGTCATATTATTCTGGAAATTGAAGTTGTGGATCATCTTACCCACAACATCCAGGCTGGCGCTGCAAGCCACTTCGCCCTCCACATTGGTCGCTTTGACCGTATACAGTCCTGCATCATCCTTCGTCACATTGGAGATCTCCAGAGTTAGGAATCCAAAGTCATTCTGGAAGATAAGATAAAATAAGATAAGATAAGATAAGATAAAATAAGATAGGATAGTTAACATAAGATTACATAACATTTTCCCTATAAGATTGGATTGATTAGATTAAATTAGATTAGATTAGATAAAATAGCATAATATTAACATAAAAATGTGATAAAACGTGTTGAGATGAGATGAATTATTGCAACATTATATTACATCTTTTTTTGGAACTTTTTAAAAAACGGTGCAATGGGAGAAAAACATAAGCTATCTGAAATTCTGAAGTACACACTCTTGCCAATGTATTTAACCTTAATATTAAGACCACCTCACCATGTCAATCTTAATGGCAAGGTTCCATAATATAGCTACTCATTTATCTCAATAGTTGTAGTTAATTGGGGCAAGAGTCGTACATGGATAAGTTTGCTTCAGTTGCATGAGATGATATTTTTCCATAACATGAAAGTCACATTCATGTGTATTATGCACATACCATAAACATGGCTCTGTCGAATTTTTTGGCTTGTTCGGATAGATTATCAGTCTTGAGCCAACTGCATGTTTAACATTATAGTGTGTTAAACATTTAACTGTTAGACTGTTTATCACATTATACTATTACTAATTCATGTCACTCTTTATATAAAATTAATTAGTCATGTATTATATTCTTCTTTGTTTTTGTATAATAGTCATATAATCTATCTTTACTTCATTACTATGGACTACATGCAGTCTAGAGCAAGCAATTCTAGCTCCTATGCTAAGACTAAAATAACTTGCCTAGAAATTCATGGATAGCAAGAGGTTGGCAACTATACCAGTTGCGCTAGGTACAATGCGTAGAGTTGGGCAGAGGGAGGCGCCTTGCTGCAAACCAGTCAGTGCAAAAGACAATACAATTTATACCTTAAGATTTATATACCTTGTATTTTTTATAGATTTCATTTATCCATGTATCTACATATAACAAACACTCTTGCTATATCAAAACATTTTTGGTATTCCAAGATATATAGTTTGTGTAAGCAGGTCTGATGATAATTAATCAATAACATGTAATATTAATTTATGATAATCAAAACTATATATTGTTGGACACTTGTTTCACATTTTTATCTGGGAATTGGTAAATCTCAATCTTTTAAATTAAAATTTATTATATTTTTCCCTATCCAACTTAACAATAACATTTATTATTTTTTTTATTTATGTCCCAATTATTTTCTATTCATGATCACTGCTTTAATCACTTTGATAATCCTGATCCACTTAAATAAACAGTAGGCCTGCCTCACACCTTCATAGTTTGCTAGTTTATGGACCAATGTTGTGCTTTAAACAATGGTGTACTTAATTAAGTTAACATTATACCTTGGTTGTTTTTTAAGAGGTGAGTAGTGATTTTCTGATACCTTCACAGCTTAAGAGTTTATCATATTTTTTAATTATATATTAGCACATTTATTGCGTAAACATGTACAATATTGAGCTATACATTATTTGAAATATGTATTGTTTTATTAATCTCATTTTAAAATCTTTGTTTAGAGCAATTCTGAATCACATAAAACTCATTAAGTATGGCTTATCAATTAGGTGCTGCATTTATCTAGTTAAATATTATGTTATTATATCAAGTATACATGGCCAAATTTTGAATCGGTATCTGTCGCATTGAATCCAGAACTACATCTATTTAAATCATATGATAACAAGGAATTGAATAATGGTCGACCCGTTGTAATTATAAATTGTATCCTATCCACAAATGTAGTATCTACCCCTATTCCTGATGTCTCTGTTTAGTTTTATCAACAAATAAACCTTGATGAATTATTTTGAGATACTAGAAAAGTTTAGTGATAGCATAAGTCAAATGCACCCAAGGGCACCATACTTTATCTGTGCAGCTCAATTTTGAGGAATTCTATCAATTTCTTGTGATCTTGTAAGAATAATAATTTATTGCCAGATCATCAAAATTCTGCTATCTGCATATCTCTCCTTCCTGCTGTAATACTGAGTAATAAGCGGATAACTATGGAAACAGGAATTCCACTCAAGACTAGCGAGTGTTGAAAGGGCAGTGCCAGAAAAACTTCTCTCTCTTAGGAGAGGATTAACTTACTATTTGGATCATGCAGAAGGAAACTGCTGTAAGGCTGAGCTGTTTACTCCATAGGATATGGCAAAAGACCATGAATAACTTTAAAAAATGTATAGTACAAATGGTATATCCCATAGTATCCCTTACTCGATTATCGCCGAGCCCGACCAGATACTAGTAGATAGCGCGCCAGATCGGATCAAAGTTGAATCAATATTGGTTTACGTCGAAGCATTGACAGCCACGCTGATGATCCAGGTTCGATTCCGAACCAAGGCATTCTTCACGAGCTACATCTCAGCCGGGTGTTGATCGCATTAGATGTCAGATTGACAGTGCCTTATATTCTGTGTCTAAGGTAAGGCAAGTACAGGACCCTACCCATGGGGTAAAATGTAAAACATGGTGTGGACTCCAAGCCTTAACATCCCATCATGTATGCCTCTGGCAGCCGGTCATATAAGCTGACCAAGCTGCAGACCGACAGCACAGAATAAATGCATCAATCAACATCTATCCATCCATCCATCTACCCATCTATCCATCTATCTATCTATCTATCTATCTATCTATCTATCAACCCATCAATCCATCAATCAATCTATCTACCTACCCATCTATCTATCTATCTATCATTCTAACTATCCATCAATCAATCTATATCTATATCTATCTATCTATCTATCTATCTATCTATCTATCTATCTAACTATCCATCAATCCAACTATCCATCCATCAATCTATCTATCTATCTATATATCTGACTATCTATCTGACTATCAATCTATCTATCCATCTATCTATCTATCTATCTATCTATCTGATTATCTATCTATCTATCTGACTATCTATCTATCTATCTGACTATGTGTCTTTGTATCGAGCAGGGTGGCTGCATAATACATGCACAGTTGCATATATATATCTTAGTAGTATGATCTCCATATCTCAAATATTTATTTAATCATATCATATAACAGCCAAGTATATACCTCAGAACCAAGGCTATACCTGCAATATATATGACAGACCAAGATATTTTCCAGGCCTTTGAAATAAACTTGAGGTTGTTTTTAGCTGTGCACTGTATGTTACTGTTATCTGATAAGCCAGTTGTGTGCGGAGATAGTTCTGCTGGGAAAAACAATTTACAGATGTAAGTTTTCAGAACTGGAGGTGCAGATCTCTTGGTACATACTCTGACATATCATGTGTTTATATTTTTGAGGCTATATATAAACTACCTGGGCATCTGTACAGCATGTAAGATACTCATATGATATAATACGTTATAACAGAGGAGTGCATTCCTGTGATATAAATAGTCTGATATCACCCAACAGAATATTAATCAACTTTACTATTACATTTACATCCTTGGTAGGCCTGTTCAAGCACGAATCTTTCTCACTTCTCTTGGAAGTATACTGCTAAACAGCCACAGTCAGTGCATCAGGCTAAGCGCTCTACAATCGCCATCACTGCCTCTAGCTAAGTACCCATTTACACCTGGGTGGAGTGAAACAGTGGTTCTAGGGGGATCTGCTCAGTTTCTCCAAGCTGTGGCTGGGTTTGAACCCACGACCTTGATGGGACATGTTACACTCATTATCCGCTGGGCTATAATCATGGCACCCACAAAGCATCTATCTATCTATCTATCTGTCTATCTATCTATCTATCTATCTAACTATCTATCTATCTTTCTGTCTATCCGTCTCCCTGTCTATCCATCTGTCTGTCTATTTATCTATCTATCTATCTATCAATCTGTCTATTTACATATCTGTCTATCTATCTATCTATCTGTCCATCTATCCGTCTCCCCATCTATCCGTCTGTCTGTCTATCTCTCTATCTAACTATCTATAGTAATGCCAAAACCACACTTGGGTCCAGAATTAGTGGTCTTAATGGTGAGGTGTTTTTGAGGTCTTGTTTTATGGAGTGTTCTTGCAAGTGGGTTCCACTAGAAGGACATAGAAACCAATTAACTTCCAACCAAACTTTACTGCATAACTGATTCATTCAATCTTATAAGAGTTGTTATCTTTGGGGGGAGATTTTTGATTTATTTGTTGTGTACAAATCTAAGCACCAGTGGGGGACTATTAGATAGATAAGGCCTGTGCTACCTTGCCAGCACCCTCAGCAGTTGGGGGTATATAGTGGGGGTTCTATTGTTGTGAGCAGGGTTCTAGGTCAAGGGTGATGCTATTATGTGATGGGGAAGAAATAGAAAAAGACAATAGATACTGATGTAAGTGATGCGGGGTGATGGGAACTACTTCCTGTGTTTCTAAGCTCTTGTTTGTCACATTAGAATTACCAAAGTTTTGTACTTAGAAAATCAGTGCAGAAAATAAGTCAAAAAGATTACAGACTGCACAGTACTAATAAAGACAATTCAATTATAGGTATGCAGAGCTAGTAAGAATTACCTCAAGCTATAACAAGCCAAACCAAACCAGAGCTAGCTGGAAATACCTAGTAGTTAGCTCAGCTGAAGTCCCACATTAATATAATCACATTAATAACTTATCTTTAAATCTGATTTGTGTGTCTTGTATGCCCTACAATTCAAATATTTACAAGAATTTAGTCACAGCTTCTAGTGGATAATTATAGCTGGATGATTTGATTTAAGCAATTTTAGTCTTCATTATATTTGCTGACCTCAAGCATTTCTATGATACATTAACTGATGTTAGCATCATTGCTAAATATATTGGTGGATACTGCAGAGAGATAGACTTAATATACAATGCTATTCGGAATATATTTTGGAAACTAGCTTCACTACATTTTACGTATGCATTTTGTAGCAGTTTAGCAGTTTTCAAACATGACCTCGCCAAGTTTGTATTTCACCCTCCTCCTATTACATAACCCCCTCCTAGCCCCCTTGCTCTAACTTAAACCCCCTGGAATATATCCCTGTACCTCTGCAAGGGTGAACTGGGATTAATCTTGGGGTGAAAAGTACACAAGTTCACCTGAGTGGATTACTGCAAGGAGCTGCAATAATCCTGCATCTGTACATTAGTTAGCATTTTCTGAAGAAAAGTTCAACTTTAGTCTTTGTCATGTAGAGTGACATGATGCTAAGTTAGTTATTAGTCGTATTACACCTTGTGGAGATTTTCTAAGGATGACTAATTTTTTTAGTCAAAATGGCTAGTCATTCTGGACGCAGCTATAAATATCTATTTACATTGTCAAAATGTCTAAAATTTGACTCAAAATATCAGCTTAATTAGCTGTTCTGACTAATGCCCTCGTCAAATCAACTTTATTTGTGTGCTTAATGGATATTTATGTGTCTTACAGTGGCTTTCTTTGCCATCTCCAAACTAAATTTCATTTCAATTTACAATCTAAAATGCCAAAATCTGTTTGACAGGGATCTGGATGAATAAATATTTTTGGTGGCACCACAGTAGTAATAGCAAACTGTCTCTACTCGTATATACTAATTTGTATATGTACATATTCACCAATAAAAACATTAAATTAAATGTCAATACATACAAAAAAGAGTTTGCAAGTGAAACACCATTGTTGCAAGACCCAAACTATCATCTTCACCTAGTGCACCTGACTTCAGCAGCCACCTGGCTTTAGCAGCCACTTTAGCCACTTCCCTTGTCTGACCACTTAACACAGGTTACACCGTTTACAATAAACTTGTCTGAGCCTGTTTGAGTCAAGATAAACTCTGCATTATGTAGGATTCTTATTTGCACTAGTTTAAGTCAGTTCTTATTATTATTTTTATTTATTTATTAATATTCTTTATTAGCCAGCCACCGTACAATTAATCTTATATTCAATACTGCCTATACACCTTGCTACCTGCCACTAAACCTAACCATATTAGCTATGTATGTCTGCTAGAAGCTACAACTAATGTGTATCATGATGATTGATGGACCACTGCATGGCTGCCTTTTAAACTGCCAAAATCTTCAGCTGTTAAGCTAGTCACTGGGTGTTCTTGCTTTGCATATATGCAATTATATATTCTATATATATTATATATAATTTTACATTATTATTTATAGGCCACTACCTCAGTAATTATGAGTCTCAATAACTCTTTCAAGTAACTACAAGTGTGGCTACTCCTCTTCATTGAGAAAAGTTTTAGTTTGTTAAATGTCATTAAGAAAAACCTCAGCAAAGGTTCATCTGATGTACCTTTGCCTTCTTGAAAATGACACTAATTAAACTCCATTACACAAAATACTCCTCTTTTATGTTTTTAAAATCAACTCATTTTGATGTTGATTTATGAATATGTCATGATTTTTCACTAAACATTTAAAGTAACATCGATATGTAAATCATGTAATTAATTTCATCATTGCCAAGGAATCTCTTAAAACTTGGCCATTGTTATGTTTAAAAACATTGGTTAACTTGTAAAATAGCTGATCGAAAATAATGAAATATGGAATGAGATGGAATCACAACAATGACATCACAACTGATGACGTCATACCGTGATCCTGTAGCGCCCTCCATCGGTAATAATCTTGTTTCCATGGAACCAGGTGAAATTTGGTAATGGGAGGCCAGAAACGGCACAGTTGAAACGGATGGTTTGTTGTTCCATGCACCGTTTGGATCCGAGTCGAGTGGTGAAAGCGGGCGTGGCATCTAACCTCTTCTTCGGTTTTGTCGATCTCTTTGGTTCTTGTTCAGATGGTGTCGCTGGTTCATATCCGGGCCGAGTACGGCGGTAGATGTCGTCATATCTTGCACCAGCACCGTCGTAGATGGTACGGATGTACGTGGGTGTTACGTGGGGGTGGAGGTGATCGTATGTGTCGCGCTGATCACGATGTCGTAACGCTGTTTTCACTTGGTAATCAGCCAAACCTGCCGCACGTGACTGGCGCTTAATTTCCCACTCTTCCTCTACTTTCCTCCTGATGTTATCCTGCAACGTTAGATAATCTACTTCATCCTCACTTTGAGTTGTGATCTGTCTTCCTCTTCTTTGACGCTGACCATCGTATTCCACTTCTACTTCTGACTTTTTGAAATAGCGACCAAGCAAACTGGTGACATCCGTACCGTATGGCACTACCAACTTCTCTCTGATAGTCACACCATAAATCTGAGCATCCGGTGGTTCCCCTATTTCTCTTAACTGTTGCTCATTCAGCAAGAAGTATGTGTATTGTTGGTAGATGCGGGTGTCTTCAGGAAACAGACTACGATTTCTGCGTACAAACTCCTCCAATGATGACATTGACTTCTCCATGAACTGTGTTTTTTGAATGACTCTCTGCAGAGCATTGTTTGCCTCAACTTTGTCTCCTGAGCCAGATTGTCTAAATTTGGTGAATGTCATTGCCTTCTTGCCTGATGGCAAAGTACGAACTCGAATATCATCTGGTGAAAAGTTTCCAGATTGATCTACCACAGTGGCTGACAGGTCTTTGTAGTTCAAAAGGTCCCTGTCGACTTGAACATTATTAGTCCTCACATCATACTCTGACCTTAGTTCTCCATAGGTCTTTCTAGGATATAACGCTTCCCAATTTTCATCTACTCTATTTTCATATCTTGACACACTACTCGACCTTTTCGGTCTTCTGATTGGTTCATAATCTAGGTCAAGGTCACCAAAGCGGGTCAAGCTGGCTGACCTGGATGTGCGAGGAGCGCTCCGGTAACGAGCATCCTCGTATGAGCTGGAACGAATGGAACTAGCTTTGGATGGGACACCGTAAGCCCTTGCGACAGATGACCGTGTATCATACACTTCCTCCACTGTGCGTTTGATGGCAGAAGGACGCATCGAATTGAGGAAGCGTGATGACTTGGCTTGCCTTAGGTCATGTCGGATGTGCTCGTAAGCATCTCGATCAACACGAGCAGCAGGGTTGCTGTATCTGTCTAAACTGTATCCGAAACGACTTGACCTGCGAGTATCAATATCCTCATCGACATAGAGTGGATAACGGCCTCTTGATTGGATGCTAGCCTGCATGAGGCGTTCGCCTGACATGACTTCTTGGGGCAAGTCACGGTCGGCCGACATTGTGTAGCGGGGGCGGGTATATTGTTGGTCATACCTTGACTGCCGGGTTGTCCCACTGACGCATGTAGATGAGGTACGGGACGACGACGGTGAACGGCTGTCCGCCACTGTGTAGATACGGCCATGTTGCTTGGAGCGGTAGCTCTTCAAGGATGAACGACTTTGGTAGGATGATGACATGGTGGTAGATTGGGATGTGGATTCGGAGGCAGGGTCAGTTGGTACAACACTTACAACCATGCGTGACGATGACGTCACTTACTTTCAAAACAAATGATAGTATAACGCCTGTATAAAGTGTTACGGCTCAAAATCTAAAGTATCTCAGACAATTAAGTTGCACAATCTGTATAGTCTGTATATACTCCTGAGATATCTTGCTTACAAGCCGAAGTGCCCGAGGTGTATTTTCAGTAGCTGACAGCTGACTTGCGCATCACTGTATAATATATTTATGAGTATTCCTTGTTTTTGTTGCTGAGCTTTTGCTTTGGTGAATTCAGCTAACTTTGCAGTACGAATGGTATATTTTGTTATCACCAACTGGAAAATTATGGATAAGTGATAAATTGATATAACTGCTAGTAATGCAAAATTGTAATGTCCTTGATATGTTATGATATCCTTGTGTATATATAAATATATATCAGGTGCTTAGATGATGTCAGGTGAGAGGAGGAGAACACTCAAACACTCTACTCCCAGAAAGGACCGATTCAATCCCGTCGATTGCAACCAGCGTCGATTGAAACCGGTGGATTGAAACGATGAATTCACCTCATCCGAAAGATGGCCATAGGGCAGGTGGAAAGCCAGTGGGAGCGAAATGAACTTCTTGAGAGTCAGAATCACTCTGGACTGACTTCAAACTCACTGACTGCTGCTGGGAGCTCTCCACCAATCCCCTTGCAGCTGCTCTTGGTCATGTGACCCTGCCCCTAGCAACCGTCCTAGCAACCAGTAGTATACATAGTCTGTGCAGTGAGCTCAGTGACTGGGGAGCCCCACTGACTAGGTAAGATGCTGAGCCAAAGATTGTGGGATGCTGTTGCTACTGCTGCTGCTGCTGATGCTGCTGCTGCTGCTGCTGATGCTGAATAGGGGAGAGGTGGGCCTTGAGAGCCCTCTAGCACAGAGGGGGGGGGGGGGGCCTTTGGAGTAATGAAAATAATTGTGGTCATCTACTGATAGATTCAATGGATGTCAGAATAATTGTGCACTTGGCTTTTTCATCTAGGCATAGTATTATTATTAAAATTGCACCACTATAGTGGTTGTGGTAGACAAGTATAGTTACAAGACCAGACCTGCATTGTGTACAATTTATTAATCTTAGATTGGTCAGCAGTCATATAGGTACTCTTTAAATTGTGGGAGTGTGTTTAGTAGCTGGTCTGGGAGTATCTAGGAGTCACCCCTCCCCCTTTCTCAAGGTATGGTACCACTGTAGTCCCGCACTTGCTCCCTCAGACAACTTTTACACTGCATTGGAGAAAGCTTTGCCTCAGAATCAACTTCAATGCACTGATATAACTCCCCACTGACATAACTTCGCTGAGATAACTCCATTGACATAACTCCCCAGTCAGTGGGCGGTTGAGTTCTACCGGTGCACTGAAATTATTTGGCTGCTAGGATCAAAACTTTCTGAAGCTATTTTTCAACAAGATCATCAGTGAACAAGACTAACTAATTCATCATTTGTCAGTTCAACTGTTGGCTTATTCACATTTTTTTATAAATTTATTAATTTAATTATTTAATGACATCTGGGTTATTTAGCAAAGCTTGATTCCTTATTCATTTGACAAACATTAAATATGCTTCAAATTCATCTATTAATTCATTCATTCATGATTTACAGATTTTCATTTGTAAATAATTATTTTTAATTGATTCATTCATAATTACACAAATTAATTTATTCATTCAGCCATCGAGTTATTTTTATTTATTATTTCACATTCTCTTATTTCTTTTGCTCACAAGAATTCTTGGTTAATTTTCATATTTGTATTAATTAATGATGTAGGGAGAGGTGTCCAAGCTAATAAAATAATCTACCAACCTAGGTCCTTTAGCAAAGCTATATAATATGTAGCTTATTAGCCAATCACTTAATTAAAAAATATTGTCACCTAATTTAAGAAAGGTGTATATTATACGCATATCCACGAAGGCTACTTCTGTTGGGTGGGTGAACATGCAGTTGGTTCAGGTGGTGATGAAAAACCACCAGTCTATCCCCCCCCCCTCATTTTTATTTTCTTTTTTTTTCACATTCAGCACACACGTGAATTTCAGATGGAGGGTGACCCAGAAACGGAGATGCTCCGCAGCTGTAACAAGGCTGCTGCTGCTGCTGGCAAATGATTCTTGTGATTACTAAATATTAAATATAGAACATTATAATGTAATACAAGGATCGTTATGCATGACTGATTTTAAATTACATGGATTTTTAAGTCAACTGAAATTGATTTATTATGGTGCAATTACAAAGAGAAATAATCACAAAATTAGTATAATATGATTATTATTAATATCAGCAACAAACATTCTTTACTTTATATATAGCAGCATATTTATTTTAAAGATTTTATTATGAGTATCAATTATGATGAATAATAAATAAATTATTCACAACAAACAATTAATTGCAATTGATGTGGATATGCTGTTTCCATTGAGGTACTGATGTAAATATAACTATATATTGAAAAATATAATTATATGCTAATTATGTTATGAATTAAGTCATTATATTGATCTTAAAAGTTCTTATATTAGTAGTATATTAATGATGTGCATTTATCATGAAATATCATATTTGAGTCTGTCATTAAACGAAGATGCCGATCTTGTAATGTCTGTTGCAGTTCTAATTCAGTTGCCATGGTAATTGGCAGGTTGCCATGGCTGTGCGCGGGGGAGTGCTGAGGTGGTAGGCCTGCTACTTATATGGGACCAGTAGCTCCTACAGGCTTGTAAATATAGACCGGTACACCACATCAGAAGGGGGAGATGCAGAGTGTGTTATTTCATAATCTTCCTGTCTGTTGGTCTGTCATTAATGACATTATGTCTGTCTCTTGGTGTTTCAGAAGTCTATGAGTTCCTGTATGTATTTCAATATGTCTGTTAGTCTGTCTATCTGATCACCCATATATGCTACATATTTAGCGGTTAAACATTCAAGTGAACAGTGCATGCATGAGTTCAAAGCCCACTCCCTGCACTGTTCATGAGCCACATCTCAGTCCCTGTCCCATCACATGGGATGTACTCATCATCATCTCATCCATGGCAGTGACTGTGGGTGCATGGGTTCAAAGCCCACTCCCTGCTCTGTTTATGAGCCACATCTCAGTCCCTGTCCCATCACACGGGATGTACTCATCATCATCTCATCCATGGTAGTGACTGCATGTGCATTATATATCATTATCAATCAGGGGCGGACTGGGCCGCCGGGAGGCCGGGAGGTTTCCCGGTGGGCCGATAGTGTAAAAAAAAAAAATAATAATAAAAAATAAATTTAAAAAAAATATACCCAGAGATACATCTGGGCCGCTGTTACTCAAATTTCCAGGGCCACTATTTCATCCCAGTCCGCCCCTGTTATCAATTCATGTTGATAGTAAATCCTGATTTCCCGTGGTAACAGCAGGTACTATTGGTATTCTGCCAATGCTGAATGTTTTCTTTTTAACTAAAAATATTATGAATAATTTTCTCCCAATACATTATACTCTGTTCTTCCCCCTGCCAGACCATGGGGCCATCAAGTTAATGTATTGCATAACATGACGTAACACAGCTACCCATCTGGTTGCCATTAGCAACCGATACATCCCACGTTGATGGCAATCAAAACATTGAAAGGTGTTCGCCAGGGCGCGGTGATTTCACTCAGTTATTTTACTGCACTATTTTATCTGTCATGGTCGCTCAAACGCCTTCGCAAACATAGTTCATGAGATTATGGACTGATAAAAAAAGAGGAAAACTTGCGATAGAATGGAATAGAATAAAATAATATAATAGATTAGAATAAATTAAAAAAGAGAATAGAATAGAATAGAATGAGACGCAAAGTATCTAGTAGAACAGAATAAGAAATTAGTTAAGGTAGGCCTACACAGAGAATAGAATAGAATAGAATAGAATAGAATAGAATAGAATAGAATAGAATAGAATAGAATAGTTGCTCAGCAAAGACAATATACTTGTATTACAATATACCTAACATTTATCAATGAATGTGCTTGAAAGTGGATCTAACTGAGGGGAACTTTATTTTACCACTAAACCAGTTCGTTTCTCAAGTTGGAAATGCTTAGTCAGCAAAAAATGTTCTGGGAACAGATACATAGCTGCATAGAGCGTCAGAAGCTGTCAGGAAACCATGGCAACCGATTTATAATCCCAGAAGATTTGATTTATGTTTGCAGTCTGAAGAAGCGGATATTTGGCAAAGTTGTTATACCAGTTGGATAAAAAAAAATAAGAGGATAAAATCTTGATAACAGTACATAGATTATATAATGTGAAATTAACCAATTGGCGACTGCAAACAAAACATTGGAAGTTCGATAACTTGACATATATATATATCAAAAAGTAGATTTATATATCCTCTCACGTATATAGGCTATACTAGCCGCTATAGAACCAGCCTTGGATGAACTAGAGACTTCATCCAGCTAACCCATTTTTCTATTTCACATGCATACAGTAAAACAATATGAAAAAGGCTCGGCAGTTATAGGAGCTTCACTGATCTTAATCTGGCTTAACCAGACACGTAGCTAGCATAATACACCCCCTATCCCTATCACGATTCCTGATGGTACAATTTATGCGTTGTTTTACTAGAGAGTATCTTGGTATAGGTATTGTAATAAGCTGTGGATAATTATGGCTAAGAAAGCTAAAGTTAATTTCGAAATGTTGCACTGTGTTGTCTCACATTAAATCAACAAATACAATCTTTCCTCATAAAAAATTGAATAAAGTAATAAATATTATGAGCGATGCTTATCGGCGCCGCAGGTGCTGAGCTTTGCTCACTTCCCGTAGACGAGTAGCTACACAGTGGACAAGCCAACCGGAACTGGATAAAAATTGATTTCACCTATTATCGCCATTTTCATCGCATAATTGGCCAATCACAGCGCCTGTTACTTTGATTTCACTATTATCGCCGTTTTTCATTGCATCATTGGCCAATCACAGCGCCTGTTACACCCGCTTTAGTTATTCAGAACGAGACTACGTCATCACGTCATATACGGTCATAAAAAACGTTGGTTCAACAGTTGCGATGCCATAATTTCGTAATAAGTACACATTCTAACGGTACATAGAGACATCTGTTATAATCTTGAAACGATACTTTCGCTAGCCATCCACATTGTTATGATGACGCCATATCACACAAGGGGGCCAGTGTAAGCGATTGCAACTCCCCTGGCGGCGGAAGGTACGCATTACAATTCCTGAGCAGGTCTGACTTTTTTTAACTCTAAAATCATTATTTATTGTCCAATTTTGAAAATTAAAAAATCTACATGGTGGGTATGATGTGTACTAGAGTTAGGGCAGTCAGTCAGGAAAATAACTAACTTAACGGCCTGGCAAAAATCAACCTGTGGGCCTACCCGGACCATTTTGTCAAATAAAATTTGTCTTAAGCTGGTAAAAAAAAAAAAGTTTTTTTAATAGAACAGGGACTCATTTGAGTTGTCATGAAGTTTTCTGGTCATAGGCCTATACATAAATTATTGTATAGCTTTGCTCACTCCTGGCATATATTACAATTTTCACATTGTTTTGAATAATACAAGGCCTATGGAATAACTTGTGTGATAGTGCACTTTTTTAACACGAGAGGTCAGGCTGTGTCAGACAATCAACATATGGAATGTAGCCGCCTCTGCTGGAATTACCTGCAGTTTAGGTTCTAAGCTCAAGATGGGTTACTCCGTAGATGGTGTTGGCGATATTATGGTGATCTTGTAACACGGATTATGTAAATTAAAAGCACTATAATATTTTTTTTGATATATTTTTAATCAGATATAATATGCAGGTGTCAGGTGCGTTATTCAAACACAGCATATGACAAAATGATAACATTTCATTCAGTCAATCTTCACAGTTCAATATTTACATCTTGTTAAATTCAGTCAAGTAAAAAACTTGACAGTCAAATGACTCATAAACAAAAGGAAAAATATCAACATCCAATGTCACTATAGTCACACATGTAGTCACTAATTAATAATCAATAATAATTAATCAATTGACAATTAATATAATCACAAAATGATTAATAAAATATTGCATGTAGTGTAATTATTATGACAGTACAAAATATTGCAATGGAAAAATATATGTATCTATAATATGATAATCGTCTGTTATTTTTATAAGATATTAGTGGTATGAAATTGCTCTATTTCTTAAGATTTATTAAAGCGAAGTACCATCACTCAAATATGACGCATCAATATTTCAGAAGAATGTTACATCTTTACATTTAAGAAATATTTAATATGCATTCAGATTGTGTAATTAAAGTGTAGCAAAAAAATATGAAAAATTTGTACTTTTTTTGTAGAGCACCGAATAACAGTGTTATGCATTTGATTCTTGTATAATTGCTATGCCACAATGTGTGCATGAAATAAATAAATATGTATATATATATAACAGACCACATGAATAAAATGATGCAATAAAATATTGTTGTTGCTATTTCAAAATAAATACAGACCAAATTCTTAACAATTTAATAATTTCTTGAAATTCTTTTTTTACTATAACATGGAATCAATGAAAACTCAGCCATGGTCCAATTTGCTTTCGGATAATTACGATTATATGTCGAAACGAAAGCTATGAACATACGAATTACGATCTAGGACAACGACAAAGTTTTCTGATTCTTTTTTAAGAAAATGTTTCATTGTGCATCATATTAAAAAAAAAATAGAAAAGAAAATAATACTTTATTATTATGATTAATAATTGCCCGTTTCCCTGTGTAATTTCAATACAGTGCCTCTCTGATATTATAAAAACATTGGCGATAAAAATCATTACTAAATAAAAAATTAGCAAAATATTATAAATATGATTTTTGTCCAGCATGTATGTAATTGCAATTAATTAACGGGTTAAGTAATTTTCAGAAATTTATCACTTTGAAATAATTTCTTGCAGAAAACATGCAGGCAAAACGTTTGAAAACTTTGACCAAATTGGCAAACATGAATCTTGAACTTTTGATTTGAATGTGTTCACAACAATTAACACTGCACTCAATTACAATTTCAACATCTACCGTGTCACCTATAAATTAATGCCATGATATGTAAGATAATCATTACGATATACATTATATATAATATTATTGATTTCTACATGTGTGGAAAGTTCATCACTGACGTAAAATATCAGAAAATAACGTTAGTACTGATATTTCCATCGCGTCTAATAAACCACACAATTTTGTAAATAATCAAATCGGTTATTATGGCAACGAAGCGAAAATGTAACACGGTAGACATCAAATCAAGGAAGCGGCAATTTTACAAAATATTTAAAAAATAATAAAATAAAACACAATTGAGGAATAGCATAACACAATCCTGTCAATTTGTTTACAACCAGATTTTAAGCATCATTCAAGTTATCAAAGTGGCCAGTTATTTATATATTGACTCATAACAATATTGCACAAGACAATTGAAATATTCCATTAATTTGCTGCAAGTATGTTGCAATATAATTTCAATATGAATATTTCCAGTTTTGTTATATCACATGTAAATAATATAATACAATCATATTGAATATGAATCTATTGTTAAGAATATCATAACAATTAAAGAAAGTGTCAAAAATATCTTTTGCCACATAAGGCTATTATGCAGTTCAGTATGATCAAACATACAAAGTATGGCTGCCGAAGTTGTTTTTGAATTATTTGAAAATATTAAATATTTATAGAAATAACCTGTTCATATTCCATGACTGGACTTTTCAGTTGAGTTTTACAATATTCTCATGAAAAAACAGTAACAGTTACTTAGTTTTGACAAAAGTTTTTGTTCCTATATTTTCTCGTCTAAAACCATTCTCTTTTTATTTCAAGCGACAAAGTTTTATCAAGTGTAAGTAAAAAGAGTTTGTCAAAGAGTTGAGTATTTTCTTCTTATCTAGATTTCTTTTCGAGTGTAAAAGCTTTCAAAAACCACTTCGGCAGCACGATTTTAACTTTCACTCACAGTGAGTAAATATGAAGAAATGTAAAAATTGAGGAATGGGATACAGGGAACAGAAAAAGGAACAAACTATTATGGGGAACAGAAAATTAAAAAGATTTAAAATCGGCAAATGTTAGTTATGAGTCATGGACTCTGTGCACTGGCAGTGTTCAAAAAGCAATCCGAATATTATATTAATATTATACATTGTAAAAAAATGTTAATTTTCACTATCCATGTATTATTATAATTTTTTCTGGCATTTCAGCAGATATTTAATGTATGTAATAAACGTAACATTCCAATGTCACTGTTATTTCAATCGATGTATAATATTTATCATATAAATTGCACGGAAATAAATTTTTAATAACAGAGCTAAAATAATTAAAATATTAGAAATTTCAAAATATAAAATTTGTTATATAATGATTCATTGGAGTTCCTATACATCACACCAAGTCTAATAATATCATCAAAATAACTTGTGTAAATATTGCACTCATCAAAAATTATGTTTCAAACATCATAACAAATCATAAAACCATACAAAATTGTAAAATATTGAAATGCACTATTTACAACAGTTAATCAAATTGAGTTTTCAAAAAATTTACAAAAAAATGTATCATAAGCAAATGACAAGATAATATTATAACACGTTTCACGTTATACTGATATTTTCATTATGGTTGCCATGGCAGCAATATTTATTCAATGTTGACAGTAAGTCGGTCGTAACATTTATTTGAACTATCTTTTTGTATTCTGTGTCACTTAATGTGAAATTCAAATCCAAATTATTTCAAAGTGATAAATAGTTGTACTCACAATCTGTCTTTCATAATAATATTATCAGTTTACGGTATAAAAAATTGTTTCATCAATCGCCATTCAAACCGATAGTTTTTCACAGACAATTAGTTTGTGGGCACTAAGAAAATTTATCACAAAATCGCATCCGTGCTTTGACCATTTTCACACTATAATCAAAAATTGTATTTTTGTATAATGACTTGTAAACAACTATGAAAATGGACGAAGCACAGAATCAAAAAACAGTTAATTTAACGGCAGTTCAGCCAATCAGACATGGCGATTCATCAAAAGACGTGCCTGCTGAAAAGCGCGAAGGCATTGCAACAACCTTTTTTTCGGACCGCAAGTTTTCTTATTTGTGCAAAGGTTAATAAAAACCATGTTTTGTTGCACATGAGATTTTTTGAAAATAACTTTTGAGACATTTTTCACTTAAAAAATAATAATTTTCTTCAAATATAATTCAAAGAGATCTCTTTAAAAGTTGAGACTTCGAGTAATAATAATAATAATATTGCAATTTAGCGTAATAATATATAATCATTTTGAGAATTATAAGTTGGGTTTTCCTGCGGGACATGCCAGAACAGGAAAAAATGCTAACAAATATTCAGGGTATGTTTCATAATCAATAGTTAGATTAACGTTAGATTTCAACCAATTTAAAAAATGTAATTTTGTTTTTGCTTCTATAGATAATCATCATATAATAATCATATGATGTTAAAACATAAAACAATTTATGCGCAGATCAAAATAAATTTATGATGCTGAGTTTGCTGAAAATATTCACAGAGAACACTGCAGAAAAAGCCTGTAAATAAAATCACAAACAGGTACTGTACATTCTTAGTATCAGGGAAATATGACACAAATCATAAAGCGATAATTATCAGTTTCATAAGCATTATTTGTTCATTATTTGTCCTAGTATGTCCAGCATAATCGAGATAATATCTCTGTTAACTTGTTAAACATGGTATTATCTAGGCTGTTAGTCACATACATTCAGTAATCTTGATCGAATATGTAATTTGAACAAAATATTCTCTATTTTTATTTTATTTTTACTTTTCATGGCATTTTCCTCATCGTCATGGTAACAAGTAAATCATTTTTGCACAAACATAAATTACATTTTTAATGTACAAGAAGCAAAAACAAAATTACATTTATAATAATATTAAAGGGTAGCTATTTTCATGCTGGTAGATAAATGGATCGAGTAACAACAAACTAGCAATAGAGAACAATGAGAATTATTAGAAATATTGGAAGGTATATGGAACGATATAAAATCATGTGACTGTAATATATAAACATGTATATCGGAGTGACTAATTACAATAACAAAGATATCACAAAGTTTATCTAGATTTATCTGTAAAAAAAATACAGTTTCCATGACAACCAAGACATGCACAGCATTTCCTCGATCCTAGTCCAATATATGTGTGGTGTCCATGGTGATATGTAAGCCGCAACTGGTTGTTATGTCAACAAATGCCATTGCAGCCACCAAGTGACCATGACGTAGTGTCTCGCTAATAGTAATCCAAAATAGATTTGTTCAGTTTTGTTACATTTCGACATCATCTGGTTCTACATAATCCATATCCGAAAATCAGTTTATAATCCATCTCAAATCTTTAAACAAATCCATGAGTCATCGAATGACTCTTCAATTAATCCATCAATCGTAAAATCCAGAATCGTAATCCAAGTCAATCGCTTCGTTTGTCATCAAACCTCGTTACTGGCTGCTCGTGGTATGTTGCTGTAAAACATGAAAGAAATTAATATAATAAATAATAAGGAAACTTATAAAACGCTACTATTGTTAAATAAATATATTCTAGTGTGCTGTATAGGCATTAGAAATAATTTAAAAACCGTTTTAGAAAGGTGAGTCTTTTTTGGACCATGCATACAGACATTTGGAAGAAATTAGGTTAATATCAACACATTAACAGAAACTATGTCTTAGCCATAATGTCATATATATATAGAGACCAACCACTAGATACTTCTAAAACTTCCTAAATAGTTTGCACTAGGAAACCCTGAGCTTTTACAACACTGACATAACAAAAAACCAATATAAATAATGATGAAATCAGTACAGATATAGTTCATTTTAACAGATTTGTGAGTTTTACAAATTATAAACATATGTTACCATGGCAATGAACTCCGGTCATTTTTCCGTTGTTTCTTTTCTGTTGGTTTTTGTATTCGTCTCAGAACTTTGACGGCCTTTTGGCCGAGGAGGTCTGGACTGCCCTGAAAAGATAACAAGATGCAACCATATTAAAAACTAACTTTATCACTAAACAACAGGAAAACTTGTCATTCCCCCTTCAGATTTTTTATCCAGGATTCCTGCAGATTTACCTAGACCTTTATAAGACACATGAAAAAATAAGAGCACTAATATAGCAATTAACACCCATATTTTGAATTTCATCATCCAAAAAAATGAGGATATTGGTTATTAAACAATAAAATAAAGGCAGTTCTTGTGCATTTAAAGAAAGTTCATAATCGCTATTCAGACAGCAGATGGTACAGAATAGCCTGTGTATCTTTTCCAAGCACATCAGAATAAGACAATGTAAGATTTCTAAGTGGACAAAGGTAAGACTTTATACGGGCCTTACTTTAAAAAAAATGAAGTAAAACTTTTATCAGACGTTTTAATAGCCCACAGGAACCCTGATAATGTTAGAACACATGAAGAATTTGAAGAAAGAAATTTGCCATGTACAAATATGCAGTTAATAATTTAAATGTGAACAGATTTAATTTCAAAATTGTATGACCAACTGCACAGCAGATATCATGATCTTCTTGGTAAGTTATTTGTCTTTCAATCAAAACTGCAAACCTGTGATCTCTATAGTGCATTACTGCCATTGAAGACGATGTGCATGAATACAACATCACATATTTGCATTTTGGTTGAACTCTTATAGATTCCAAATTACCACACATTTCAAGCAATGTAGCCTCTATTGATTAGTAAATATTCACAGTGGAACATGCTTATAGAAAAATAAATAATCAGACACAAATACATCAAATATACTCATGCTTGTAACATTCAAATCCAAAAAATTACCCTGACACTAGCATATGTATCTTATCATGACTTAGAAATAACAAATAGCCCAAGTAGCCAACGTAGAATCCCAAACGCCATTTCAACGTGAAATCTTTTCTATTGGTCTTAGAATAATTTATTCGAAATAAATGTCAGTTATCTCCTTCCTAAGCAAAAACAAAACTGCACTTTCTTGCATAATTTATAAACTAATCAAACAATGAAGTTGGATATGCCCATCATACTTATATTGTGATAACTATCAAAGTTTTCAAGATCAGTTGTTAACTGTTCCTTACCCTTTCTTCAATAATACTAGTGATATCATCCAGGGGTAGGAATATTCCGTGGTTTTGTCGACAAGCGAAGTATCTTTTGCCGTGCTGCGATCCATCATGCTTGCCGACTACAAGAACAATACATCACAAGAAGCTACTTAAAAGTGACAAATTAATATCAAACGGACAAAATAAGGCTACAGCATTACGACTACGCTTAATATTAAACTTGCAAAAAGTTATTTTACAAGTTAGTCTTCAACAGTCTGACTCAGATAAGGCCACTCTTATTTTATTTTTTACAAGTCAGTCTTCAAGGGATAAGGCCACTCTTATTTTATTTTTTACAAGTTAGTCTTTAAGGGTCTGACTCAGATAAGGCCACTCTTATTTTATTTTTTTACACATTAGTCTTCAGGGGTCTGACTCAGCTAAGGCCGCACTTATTTTATATTTTACAAGTCAGTCTTCAAGGGATCAGGCCACTCTTATTTAAATTTTTACAAGTTAGTCTTTAAGGGTCTGACTCAGCTAAGGCCACACTTATTTTATATTTTACAAGTCAGTCTTCAAGGGATCAGGCCACTCTTATTTAAATTTTTACAAGTTAGTCTTTAAGGGTCTGACTCAGCTAAGGCCACTCTTATTTCATATTTTACAAGTCAGTCTTCAAGGGATCAGGCCACTCTTATTTAAATTTTTACAAGTTAGTCTTTAAGGGTCTGACTCAGCTAAGGCCACTCTTATTTTATATTTTACAAGTCAGTCTTCAAGGGATCAGGCCACTCTTATTTAAATTTTTACAAGTTAGTCTTTAAGGGTCTGACTCAGCTAAGGCCACTCTTATTTCATATTTTACAAGTCAGTCTTCAAGGGATCAGGCCACTCTTATTTAAATTTTTACAAGTTAGTCTTTAAGGGTCTGACTCAGCTAAGGCCACTCTTATTTTATATTTTACAAGTCAGTCTTCAAGGGATCAGGCCACTCTTATTTAAATTTTTACAAGTTAGTCTTTAAGGGTCTGACTCAGCTAAGGCCACTCTTATTTTATATTTTACAAGTCAGTCTTCAAGGGATCAGGCCACTCTTATTTAAATTTTTACAAGTTAGTCTTTAAGGGTCTGACTCAGCTAAGGCCACTCTTATTTTATATTTTACAAGTCAGTCTTCAAGGGATCAGGCCACTCTTATTTAAATTTTTACAAGTTAGTCTTTAAGGGTCTGACTCAGCTAAGGCCACTCTTATTTTATATTTTACAAGTCAGTCTTCAAGGGATCAGGCCACTCTTATTTAAATTTTTACAAGTTAGTCTTTAAGGGTCTGACTCAGCTAAGGCCGCACTTATTTTATATTTTACAAGTCAGTCTTCAAGGGATCAGGCCACTCTTATTTAAATTTTTACAAGTTAGTCTTTAAGGGTCTGACTCAGCTAAGGCCACTCTTATTTTATATTTTACAAGTCAGTCTTCAAGGGATCAGGCCACTCTTATTTAAATTTTTACAAGTTAGTCTTTAAGGGTCTGACTCAGCTAAGGCCACTCTTATTTTATATTTTACAAGTCAGTCTTCAAGGGATCAGGCCACTCTTATTTAAATTTTTACAAGTTAGTCTTTAAGGGTCTGACTCAGCTAAGGCCGCACTTATTTTATTTTTAGCTTCTCCGATGGATCTTCTCAGAGCAATCTTTAAGGGTTGGTTGGTTGAAAACTACAAATTAATATCATTATATCTGTGGATTCGAGAAGTTAAAAATGAGTGTCGCCTAGGTGCAACATAAAGAAGCAAGTTCTTGCTGCTCTGAACTAAAATTAAAGCTACATATATATGTGCTTCAATATAAAAAATTATCATGCTTTATTACACAAAATAAACAAATACGTAATGTATAAATTTAAGCCTTATACATATAGAATAAACTTTATGCATGCCATTACTCAAAGGAGCAATAGGGAATGCAAACTACAGGTCTGGGGCTGGGGCTCAAAAGAGGCTTAGTTTTTGAGTTAGTTCTACACATCAGGGCACCTGTTATGGAGCCAGGGGAAAAGACAATTAAAGTGTGACTATCTTAAGTACTCATTATGCAATGAACATACATACACACTACTCACACACATCTTCCCAGGCATCTTCCCAGGGCATCTTCCCAGGGCATCTTCCCAGGGCATCTTCCCAGGGCAAGGCCACTCACTCCGCACAGCATTTGCAAGCTGCAAAGCCTCGCCGGATTTCACGGCAATGCTGTGGGTTTTTTTTCACTGTGGCCCTCTAGCGGTTAATACACGCGTACTAAGTAGATCAGACAATACACGCGACACACTAACGTTCAAAAAGCTCAACCGTCACTGCAGGCCACTTTGCTGCGCTAAATATAGATACATTTCGTAAACACTAATGCTGATTTGGCGCTCCACAGATCCTTGCGACCAATCAAACTGGATGTGCATAAACCAGGTTATTGAGCCCATTTCTAGCAAGGTACTCGGCGTAGCCATGCGGAGGAGGGAGGCTTGCTTTAGGAAGATGCCAACACACAGAGACAAGGTCGAATGTTATTTTAATGTAGTAGAACAAGTTAAGTCTAATTTATTACAATATCTTACCAGGTTTATCAAGTTCAATTCCAACGACAACTTGGTCCGGCTTCCCGTTCATGTGACCCATGTACCGAACATAGCCTGAAACAAATAGAAATTTAATAAGGATGATATTACCTAGACCTGATGGCTCTCATAGCTGAGAAACAGAGAAGAACAGATTGACCCCCAGTGGGATCCAAAAAGGGTAATTTCCCACCATATTGCATATTGTATCAAGAAATGGAAATCAAGTATTGTACATGAAACGTTGGTGAAATTGACGTGAATATGAGAGATATTGAGAAGCATGTACTGGGAAGTCTTGCGAACATTTCCCAGTTTGGTGACAATGCTGTAACAATACGGAATGGTCGCTAAGTTAAGCTTCCAAATAGTACAACAATTAATGCAGACTGGATTTTCATATTAAAGGCTCATTGCCTAGCAATAGAGAATTTTGGGGTTGGTCAGCTGACTCAGCTCGTCCGTTATCAGTAGAGTATCTGCAATAATGGAGAACTGACAGAGTCAGTTTCTCCGTTGAAATTAATATACAATTTATACATCATTAACCACACAAATTATATTTCATGTGAACACTTTCATTAGGTCAATAGTCTTGATGAAGACAAGGTCTTGATTGAAAGATGAATGAATTAAATGGTTGATTTGCTTAGCTGAATATATATGTATATCACTTTTATTGACACTTTTTCATATCAGAAAAGATACATATGTCACATATATGTATAGCTCTACTCACTAAGTCTATCTAAAACTACACCTTCAGAAGTAATGATATATAAGTTCTCATTATTTTATGCATAATACATAGCTTAACGTTCAAGGTCCCAGTTGCCATAATTTGATGTTTTCTGGGAAGAGTCCTGCTCTTAGACATTCAGTGTTAAAGCAAAATAATATAAGTATATATACATAAAAGATAGAGGATAAATAACAGATCATATCACAAATACTGATTACAATATCAATATTAGATTCAAATTTTCAAAAATATATACAAATACTGATCATAATATCACAATAAGATTCAAATTTACACAAAAGATAAGAATGTTCACATGTATAAAAATTTAGTCCATGGTTGCATTAGAATGTAGGAAAGAAAAATACCAGGCAACATTGCGCTGACCCTGTGGGTTTTACATGGCATATGGTGTATCAGATCTATAGACAGAGAACAATTTTTGATACCTGTTAGGTCATTCTTGGTTATGATGTGATGTCCAAGGCTCACGATCGTTTTCTCATTGCACACACTCCGAATTTTGTCTCTGCAAGTTACACATGATTAATTATTACCCACAAGCCACAAGTAAATCAACGTGAATATATTTATTGTTTGTCTTTTGGATTGATAAATGGAAGTCAAATAAAACAGGTGCACATTTAGTTAAAATGTTAACAAAAATTAACTAATAGAAATAATGTACCATACTATGATGGTATCACTTTCAGAATCATAATGTTCTCCACAGTATCTTTTTCATCCTAATTATACAGTCACAGCTGTTTAGCACATTGCCATATTATTATATTTCACAATTCCATTATGACTGCAAATATTTATCAAATTATGATACGTCAAAAATAATAATCAACAAAAATATGGACGTCGAAAAATTGTCCATATTAGTCAAGTTGATTAAATTATTGACTTTCTGTATTCTCACCCAAGATTATCTGCTTTGGGACATTTGGTTTCATCTTCAACAAAGAATGCTTCTGTTTCTTTCTGTTTCAACTGAAAGCAGAAAATACAAATTTAGTCATAATTATTATCATTAATAATAATAATTATTATTGCTATTAATTGAATGAACTAATATTTCAAATTTCTGTAATTAAACTATATCTTTTTTATAACCATGTGAATATACATTTTAGCATATATGCTATTAATTTCAAACTTTCTGTGTACCACTGTGTATGAGCAAAAATAATTATATATATTAATCATAATTATTATCATGAATCAGCAGAGTTTCAATCTTTTGCTATTATCATATCATTCTAAAGACCTAGTACGTGAAACAAAGTCTTTTTTAGTTTTTTGACTGGTACTGGACAAAAATGGAGGTACTGGCTGGGTCATCCAACCAGATTTTAAACAATTTGTTATTCCTGTCACTGTTTTGTGAGCAAGATTATCCCAAAGCCTGGCCAGTGGCCTTGGTGGAACGAAACAGTTTCATTTGAACATCTCCAAATGTTCCAACTTACTTCGGAAGTACCTGAAACTCTTGAGTTTAGTTGAAATTGCATTTGAACATCTATATTTATCTTAACTAAGTCATCAGATTTTTTATTTCATTCTTTCTATGACCATTACAGCCAAATCATTGACTTGGAAACAAATCTCAGAGACTTGGAAGGTAAACTTTAGATGACGTCAGGTGAATTCAGGACTCTCATTGGTTGAGGGACTGTCTTGGCCAATGGGAGTCTTGGGTTTACATGACATCATCTGGAGTTCCAAGTCTCTGAGATTTGTTTCCAAGTCAATGAATTTGTAATTAAACTTGATCAAACTAAGAGAAACAACTAGATGGGCTTCTACCCCATTCACAGTGTATGATATTGACTCATATGGAATGTGAATAGAGTTGACCTTGTTCAGAATCTGTTTTCATAGCTTTGATTTACTTTTAAACACAATTTCTCTAAACAAAACCCTTGTGGTTGATGGTGGTTGTATCCACTGCAACGGAATTTACCCTTTTTGAGTTAAAGGCCTGACCTCATTGGCCAGGGGGTAGTTGTCAGGCCAAGTCACGGCAGGGTCAACTAATTTAAAAAAGGTGTGGGTCGCTGCTGATTGTCTAGTTCTAAAGCCTATCTCGACTATTTGCTGGAGCCTTTGCTGGAGTGCTCACAACTTGAAGTTGTTTTAATCTGTATACTGTATTGTAATGTATTGTATTGCATTGCATTGCAATGTGTTATATTGTATTTGTTCTCACTGTGTTATATTGCATTGCATTGTATTGTATTGTATTGCATTGTGTTGTATTGCATTTTATTGTTTTGTATTATATTGTATAGTATTGTATTGCATTGTAGTGTATTGTATTATATTGCATTGCATTGTATTGCCTTTTGAACATGTTATCTGTTAATTGGTCCTCACCTCGAGAGCTTGTAGTTGTTCTTTTAACAATTCTATTTCCTTCTTGGCAGCTCCCAGGTCTTCTGCAAGACGCGTGTTCTGAAGAAGAGCTTCTCGGAACTTGGCGTCACGGTCTTCCTGCGTGACAGACCCTGGACCATCTAGATTGCACTGGACTTTCACAGACGCTTGTGGACATCTCGGGCTGAATGTCGATAGGTAATGTATGCAATGAAACAGATTTGACAAACTCAATGCAAAAAGATCTCGAAATATCAGTGGATGAAAGTGTACCATGTTCATGTTCAAAATACTTAATTTGGTACCCTACTTCAGACTTTCTTACACTTTATTCAAATTAGACACATTTTCACATAATTTAATCTCAACAGTGGCAGTTGTCGCTGTTTGCAAATTTTTGCTTTTGGTCTGAAGCAGACATTTTTCAAAGTTTGACTCATAATCAATAATCAAATCAATAAGGTGTTCTTCAGAAAATGGACTAATTCCTATAAACATTTGATACATACCTCACTTTTGTGATGATCCCTAGAGG
This sequence comes from Alitta virens, assembly GCA_932294295.1. Taxonomy (NCBI): domain Eukaryota; kingdom Metazoa; phylum Annelida; class Polychaeta; order Phyllodocida; family Nereididae; genus Alitta; species Alitta virens. The sequence continues at coordinate 35,260,925 of OW028585.1, forward strand.
TTCGGAAACAATTTCCGGCAGAGAATTTTTCCGATTCGTGGCATCACATATGTTTTCTTGCGGAGATGAGTGAACGAGAGGAGGTTCGAAGGACGAGTGAATTTCTACAGAAGTCATATGACCATTCCCAGTATGACCGCTCCCAGGATGCTTTGTGAATGCTGACATCCTCTTCTGTCTTGGTGATCTTGTCTGAATTGATGAACCATGACTGCTGCATCGTGAACATGGCCGTGACCTCTCCTGAAAAACAATCACCCGAGTTAATACTTGCAAGATTTATCTTTCATTACTTTGGAAGCGGTTCTATTGATGTTCCAGATCAGATATTACTGTCATCAGTAACAGCAAATTTAGCAACTGCAACAAATGAAATACATGTCTCACTACTGCTTTCTGAATCCTAAAAAATATCATGCCATGGTAAGCAAGTAAGTACCAAGAAACTGATAAAAAGTGGTATGGTAAAATCTGTATTAAGCAGTGTTTCGTGATTCTTTTTGTAGCAAATATGGACACATTGACAAATTGAAATAGATCTCATGCTTATGTCCCACCAATGTCACTATCTGACTCACCAATTACAATTAACAACATCATGAATAACACAGAAATTGCAGTGTTTTAAAATCTTACCGGTTGTACTTTGTCAGTTGTGAAGGAGCCTCTGTCACTGAGTGGAGGACTTGTAGACTGACTCGTTCGAAGACTCAACGACCTTGAACTTCGTAATGATTCATTTTCACTTCTCAGCCGATCAACTTTTGTTTCCAGCCTGAATGAAAAAGTCATTTAACAAGCATGCACGACATAGAAAAAGGTATTACCTATGGTATTAGGAGATAATTTGGGATGGGACTGATTGGTAAGTAATTGTTAACCAAGAAATTGTTACAAAATGATCTGGAATAACGTTTTATGACAACAAAATGTCATTTAATTATTATTTTGACAGAATGACTTATCATTACTCATTAATTCACAAACGTTTTTAACAATTTTCTTAATCTAACATATGTTTAAAGCTTACAATTATTTCTACTTAAACAATGTTAAAAGTGACAAAAGTGACAGAGTTATTCCAACAATAAGGAGAACCATGTTTGTGTTTTTACCATTTAGCATAGCAACAACTTTATTTTCTAATTTTAGTTTCCAGTAATCTCTGGCCTATTCTTAGATATTTATTTTTCTTCCTGCATTGCAGAGTAATCATGGTAATGTAATAGAGAGGAGTGTTTCATTACTTACAGTTTCTTCTGTCTAAGGAGTCTGGCCACATCGGAACAGAGCGG